>JAVKLA010000049.1:2318936-2452790 GCA_034782735.1 Sagittarius serpentarius
AAAGGACTGTACAATGGTAGCTGAAATAGACTGTTCCAGGCGTCTCTCTTCCCTGTAGTCTCTGCGGTTGTTTTTTTTTGTTTGATTGGTTTTGTTTTTTTTTTCTCCTGACGCTCTTGATTTTAATTTCACAGTTGAGCTTTAATACGGTAACTTGTAGCATTTGGCCTGGAATAAACTTGAGGCGGACGCTGCCTTGATTCCTCGCTGCGGAGCCAGCGGGGCCGGGTGCTTTACGGCGAGGATGCGCCCCACCCATAAGGCAAGGAACAATATGAGTTTTTGCGTGATCCCTGTAGGCGGTTTAGAGGTTTGCAATGACTAGCTTACAACTTGATGCATTTTAACCTTATTAGCTAGAAGGTCAGTTGTCGCAGAACCTGTTTGTTGGGCATATTTGTGAATTCTTGAAATTTTTGGCAAACCTTCCCGCGAGTGGCCAAAGCACAAGTGTAGGACAGTGTTGCAGATCATTCAAAGAGGAAGCGATCCTCCTTCGCTCTGCTACTCCCTCAGCGCAAGCTTCAGGTTTGACTTGCGCTAAAGCTGCAACTGTGGGAAATGGCCTATGCAGTCTCAATCTATTGATAAAATTCTGTTATTTATGTATGAATTACAAGAAAACTGTAGTTGTACAGTTCATTTCTACTTTTCGTCATGTTTAAACGCAGACCTCTTGCACTTTAAATGTTTGCCCAGACATTAGACAGGTGTTGGCTAAATATTTTGATCAGAGACGGTGATCCTAGAGTTACCACTGTTTTGTTCTAGAGATTGAGAAAATACTGTTAGATCTCATCATTTGTCATTTTAGATGTTTAAACTTAGTGTACTCATTTATTCAGTTTTCATTTATACTACAAATTGTTTCATTTATGGTATGAACATTTAGGTTCCTCTGCGTATTTTCAGTTAATTGCCAAACATTGTAAAGAATGAAATCTGCTTATGACATATGGACTGTTACAGTATTATGGTTAGTATGAAATTTCAGTTATTATTTTAATGCTGTCCTTATGTGCATTACAAATAAGCCTGAATATTATCATTAAGAATTTCTTAAATAAAATTTGAGCTTACGTATATAACTGATGTTTTGTTGTCTGCTGAAGCTGACTTAATTGTAATTATTCAGTACTTATATAAATGAGGGATAAGGGTTGCTAATGTCCTGTGGGCAAGAGGGGAAATACTCTCCTTACTTTTTGTATATTATGAAAAAGACCAAATGTAAGCGTTCTCATTTTCAGAGCCAGAATTTCTCAAAAATAATGGGTATTGGACTTAAGGATGCTACTCAGAAGAAAAGCATGAACAAACTATGCTAGAAACTGCACAGCTTCTAAGGAGAAAGCAAAATTATTCTCAAGCCCTCGGGTGCACTTGTCTGTTTCTTGATTTACCAGTAACATGGCCGATCTATAAAGTGTATAGTAACCTTGAAAGATCCTGGCAATAAGCTTGTGTAGGGCTGGAAAGACAGCTCTTGGGCTGTGAATTCCACTCTGTTGTTGCTGCATGCTTTTCAAGTAAGAAACACATTGATTTCTTGGAAGTCTAGGAAAAAGAAAAGTTATAAGACATCAGTAAGAGTGTTGGCATACTAGTGACAATAAAAGATGTCCAAAGAATCGATTAATATTTCTTTCAGTGCTCTTTGTTCCTGTGCAATACGTGTATAATACATACAGCCTGGAAGTGGCCCCGAGGAGGGAGAGCACAATCCTTTTCCTTCATGTTGAATCATAAGATGTAGACGCTTCAGCTCTACAGGTAGAGTTAGGAACATTATTTACATTATTTTGCATCTTTAAGAAGCTTCTGGTAACAGCTTTGAATTTTGGTTCTCAAATGGTTAGACAGACAAGTCACGGAGCCAGGCCTGCCCTGTATCGGAAGTGTGACTGTGCTCATTTTCACATGAAGGAGGTGTCGTATGATATTTCTTAATCAAATCCATTTATATCTCTCTCTTAGAAAAGTAAGCTGTCAAAACTACTGACAAGTTGCATTTTTTTCTTTGTTTAGGCTGCTACCAGTGGAAGATGACTTTAACCTCAATTAGTAGCATGGTAATGCTGGTTTGACCTTTGTAGTAGAGCAGTGCATGAGCCAGGCCATTACTGGCTGTCCTTTGCCAACCTGCTAGATAAAAATGCTTCATTCCAGCCTGTTCAGTCAGTTCGTTCTTGGCTAGAAATTGCTAGCAGACAGCAGGTCACTTCATAGATCACTTCAGCTTGTGATCCGATGGCATTGGATGATCTCTTTCATTCCAGCCAAATGCATATTTACATCATGTTCTACTGTTTTTAGTAGCGTGCTTTGACGTTCTCTCGCTTTTTTGCTTGAAGGGCACTTGTTTATTTCTGCTGGGCCTATTTGGAGGCAGGGAGAGAGAAATGTGGGTGTCTGTACAGTTACTGCAAACTAAGTTGTATGTGCTTGAGGTGTTCCTCTTGTTACTGAGAGAGATGGTGGCCTTCTTGAGTTGCCATGCTTCTTGCACAGTTACATTCTTCAGGGTAGGAAATGCTGATTCCAAAGCCAGCATTTCTTTCTTCTGTGTCTTTCCCTAAACATAAGCATAAAACAAATGTTAGAATTCAGTTGTAGTTTTTTGTTCATGCCAGTTTGAGTATCAAGTGAGGAAAAGCTTGATGCTAGGGTGACAGAGGCCTTTCCTTTGATTCAGCTGAGGGTTTTCTGGCAGTCAAATGCATTTACCCCAGTGACTGTGAAGACTGACTTCATTGGAGAGTTGCCAGTGTTTTTCACTTGTCATAAACTGGCTGCTCTAGTTGGTGACTGGTGGTTAAGGATTCTTCACGTGTCTGTCAAGCTGTTTAATGACTGTACTTGAGCAATGAAATTATGTCAGCTGGTGTCATATTTTAGAGCAGCTGCTATAGCTGGCCACTGGCAAATGGCCTTTTAGAGTAAGATTCATCTTGCCTGATCTCCAAAATTCAACTGAGTTAGTTGTGTACATTCCCTTAATAGTTGGTGGAGAGAAAATGGCATTTACAGACTTTTGTTCCCACCTTGGGCTAAAAATCTGAAGTCAGGTAAGATACTCTTAAGGAGTGTCTGTCTCCATTAACTAAAATATCTGGGGACTGCGTGCAAGGTTGTGGCAGGTGAGGAGAGGATACTCCTGCTTGTTTCTTCCTGGGTTTCCCTAGAGACTGGTACAGACTGCAGTACCTGCAGAAAACACTGCTTATAGAACTGCAGTGGGCATTTATATAAATGAAAGGCTTACTGGTCCTCACATTCAACAGCTGATGGTCTAGACCAGTTGCCTTTTATCCTGTTTGTGCTTCTCAAGAGACAGATGAGGTACTTGGAGACTTAGCTGCAAAGGTGGCAGAAAGCTTCTGATCCTGAAAATGGCAGGTGGCTTGCAATGCAGGTGAGGCTGAGACGTGAAGTGGTGACTGCCCATAAGTATTTTTGTCTAAAAGTGTATTCATGAGTTGAGAAAGCGCAAGAACCTGCCTCTTAAAATGGACTTGATTTGAGCATGAGGTACAAAAGCAGGTAGTTCTGACTTTATGATTAGGAATGAGTATCTTGTATATATCATCATTTTCTATTAAAGAAGATTTTTCACAAGCAACTAAATACTTATTCTGTCCTGGAAGTTGATAAACATTAGGTGTCTGTTTTCCACTTGACTTTTATTTACTTCTATACCATTCCTCTCCTAGTGTCCCTCACCAAAATACCTTTCCCTGTTTTCCATTTTTTCTCTCTTAATTACAGTATTTCTGGAGAGCTTTCTTTAAGCTATTTTAGTAAGCATTATAATTAACATTTGGCAGTGTATTACAAACAGCATTTTATTTTTCTTTTAGCTGAACATGCTGTACTTCAGTTCTTTGACTAGTATCATCTATCTAACATGTATCTATAGAACAGTACACTAATTATATACTACTTCAGTTAGTCAGCAGAAATACTTTATCATCTTCTCCTGCTTATTGTTGGTAAATGCTTTTATCTGCTGAAGGCTTTTCATATGTTTATTTTATCTGTTCCTTATCCTTTATTGAATGTTTAGCCAAGAGAGGAAATAAACCCTGTCAAACAAATGAAAATTGCTTTATTTCTTATCTTTTTTTTATTTTGATCTGTGATGAGCATGCAGTTTAGAAGGCTTATCTATGCAGTGTTTTGTTTGTGTTTAATGTTTATGAAACACATTAAGCCAATTTCTTTTGAATCATACAAATAAATTTTAAAATAACTTGAGAGAGACACACACACTTACGAGCTATGCTGAATGGTTTTGAGGAAGCACATTCTGAATTGAACACTTCCTTTTGCAGGCCCAGATTGCCTTTCTTCAAGGTGAAAGGAAAGGACAAGAAAATCTGAAGAAGGATCTAGTGCGAAGAATCAAAATGCTGGAATATGCGCTTAAACAGGAAAGGTACGCTGCTTTAGTGATGAGTATATGACGAAAAAATTTTTAAAACATACTTTCTTTTGCCTTTGTATTTGAGAAAACCAAGAAATATTTCTTCTGTATATGTTCAGTTCTCAAATTGACAAATAGTATTATACTAATAAACCTAGCAGTCTAAATGTCCGCATTATGGTAAAAACAATAGCTAACATAGTATGGCTCCAAAACCATGCAAATAAAACCCACGGTTGATCAACGAAGAATACTTTTTCCTTGGTAAAATTCCACCTAACTGTATAGACCCCAGAATTACAGTATATTCTTTTTGTTCAAAGTACTAGCTTTGTTTAATAATATCCGACAACTGAAATCTTGAATAACTGTCTTCAGTCTAGTAATTACTAGCTTCTAATCTTGCTAGGTTTTTAGTCTTTTCAGTATGATAAACTCTACAGGAATATCTTCTAGAGTCTAATTCTGTGAAGAGTGAAAAAATGTTTATATTTACCAGTTAATCAAACGTCTGTTTCTTTGTTCACGGGGATTTCAGTAGAAGTCCCCAGTCTACTTTACCATTGTATTCTTACACATACTTTCCTGTTATTCTAATCTTTGGGGCAAACAAATTGGTTTTTTATCATGTTTCCAGAAGTCTTTCTGTTGAACTGATTTATTTTAGGCCAAGTTTATTTTTAAAATTTTTTTTATTAGTAAAATGTCTTTTAAAATTATTGACCAAAGAGTATATTTGCAAAGCAATCATTGCTTACATACCATTTTCCTATCAGATAATTCTTGCTTCTCTTTAGTAAAATATACCTTTCAAATAGTTTATATTAGTAGAAATAAGATTAGAAATATGCAAATGAGGAATAGGATGTTGCTGCTAGATAATTTAAAAAGGACACTAATAGTTGTACATAACTGTATTGCATTTAGATTTGCTCATCTTATATGGGCTGCTTTAGCACATGAGGCATGCCTTGCACCATCTCTGGTAGCAACCAATTCATCTGCTAGTGGGATGGGGCTGCAGCCAGTTTCCTGGACAGCAGTAGCCGCAGGGCCCCAGGGTACTTGCTTCCTCTTTGGGGAGCTCTTAGAGGAATGCTTAGGGTAGAGACCCTTTTTGCCCAGGCCTTGTTATGGTACTGATCTTATATCAAATAGCACATAAAAATACCAAATGTATGCATAATGAAGATTGCTCTTTATAGTTGTGGAAAAGCTAACATTTGAGGCCTGATTATGAAGATTTAGAGTCACTTCAAAAAGACAGAGGCAATAGAGTATGTTCTTGTGCAGTTAAAAATGTCCTGTAAGGTATATAAATTCAGTAGGATTTCTTGTATTTCAAAACTGAGGGAGCTATTACTGATTACTTAGTGATATCTCTAATACTTCATGTTCATAACCCAAATAAATTAGCAATTTATTTAAAATTATCAGACTATGTAAATACATTTCCATGTGCTATCAGAGAAGCTTTCTAAGATTGATTTTTTTTTTTTTAAACTTCCGTATGGATAGTGAAAATGCCTCCCAGTTACATTCAGTAAAATCCACCCAAATTAAGACATTTAAATCCTAATGCAACAGTCACTGTCAGGATTAGGAAAAAACACCTGGTGGTTTCTTATTAGAGGTTTTTACACAGGTATCTTTTGTTGTATTTTTTTCTGCAGCATATAGTATTAGCCTCGGTTACTCAGGTCAGTAGGCTACAGTCAGCTGGTCCAGATCCAGTTTGACAGTTTCAGTATGGGTGTGCAATGGTTTTTAAAGTAAATGTGATGCTTTTGAATGGTGTGTGCTGGAGACAGCTATTTATAAGGGTTTGTGGTTTTAAACAGCAGTATTATTTGCCAGTTCCTGAAGAAACAGTCTTGTATTTCTGCTGGAAATATCTCCCGGCAAGTGTTCTTGCTTGATACTTAAAAGAATGGCAACATACTGAGCTTGGAAGCATTGCTCTCTTTCCCAGCATTTTCCTAAATCAACCATCAGCCAGGTCAGGCAGTAGTCAGTTGGGATGCCAGCTTTTTCCGCTGGGATCTCAGAGCTGGAAAATGAGAACCTACAAGGTAGCAGGAAAACATTTCTGGTCAAGTTAGGGGAAGGTTGGTGTGGGTGGGAGGGGGCAGGGAAGCATTCCTGTGTTCCTTCATTTCTGCCCAGGCTTTGTAGCATACCAAATCTTTCTTAGCTAGATGAAGTAAGTTGAGTAATGGGACAGAATACGAAATTGTGGCCCAGAGTAGTCCATGTTCGCAGTGCCCTCAGGAAACCGCGAGCAAGAAATGAGCGACACTGGTTTTCTCAGATACATGCTTTTATGAGCTGCTGTTCTGTATAGCAGGTGTTCAGCATTTCTTTTATTAACCAAATGTTTTGAAAGTTTACTACAAATATCTTTAGAAGCATTGTCATTGTTCTCTATTTCATGACACTTACGTAGTATTATAGTGGGTAAGGTAGAAAATTAGTTTTACTTATGGATTGTCATGTTTTTCTGACAAATTTAGTTTAATGTTCAGTCTTTATGTTAGTAATTGTAAGATTGCCTTTTTGTTGTGTGTATAGGAAGCCCACTTATTTCTGCTGAAGAGTCTTTAATACACTAAATGGCAAAGAGCTTTGCAGGAGGTGGTTAACAGTTAAGCAGTGCCATTTGTTCAGCAGCAATTTTGGTGTAGTTTTGCCAACATCCAGTAGATTGCAGTGTGAGGCTGTTCACAGTTGAGGGTTACTTTTTATTACTTTATCAATACTTGCTCCAGCACCAGTAAATTGCATTGTTTTCTATGGATTTTCAGCAGGTAGCTGAAATGTAGTACTGTTTCTCTCAAGTACGTGCCCTGTTTCATCTAGTCTAGCTCATTTCCTGTCCTAACATATTTCAACCAAAGAACTGGACTCCTGAGCCATGTCTCTAGAAATGCTTGATTTAATTTTATGTTGTTTTCTGCACTGGTGTGTCTGATCAGCGTAAGGCTGGCGCCTTCTCCCCTGGGTAGAATATCTCGCCGTGCTGTTCCTGGCAGTCATTCTTGTTTATGTCTCTTGGTTTGGCGGCAGCTCCCAGATCTTCTACGGATGTTTTGGCAGACTCTCTCAGCACAGCTGGATCAGATGCTTCAGGTCTGGCGACAGATATTTCCAAGAAATAGTGGCCTTTTTTGATCAGGATCAAACTTGTTTCTGTGTGAAGTATTCAGAGAAGTTTCACTGCTCTCAGTTGTAGGAAATTCAGAAGGATGAAAGCTTTTAGCATTTTCCTAAGCAACTCTTGAAGTGTTGTGGCAGCCATGTTGAATGTTTCCAAGCACTGTTTGCATGGAAGACACATAGTTTAAAGAAAATACTGCTAATCAAAAAAGGAGAATTGTGTAATGAACTGCAAAAGCCAGAGTGGTGATAATATTCATACTTATGTCAGTAAGAGCGTCTACCCGGTAACATAGTTTCACAGCCTCAAAATGGCTTTCTTCCAAACAACTTGAAGGCTAGTTTTCAGATGGAAAATACCTTCTATAAAGTTGTATCCTTCAGCTAGTTATTTTCAAGTCATTTTTCAGTCTCTGCGTACTGTTAATACTTCAGATGTAATTTTTGGAAGTTGAAGGTAAATCATCCAAGTTGAACAAGTTTCAGATAATAAAGGCTTCCTCCTTCTTCCCCTGCCCCAAAACAACTGTCCTTGTTTTTCACCAGATAAGTTGGAGAAACTTTGATTTTTCTTTATACTTATTTACAGAAAAAATACGTTTCCTCTTTTTTCTGATAATAGTATCTCACTGCTATGGTGTGTGAACTAGAGTTCAGGGCCAGTTTAAGGCTGTTAACAAGTAGACTGTGATTTCTGAAAAAGCAGAGAAATTGAGCATGACAGGTAGGCAGGAGATATTCTGTTATTACAGAAATAGATTAAATATAAACATGCTAATGGAATAAGCTATATTCAGAATTCATATAGAAAAGAATTCGTTTCTTTTGTGAGAAGTTTCATAGCGTTTGATTGCAATATGTGTAACTGAATGGTCAAGACTCTCCCTTACAGTCTTGGAGTCTGAATCATTGTGTTCAGCCCTTTCCTTAGTGTGCTTTAGAAAGAAGGTGATTATTTGTTTTTCATACCTGTGACATTTTCAGCTGTACCATAAGAAAGTTTCTAATAATAAATCTCTTGCTGCCTGAAGAAGAGTAGAAAATATTTCCTTGATGGACTGTCAGCTCTCTATATTGATTTTTTAAAAAATATTCCTCTCAACTTTAGAAGCTGACCATAGCTGAAGGTGAGTTCAGCAGGCCAAGTAATCTGACATGATGTTCGTGTTTCTGTTTCACATCTAACTCGTGTCTTGCTCAGATACCTGATTTTATACTAATTGATTCTAATGAATTCAGGTTTGGGTTTGGCATTGGTTTTTTTGTGATTTTGTGCAGGCAAAGGTCTACAGCTTTTTGTTTTCAACTTTCCCAGCAATATTAAAAATAAGGATTGCTTTTTGGGATTGTCAGCTCTTCAATTGCCTGTCTTTGTCAGGACATGATTCTTCTGCTATGTCTGTATTTCTGTCTGGGATATACAAAGTTAAATCTTATGAAAGATGAAATCTTAGTCCAGCTTGAACTTAAAATACATTTAAGGGCCGGTGATGTGCAAAACCATGTAATCTAGGTTATTGTCTTGAAGTAAAGAGGAGTAACAAAGGCTTTAAACTGTTGCATTATGAGGAGGAACCAGTTAAAAAAACCTGCTACTAATAGTTTAGAATGTGGATATAATGAATAATCTCACTTTGCTGAACTGATTTTATAATGCCTTTAATGAGGGGGAAAACCTTCAGTAAGAAGAAAGAAGAATATACTGTTGATTTAAGAGGAAAGAAATTTAAAAAATAAGCATACACAGATTTAACAGATCGGAATAAATATACTGAGAATTAAAAAAAATGCAGGCTGAATTCTTGAAAAATGGATTTTGGAGAGCAGGTGAGAGATCTAAGGAACAGCAGAGGTACAGGGAATAATCCTTTCAGTTAATCTAGCAAACATTTTACTTTGGTTCTTACGGTGAAAATTATTAACAAAACTTTGATAAGAAAATTAGTGAATGTATAGAGGATAATATATAAGACCCATGAGCTAAAAGCAAATGCCTCATGCCACAAAATTAACTGCTTTCTGAAATTATTTGCAGGAATTGAGTAGAGTACAGTATAAATCACTAATCCAGATTAAAGTATTAACATTTACTCACTTTTGATAAGTCAAATCAAAATGGATTAAACATAAGGATCACTTGAATTGATGATTGCATAAAACCTTTAAGTTTTTGGCAAAGTGTAGTGTTAAAAGTTGGTGAGGTAGGTAGTGACAGAGTAGAGGATTTCTTAGTTCTTGATTAGTCATCACTTTTTATTAGTGATGTGGGGGAAAAAGTATACATAGCATCAGTATTTAACAATAATGACATGCAGTTGTTTTACCAGGGTAATGTCTTTCTGCCGATGAGATGTAGGAAACAGCTGGAAAAGGAAAGATAAATATTTTGATTGAGCATTCAGCTTTAATTTTGTTCTATTCTTGGTTATTCTTTTCTGTACCAATAGAAATGTTTATCCTTCAGTAATTGCTGTTAACACATTTCAAGTGCATCCTTTCTCCTTTCATTGCCGGTTGCCGCTCAGCTGAGTTAGAGCTTAATGCTCTAGCTCTTGAGGAGGAAGTCAGTTCCTTCATCTGTCTTTGTTGCTATGCCTGAGAGGCATTTCTTCACTCTACACTTACCCTTCTCATCCAGAATTAAATGTTTATTAAAATTAAAATGCAGCTGGATTAGTAGGAAACCAATACTGTCAATACTGAAGCATAAGAACTACCAAGCATGGCTTCCCTCAGCACCATTTTGTTAGAAGTAATGAGTTTTCTTGATGAAATAGGAAAAGGCAAAAGAAAACAGTAGTGTAATGAAGATGTCTGAGAAGCGATAAAGAGGTGCAGGTAACTGGAAAACACTGTCTACAGTCGTTCTTGATATAGTCATTTGAGCTTAGTGAGACTTGCCTCATACAATTATGAAGTGTCACACCCGTTAATTTTTAAAAAACAAACTTTAAGTGGAAGAGTTCCCTTGTGAGTAGTGGAACTAATGAAGCTGATATTCATGTTGGTGTATGTGAGGGTTTTTTTTGTCTTTTTTGTCTTTTGTAGACTGTATCTTGCCGCCTTACACCTAGCTCTGTACATTTGCATTGGAGCTGTGTGTGTGTGTGCGCGCTTGTTGGTCATCTGACTACTGCCAGGCTGCATGCCCGGCTGTGGTGGGTTGACCCTGGCTGGATGCCAGGTGCCCACCAAAGCTGCTCTATCACTCCCCTCCTTAGCTGGACAGGAGAGGGAAAATATAACGAAAGGCTTGTGGGTTGAAATAAGGACAGGGAGAGATCACTCTCCAATTACTGTCATGGGCAAAACAGACTTGAGGAAAAAAATTCATTTAACTTATTACCAGTCAAATCAGAGTACGATAATGAGAAGTAAACCCAAACCTTAAAAACACCTTCCCCCACCCCTTCTTTCTTCCTGGGCTTAACTTTACTCCCAATTTTCTCTACCTCCTCCTGCCCCCAGCAGCACAGGGGTACGGGGAATGGGGGTTGCTGTCAGTTCATCACATGTTGTCTCTGCTGCTCCTTCCTCCTCAGGGGCAGGACTCCTCACGCTCTTCCTCTGCTCCAGCGTGGGTCCCCCATGGGGTCACAAGCCCTGCCAGCAAACCTGCTCCAGCCTGGGCTCCTCTCTTCACGGGTCCGCAGGTCCTGCCAGGAGCCTGCTCCAGCACGGGCTTCCCACGGGGTCACAGCCTCCTTCGGGCATCCCCCTGCTCCGGCGTGGGGTTCTGCACAGGCTGCAGGTGAAGATCTGCTCCAGCATGGACCTCCATGGACTGCAGGGGGACAGCCTGCCTCACCGTGGTCTTCCCCATGGGTTGCAGGGGAATCTCTGCTCCGGTGCCTGGAGCACCTCCTCCCCCTCCTTCTGCACTGACCTGGGGGTCTGCGGAGACGTTTCTCTTACATGTTCTCACTCCTCTCTCTGGCTGCAGTTTCTGTTGTACAGGGTTTTTTTCCCCCCTTCTTAAATCTGTGATCCCAGAGGCACTACCACCACCACTGATGGGCTCGGCCTTGGCCAGTGGTGGGTCTGTCTCAGAGCCGGCTGTATCGGACACAGGGGGAAGCTTCTAGCAGCTTCTCACAAAAGCCACCCCTGTAGTCCCCCTGCTACCAAAACGTTGCCATGGAAACCCGATAACACCAGCATTGCCTGAATTCTTCCCTGCCTTTCATTCAGAGTAGGAACTAGTACGAATGCCACTTTTCTACCCAGTTATGAATGTCTACAAAACCTTATAGGGAATCAGGTTTTTTAGAGTCGTCAGATTTTCACATTTGGCAGAGAACAATCATCGAGACAAAAGTTACAGTGAGTGCAAGAGGAGGGGGGGAACAGATTCTGAAGCTGGCTAAGGCTCTCTTTGCCTCAGTTTCTCTGTTACTGTATTATAACACTACTCTAATGAATCTTTAACTTACACATGCATATGTAATGCTGTACTACTGTGGCATTATTTTGTGTGTCTAAAAGTCTATAGACACCAGCTGTAGGATGAAGCTTTTCAAATTAAAAAGTATTTCCCTCTTTCTTCTGCCTACTCGTATTGTCATCATATAGCATGCTTTGTAGGGTTTGTTACAGTAGGCCTTCTGTAGGCTAAATATTTTTGGAAGAGAAGTCTCCATTTTCGAACTTGGTCAAGTGGCAGATCTAGCAGCTTTAAGAGAAACTGGTGTAAATGGGCTGCTGTCGGTGCTAAATCTCATTTAGAGTAGTTAGAGGGCCTGCTGTGGTTGGAAAGCACAGCATTTCGAAGAATAAAACTAAAGTTTGCTTAATTGAGGTGACAATATGAAATATGAAGTAGATGACACTGAACTGACATGGGCAGTAAAAATGTTTCATAGTGATGGCTAAAGAAACGGAGGGGGGGAGGAGGGGGAGGGAAGCAGAGAGCAGCCCATGTCCACAGGGAAGGAACCTTTTCTGTAGCAAGAACATTTTTGTAAAGTCTGCAGTCTACTGATCCCTGTGGTTCATCAGTATTCACTTTGCAATTACATGTCAACCTTGGAAAAAATAGTTAAGCATAATTACATATCTGAAGTCCTGCTGAAATGATATGATTTGTTTTGTTTTGTTCCTTGCCTAGAAGAAAGGAGTGGCTTTTCAAATGAAGACAGGTGACATTTATGTGTTTAGAGATACCCTTTAAATGTGCTAATAGTTTCTTTTTTTGTTGTTACTTTTTTTTTTTCTTTCAGGGCTAAATATCACAAATTAAAATATGGCACAGAATTGAATCAGGGAGATATGAAGCCACCAAACTATGATTCTGGTAAGACTTTATTAAGAATGAGTTCATTACTGGCATAAAAGCTTAACTGTGGTTTGTGCAAGTGCTGAAATGATACTATTGATAAAATAAGCCACTTAATGGAAGCAGTGGGAATAGAGGTAATGAATAATAAAGACTGTATTTTACTCTTGTGAAATTAAAATTATATGCTAATGTTCTGAAAGAATCTATTAATAAATCAAACTAGTTTAGATCTAAAAAACCCCAAACTGACAAACTGTTCCTGGAGAAAATAATTTCCCTTCCTTAGTAATGCGTATGGATGTTTTGGAACAGGGAGATACTAGATTGATAGCTATACAATCCTTTTATCTTTGAATAATTCTTCTGAATAAAGAGTTAATAGCAAAGGACATGAAATGTATAGTACATAATTTTTTGTTCAGTTACCTCAGTGGTATTCCAGGAGAAAAATAATGAAAGTGCATATTAGACCTAAGTGAGAGTCTGAGAGTAGGGAATTTATTTACAAAATTCTAATGATCATTGGAAATGCATACGACCAACTTCAGCGCCATGCTGTTAGAGGACAGTTTTTCACCTTGGTCTCTGGAAAGCTGATTTGTTTTTCTAGAGGTTGCATCTTCTACTTCACACAAATAAATTTAAGCACTGAACTTGAGAAATTAAGAATTTAAATTACTTCCTTTCATCCCTCTCTCTTTCTCCCTATCCTTTCTTCATCAAAAAAAGAAGGGGTACAGAGCTCTGGTTATAGGTCAAGCTCTTGAAAGGAGAAGTAAATGGTGATGATTTTTGTATCTCAGTCCTCTGATGCTCGTACTACAGCAACAAAACTAGAACCACCTGTTCATAAAGGAAGAATATAGAAACTCTGCAGACCTCAGCTCTGTCACTTGGTTTGTGGAAGGGATGGTCGGGTTTACTGTCATGGTTAATTCTTATCTCATTGGATTCAGAAGGTCGTTAAAAAACCCCAAACAAACAGAAAATCCAACCCCACACCAACTGATGAAACTTTACACTAGGCTTTTCTTGTCCAAGATATAGTGAATTTTTGAGAAATTTTATTTCACATTATCATCAAGGTTATTTCCTTAACTGAAGAAATAGTTTAATTTGGTGTTACTAAGTGGAAGACCCCAGTCTGTATTGGGACCACTAGAAAACTTTGTCCTGGTCATACCAAGACCTTAGACACCCTTGGGTTTTGTCATTTGTCAGGATGCAGCTGTAGCATGTTGCTCCAGTTTCTAGCTAAGGAATGTAGTGCAAGGCCTGGCTTACCCAGCAGAGCTGTAGCCAGTGCATTAATTCTGCAAAGTGAATGTTAGTGGAATTACCTTTGTTAAAATTCCATTATCCTCATTTATCCCATTGCATTCTATATATGTAGCTATCAGAAATGCACACTTTTGTTCTATATCAAATCTGGACTGATTAAAGATACACACTTAAAATAGAAACTTTGTTATCATGCGCCTTTGGAGTTGTCTTTGATAGATACTTGTATGTCTGTGTCTGTCTCCCCACCTGGCCCCTATTTTTCCTACCCAGTCAGGAAAAAACATGGATGTGTTTGTAGTAGTTCTTCCAAATTGGTCCTTGTTGTTTGTTTTCTTTATGATCTCTTGGGGAGTCAGTAATACAGTTTAGAAGAAAAAGTTCAAACTACTGATAAAGGGATGCCCTTTTTTTTTCTTTTTTACTGCTTGTGGTATCTTCTGCTATTATTTCCTCATAATGCAAGTCCCTTCATTCTCATCTGTAAACCGCTGTTACCACTAGCAGTCATAAGTTTTGAGGAGACTAAGCAAAAGAGAATTCTTGCCTGTAGATACACATAATAGTGCCTTTGGAAGAAGTTTTTTTTGCTTTCAAAAGGAATTTTCAGGCAGATTTATCTCAGTCATGTTTTAATTCTTATAGACTGTGCTTTGGTAGTTGTGCATTGGGTCCAGCTGTGTTCAGTTGTTGTCTGAAAATCATTGTGCAATTGATTATTTCCTATGGTTGCTATTAAATGGATTTGTGAATTTGAGATGGGTAAAATTCATATGGCTCTCCTTGGATGTGAATTCTAATTAGTCTTTGATAGCTTCTTTGGGTGGGTGGTGGGTTTTTTTGTGTGTGGTATTAATTCAGTTGTTTAAAGGTAAATGACGTCCCAGTAAGGACAACAGCTTTCCCACATCGCATATCAAATTACTCATAGGATTATACCACAGGTTTTTCCAGTTCTTAATTTTTGTTTACATAAGAAGATTGTTCATCCTTCAGTGTTTGGACGCACAAGGGTTTCAAGTTTTGTAGAGGCTTTCATGGATAATAAACCAAGATCTTTTATCTTGGGAAGCATATGCTTATGTGTCTCCTGGAGGAGGGGGAAAAAACCCACACTATCATGTAGTATGAAGCCATGTATGGAATAAATGTGTAAATGTTGGCTGCCAGCATTCAAATAAGTTTCTCACCAGAACAGCCACATAATTTTTTTTGTGGATTTTCCTGGATTAGTACTGTTTGGATACAAATTTATGGTTGTGGAAAGCATGGTGAAAATTTTTCAACAGCTTTTCAGGTTAAAAAAGAAACAACCGCTGTTGTGTTTTTTTTTTTTTTTTTCCTTCCACAAAACTAATACAAATATGGATGAATTTAAAGTTGGTGTGAGTAGATCTGTTGGTTTTATGTTGAACCATCAAATAGTAAGGAAATTAGTTGGATGGTGAGTGGTAAATAGATATCATGCTGCAGTTGCATTTGATATTGTTAACAGTTAAAGACATTTGTATCTAAACTTAAATTATGAGCAGCAATTATATTGGTAGGTTAATGCAAAAATGGAACTCCAGATTGTCTATGAGATTATGTGCCCTTAAAGAAAAAGGAGTAAGATGGGGCTTTTGGATGTGAGACGGAAGGGAAGGCACTGATGAGTAGTAGAACTTGCTGTCATACAGTAGGATGTACCTGACAATCTTTATTGTGTATGTACTACTACAGTTAGGTGCTATGAGCGTTTTTTTCTCTCTGGATTGATTATTGGCACTTTGAATCTTTTATGTTGTTATTAAACCATTCCTAATCATTTTAAGACAAATCGCGTACGTCCTTTCAAGCGGATGGTCATCTTTTTAAAAAGTAGGACAAGGAAAAAAATGTTCATAATTAAATAATGTTTTCCAGATGAAGGGAATGAGACAGAGATTCAGCCACAACAGAACAGTCAACTAATATGGAAACAAGGACGACAGCTGCTAAGACAGTGAGTGTTGAAAAAAGGACTTGAATAATGAACGCAAGGGAAAGAATCTGGTAACGAAATGTGATGATGGTAGTATTTGATTTTTTTTTTCTGTTAGATTTTCTTTAAAAAAAAGTGTGTGTGATGAATTCACTCAGCTTCTGCCCTGCGTTTCATAGGTTTTTAAAAAATTTTGATATTTCAGAACTTCAGATGAAAAGCCTTGTCAAATCACGAACTTCTAATCTCCTTTGTTTTTCGCTGAGAATAACAAAACAATCTGCTTGGGAGAACAGCAGGTTGTGATACTTTGCAGTTCTTTTTGCAATTAAAAAACAGCACACAAAAGTAATTCTGTTAAGAGCTATGAAAAATAAAAATAAGTGGTGTTGGAGAGGGATAACTTATTTTCGCCTGCTCAAGGTGCAGAAAAGACTAATATCCAGGAGGTTAGACTAGAAGTTTTCTAATTCTCAGCTCATCTCAATTACGCAAATGTCTGTTAATCTAAATTAGCTTTTGAATTGTGGTCATAGTGAGTTAATTAATTTCCAAGATACTTGGTCATATTTTTCTGTTGGTTTTTTTTTGCCTTGGTTATAAGCCTTGGCTTAAATCAAAGAGGTCTGTTAAAGACCTCTCATCAGAGTATCTCTGTCTGTTTTTTCATGCATTTGCCTTATCCCTTACACTGATAGTTAGATTCTAAGGTCTTCTAATCAGCTAGCAGAACTTTTGCTTTCTAATTTTTTTGGTGTGTTACAGAGGATTAAATGAGAGGGGAGGGAGACAGTAAGGAGAGTCTGGAGCTTATATTAAAGGACCTTTTTCCAGGAATTATACAACAGTTAAATTTGTTGGATGGCTTGTACATGCTTTTCTTTTGCAAGAGCTCAAATCTTTGCATGTATGTTGAATAAATGTAAACAAAGTGGTCTTGACTTGGATCAGTGATTTTGAAGACGAGTCATTCCTTCTCAGCGCAATTCATAAATAAGTGACACAGTGCTGAATACAGAGTGCATATTACTGACAGACTGTTTTGCATAGGTGACTTGTTTGATTTTTATTATAGCCAACAATCAGTATTTCTCTCCTAATGTGGTTATGTGGAGGATATTGTTAAATAATTGGAGGAGAATGTTCTTGCAGGAAAAGTGCATGTGCTTGATTTGTAGCAGCTGTTACTGTAAAATAGAATTTCCTCTCTGAGTCCTCTAGAATATTGACCAATTAACCAGTCCAGTGACACACACACACACACACACACACACACACACACACACGTTTCCCCCATGAGATTTTCATATGAGCTAGTCCAGGATTCTTGCTGCCCAGCCCTTATATGCAAGAAAGTATTTTGCAGATCCATTGCAGAATCAGGAAGCGGCAAGACAAAGATTTTATCAAACCTAGTGCGTTATAAATAGTAACTCTTACTAGTAGCTACAGCTACAGAATTTTTTTATTCCCTCTGTTTTCTAGGCTTCTAATAATGCTTACATAAGGAACATATCTGATACTTCTTGTAAGGCTTCATGTGTTGTTTCCATGTGTTGAAAAATAAAATGGCCATGTTGTACATGCAACTGTGGTGATTTTTATAAGCCAGTTGTAAATATTTTAACTGAAAGTGCTTTTCCATCTATTTTAGTAAATGTATGAATAACGTATTGTGTAACCTCTGACTGCTAGGCTCTTTGATTTTTTTTTTTTTTTTTTTTTTTTTTTTTTCCCCAGTGACTGTAGAGGCTGGTACTGCAAGAGGCGATCCCTCTGCAGCTGGTACAGGATGATTTAAAAGCATGTTTCATTAGCACAGCACCATACTTTGCTAAGCTAAGGGGCTGAAGATGAGTTTAGGGATAAGTTTTCATTTACTGTTTTGAATAAGTAAGATGTGCATGGAAGGTTAGCATGAGTTCTGTTCCTACAGGTATCTACAAGAAGTGGGCTACACTGATACGATACTGGATGTGAAGTCAAAACGAGTACGAGCTTTATTGGGCCTCTCAAGTGATGCTTCAGAGAAGGAAAACAGAAATCAAGAACTAATGGTAAATGGCACGGAAGGCCAGATTAAAGAAAACGCAATGATTGGGTAAGCATCAAGATGTCATTGTTATCTTTCTGCATATATGCACGTAATGGTGTAGCACAAATTTTTGTTTACTGATAAGATTTCAGGATTTTTTCCCTAGTGGGAGATTAGAGCAATTCTAACTAATTTTATTACATTACAAAATAAGTATGGAAGTAACTCTTAAGATTCACAGCTTCAAAGCACCATGAGGTGGTTTTTTTTTTTCAGTTGGATGGCAGCACAAAGTCAAATCAAGCCTCTTTGAGATATGATTGCTAAGTGGTTAGAGGGCAGTGTTATTTCAAATTAACGGTTTATTTGTATTGCTGGAAACTTTACTATCTCGATTACAGGCTTTGCCTTTCTGATCTGTGCTGACTATGACATGATCTATGTGAGATACAGGATTTTTTTTTTGACTGGATCTGAAAAACAGTGTCACTTGCTACATTCTAATTCCTGTAGGTTTTTGATTTTCCACTAACGGATATACGTATGTAAACGTGACTGAAATGTAAGATATTCATTTCTGTCTTTCAAGAAGAGTAAAAGCTTGTTGTGCTTACTTTTGCTTTGAAGTAATGTTGAAAACATAAGAGGCTTTTTCCCATTTTCTTCTCTTTTCCATGCAGAGTTTAAAAAAGAAAAAAAAAGTGATTTAAATCTGAAACTTAACTGTAGAGCCTTCAGGAAAACAATCTGTTTGTTCTTGTTTAAGATACTGTAGTTGCAAAACTTGAAAAATAATGAAAATGATGCAGAATTGTCTGAACAATTCACAAGGTAACCGTTCCCAGTAGTTTGTGCTGCATCAGTAAGCACAGCTTTCGTCAACGATTCTCCCTCTCTTTTCCTTTTCTATACGGAAGTGGCAAAATTCAAGACTTTTTTTTTTTTTTTGTTAAGGTCTAATACTCTTACATGACACATTGTCTTTTAAAAACCATTTGTAAAATTTCATTATACCCAATGGATAGCTGCAGCAACTTCAGGCCAACAAGTTATGTAAGGGCAGAAGTTCATTGTTATGTAATTAAATTTAATGCTGTGAGGTGGAAAACTTGAACATATGAGAAAACCTGCAAGCTACTAAAATATATTGTGCTGCTATGTAGTTGACAAGCCATGTCATTTATGTACAGCAGCTTTGTTTTTGAAGAATAAGGAATGCTTGATAGATGACAATAACAATTTTATTTCTGTTTCTGGTGAAGTGGTCACTTCTTCTCAGGGGAACTGGGTAAATAAAGCTTCTTTTCTTACACTTTAAAACTTATTTAAATGTGTTTACTTTGGTTTTGAAACAGATGGATATATTTATAAGGTAGTTATTTGATGGATGAAATAGTTGGACAGTGGTTTTGATAAAGCAGTTTTGGATACATTTTCATTTCTTTCCAATCTGCTTGTTTCTGGTTAGATCTGATATTATGTTTAACACTTTGTAGTCTACCCTGTGGCCAAGGATATTCAGTGATGGAGAAAAACGAGTTCCCTTCCATTATGGCTCTACAAGCTTGTCAGCTGCAAGGCTGGTCAGGCTGCACGCTTTGAGAAACTGTTCTCGTCTCAATTGAGATGCATAAGATGGCAGACTGTTAGAAGGCTTAGGGGAGTGTTTTGATACATGATGTACGAGAAGTGACTCCTGGGTTTTAGAGTGGAAGAATTTTCCAGGGATCTTGTTCAACATAGTCATGTCAGTCTTCATGGGTGATTTTCAGTTTGTGGATGTCTGCTGACATCTCCCTCAGGAAAAAGTTGTGATTTTACTAAAATTCCTTGGTCAATCTGAGTACAGGGCTACCTTTCAATGCTGTGATTCGTTTGGGTGTTTCAAGTACGCTTTCAGACCGTCTCTTTCTTGTGCAGGAGGCATTCTGTGGCTTTCTTCCTGGCAGAGACTGCCTGTTACTCAACAGCTATTTCATCTTGTGCTACTAGATCCTGTAAGATGTTACACCTTACTGTTTCTTTGGCATGTGGTACTGTTCACCTCCTCCCAACTGCATCATCGCTTGCCTCTGAGATTTCAAAGTGCAGCTTTATGGCAGATGGGAAATTGGAAAAGAGATGAGATGTTTTTGATTACCTTATACTTACCTGTTATGTGCCTCATCTATATTGTCAGCATTACTTAAACATGTATAGAAGAGCTTCTTTTTGAAGAGTATTAGCATTGAATAGGTAACTAAGATTTAAGGCACATGGATCTTGCTCCTGATCCCAACTGGAATTCTGAGTGTTTGAAAACTTAATTCAGTGCTTTTCTACCCAGTTGGCAGAATGGGAAAAATTTAGGTGGCTCAGCTAAATTCTGGCTCACAGCTGAGGTAGGGGCAGTCTTGGAAGCAGCCTTACCAGTGCTAGGCTGCTTACTGGAAGCGTGAAAAGATTGGCAGTTCTTTTAGCAGCCTCTTGTTATTCCTAGCGTGCATGTAAAGTGAGAAGAGAATTGGGGCCACGGCAAGCTTGTATGGTTGGAAGGAGTGCAACGAACAAGTGCCTGCAGTTTGGTAGTGGTAGAGGAGAAGAGTTATGGTGAGAGACTGGAAATACAAGAAACCAACAAGAACCTTAGTGCACTCCCAGGAAGTTTAAGGACATGTGTGTGTTTGCCAGGACTACCAGATATTGGAACAGTTGCAAACTAAAATGCAGATGGACGACGCTCTGTGGCTGTACAGATACAGTGAAACTCTTTGTAGGAGAAAGCTTTGCTATCACCACAGAAGCCTGTGAGCTGCTCAAGCCAATGCAGTTTGGCAAATTTTGTGGTTCAAAACATTTAATGAACATTAATGTCAAATATCTGCTAGTAAGTCTGAGGCTAGTAGTCAACCTGAAGATGTTTTAATTACATTTGAAGAGCACGGTGCTGGACAAAATGTAATGCATGGAAATGAATCTGGTCTAATAAGGAATACCTCTGTTAAAGTAAGAAAATGCAGCTTGTAGAACATTTGATTTGTTTGATCTTGGAAGAACTGCATGGTATTATGGACCCAGCTGAGACTGTGGATTTAAGTCTGATTTTTAGAAAAGTGTTTATATGGAAAGAAGAATGTGAGAAGTGGAGTACGGAGGCTGAATAAAGAGAGAGCTTGTGGATGAGAAACGGTGAAGACAAATCAATAGGAGTTCGGAAAGAATGTGGGTGAATGTGATGAAGATAACGTACAATAGAGGGAAAAATGGCACCGTGAAAAACAGAAGGAAAATGGAGGCAATGTACATTTCAGGAACAGGGAAATGGAAGCCACATTAGCTTTAAATTTCTTTAAAGGTTTCTCCATATAGCAATGTAAATTGCAGAAAGAACAGATTGGCTAACTGCCTTCTGTACTACTGAAAACTCGTGATATATCCCCAAGAAAGTAAAAAAAATGGTATTTGTTGCTTTTATTGTGCCATATGGTTACCTCTTTGGGACGAGAGGGGGGGGTAACGGAAACAAGAAACAAAACTTCCTTTGAGTATCATTTATTGGTAATCAGCCAATACTTTCTCAGTGAAATGAAAGTGGTGGAGAACAAACCAAACTGGTATTGAGAGAAATTCCAGTAAAAGAATGGAAGAGCTGATGTACTTCTCAACACAGTCTGATTTTTAGCATGTTTTTTGTGTAAGCCCATTAATCTGTGGATAGTGCTTGTTGCTGCCACTCAGCCTCCTTCAGCAATACCTCTGATCTACTTCTGACTGTACTTCTGACAGCAGCAGACACCAGCGCTTGCCTTTTTTCTTTTGGAAATGCCTTTGATTGTTGTAAGGGTAAGGCCTGACATTTTGTCCTCTGACCCCAGGGATGTGTGAAGTGTATACTTTGTGGTGGGTAAGGAGGATATTCCTCCTGCACTCAACTCACTACATCTTTTATGAATTTTTACGAGTTGTCTGCTATACCAGAACTTGTCTGTTATAGCAGTTATACCTACTTCAACAGCCGGGGTTCGGACACTCAGTGCTGTGATATTGACAGTAAGTCAAGCCTTTTTATGGGAAAGGCTGGTGAGAATGTTTGGGGTGATTATTGTGAAGGTGATGCTGTTTACTTGGGTATGTAGAAGTATACAGTAGTTACTATAGTGCAAATACTTAAGACAATAATACTTATTTCCAGCAGACAATATGTAACTCGAATTCTGCTAAGCTCCAGTTATTTTAGAAAATTGCCATCTGGTCCCTCATACATCTCAGCTTAATTTTGTATATCTTAGAAGGCTGCAGTTACATCAGAGAACTCCCCCCAACTCTGTTTTTTTCTTCTTTTGGTACAGTGATGAACAAACTACTGTTGTTTGAAAGTCTTTTAAAGTCAAATCAGTTTCTCTTCTTACTATTAGGTGAAATAGCCTCAGACCTTGTGTTACTAGCTGCTACATCTGTGGCCAAACTTGTATTCTTACATTGCTTGTTTATTTGCTAATGTACAGATCCTCTTGAAAACCTTAGCACTCAAGACATCATGTGGATTTTGAATGCACCCTGCAAGATTTTGATTCCATAAATGAAATGTTAATATGATAACCTGAGATAGATATAGTCCCGTTTCCACTTATTTCATGGAATTTAAAAGGGAATCTGTTTTCAGTTTCTTCAATCGGCTCACTTGCATTACAAAAGATAAGTACCACTTGGCATGACTGGACTCAAAAGTAGATACTAAAATAATAACTTCATAATAATAGTTGAAATTCTTAACACCTGCAGTGAGAGGAATGGGTGCTTTCCCCCAACAAACTGAAACAGAGATGAAAGCTGCTTGCAAACATCACTTGTAGCCTTCAAAACATGAGAGTATTTAAGTAGCTTTGGTTCACTTATTACCTCATTTTTTAACAGCTTTATCTTACTGAAAGAAACCTAAACAGTCAAATTAGTTTCCCTTCTTGGAGGTGTGTATTTGAGTACCATTTGATATGAGTGGAAGCAAATAGAATAAAATAGAACTGGGAAGGAATGAGAGTATACCAAGCATATGTATGAATATACACATATATATATGGATGTGTGTATGTATAAAACCAATATAGATAAAATATCTGAGTTCATGCTAAGGGTTTGATCATTAGAACTATGTTTAAATAGCCAAAAGAAACTTTTCAAAGAAAAATGATCCTGAACAATATGTCAGTGTCTCTCTGAAACTGATCTACTGCCCCTTTTTTTCTATTGAACCACATATGGCTTCCACTGCCAATACTTTACATAAGCAAAAAGGCATCAAACATCAACATTTGAGAGCAAATCCAAAGACCTTTTCAAAGATAAAAATTAAACACTTTGAAGACCTTATCTTTCTGATGTATAACAAATCATTCCAACTGACACTTCAGCAAATAAATGTCTTTCTATAGCAGAAGGCCTTGAGTAACTCTTTTGCATCTCTAAATTGTATTAACATAGACCTATGTAATGAAAATGCTGCGTACTGGCTGATGAATGTTGTGTGTGACTAGCTTATAAAATGGTTTATTTGGGAAAATATCTCTGAATTTAACAACCTGTTTCATTTCAACATCTGCCATGAAAAAGCTTTCCAAAATAGTATGCAAGACTAAAATATTGAATTACAAAAAGAAAAAAATCCAAAATCTATTTGTCTTATTCCCTTTACTGGTGTGTTTTTCCACCTTTTTCCTGTTTGTCCCTGCCTCCATCTTGCAGTGACCTAACAGGCATTTCAAAGATACCTGATTTAGGCCAGACCTGGACACTTTCAACAGATGCATTAAAGCAGAAAAAAAAAAAAAAAAGATAAATTGGGGTTTTGTGTGAAGAAAGTAGTACCGATGGACCACTCTTTTCATTTCATTGGCACAGATTATGGTTTAAGGGTTTTGAGGGATGCTTCTTGAAAATGTCACATAAGACTCATGGTACAGAAGGAATGGGGAGAAAGAGAAGTTGTGCAGTGGGAGAGAGAGAGAAGCAACGAGAGGGGAAGTGAATGGAGAAATAACTTATGAAAGTTACTTCAGTTCTTCAAACATTGAATTTATTTTTTACTTTTATTCTTTAAAAAGCTTGTTTATTTGACACAGTTATCTGACTAGATTTGGCAAGAGAAGTGGCCTTTCCTTTTTAAATGGCATTTGTTCACAATTCCAGTTTACATCCAAACCATTTTGTAAGTGTTGCTTACCAGTTGTAGTATGTATTGCACTGGTTCTTGCATTGTGTGGTGTGAATTCATAAGAGGTTTCAAAGGTTGTGACAGACTGTCTAGCCTGCCCTGTGTTCCTTGTGTGTAAATTTTGATGATTGTAAGTGTTCTATAGTTTTATAAATCTAGTTTGATTTTCTGTGCTGCATTATGAAAGACTTTGCACAGTACTGAAGATTTAACAAACTGTTCTTAAAGCAAGTCCTCATAGAAAGGAATACATTTGAATTTGCATGCATTTATTTACTGTGTCGTTTGAAAGAACTCGACTAGCCACACTGAAAAGACTGTGTTAAAACATGAAATAACTAAATTCTATGGGGAATTAATAAAACTTATGACCTTGCAGTAGCAGGTTTTGATAGTAGGAGGAAAATGAGCCAAAGAAAATGGCTTAAGAAAGAATATGCTAGCATAGCTCTTTGAATGCTGGGTCACAACAGGCTTTTTCCTCTACAGATCCCCAGAAACATTTCTCAGCCTAAGCTGAACTTGTGTTTATTTAACTTTACTGTGGTATTTCTTCTTGCTTCTGAATTTATCAATAAAATCTGGTTTTATTTAAGATAACTTGTGTATGTTTTGGATAAAAGAAAACAAAAAAAACCCCTCTAGTTTTTCCTTTGAGGGAGTGAGTAGGACCGAGACAGTTAATGGCCTTGTGGTTGGGCAGTTCATGGGAGAAGTTTATGAGAGTCTCCCTGGCCATGACCACAGACTCCCAAGAGTTATTATCAACAAAGGAGAAGGTAATGATAGAAATATTGAATGTGTTGGTTACAAAGAAAATACATGTCTGTAGTGTGGCTTTAGTCTTAAGTTAAACTTGACTTTGCAATATGAAACATTCTGGATCACGTTGGGAGCAGGAAAAGGTATCATCAATGTGCTGTTTTAGTTTTCACATAACAACTTCACTTTTCCTATAGGTTATGGTTTCTACTTTTCACTCAGTAAGAAACAGGATTTATGTTAAGATCCTGAATATTAAATGTTGAAAGCCAATTGAACACTGTACATTTTATAAAGCTGCTAGTATTTTGATATCAGGGCCAACTGGATTTTTACACAAAATACTTGTCTTGAGCCATGTCGCTGTAGGGCAGAAAATGAAGTGTTGGCTGTATGGCCCACTGAGGCCCAGCGAGAGCCACGTTTGCTTTAAATAGTACATGCGGAATAGCCACAAATCATATTTCTTAGATTTCATGGGAAGAGATTATTATTATTTTTAGTCTTAAAGGGGCCAAGGGATTAAGATAAATCTGAACAATTGAACAGCCTGTAAAATACAAGTTGGGATGAGATTATCAGGGCAGTCACAGCTGCAGAAAATCCAGCAACTTCTCCTGACAAGAAAAATATTCATGTGATTTCAGGTTTATATTGCTTTAAGGGAGGTAAGTACTTCAGTTACAAGCCCATTTGTAACAAGAATTTTGTCTTTTAAACAGAAAAAAGCGTCTTATCTTTGGGATCAGTAGTTCCCTGTGTCAAGAGTAATATTCACAAAATCTACGCTGCTCATCTGTTAGTAGTAAAATGGAAAACCCAGCAGCATTAGTGTAGCTATACTTCACTTTCTTGCACTACTTACTGTACTTGTTATGCTTGTGACAAGCAGCGAGTCCTGTTGTACTTAATCATGTGCAGACACAAGTAGCAAGGTAGTCTCTCTGCCCCAAAGACTTTACTGTCTAATTCGATAAGGCCACTGGAGAGGAGGATGTAGTGCACAGAGTTAACAGTATCTGATAGAAGATGTTATATTGATTATTTTATTTTATTTTATTTTATTTTATTTTATTTTATTTTATTTTATTTTATTTTATTTTATTTTATTTTATTTTTTATTTTTTAGGTTTGGTTAGGAAGTGATAAGTCAACTGGGATGAAACCCTCAAGGAAAGAAAGCCAGGTTAGGTGCTGGGGAGAAAACCATGCAAGGGTGCTGTTGCGGAGTACGATTGAGGAAGGAGCAGTGGGAAGGAGATTCGGAACAAGCAGCTGAGGAGCATAGGGTTGAGGAAGTCCTGCCAAAATCTGATTGCTGTATACTCTCTGCCTTGGCAGCTTCTGTAGCTGCTCTTGCTGTCTGGGGTTTCTGGATTGTTCTTCCCAGCAGTTTTTCTTTAGACATTATGGCTGGGGAAGAAGGAAAAAGCAACACCTAAGTTCTTGCACTTTGAATGTTATGTTCTCCCTTACGTATGTTTTGGTCCAGGACGGTCCAGGACAGTCCAGTAAAGAGGGATTGTCCTTGTTGAGACCTTTTTGGTTTTTTTGGTCTCCCTTTTTTGCCACTTCAGCTTTTTTATGTTGCTTTGTGAATGACCCCATAAGAGAAACAAACTAAACAGATGGAAAATAATGAAACAAGCAAGCTTCAAATTGCCATCAAAGTTCATAACATAAATTAGCTAAGGCTAGACATTTTCTTAAGTGTATTTTACAGTATTCCTTAGTGTTCATGCTGACAGTAATATCTAAAATGCATTATGCTTATGTGTTGCTAAAGGATCAGCTAAATGAACAACAGAATTATTGAGTTACTTTTGATTTGACTGCTAAAGTATATTGGGGTACAATATAGCCAATCAACCTGTCTGTCAGCTTGAAGCTTCTTTTCCCTGCAGAACCTTTAAATAGTTTAAATATTCTCTCACTTCTGTTTTCATTTTTGGGTCTTATGAATTCTTTCTTAGAAGTTGTGCCTTAGCACAAATAATCTTTTGTGTTACTATGCTGACTTTGTGCTTTTCTGTACTGCACAGGAGTTCTGAAATACATGATAAACTACTGTGTTTTCCAATGCATGAGATGCCTTTTACCCCACTGTGTAAATGGAGATACACAATTACATATATATCTTGCCCGCTAAAGTATGTAACAATTAATATGATAGTTGAATTCAGACCAGTTACTTAAAGACAGAACCTTTTCTTTTGGTGGTCACTTTGAACTTCAGTGTGAGAGTGCCTGATTTAAGATCAAATGAGTACAGAGCCAAATCTAGGTATGAATTACTGCTAATACTTGTACCTGTAGAAGGATATCTGTCACTTAATAGCAAGTTCTGTTGATTAAAATTTTATACTGTGTTTAATATTAGTTCATAATGTTGTTATTTATTGTAGTAAGTCTGATAGCTGCTAATATAGATCGGCAGCCATGATGTTTTTACATGGCAGATTTTTACGCAGCAAAATACAGAGGAAAAAACAGAAATAAAATTGTGGTCGGATGATTTAGTCCACTAAAAGTTGATCAGCACACACAAAATTTGCTGAACATCAAGAAGTCAGTCAAGTGAAGCACATTAAAAGTTTTGTCTTACCAAGATTTGTGTGTTGGAAACAGTGAAATAACATTTCCATAGGATTTCTGTGAAAATGAACATTATTACTACAGATTCATGAGTTGTTATAGTCTGCCAAAGTAGTGATTGCTTAAGAAAAAGAAAAATATACAGTGCTTTCAGGTTTTTCATAGAAACAAGAGGGTCCAAATACCGCAGGAAGCAAGGCAAATTGGAAGCATGTTTGAGATTGTCTTATCTAAGATAAGATACGGGAAAGTGGAAGGAATATTCTCAGTAAAACCAGTGACCATGAAAAATACTGTACGTCATGGTATATTAAGGTGCTGTGCATATGGAATTTCTAATGGCAAGTGAAATCTTTATTGGTATTTTTGGGCTGTAAAGATGAGTAAATGAAAAAAGGGTAGAGCAGCAAATAGTCTTAATGAGATGCAGACATATTGGGGCTATGAAGAAGCCACTCCTGTTAATTGTTGTCATGTAAGTGTAGAACTGCATGAGCAGAGACTGTGTAAAGAAGGAAATGTGCTGCTTGTCATGCCTTATTACACATCAGCTTTTGCCATTGGATGTTTCCTGTAAAAAACCTTTGAAAAGTGTTATGAAGAAACACTGGAATAAGTGGCTGATGGACAGATAATCAGGTGTTTGCACTGCAGGGAGTTTAATAGGCCTTACTATATAGGATTGTTAGTTGATTGAACATTTTGAAATGGGTCACAGCAGAAGCAAAACGTAGCATTAGCAAGGCACTTGCTAGTAGTAAGGGTGACTGTACAAGGCAATTTAGACCTACAATTCTGAAAGGAGAGAGACACTTCTATTGTTTCAGTGGTTGTGAAAATCAAGATGACGTGCATTTAGTGATGAACTGTGAAAAACAGACTACTGATTAAAGGTAAGAAAACAATAAAGCTTGTCTTTACTGCTACAGAGTCATAAAAGAATGCACAAGGTTTTACTGGAAGTAATCATTACAATTCAAACTGAAAAAAAAATTTTTTTTTCAGCACTTTACCTTTGAGGAATTGATGGAGAAGTGCGTCTTCTGCATCAAAAACACAGTACCTGTTGTTAATTTTAGGATTACTTTAATTGTACTTTCATCAGAGTTTTAATAATGGTTACAGTCCTGCTTCTTGGATTCTTCCTCTTCAGTTGTTCATATGACAACCCTTATGCTTCCTGTTCTGAGGCACTGCCTGAATTTGTGCCAGTGCAGTTTAATTTTACCCAATCTTCATCCATTTCCTTATTTGTTTAACGTTAATGTCTACGTAAATATTATTTAGTCATCAATGATATTTTCCCATTATATGGTTTTATAGTGGCAAATTTACCATGTCTTAGAAGTTAATGAATGATAGATCTAGAGTTTGATGTTTCCCAGCAAGGTGAGGAACATCAGATAGCAGCAGCAAAGTTTTCCTGTGCCTTGATATACCTGTGGGAGGCCAACTTAGTAGCTGTAACTCATGTCCTTGTTGCCGAGGCTTTCAGTGATGGTATGTCAGTATTGATGTTGCTTTTGGGCACATACCAGATGAACATTGCTTTAAAATGCTTTTCAGATAAAAAAATTGAAGTATCTGTCCTGGTAATTGCAGCTGGATGAAAAACAGTTGTTGGTTCTGATAAGATAATTTATGGATAATGTTTGTTTTTAATCCACAAGCATTTTGACCTGTAATAGTCCATTTATACCTGTAGGCTTATTTTAGTCTTGTGTTGTTGGGCATCATAACACAGAACAGACTGGTAATTGCAAAAGTGACTTTGTTATGATTTCTTTTGACTCATGATGGTGGTGGTTGTTGTTGTTGTTTAGGAAACCTGAATTGACTGACTCTGCCTCTCTGCTAGAGACCTTCAAGTTTCTTGAAAATGCAGCTGCAGACTTCAGTGATGAAGAAGATGAAGAAGATATTGAAGGAAGAGAGAAAACAATCATTGATACCGCAACAGTGAGTGGAAAAAATAATTGAAAAAGTTACGAAGAACAGAAAAAGTGAGATTAATGAGGTGCCTATATGCAAAGTAATGACTGTGTATGTACACGTGCAAATCATTAATGCATCTTTATGATGGTCTGTCTAAGCATGTGTGCATAAGAAGAATTATATATGCATTTCTGAGTTTGAGCATGCAAGTTAAGATTTGCCATCTTTATTGCTTTAAGTTTGCAGTGACAGATTAAGATTTTTATATTCTTTCTACTGTTCCATTCTGCCTAGTATTTTTGATATACAGTGGATACAATTTTTAAGGTAGCAGATGTCCCTCTTGTACAATTTTCAGCTTAGTTTGGAGGTATTGTTTGTAATGTTGCACGTCAAAAATGCATTGTTTCTTTAATATTTATGTAAATGTATTGATATTTAAAATGACTTGTAGAAATTTATCCTTATAGGGTACAGAACTCAAATACCACATTTCTCTTTAAATAGCTTGTAGAAGGAAGAAAAAGTATAACTGGAAAAACTCTTTAACTCATGGTTAATAAACTTTTTTGTTTGTTACTTAGTCAAATACCTGAAAGTCCCTCATGATCTATACTTTGCTATATGATTTGGTCATATGATCACATAAAATAGATACATACAATCAGTACTCAATTTTATCCTTTTCTTTTCAAAATTAGTATTTAGTCAATGAGTTGTTTCCTAACAGTTGAAGCAGATAAGAGTTACGATGGATGTGCTTGTGTCTGTGATCAATTTTAAGAATGAACACTTAAAAACCCATCAGTTTTAAAGAGGATCTGTGTAAACTTGCTCATGTCATCCATGGGCTGTGAACTAATGTCTGAAACTCTTCTGTAAGATAGTATGTTCAATAAGCCTGCGGAAGGAATGAAGCTTGAAGTTTAGAATTGCTTCAGGTTTTGAAATTGGTTCATTGTATTTAGAGGAAACAGTCATTCATCCTCATGAACTATGGAATGTTGGCGGATGTTCAACTGTTGGATATTGAAGTCTTTTCAGACTGACCCTTAGTGAGGTTCCAAGTCAAAATACTGTGATGAATGTACATTTTCTTTTTCTGTAGAAGTAAACTTGTGCTACAGATTTCATGTATCATGGCATCAGTTCACCTGTTAATCAAAGAACTGTAAAGCATCTAGTTCATTTTGATTATTGAGGGAAAAGTAAATTTACAGTAGAAACCATACAGTAGAAAGGTCCTACATTAAAACATGTATTTGTTCTTTTACCAAAATTCGGTAATTTTTTTTCTTGCCAAATTTTCTTTTGAATTTGAAAGGGAAATGCAGTTTAAACATGGAAGTACCATGTTTAAATAACAGTAATATCTGAGAAGGTGTTCAGGATGGAATGATTTTTGCCAAATCTAAGCAAACAAGCTCGTCAGTTGTGTTTGGGTTTTTTTTTTCCTAGACTTGTCTTTTGGTCCGCATGTGGAGTGATTTCAAGGGTGAGAGTTAAAAAGGTTATTTTCAGAGTAACCAAGTGAGTTTGGTATTGCTGAAGTCCTTTCTGCAGCATTCTGGGGTTTTTGTTTGTGGGATTTGTGTGTCGGGTTTTTTTAAAAAACTAGTGGTGGTCTACGTCAGTGTAGATTCATTATCAAGTGATTGATTATTGGTGTCCATGGGAAGAAAGATCTACAGACAGATTTCATTTTTACTTAGAAATTTGAACGAAGTCTGTATGCTTATTCCAGATATGGTTATGAATGTATACTTTTCTGCTTCTTTAACTTCCTCTTAGGATTTTGCATACAAGACAAGATGGTACTGCTTGGTATGAAGATGTACGTGTAACTTAACTCAGCCTTTTTTCTTTCCTTCCTGACCTTTCAGATTGTAAGGAAAAGAGTGCTATCTGACAGCAGTGAAGACAGAGATACGGAAGAAGCTTTGAAAGAGTTTGACTTTTTGGTTACCTCTGATGAAGGTGATGGGGAATCGAGAAGTTCAGGAGATGGAACAGACTGGGGTAAGGAAGTTTAATGGATTGTACCAGAAGAAAAAAAATTGTGCTAAGAATATATTGTGAGTGAGTGATTGAGATCTCTGTCACGATCACAGCACCTTTTGAGTATCCCAACAGTGCATAATTGGCAGACTGAAGTCCTCTTGACATAATATTCTCATTTTTCTGTATACTGCTTTAATGTAAGGATTCTTCAAAGCTTATGCTTCTGGTCATTGTCTTTTTCCTTTAATAATAAGGCAGACAGAATTTAAATTTTGAGTGGAATTTCAATGTGTTTTTTCCAGTGACCCATGCTAATGAAGGGCTCTGATAATGTTGCATTTTACATTTATGACATGAAAGTTATTTTGTTGTCTTTTGGTTTCTCCCACTTTGATACAAAGAGTAATATGAGTCATAAAAACTGAATTAGTTGTACTCTTATTGTGTGTTAGCAATTTGGGCAATATTAATTATTCAGTTGCTGAAATTTTCTTTTATAATTTATCAGAAGAATAGATCTTTAAGCCCCCTAGTCATTAGAGAGACATTTTACTAACTGTTCTCTGTCCTTTGAGGTTCATGTTCTGCAACCCGGAATGCCAGCATCCACTTTACCTTGACATAATTATTCTGCATAAACCCACTGCATAGGGAAGAGAATGAGGAAGAGAATTGGTGAAATATCTTGATGGGGAGTTGTTTCCTCCTTAATCTGCTCTGGAAAGTCTTAAGCATAAGTGGACACAGAGGGAGCAATGGGAGATGAATGGGAAATAATTGAGCTTTGTAATGGAACTGAAACCTTGACAGACAAATAAGCCATGGTAGCTGTGGCTCTCACGGGAGCTAACAGCTCTGAGATGCTGTATTTCACTGAAGCCACGTCCAGCTCCTGGTTGGACTCCAAATTATTGTTCAGTGTGGTATAGTCTATCTGCTTAAGAGGATGTATCTCAATATCATTAGATACAGCAGTGTTCTGTTCACCAAGCAAATTTGGGAATGTTACTCTTTTTTACAAAAAACATTTTTACTAGGTTGTTCTGATGCTTCTCCTTCATATTAAAATTTTATCCATTTATGCTTGATAAGTGTAGCTATTGCTTGTGTCACTAAAAGGTTAGTATGCCAACAGGAGCTTTCATGTCGTCAAATTCACACTTCTGGTTTATTTTTACTTTCATTAACGACAGCTGAATACAAATGAGCAAAAGTCTAACATTAAAAATAAATTGTCATGGAAAGTAGTAGTTTCATTTCTAGAAATATTAAGGGTTCTTTTGAGTTATAGACATTCATGTTTTTCAATTACTTGTTTTGTAACCTGTCTTTTATGGTAACTGTATATAAGAATAAACTTCTTCAAGGCACTGCCATTATGAACCACATATGTTAATTTGATTTAAGTGAAACTGTTAAATGTAGTATAGGAGAGTAATGTTGTATAGTGAGGATAGAAGCAAACAGAGGAAGTCCTTGCTTCATTTTGGATCCCAAGCATTACTGATCAGTTACAGTAATCTGTTGAACCCATTTGGCTTGACAGGTCCTCAGAAGCATTCAGGTAATTTTTAAACTACAAAGCACTTGCGCAGTAGTAGTTCAGGACCCACTTGTGAACAGAACCTGCGGGACATGCAGGAAGCATCCTGGGACAGTCTGTAGAAAATTAATGTATTAAGTATTTTCCTGACAACAATACGATCTAATATAAATCCATTTAAACTTTTTATTGGAAGAGAGCAAAAAATCTTATCTAGCCAGGGAGGAAAAGCATGATTAAAACTTACAACCTGGTCCCAGAAACAATACATACTTGTTTCTCTCAAGCATGATTTTCTCATATCTTTTTTGAGTTCTTAATTGGGCATATGTATTAAGAGGACATGACTTAGCCCATAGGCCATCTTTTTTAGAGTCTCTCTTCAGCTTTATTAATACCTCTCTATTTCCATAGCTGCTGCAAAAAGAGTAATGTCTCAAGACTTTGTGTCTTAATTTAAGCTGTCACTCATGAGTATAGGATCATGACTGGAGGGCTTAAAGGAATGAGATACCTAGTCCATCCTCCTGCTCAGGTCCATTTGCAGCAGGTTGCTCTGGCCTTCTTCTGGTCAAGTTTTGAATATCTTCAAAGAAAGGAGTTCCTGTAAACTCTCAGGGGCAGTATTCTGGTATTTGACTCTCCTCACAGTAGAAAGTATTTTGTCCTGCTGTGATGCAAGTCCAAGCAGAATCTGTCTCTGTCTTCTCTGCACCTGCCCATTAGGTAGTTGTAGGCAGTACTATGGTGCCTCTTTTGCCATCGTTGAACACTGACAATACTCTCAGGCCCTCTTTGTAGCTCATCTGCTCCAACTGCCTTAACCATCTTAGTGGCTCTCTGGACTTGCTATACTACGTCAATACTAGGTACTTAGCATTATATTTACAAGGTTTTCCAGTATAAGAAGTATTATACTGGATGCAGTACTCAAGGTGTGGTCTGACAAGTGCCAAACAGAGGGGAATAATCACTTCCCTCACCCTGCTATGTTCTTGTTAATACAGCCCAGGATATGGTTGATTGCCCTTGCTGCAAGAGTATGCCACTGACATCTGTTCAGCTTGATGTTGATGGAGGATCCCTAGGTCTTTTTCAGCATAGTTAATTTCTAACAAGTCAGTCCCCATAATAACCCATGTCTGGTTTTGTATCTTCTGTCCAATCATAGTATCTCCTTCAGGTTGTGACTGATAGTATTCTGCTTCCTCTACAGACATTTAATACCCTTTCTGCATATTAGTCTGAGGATAAGTTTATTATTGTTTGTATTTTAAAAGGTCTAGAACAGTTTATTGATGTACAAAGCAAACTTGATCTGAAAGGACATAATTTTTAAATAATAAGGTTGAGATTTTAATGAGGAAAACAAAGCAAAGAGATACTGCATTTCAAAAAAATTTTGTAACTGTAATGGTCATGAAAATAAATATATATGAGGAAAAGCTGTATTACCTCCCTCCTTGCAAATTATTTTTTTTGAGCTGCCTCAGTACAATCTTTCCATATATTGAAAAAATGACTTAAGAGATTTGAGCTCACGTAACACGTTTTGTTCAAAATCTCCAAATACCATACTATAGGAAGAATACTTCCCAGTATCATGTCACAGGGGAAGCAATTTGAGAGGTGTTTTTTAAAAAAGAAAAAAAAACAAGTGGGGATTGTTTTTTTTTAATTAGGCATGTTGAAATGTTTTGTGTATTTTTTCAAAGACTAATAACTCGGGCCTTCCCCTTTTGGTGAAATGTCATGGCTTTTAGTGCTTTAAGATTTTATTCAAACCTTGGTGACAAGTATACTATGCTCCAAAATGATTTAAATGTGTTGCTGCTTTGTGTAAATGACAACATAGCACAAAGAAAATGAAATGAGAATCTGAAATGTAGTGATGCAACATCTGAGTTGTAAAGTTCTGTTGAGCAGTAACATAGCTGCTGCTTCTAGATGTAATCCTTTCCCTGGAGGAAAGAAAAAGCTGAAAAAAAAGTCCTGATTTATTATAAAGTAAATGTTGCTTACATTTATGAACAGCTACATGCTTGGTTATAGAAATTAGGCATGTGAAATTTCATCTCAATTTTTCGTTAAGAAAATTCTGAGCAAATAGAAGTGGAATGTGAGTAGCAGTTTTACAGCTTTCACAAGCTTGGTGCTATTTCTGTTTAAAATAAAAGACAAATGCCATTGACAGCAGCTGTTACCTCCTTCAGTGGAGATCACTTGGTGACGTTATTGAAAAAGGATGTTTCATTTGTTTTACTTTGTTTAGAAAAGGAAGACCAGTGTCTCATGCCTGAAGCCTGGAATGTCGACCAGGGAGTAATAACCAAACTCAAGGAACAATACAAAAAGGAGCGCAAGGGGAAAAAGGGGGTGAAGAGTAAGTGGAAAACATTGCACCTTAAAATCATAAATCTCACATCTTTCACACCCTTAATTCTATCTCTCTTTCAATGTTTTCCTAAAATTACTTACTCTTTTACTTTGCTGCTCCTGACTGCTTTCCTGTTCACCAGTTCTCAGGGGTTGAAATTAATGACAGTCAATCAGGTTACCTGATAAATAGTTGGATTAGATATAACTTCTTCCAACCAGGTGTTGGATTAATTAAAAATTCTTGCTTTGAGCATGGATTATACTTTTGTTATTCAGAAAGTTAAATTGTAAAAGCCATTGGTTTAATAGTTCACACTTTAATATAGAAGACTTCAGAACCCTTTCTTAGCTGGAAACATGCCAGTTTCACAGGAAGAGTTAAAGTTTGGTATGTAAATAAAAAAAAAAAAAACAACAGAAACTGTCTTGAGTATCCTATTAGATGACAGAGGGAGAAAACAGGTTAATTTCTACCCCTGTTTATACTTAACATTCACAACATGAAAGTCATGCTGTCATCATAATTTGTTGTGCAGGGCTCGAAATAGGAAGCAACTCTGACCATCAGTTTATTTGTAAATCACAGGATTTATTTATTGACTTTCATACCTGTGGGACTAGCTTTTTAAAATGTTGGGTATTGTTATCCAAACAAAAAAAACTGTGATCAGTATCTGAAATACAGTTTCTAGCCCTGCATTATATTTTTTGTTGCATTTCTTGAAATGCAAATCTGTTTTGTGAAATCAATGGTTTTTGATAAGTAAGCCTTAAAACTTTTTGAACTCAGATGAAGTGTTTAAAATGAAACAATGTATTCACAGCTATATTTCAATCATCTAGCCATATTGAGAATTCATGTGTGAATGATGTAAATTAATAATATTGCATATAGCCCAGTAAGAAATTTCAGGGATGTTTCTCCCTTTGTGGGAAGATGCTTATGAATAACAAGGAAATTCTCACTTCTGAAGAGACATGCATAACGATGCAAAAGGTGTCAGATCCTTGCATCATTGAGGCTGACTTGTTTTGTTATTTTTTGTATTGATACTGTGATAAGCTGCTGCTCAGCAGTTGGTTATGTTGCTGAAATTACGCTATCAAATACACAAACTAAACATTTTTTATGAAAAATAGTAAATCATTACCATACTTTAAATTTCTCAAGTGATACTTTTGTCGTCTTTGGAATCATTTAAATTACTAGAAATTAATTGCAAGTCTGACAAGAAGCTGAGCTGGCCAACTAAAGTGTTCATGTTTCACAAAATTGATTCTAAATTTCTTTATAGTTATGATAGAGAGGGCATACCAATATATGACTTCAGTGAAATTGATTTTTGTAGCTTGTCTGTTATTTTTAAAATACACAGACGTGCTATGTAGTTCAGGGTAAACTTTGGTATTAACAGAAATTATTTAATCAAACTGTTGAAATTATATTCTTGAACAGCTGTTGAGTGGTTTTTATTTTTATTATAAAAGTTAATATAGATATTATTGGAACATGTTTTATATATTTATGAGAAAAATTCCTGATCTAAGGCAGCACTTGGACATCCAGTGCTCCTTCATGAAGATAACTCATGCTCAGTACATTTACAGTACCTTTTGGATTGATTTGATTGGTTTGATCTTGGGACACCAAATGGTTTACTGCAGTACAGAAATTAAGCATCTTTCCATGGACAAACCATCGTTGGAAAGGCATCAATGCAGAAAAATCGGGAAGAATCACAGCCTGTTTTCAGCTATTCATGATATTGCACGTAGTGAAGAAGAATATGAGGAAGGAAGTCTGGGGAAAAAGAAGGGACTAAATATCTTGACATTAAATTGTACAAAGTTTGTTTCTATGACTTTAGTCCCATCATAAATGGTGCTTAGACACTGAACTGCTATTAAGTAAAATATTGTTTTTATAAATCAGGTATTATGCTAAAACAATCTTGCAAAATCTTCCTTACTGTTTTCCTGAATCAAGTAATATTTTTGTGATAGACAAGTTAAATACAATTTAGTTTATTATCAGTCATTATGGTTAGGCTGGACAAAGTAGAGTTTGCAACTGCATTAGTAAACTATGATTTTGCAAGGCTGTAGTAAACACTCCTGTGAAGTAATAATAAAATCATAGAATGGTTTTATGAGAGAATACATATATTAGAGTACACTTCTGTGTTAAAGCTGCTTAAAAATAGCTGTATTATTTACTGGTCTAGGAAAAAACATAATGGACTATGGGTAAGACATTTTCCCATTCTTAATTAAACTTACAACAGGAAAAACTACCGAAGATATGTTTCAGCCTCAATCCTATATAAAACAGTCAAAACAGGGATGTGGGAAAATGATGGAGCAAAGCACAGGTAAGTGTCAAGAAGGGCATGGGTCTTCACCATACGTAGCTTCAGGAAGTAGGCCAGTGAATCCAGTTGCATTTATATTTTAATATAACTTTTTGGATTATATAGTTCACAATACTACACTACTGCACAAATAAATTTAAAATAATGTTGTCATAAGAATATGCTGCACAAAGTACCTGATGCACAAATTTTAAAATATTCACAAATGTCAGCTATTGTTTTAGAAAAGTAAATATTCTAATAGTCAGTGTGACTCAGTTGAAGGCGTTCTTCAGCATCCCATGCAAGTAGCAGTATGAGTTTATAAATGTGGGGAAAATTGTGTGTTCACAATTCTCAGTTGCTTCTATCACTTTCTTTTCAAGAAATTCATTTCATGCTGGATGGTTAGTAACTGCTGAAAGTAGGTGCTCATTTGTTTTTCTGTGGTAACGTTATAATGCAAGGTAGGATCCATTGTTGCATGTGCTGCTGTAGCGTATCTGATGTAAGTAGTGCCGTCATGAACTATGCATAAACCATTTAATTCTTTCTTTTTTTTTTTCTGGTTAGGGCCCAACAGGTCAAAGCTGCAAGATATGCTTGCAAACTTGAGAGATGTTGATGATCTCCCTTCATTACAGCCATCTGTTCCACCTTCTTCTAGGCCCAGTAGCTCAAGGCTCATTGAACATGAGATAAATAGGACTGATGAAGGTAACTGTTAAAAATATGCGTACACCTTTGTAAAGGGTAGATATTTGTAGTTACTTCTGTTTAAAGATTATCCTCTAAGCTTTCCAAGCACTTTACAAATACTGATTCAGCATTATGAGTTCTGTCTAAGGGTGATAAATGGCATTCCCATTCCTCCCCTCCAATCACTGTTAGTAAGGTGAAGACACCTACCTAGGTAAAGTCTTGACTGAATACCTTTGAACATTTGGCACTTGGTGGCTTTGTAATATGAGGATCTTAAGTCATTTGCTTTTGTTTGTACTCAGGCCTGGCAGTCAGGTGTGGAACATAAACTTTCAGGACATAAGAGCATCTGTTTTCCTCCCATGAACATAATTTTAAATGTATGTGTGTATATATATATATATACACAAACACATATACACAGACACACATGCACACACACACACGTGTGCATGTGTATGTGTTCTTTTTTTTTAAGTACAAAGAGGCTCTGCAGGTAAACACAAGTGGCTAGGTATAGCTTTTAAATGCATGTGGTGATTGTGTAGTGAATAATACAGAACAATGTACAGCTTGCCAGTGTATTAATTTCCATAATGTGTTCCAAAATACAGAAAAAATTCTTATAGCGGCTAGTACAAGTGTGGAAAGCCACACATCTTTGCAATGAGGCATGTGGTTACCTTCATTAGTATTATGTCTGAAAGTTGCTAAATCATCTATTTGATTGAACATCTGAATTGCTATATTATGCAGCACAATAAAATAAATATATGAGGCTACATTAGTTTGTGGAAGATCATATCATGCTCTTTATTTAAATGGTAAATATGTCTTTTGAAAAATGAGCAAAACACGGGTTTCACTTAGCAGTCTTTCAATGAGTGTGAAAAAGTAGGTCGGCCAAGTTATAATTAAGATGCATAAAAAGCCCCGGCGTGTGGCATAGTTACTAAAGATCTCGGTAGTTCTATTTCCTACATGCTCAGTCATTTTCTTTATGAAAGAAGGGGGTAACTTAGCAACACTTTGAGAAGTGGAGGAATTTTTTGTTGAATGTTTTCTTTCCAGCTTTTCTCACATATACTGAGAGCCATATTAACAGAGCTCTACTTTCATGTCCTTTCCAGAATGTGTTTTTTAATTCAGAGTCTCAGACTCTCACAAAAACAGAAGAGGACAGCTGATTGTTACCAGTTCGAGTTCAGTATTACAAAGTATTAGCTGTGTATTCCTTTATAAATCTGAGACTCTATGATATTTTTGGCATACAGTTCTTTTATTCTAGTGACTTTTCCAATTTGATGTCCTGTATGTATTGCATGTTGAGTGGAATATTACATCCTAAGTTGAAAAGAGAGAAATAGAGAATGGTAGTTTAGGCTTCAGGGTGAAGAAGGTAAGAGATGTTTGAGTGCTGACTAACCTGTTTGGTAGTTAAACTGATATTACAAGTAGTGATGAATTGTCAGCTCTCAGTTGTATTGCTAGATTGGAGTGCATATAAACAGCTTCATTGTAGACATGCTTTTGGATGCATGTGGGTACGGTGTTAGGAAGGAACAGTTCAGCTGTTCCCACTAGCTATTCTTGACTACATTTTGTGCTACTTCTCCAGAGCCTGTTTGCATATTTTATAGCAGAGTTGGGGAAGGGCCTGAGCTTTTCTGTGTTACTTTTTTGTTATATATGGATGAATGGTAGTGTACTCTTCCCTCCTGTGGCTAATTACACTTACTGTCTTGAGTCGCGCACACCTCAAGTTAAGCATTATGTTCAGAGGATACTGTTTATTGGTAAGTACAGTGATTATCTTTAGAATGGCTATTTTTTATGTGTCTCTTTATATTTTATTGCCCTCAGCTACTTGAGAGAGCTTTAGTATTTTGGAAGTGGAAAATATGCTTTTATTAATCAATGTTGTATAAACCCATGTTTCAGGATATTTTTGTTTTATTTTCTTGCAGTGGAAGCTTTAACATTCCCTCCTTCTTCAGGGAAATCTTTCATTATGGGAACAGATGAAGCCCTTGAAAATGAGCTGGGTCTTGGAGAACTGGCAGGCCTTACAGTAGCCAATGAGGCAGATTCACTGACTTACGATGTAAGTGGTTATTAACAGTAACTCAAGGTCCTACTGTCTACTTGCTGAGGGCAGATGCAAGTTACATGTGTGTAGACTCAGCAGAAAACATTTTCCTGTTAAAATTATGCTGTCAGAGAATGTCACAAATTTTTACTCGACATATCTGTTCTTCCCATACACAGCAGTCTTCAAGCTCCCTGCAAGCCCCTCTCCTCTCATTTGCCTGCCATGTCATTCAAATAGTTGAAAGCTGAGAGTAAATGTAATTAGTGATAGTGATACAGCTGGGTACTTGTAACCCCAGTGATGCTGAGCAAAATAAGGAGTAGCATGGCCAGCAGATCAAGGGAAGTTAATGTCCCCTCTACATGGGGCTGGTGGGGCCACACCTATATGCAGTTTTGGGCCCCTCCACTTCATGAGGGTTGTAGAGAAATTGGAGAAAGTCCAGTAGCATGTGACCGATGAGGAGATGTTAAGGGAGCTAGTCATGTTTAGTTGTTAGGAGGCTAAGGGCTGCTCAAATAGCAGCGTACAGGTATTGGAAGGGTGCTTACAAGGATGACAGGGCCAAGCTTCTCCATAGTGCCAGATGTTAAAACAGAGGTAACAGTAGCAAATTACGGCTTCAGACATTCAGGTTGGACATTAGAGGAAAAAGTGTTACATAGGAGGTGGTACTGAAGCAAGTTATCCAGAGAAGCTGTGGAATCCCTCTCCTGGGAGATGTTCAAGACTTGGCTGGGGGAGAGCTGTGGCTTACATAACCTGGTGTAGGCAATAGTCTCATTTCAAATGGGAAGCTGGACCAGAGACTTTCTAGGAGGCTTTTGCGGCCAGCATTTCTGTGGTTATGTATGTAGCCTACAGCTTCTTTTTCTTTCACTTTTTATGAAAAATCTTTCCTAAAATGGCTTCTTTGCAGTCATACGCACTTTTTGTCTGTATTTCTGTTTTCTTGGGAAGGGATACTTTGGGTATTACTTTAATCATCTGCTCCTTTGTGATCTGTCCACTTCAGATTGATCTTGCTATTGCGTTGCCCAGCTCTGTCAAGGTTGAGGGATTTCGGAGATGATTTTCTTAGTATTGTGTGTTGGGGAGGAATCCTGCCCTTCAGTAAGTCTGACTCTTAATTAATCACCATGTGGAATTTTACTATCATAAATCAAATCTGAGACTTCAGAAATAACCTGCAGGTCCTTACTTTAAAGTTCTACCCTTGTATGTACTTGTAAAGCAATAAATTACATAGTTAATAAACGTTTACACACATTTTGAGAGTGAAACTGCAGAGATGTGCTCTACTACTATAGCAAGTTTCTGAGCATGTGATGTGTTGTGAATCATCAGGATTGCAATGATGTAGAACATATCTGCTAAAATTCAGTATTTTAGCATTATCTCCTAATTTGGGCTCATCTCTTAATTTTTTTGCTATCTTCCCTAACTTTGTCTCCAAAAAGGGGTAAGATCGTATACAAATTTCATTTCTTTCACAGTTGCACCTAAAACTTAGATGTTGAATTTTTAAATTCAGAGGACATGACAAACCTAAACTATCTGTACAAGATCTTAATGCTTTCAGTGCTTGACTTCGTTGTTCAAGTGTCCATATAAGCTATTGTTTGTCCATGTCTCCATATCCTGAACTAACACCTTTCATTTATGGACTCTAGCAATTCTTTATCCACCCTTGTCCTGTTCTATGTGGTTGAGAATATTAACTTCTGTTTATTTACTTCTTAAATGCCTTTATGAAGTCCTGTGATCAGGAATTCATAGTCATGCTTACCTCAACTCTTACCTTTTTCTAGTGCTGACAATTTAAAAAAAACATTGTTTACAAAGCTCCCTCTTGTCATTGTGTTCTTTATTGAAGCAAAATGAAAAGCTGGTTTTTCCATTTCAAATTTCACTGGAAGTTTAGCTTACAAATACTATAACCTGTTTTTATTTTGGACTACTTCATACCTGCTTCCAGCTGCCAAATGTGAATCAGGTAGGAGTAGTGGAAATTTAGTATGTTATTTTTTAAGTGTCCATTTTGAATCATACAGAGAATGAAGTTGAAAGATTCATGTGAATCAGTCTTTAAATGTATTTGCTTTCAAGAGCTGCAGACACTTTCCTATTTTCAGTCCCTTTCGTCTCACTGATGTTTTTACTGGATTCTTTTCTTCTAAAACATGGCAGGAGTAGCCTAACTCATTTCATGGTTTAAGTTTTTTACATGGTGCTCTGTCTGTAAATTAGACTGGTTTTCACTTGGTAATGGAGATTATGAATTTATTACTTAAAAGAGAAAGTTTCTTTTGTGGGTAGGTTCTTTAGAGTATCTAACAAGATGAAATTTCCCAGATTGATGGCCAATACTCTCAAGTTTTCCTTCCTTTACACATTGTTGTCTTAACAAATGTTCACTTTGGTTGGTTCTGTTTTTTTCCCTAGTCTTCTGGGGAACCACAACAATTAAGAAGCTTCATAAAATTATAATAGATGGAGTACTGTACGTAGGAGTATCTGAACTACAGAATCATTACATTTAATACTGTGTACTGCCTTGGAGGTTTTGGACTTTGCAGTAGGCTTTTGCTTGATCTCCTGCAACTTTGAACAAGAGAAGTGTCTGTAATCCTACTTGCATATCATTGCTGTTTCTGGAGTTTTCGAGTTGTCTGTATAGACACAAATATTACTATTAGTGGCAAAGCCAGATCAGGTGCTAATTTTGGGGTTGAACATCCTTCCCCCCTCGTCCCCCCAAACTGCTTTTCAAGTCTGTTACCTCACTGTTGTATTTTAGCAGGGAGAAAGAAAAGGAGGCTGCCTGCTGTGTTAGTAACCCAGCCTCCCACAGCTTGTGAGAGACTGGTGGATGAAGAGGAGTCATGGTGGTACAGCCAGGCAGGCGGTGTGTCAGGGCTAGGATCTGTTCCCACCTCTGCTGCTGCTCTGCTGGCTGGGACTGCTCTCCATCTATTTCCCAATTTATAAGCTAATCATCTTGGACTCCTTTGGAAGAACATCTCTGGATGAATGAGAAGCAAATGGAGAATATTGCCTTGCCCTGGCATGCACTGTTAGGCTGTCTGAGGTGTCTTTGTGGCTTTTGTAGATATGGCAGAGGACCTGTGCTGCTGTTATGGCAGCTGGAGGGCCGGCGGGGTTCCCTCCATCACTTAATTGGCATTAGATGCCTGTGTTGAGGCAACCAAATTCCTCTCCAGATATCTGTGAACACTCTGTACATCTTGTACCCTTTTTGCTGAGACTTTCTTGGCCAATCTCCAGAAAATGTGCCAGAGCTGCTAACTTTGCAGTCCTGCCCCATCCTTGCGCCAGCTCGAGCATTTGTCTGTTCCCTGCTTGAGCCAGCTCAGCTCAGTAAACTGGCAAAGAAACTGACTGTCTCCCTGAGCAAGACAGTACATAATTGCTAAGAAATATGATGAAAATAAACCTGCTGTTTGTTACAACTCCTTTCTCATTGTTTAAAATCTATAGAACCTGTTAATTGGAGCATATTTTTATTACTAAATCCAGAAGTAACAAACCTTAAGAAAAAGCACTTTTGTTCTGAAACCTTCTCCCCACCTTGCCCCACATTCCAGAATAAAATGTAGGTTCTTGAAGTGGCTCAAAACAGTCGTCTCTTCTTTGCAGTTAATGATACTAAATTATTTGGGATTATCTGTAGCTTTCAAGATAATGAAATAATCAATATTTGAGTTACAATTGTTTGTTCTCCTGTTTTCCATAACCGCCACCAGCAGTCATTACAGGAAGGTAAATTCAACTGTGGCAGTGTTGACTGACAGAGTGATAAAAGTCTGTTCAGCTTTTTATGTCAACATTTGTTTAGAGGAGCAATGTTGAAGTAACTGTTATTTTTTTAAGGGCTTTCTTTTTGGATCTGCTAAAATGCTTTTATTGCCAAATAATTGTGTCTGCATATAAGATAGCTTATTGCTTGCCAGTTTTGGGGGTGTTTTTTTTGTTTGTTTGTTTGTTTTTTTTTTTTTTCTGGCAAGCCTTACTTGTCTTGCATTATTACAGAGCTTGTGTAGGTTAGGTTGTATTCCTTTCTGTGCTGCTAGATACTTCTCTGTTTCTCTTAGACCTTTACTTCAGAGATGCCATGTCAGTGGTACTTTGGATATTCAGGGAACACAGCTTGGTTGAGTCAGGCCCAGTGTTAATGAATGAGCCAGGAGCTATAGATCAAATTTCAAATACCAAACTAAGTTCACAGCAGTATCGGTCAGAAGGGTACTTTTCAGCTTTTAAATTGTGTAACTTAACAGACATATGGAGTATTTCAGATTTGTACAGAATGTATTGCTGTGGGTGAGACATTACTTGTTGCCTTTGTGGAATACATCTACCTTTGTTCTCATTTTGAATTGTCTGATCAGTGTTAAATGGACTGTTGCTCAAGAGCAGGTTGTTATGAGAAGTGGGTGAGGTAATTTGACATCTTCTGAAAGTGCCAAACTAAATTTCTGATTTCTTCCTTTCCTTATGCCTTCCAGATTAATTACAAGTTTGGCATTTTTTTTTATTAGATAGCAAACAATAAGGATGCATTGAGAAAGACTTGGAACCCCAAATTCACATTAAGAAGTCACTTTGATGGAATAAGAGGTCTCGCTTTTCATCCGGTTGAACCAGTCTTAATAACAGCTTCAGAGGACCATACACTAAAAATGTGGAATTTACAAAAAACAGCCCCAGCAAAAAAGTAAGATTATTTTTTTGTTTGTTTTGTTTCAAAAAACATTTTCATTTATGAAGAAAAAAAAAAAATTGTAGATGCCACTTCACTGGAAGGCCCTTGGCGTTAATGGAAATTGTTCCTTGAATTCAAGAGTAGAAAAACAAGCTCTTAGAGAAGGATGGAGACTTCTAAAGAGTGCCAAAAGAAATCCATGCGTGTTTGTGAATGTGTTTTGTTTGTGAAAATGAAAACCATTCACTTTTTTATATTTTCCTTGTAGATAACATGGCAAATTAATTTACTAGTGAAAATGTTTGGATGCGGCCTGTTAGCGTGCTTGCATGTGTATATAAATGTATAAAAATGCATTTTATATATATATATGTATACACATATATGCATATACATGTTTATAGCTTTAAACTTTGACTGAGATACTGCTAGGTTCCTTTGTACACTCTCTTGCATGTTGCTGGGGATTTGCAGAAATGAGAGCAAATTCATAGTAGTGCTAATATAGTAAAGGAGTATATCCTGCCTTTTAGGAGGACTGGGCAAAGCATGTGGTCTTCCCACAGTCTGTAACAAGCACTGAATTGCTAAAGTCCAGAGCAGCAGTTTTTGAAGTGGTTTGTAACTGTGCTACGGCATTGATCTAAAAACAAGGTGTCATCAGCTCCTTTGCTCTGGTAGGGATTTGGAACATTTAGTGATATAATCCGTGTGGTAGTGATGGCCCTTCACTCCTTCCCCACAACTGATCTCCCTACCTGCTGGTTTGACTGGTGTGTGAGACTTTGTGGACTCTCTACCTTGAAGGTCTTTAAACAAAAAACCCAACCAAACCAACAAATGCTGTCGTATTTTGAAAGAGTACAAAGAATTCCTAGACATAGGAAGAATCATGTTGGGAGAGAAAGTTATGGGAGAAACGCTTCAAAAGAAGTAGCAGTGGTTTTAAGAATTTAGCAATTCTGGCACATTTTTGTAAAGCATTGTGTAAGATCATATACATGTTAACATTTTCTTGTACTTATTTAGGAGTGCTTCTCTTGATGTAGAGCCAATATATACCTTCAGAGCACATAAGTGAGTATTTCCTGAGAAACATTGTCATATTTTGAAATACATGATTTTTAAACACACAGAATTTTTTTAGAAAGTAATTTCCACCTTTTGTCAGTTAGTGATTTCATGTGATGCTTTTAGTTCCTATGCTATTTAAAATACCTGTATATGTTCATCTCCTTTATGTCTGGAGCTAGGTACACCACAGTTTTAAAAAGAACCACCTAGGAATTATACAGTCCAAATTTGATTAGGTGTTCTGTTCATCATTGCAGCTTTTGGCTTTTTGTCAGATATGTGCATCTGTAGAGTGAAGCTGTTTGCAGTGAATTTAAATCTACTGAATTGATTTCATGAAAGAGCCTTAGATCTTTAAAAAAGGGAAAAAAGCTGTTTACGCAACATAACAAAGCCTATAGTTCAAAAGTGTGACACTTTTCATATTTCATGTGCATAATGATTACATTGTCATGATTGTAGTTATGTTACCAAATTTTGTGGAGGTTTTTTTGTGGGAAGTGTTGTAGCATGTGATCTGACTAGGCAGGATTTTTGTTGCAGTCCATGCAGCAAGTGAATTGTATCTAACAGGGCAATTTGAAGATTCTGTTGACTTTTTTTTTTTTTTTTTTTACCCCCCACATAATGAAAATGTTAATAGTCAACGTTTCTTTGGGGGGGGGGGTTCTTCCAGTGGACCAGTGCTCTGTGTGGTGATGAGCAGTAATGGTGAACAGTGTTATAGTGGGGGAACGGATGGCCTCATCCATGGCTGGAATACAACCAACCCAAACATCGACCCCTATGACTCTTACGGTATGTTGCTGTCACACGCACCAGTGAAATGATAACGTTTAGTGACAATAATGTTATATGGGTAAAATAGTATAATTTGTAGGTAATGCTTCTTTGAGAATTTAAAAGAGGGAATTGAATGGCTTCAATTACTCTAAGTAAATTTTTGGTTTTGTACTGATCCTGGTTGATGAGAAGATAAAATATGTCAGTTTCCTAAAAAAGGCCTTGATCTCATCACAGTTTTGAGAAACAGCTAGGTTGAATAAGTACAGGGCTAAACCTGATACTTGGCAAGTACAGCAAATGTGTATTTTAATGTTCTTTTGTTCGACAAATCTCTGTGCAGCCGAGATAAAGAGGTTGTATAGTCTGAGACCAAAGCTGTTAATGTTGTCTGCAAAGAGCTAAAAAGGCCCAGTTTGGTTACCAGATCTGAATGGATGTCAGCCTTGTGTCTGTGTTTTAAAACATTTTTCACTTCTCATAGCTTCAGATGCGGTTGGCCTCAAAGGTCGCTTTTGGGAAAAAGGAACTGATATGCCATTCATGGTTGTTTGAGAGTGAATTTTAAAATCAAAGTTTGTTTTTCCAACTTTGATACTGCCCCTTCTGTTGAGAGTTCTATATTGATATGATCTGATTGTTCTTGTGTTTTTTATGAACTAGCTTCTTATGGTTGGTCCGTAAACACAGACCTAGATATAACTATTGACTTAATTCAAATTTTGTTTTGAAATGTGGTTTGTTGTGTTTTGTTCACAGATCCTTCTGTTCTAAGAGGTGCTTTTGTAGGCCATACAGATGCAGTGTGGGGTCTGGTTTACAGTGGAGCCCACCAGCGTTTGCTATCCTGTTCAGCAGACGGCACTATACGTCTATGGAAAGCTACAGAAATTGCTCCAGCTCTCAATATATTTAATGATAATCAAGGTACAGAAAATTGCCCTACCTTAAAGTGCATGAGCGTCACTATTCAAGGCTGCCATAATTTTGGCTACTGAATAGAAATCCTTCTTGTTGGATTTTCTGGATTTTATAGCTTTATGATTGTTTTTGGGAAGAGGAAATTTTGGGTCCCTTCTCCTTTCACACCAACTGAATAGATACCTACACGCAGGGGGGCGGTCACATACATCTAAAAGCCAACTGCTGCAGATAATCTGCTGATGTTACTAGAACCATGGAGTACAATGTATGAACTCCATAGTTCAGATTCAAACTGAGTTTCCTTTAGGCCCTTGCTTTTGGTTTGTCCAGAATAAAAAGCCCTTTCTTCCCCCAACAGAAGTTTGGAGCAGCCAGTGCTTCGTCTCAGGCCAGTGTCATTGTACCTTCCAGATTATGTTCCTTGTGCCTTTAACACAGAGATTCTAGTTCAATTTCTGAGTTTGTGCATTAACTAAATAGCAATAACCTAGTCATCCTACACTCTGCTACACAAAAATTTAATTGTTTGGATTTAGTTACTGAAATGTCATGCACAAATCAAAATCCTACTGTTTAGAGCCTAATTTCTTGAAGTTGCTGTCTAAGTGCTCTAGAATCAACCTGTTGACATTGCTAGATTTGTTGAGAGATTGTGGATATTGAGATGGTCCTCAAGGCAGCCCACGAACTGAGACAGTTCCTTGGCTCTTCAGAACAACTTTGAGGCAAAATAGACTTTGACATAACTGAACAGACTTACTGAATTATGGTGTAAAGGTGGTCAGATCTGCCACTACCTGTTAGTTAAAATAGACTGAGAGAAATAGAAATGTTTCATGTATTTTAGTTCTTGTAGAACTGTGTTTCCAAAGGTCTGCAGGGTTCTGTGAAAAACGTAACTGGTTTGCTGCCAGCTTGCCTACCTGTCTACTTTGAAAACTTCCTGGCAGTGGTGTTTTTGTTTGGTTTTTTTTGTTTGGTTGGTTTTAATTATTAAATTAAGGGGGAAAGGGGAGTAATCTTGCCTCACAGAGTTAGTCTTTGGGTTTTTTATATTCCAAACTGGAATGAAACCCAGTTGTGAAATTCAGAGATTGTCCTTTGAAACTGAGTTTTCCTATGGCTTATTGAGAACCTTGAACAAACTCTCTAAAATATCTAGCAGTCATCATTTAAACCCTTTAGATTCACCATTGTAGGCTTACCAGGAAGCTGCAGATAAGCAGGCATGGCAGTGGTAGAAAAGGTCACTTCAGAAACAATACATATTTTCTTCTCACACCAATCCTTTTTGGCTTTTTTGGAGTACCTGTAGATAAGTACCACCATTGCTGAGCAACATTCCTGAGGTCATGTGTCCAAGAAAGATTTCTCCCATGAATCTTAAGTTTAGAGAGAGGTGATGATATTCCTGCGTTATCTGGATCCATGGATGTTAGGTTGCTTAACATTCAGTGTCTCACTCTCTACCTCCTCCTCAATGGCATCTGTTGCAACCAGTGTTGTTTCTTCACATAGCGGGTGGTAAACAGGACATTTGAGGAGAAAAATTCTAAGGGATATTTCCTATACCCAAGCTCTGCTGTTTGGCCTTCTGTCCTGTAGTGCTCAGATAGCTACAGTGTAAGGAGATCAGATGTATACCGTAATAGGCAGGATGGATGAAGCTTTGTAACAGGGGTTCATAATGTATTTATGTAACTTTCCATGCTGACAGTGTCAGCATGTAAAACTTGCACCTGGAAAGCTTTGAGGTTTTTTAAGCTCTGAATTTGCCCAGGTTAATAATAATGTTAATCATCTGTCATGTGGGTGGTTTTGCCACTTCAATATCATGTCCTTTTACTTGATGCCATGGAGTTTTGTTTGAGAATTGGTTTTACAGTTAAAGGAAGGAAAAGGGGGCAGGGAGTTCTTACTTTCTTAATTTCAAAGTAGATTTCTGTCCAGCAGCAGTTGCAGATACAGCATCTTAGTAAAGAATGTTGATATGTATATCAGGAGAATAGGAATAAAACAGTGATCATACAGGGCAATCTATTTAGATTGGCATAATGTAGATTTTAAAATACAACATTTCCTTTCATAATCATGTCCCTTTTCATATTAAAGTGCTTACTGGTTGGGTTTTTTTGTTTGTTTTTTGGTTTTCTTTATGTCAGCTAAATCTTACGAAAATGTTCTCTACATTGTTTTCTAGAAATGGGAATCCCTTCATCAGTAGATCTTGTGAGCAGTGACCCAAGCCTCATGGTAGCATCATTTAACAGTGGACACACTAGCATTTTTAACATGGAGACCCGGCAACGAATTCTTACTCTGGAGTCCAGTGTGGATACTAGTACGTATCAAAACACCTCAAAACCAAACAAATTGCTTGTTTATGATCGATACTGTTGATAGTCTTCTCAGTGTTTCCAAACAATTAGGCAGTGTCATGATAAATTGTAACATGTATTATGTTACAAGCTGGTTTTTGAGATGTAACAGTAAATTATTACTACTACAACAGACCTCATGGGTATTTCAGTAGCAGAAGAGTACATACACTTTTTGAAAAAAGGTAGAAGAAACAAGCTCACACTATCTGAATTCCTCTTCAAGAAACAGTAGCACAAGGAAAAGCACAGGTTTCTTTTATACAGGCTAATGATCTTTGCAGCTTCAAGATTTCCATTCTTTCTTTAGTCCAAAATTGCAAGATAGAGGTAGTATCAGGAAAATCTAAAGTTAAATTCATTAAAAATCTGGGATTTTGTGTGTGTGGATTCCTTTTTATTTTTCCTATTTTATTTTCCTCCCTTTTCTAATTTTTATATACACTCTTGGCTCATTTGCATTTGCGCTTTAATTGAAGTTTTCACTGTAGGAGAAAAGCAAAGCTCGCAAGGTCCCATATAATGCCTTGGATCATGGCAGTGGCCAATATCAGAAGTTTTAGAGGAAACTGTAAGGAGCCTGCTATCAGTAAATTATTTTACCCTTGCATTAGGAACAAGACCAGAATGAGCTGAAGCATGAAGTTTCATATTCAGGCCAAAATGGTCACCTGATAACAATATAAACATACAGTCTTTGTTAAAACTTTTATAAATTTTTCCCCTAAAAGTTTTATGTCACTGAATTCTACCATTTAATTATATTTTTAAAAAGCAATAAGCCCTTCTCGGCTTTGCTTGTCTGTTTTAAAATAGTTAAATGACTCTGTCATTTTATAAGAGGGAATGGAAAGTGCCATTTCCCTTCTTTATATTATTGCTTACTGTGCCGGATTTCTTTTTTTAACCTATGTCTTTGTTCCTGTCTGAAAAAAGAGTCCTAAATCAGTTTTCTCTATTCAGTTGAAGTTACCTTTCTGGTTTTTTTTCCCTTCTATTTTTTTTTAGCACCTCCTCCTTACTGTAATTCAGTAATATTCCTTTAAGAAAACGGAACTGCGGTATGGCAACCAGCAGTCCCTGTTTGGTATCTTTAGTTATGTAACAGTACTATAAAGCTTACATGTATTTAAAAAAATAATAATAATTATTTGTACAAGAAGTAGGCAAGAGGAAAATGAGTCACCTGAAATGCCCTACCACCACCACTTAGGGACTCCGCTGTTGAGTATAAGCCTCGCTCTGCTTGGCATTTTAAAATGGTGAGAGTAGCTGGCTGTGATGCAGCCTGATGTGCTTTTAGTAATTTTAGGGTGTTTATTAATATGAATGAGTTTTTTCCTTAATTCACACTTCCCTAATTTTTAACTGCCCTGTGGATGCTGACACTACTTGACAGTTCAGATTTTTATAGAAGATGTAAACTGAAGTCTTTACCACCTCAGTAGCAAGTGATCCTATAGTTCTAGTCTATTTTGTTTATTTTAGGAAGAATTTTGATTAGATGCTGTGAGTGTTCTTTGGCAGCAGTTTAACTAAATACAGTCAAATCCCACATGAAAGAAGATAACTATTTTTGGTGTTCTGTGGAGTGGCTATTTGTGTTTTTGTGGTAATTATGCCTCTTAAGATGACACTTGCACTAGTCTGTGTGTCAAAGCAATGCCTAGATTGCTAATCAAAAAACTCCTATCTATTTTATTTTTTTGAGGGGGTGTGGTGTGGGGGTGTGGTGTATATATGTATATATCTGATATTTCAAGATTCTTGAAGGCTAGGAAAGTGTCTCTCCTATGAACAGTCTAGCATCCTTTTCTTCAGTAAGAATTTTAATCCATGTATATCAAATAATAGTAGGTGGGTTTTGCTCTGTGAGGGTGAGGGCATGGGATCTTGTTTGCTTGGAAACATACTGCCTGCAGTGTTAATTTTCCTATACTGTCTATTATGTTATGAAGAAAGTTTGGTTTGGCAAGAGGAGGAATGTGGAGGTGGGGAAGTGCAAAAAAGGTATTTTCACTCGCTTTTTGGCTTCACACTCTTACCTGATGCGCCCATCTAAAACCATGGCCAAAAGTTGAACCTTATTTGTTTGTATTTACACTCATACATACGGTTTATCTATGCATCTGTGTGTGTGTAATTTGGAAAGTATTTTACATAAGGTGCTAGCTGAGAGTTTCCATTATATAAAGGAAAGAATTATTTTGCAAATAAGATTGATTACATATTATTTCTCTAGTAGCAGTGTCTCAAAACCTAGCAATTTACATGTATTGATGTATGTGGTTTTTTTCTTAGCAGTCAGTTCCTCCTCTCAGATAAACAGAGTCATCAGCCATCCAACTCTTCCAATTAGTATCACTGCTCATGAAGACAGACACATCAAATTCTACGACAACAATACAGGTATGCATCTTTTCAGCAGGGCCCAGTCATAGCAGTTGTATAACGTAAAACACAAACAGAATTTCATTATGATTAATATTATTCACAAATGCTGAGGGATGTCCAGAATTGGATATGCTCTGAAACAGACATGTCTCATTAGCAGTAGAGCCCAAAGATTGCCAGCCCAACTCTAAAACTTTATTGGCACAGTGCTAAGGAACCTGCATCATTCTCTGTCCATTGTTTTAAAATGCCTTATGTGTGGGTGTTATCAATATTTATCACAAAAGGAAGCTTCTCAAAAATCTTTATGTGCCTATGTTCATGTTTCTTCTGTTGTGTTGTCTCTGTTATTTTGATCTGAGGGTAGGGAGCTCTGGCACTCCAGTGCTTCCAGGACCTCTGCATGATGGCTTGGAGGTAGAAGTTCCCTTGTAGGCACTGTTCTCAATTTGATCCACTGTATTTTTTCCAGATCTGACCTGCAGAAACAGCTGGACAGCTTGTAATACTTTTTCTAATTTGTAGGGAGAGTCGCACTGAGATGTGTAATTATAAACCTCTTAGGTTTTAAACTACTTTTTGATAGCAATGGTAGTATTTTTCTGGTATTCTGATTGTGGATCTTGATGATCTTCAGTTTGTGACTTCTCTGCTTCCAGGTCACACTGCCTTAAAAGTTAAATTGAGATCTTTCAATATTTTTGTTGATTTTAAGGTTGCTACTTCCCAGATGTATGTTAAATAACAAGAAGTGGAAGGACCCAATGGAAGCTGAGGAAAAAGCTGAAAATAGCTGATTTGTTCGATGATGTAGTTCTGTAATAAATAGGAGAAGAAATGGCCACGCTTTTTTTTTTCCTGTTTTATTATGTTCTGCAACAAAACCCCCCACGTTTGACACGTGATTTCTTATTTTTAACATGAAATCATTACTGTAATTATAATAAGCTGTAATAGAACACTAATTCTGAATTGACTAAAATTATCCCATATTCTTATGTAGTTTATATTCTTTGCTTATTAGTATACTCAGCCCCTGCCCTCCTTCCCAGTCAAGATCTTACTCCTGAACTCACTTAACTCACTTCAGGGGCAGATACTTAAAATGCACAGTGATTGTAGTTTCACAGTGGTTTTGCAGACAGAAAACGAGGGTCTAACGAAGTTGGTGATACTGGTACTGTGGCCCTCCTAAGACTGTAAACGTTAAAAGAATGACTTCTTGCATAATTTTAATGATTCAATCATGGGACAAGATCTTGTATTTATAATATGAGCTGCAGTAGGGTTTAAGCAGTGAATAGAGATAACAAAGTGAATTGCAGAAAATAATCTAAATAAATCTTTTCCTTCAAAGGAAAACTGATCCACTCCATGGTAGCTCACCTAGATGCAGTTACAAGTTTAGCTGTTGATCCTAATGGCTTGTATTTGATGTCTGGCAGTAAGTACATTCAGATTTCATTTTCTTTTTCTCATAATGGTGGCAGACATGAGAATTACAAAGGAAACTGTTTCCCCTTTTTTTTTTAGGTCATGACTGCTCAATTCGCTTGTGGAATCTTGAAAGCAAGACCTGCATCCAAGAATTTACTGCTCATCGCAAAAAATTTGATGAGTCCATTCATGATGTGGCATTCCACCCTTCCAAATGTTATATTGCCAGTGCAGGAGCAGATGCCCTGGCTAAAGTGTTTGTATGACAGAGTGCTTCCCTTTCAACTCTAGCTTTGTATATATTTAACCAGCTGCACAAAAGAGAAGAGGAGGGCACGAGTCTTCTTATCCTGCCCTGTAATTCAGAGAATGTTTGTAAGTGCTTAGTTTTGCAGGGTGCTGTTTTCTAAATTGACGTTTGTTCTGGTTTCTGTGAGCCCAGCTGGTGCTGAGAGCCTGGAAACTCTCAGTTTCAAATAGTTAAAAAAAAACAAACAAACAAACAAAATAAAAGCTTTTATTTCAGAGGATGTGAATTTTCGTCCAGGCAGGCCTTGGGTGAAACTAGGTCTATGTATTCTCTATTAATAAAACAGAGTACTGGAAAGAAAGGGTCTAATTGCATCAGGGAGTAGGAAAGGAGGGAAACTTCCTAGGATGCTTCTTATTGAGGAATCTTAATGTACTTAAATCACCTGGAAGAAGTGTCAGTTCACATGCTCATTTCTGTGTCATGTGAGAGGCACTTTGTCATCCCTTTGGTATTAGTAAAGTAGATCTTGTTCAGAGAGTAGTAGTGGATAGTTAATTTCAGCCACCTGGCTGCTAGCCTAAGAGAAATGCAATTAAAGGAAAGCAAATTACTAACATAAATTAGAACACAGTAAAGTTTTTGTTACATCTTCCGTGTTATACACTAAATATTTAGTTTGCAAAAAAATTTATATAATTTTTTAAAGACTGTATTAGCATGTGGCTAGAAGCTGAGCCTATAGTCTAGTCCCAATTAACAACAGACTGAAGCAGTCTGTATATACTGTAGTAGCAGATTTAACTTATTCAGATTTATAATGCTGTTTATTCTTGGAGATCTGGCACAAGAAATTATCACAAATCTTTCCAAAGAAGCTGTCCTACAATTTAACTATCAAACATTCATCTCCTCTTTCTGTTCCTGCTAAAAAGGGTATCATTCTGGGCATTAAGGAGAACAGTGAAATACTTCTTTTGAAGATTAAATTTACACCTGATGCTTTGTATGGGTTCTACTAGTGCAATAGGTGGGAACTATACAAAGTTCCATCAGCCTGAGAGATTCTGCTACTTCTAGAGGTATTTCCCAGCTTCACCATTTGTGGACCTTTTTAACTTGTCTGCTTCACTGGGCATATTGTGCCATTGATTAGGTTACCTGAAGAATGAGTGAGTCTGTAATTACTGAACGGATGTGCTTTCTTTATGTATTCAGAGTTTCTCTGTTGATTTAAATAACAAATAACTTCTAATCTGATCTTTTAGTCTTTTTATCCCTTCTTAAAGGGAGGTGAGTGGATTCTTTTCTATTATGTGTCATCATCAGAGTTATTACTGCTCAGAAGCCTGAAGCTGGTGTTTTCCTCTAATGGGAATGGAAGGCAGAATTTCTGCTGGAGATGATTTCTGGTGCTGATGTGAGTAGGAAAGAACCCAGTGCAACTCTTCCACATAGCAGCCTGAGGTTAAGACTGGAAACTAATAAATAAATCTTTATCTTTAAACTGACACTTTTAAAAAAGGAATCATTGAAAAATACCAACATAGGGCTTGACTGTGTTGTTTTTAGAGTGGCATTTGGGGATGGGACCACATTTGAAGCTGATCTCAGAGTTTAGATCAACTATATTATTTAGAATAAAAGGTTGACCTGTGCTGTTTGAGCCTGCAACACATTATATTTACTGCTAAAATATCCTGGAATACCTTTTATTGCTCAGAATATTCAGATATGTCACTTCATGATATTGATATGCAATATATTTCCATAGATAAGATTAGTACTTTTACCATGAAACAGATGACTGCAATAGTAATTCAAATTATTTAGTTTTTATAAAGTGTTTTGGTTATGATGGAAAGGGGGAATCTTGGCTGCAAAACTGAGCATTCAACTTTTTGAGAGTTCTGTGTACTTGACTCATTCTTTCAGTGTCATTATTTTATTTCTTTTTGAAGAGGAAATTACAAAGATTTATTTGAAAAATTCTAAAAGTTATGTATATTATATATGTGTATATATATTGTAAACATGTATTAAATGTGTCTAGTAAGGGAAGACTCCATGGGTGCATTTTAATGTTTTAGTATTAAGAGTTCTCTTGAGTTTGTGTATACAAAGGGTAATGGTGTGAGTAAGAAATGAGTGTTGTGCTTTTGCTTACACAATACAATATGTAGTTACAGTTGTTTAAATTGCTGTACATAAAACTAATCGGCCGGCATGCTTGTTTTTAAAGACTGTCATTCTGATTACAACTCGAATGTAAGAAAGAAGTGGCTGTTCAAATGTGAATTGAAAGATGTTTCCTTCTCAGTATTGAGCTCTTGTTCAAACTGAAAAGTTGTGATTTTTTTTTTTTTTTAAAAGCTGGCAATAGCTAGAGGATGAGGTGCCTTTAAAAAACAAAACAAAACAATTGTAGCCTTACAAAGAGGTTTGTGGAGTATATATATTTTTGTGCTGGTCTTCATAATTGATGTCAGTGTCTTTTTACTGTACTTGCTCACATACTTGTAGGACTGCAGGGTATTGTGCATGAGCCTGTCAGATCTTCTGAACATCATCATAGGAGTTAGGGATGAAAAACTATTTAGGTTATCTAGTCCATCTGCTTGCTAAAGCAGGGTTGTAGACTTGTGCATTTTAATATTGTCTTGGCCAGTGAGGTTTTATATATGTTCTAAACAATTAGGCTTCCTTTCGAAGATTATTTCAATGCTTAGGTCTCACTGACAGGAGGATTTATGTGATGTTTAGTAGTTCTTTTTTGTGACTTCATGCCAGTATTCCAAGCCATGTTTTGTGCCATTTTACATATTCCTCGTCATCTTTGTAATTTGGAACCTGCATGCGCACAGTGGTTCTAGCTGTATATTTCCATTCCTTTCTACTTTCTTCAAGCTATTTTTCAGTCTGCTCTTTTTACATGACTTTTTCTTGCTTTCAGTTTTTTTAGCTCAGTTTTCCATGTCTTGGTGCCCACAACACCATTCCACATGCATGATTTGTGGGACTTAGTCTGAAGGTCATCTCTTAAGTGTAGTTTTTGTTCATTTGGGTTTTTTTCCTCTAACATGATGCGTTTGTGTAGGAAGACCGAACTTTTGCTCTTTGGCTAATGTCTCGCAAACCCAAATTGTATTTCTTTATTTCTGACAATTGTTTTAAATAACTTTGAGCATTGTTGCTTCTGAAGTTTCTTCTTCACTTTCAGTATGTTGTTACGATTCTTTGCAGCTAGATACTTAATTCCTGTTTCATGATTATCCTGGGTTTTGTAAGCTTTGAACTTTTGATCTCTGAGAGCACTAAATTATTATTTTTTTTTTCCCTTTTATGTGCAGTTCTTCTTGGTTCAACGTAATTGGTAACTTCCATGAATGTGAGTCATACATCTATTGAAGATGTAAACAAAACTGGACCTGAGGCTTATTCTTGCAAAAAGGCATTTTTGTGCAGCATCCGTATATGGCATTTTACCATTAGTATTTTTCCCATATCTAATTTACATGGTACTTTTTTTTTAATGGTTAACTCATGTAATCTTTTGTGTATATTAGCCTGCGCTACTGATTTTTGTTTTACTAACTAATCTAATGGGAGAATTTTCAGTCCTTCTGAATGTTGAAAATTGGTCCACTAGGTTTAAACTCTCATTTTTATTTCTAATTTACTTCAGTGTGCTGTTTGCTTTCACTTATTTGATTCAGTTACCAAAACACTTGCACAAAATGATTTGGAGTAGCCTGGAAGAAGCTCTGGATATAATTATATTGTGGAAAACATTTTCTTCACTTACAAAATCCTAGTGTCTGCATTTTTTTTGTGTGCCTCAGAGAAAACTTTTGACATACCATGGAAAAGATTTTTCTTACTTGTAAGAAAATCACCCAGTGAATATTTTGGGATCTCATTTATCTTTATTTTGATAAAATATGTCCTTTAGCAAGAAGCCTGTAGAACTATATGCCATACACTGTAGGTTATTTTTTAGGCCATATGTTTTCAAATACTGTTATGTTAAAGCAGTCCCATATGTAATTGAGCAAGTGTGTAATGTTCACCATACAGCTTTGTGATTAGGTCATGCAATACCATTTTGCAGTTGTGAAATTAAAGTAACCAGAAACTTGTCCCTCTGAATAAATGTGTAAGAGATAAAGGACTTAGTTACACCACCTTTTTCAGTATACCTGTTTGATCACAGATGTGTTCCCTTTCCCCACCTCCTTCCTCAAGTTTTAACAATGTAATTTTGGGGAGCAGCAATTTCCATAAACTGATGTGTCATTTGAGCAGTATTTGATTGGCAGAAGTGTTAGTCCATCCCAAAGGAAACAAAAAATTAAAGAGCAGGCATAACCATCAGATAAGCAAGTTTTGAGTTTGTTTTAATGCGTTTCAAGATGTGTATTTGGAAGCGTTTGCAGGCTGGGGTTTGGCAGTGTCTTTGCAGACTGTCCTAGGGAGCCTACTTGACACCTGTGTGAAATACCTGATAAACCTAGTAAAACCTAGCAACGTGGGTTGAGTTCAGGAAGTAAATGCAACCATTGTGGTTGTCCCTGTGCCTCTACAAGAGACTATAGCAGTGTGCTCCTTGGCAGTCCTCTTTGCTGAAGCATCAGGTTTGCAATCTAACACAAGTAATTTCTGCAGCATGGGAGTATCTGCAAATGAGATTATTTGTATTTTTACTTTGAACATCTGTAGGCAGGGGTCATTTGGATTGTGTGCTGAACAGCGAGGGAACCAGGGAGACCATTTGCTGTACTCTGCCGGGGATAGATAGTGGGTTAAATGGCCAGAACCGATGTGCTGTCCACGTGACTGGTGTCATTGTGGGGGAATTTGGCTGGGGAGCAGTGCAGAGTTTAACCCAATGGTGTCATGAAGGAAAACATTAAAAAGGTTAGAGTAACAAGTTTAGCAAGGCTTTCCCATAATGATTCTTCAGATGTATTCATTTGCCCATTGGTTGCAGGTTGTATGAAGGATAAAATCTAGTATATATCCAGATTCCAAATTATGCACTCGTGTCACAGTGAAAGGTGAAGATTGTTCAAATTTCAAAACTATTTCACTTTAGATGAGGAGATGGCAGGAGATTTGTAACAGCTTGTTACTTAAATTCTAAGAACAGAACTTACTCTTCTGGTAACTTAATCTTCCTGTTGGGGACCCAGTTATGCAAAGTTAAGTTCCTCAGACACTGTAGTGGGACTACTCTTGTTTCCGGATAAACAAAATTGCAGGACTAAGACTTTGTGTCATGATGTCCGTTAGTATTGAACCAAACCCACAAAATTTGGGAAGCAGAGTAGAATTTTAGCCTTGTTTTTCATTTTTCTTTTTTTTTTTTTCTTTGGTCATAATCTACATATTTAATATATATTACATACAGTGTCATCTCTGACTCACTTCCCATTAAATAGCCCATTCTGTAAAAAATACTCGCTCAGTACTTTCTCATACAAACAAGATGTGAATGGGACCAGTGGTTCCAGGTAATTTGTGACTCACTTAGCATTTATATCTTTTCAGTTTTCTAATGGGTGAGCTGATAAGATTCATTGAAATTAACTGTGAAAACATAATGCTGCTTATAATATAGCATTTAAAAACATTCTGAAGCTTGTGGCTGTTCAGTGGAAATTGTTTTGGGCTACACTGTTAAGAATGAAGAAATCAGAATATGGTAGTAAACCACTTACATATGGTAAATTGATTTGTATAAGATGTTGCAATCTTTGACATGGTAACTTGAGTTTTCTTGGGCATCTGCTGTTGATGGGCATTGTAGGGATGTTCAGCATAGCTGTTAGTATCCAGTGACAGAGAGGAAGCAAAGATTTCCCTGAAAAAACTACTGGGATGTTTCAGGAAGCTCCCTTTTTCCATAAGGACATGAAGGCATTCAGAATATTTTACCTAAGTCGATAATGTATTTACTTGAAGAGGGTTACAATAGGTGAACAGTTGACTCTTTTCATCACCAGTGTCTTTAAGCTTAGAGACAAACACTGTCACTGAAATGAATGGCGTGTAAACTGCTAGTCAAGACCGCCACAATATTTTTACTGAGCAGCAGAGAAACTGATGAAAACCACAGTGTTAATCCACCCAGTTATATAGGGAGTGTTTTACAAGAAATAACCGATATTGTAAAAGATAGTATTACATACAACAGAGCAAATGAACAAACACCTGGGGAGCTGGGGCGGGGACTAGAATGACCTTTGTCTAAATAGTCCTTGCTCAGGCAAGTGCTCTTGTTCAGCTGGTGGGACTAACCCAAGGAGGGAGGATGGTGGGAAATAAGACCTTTAAAATTATGTCTCTGCCCATGCTAATGAACATACCTGTTGTGCAGGTTATCTGTCCTTTTGGTATCTGGTTTTTATCTTCCCACTTAAATCTTCCTTTAGCCTATATTTTCTGAGGGTCTTAAAATCTCATCTGCAGTGGAATCTCATTGCAGGGTAAATTTCATAAAGGACTATTGATTTTTTTTCTTAGTGTTCTTTGAAGGGAGGTGGGGTTTCAGCTTCAGCCCTACCCCTTCCGCCACCAAAAGGCTGATATGTACCTACTTATTCCCAGTTCATTTAATACTACTGAGTTATCTCTTACCCCACCTCCTGATGTAATTTTGCTGCTCTGTAGTCTGTTGTGAAAACTTACGAAGTGCTGTATCATTTAAGATGTTTTTGAGAATCTGAATTCCTCTACAGAAGGTGTAAATCCACTTGAATAGTCAGGAGAGATTTGTTGCTAGATGACAAAATCCAAACTATGACTGAGCTAAAATGGCATTTAATGATAATAGTATATGCTTTTTAGGCCAAGTTTCTTCCTGATTAAGTCTGGGTTGTGGTACTGTGTGTTAAACTAGTTTCGCCCTGCTCATCCTGCCAAGCCATGCTGTGATCCTGGGAGATCCCACCCATGTTTAAACCATGCCTGCATGTGTGTTTTTAAGCTGCTCAAAGCCTTGTGTTGACACGGTCCTCAAGCCTGGTCTACTTGCATTCCCTCAGTTTGAATTGCAAGCTCCCAAAATTACTTCCTTGCTGTTTCAAGAAACCCTTGGTCCTCACACCAGAGTATTAGACTGGGACACTGAGAAAAGATTTATGCAGCTGGATTTGTACTATTCTGAAAGGGAGGGGATAACTTGTTGCCAAGCCAAATATTTTCATTATTTTTGGATTACTTACTAAAAGCAGCCAAAAACATTGTATAAGGGATAAACGATGGACTTCAAGCTAATATTTTTCCATTAAGAATTTATTTTTCTATTCTTCCTGTCATCAAGATATAGTGCTTTTTGAATGTAGCTTATTTTCAGATGTATGGCTCCTAGAACTCTTTCCTTGCAGTCAGACATTTACAAACGTGCATAGGCTTTGAAAACTGTCTTGTGTGTTAGCACTTTTTCTGGAAATGCAAACAGCATGTTAGCTAATCATTTCTTGTACCTTTATAGCCCGAGCAGACTGAAAAGCGGTCTTGTGCTATGTTTTCCTTGAATCATGCATCTGAAAAAAAACTTGTAGAAGAAAATCTGTGATGAGAAGACTATTGTTTGCTCTAAGATTTTCTGTTGACATTTGTCAGCATATCAACTACCTGCATTGTATTTCGTATAAATATCTTCAGTTGGTTTCTTTTAAAGGAAACTGTCAGGTTAAAAAAGACAAATTTCTTTGCCATATGGACCATAGTTTGGATTCTTTTTGTTGCTTATATTAATATACTTCCCCCCCCCCCAAGAATAACTATTGAACTTAGAGTTACCTGACAGTTGTCTTTTGGAGAAGATACCACGGGTGATAACCACTTAAATGTTAGTAATTACAGTTGGTCCTCTTCTGTTTTGGGTCATTTCCATGACAGATAGTTGATATGAAAAGGCTACTGTGACTGATACATAAAACAGCTAAAGGAAATTAAGACTCCCCTTCAGAATTATGCTGAGGTTATGATTTTGCACACCAATTTTGAACGACTACTTTTAAACAATGTTGGGCTTCAAGTGTCTTGCAAAGTGGTGGATCCAAATGAGAAATACCTACTCGTTGAGTAATAGTCTGCTTGTCAATTTTTGTGTATGGCTCAGTACAAGGCTGTGTCAGAATTTCAGTACCACCAAATTACCTTGTTTAAATGCTACTGTCGTACAAAAGTGAATGTTATTTTAAGTGAGAAATTCTGTTTTCTAACTTGTGAAGGAAATAGTTTTCTTGGGAGTAAGCATCCATAAATTTAATGTATTTCATGATTTTAGAAAGGCTTCTTAATCATGGGACTTCAGAAAAGTGAAAAAGTGATTCATTCTCCAAAGATTTGAGAAGCATTTATTATAAAAAGTATAAAGTTTTGCTTTAAATAAAAATGCTACTTCAAACACTTATATTAAAGTTCTTACTAAAATTCAGTAGTTTAAAATCCTGGATAAATATCTAAAATGGCAAAGATAGAAAATTCAGAGGGATATTATTTTGAAATATGCCAGTATATTTTTGAGCTTCTCAATTGCAGCCCTGAATTTTCTCTTTTTCACTGCAATTCGTATTTTGTGAAACTTCTTGGATAGGTTGTATTTAAAGCTACATTCACTTGCCTGAATAAGTCAAGTAAGTATTTTGTCATTAAAACTATATAGATCTGCTTATGTTAGTGTGCCGTTTAAAACGAGATCACATTGAGGTAACCATGCAGGTATTTGTATTGGTATGACAGTAGTGAAGTGGGGTAGCTGTATACTGTACTCGCATTCTGTGCTGAGCAAAATCACATGGACTTCCAGAAATAAGCAATGGTTTTTAAGAGCAGCTTTATTTAATGTTACAGCAGCAAGTAAGTGTCATTTGTACCATATAATTATGTAAATTGGGTGCTAATAAATACTATTTTTCAACATTTTGTATTGTGTTCATCATTCTGCATTTTATCACAAGATGTTTGTGGTCTTGGAGTGTGTACTAGGAGGGGGAGTGCACTCAGACTAGAACAAATTGACGTGTGTTTGGAGGGGCATGAGGTAAATTCATGTGAACTTCCCTTTTGAACTGTGCCACGTGTTACCATTCACAGTAGCGTCTCGGTTTTCCTGTTCTCCGTACGTCTTGGTTTTGTACTGCTCTGCCACCTTGGCACTGTTGGCACCCCGCATCTTTCCGTGCGCTTGGGCGCACAGTCCCCAGTATCTCGTGGGGTGAACAGACGTGCGGAGCGGGTACGGTGCCGTTGTGCAGGAGCTGGTCTGTCAGCGGCGCGCTGATCGCAGCGAGACGCCGTGCACTTCCTGGGGAGAACATTCATTTAACATCAAAAAAAGCGCCTGGTTCTGCCCTTGGGGAGAGGATGAGGGAGAGCAAACCACACATCGCAGATGGCAGTCGTGTTGCTACAGGAAGATGCTCAGAGCGGCACTGTTGAGGGGGTGGTAGGGGAACCTACACAGAACTGAGCAGAACAACTTGTGAGCGAGTCCATCCTGTTTTTTCTAAGCTTGTAGGTGGGATAAGCGAAGTTCTCATCTCCTTGGTAAGTAAAATAACCCTTTTGGTTTAGTCCTACTCATCTTCCCTCCTCATAGGCAAGGAGGAATTGCTTTATGAAGTGATGATACAGTTGCATTCACTCCAGTGTTCTGCCTCCAGAGAGGGTCGGTAGAAGATTCCTGAGGCAGGGAGAAAGAAGATTCCACGAGCAATGTAGGAGTGACCCTCCCACACGGGGGGGCTGTCCTAACATCCTTATGGGTTTGCCTATGGTCAAGATGTGTCCCTGTAATTATTTGGGTGTGAGGAAAGGGAGTATATTCTTTTCGACCATAGGGTGAAACTTTTAGCTACCTTTTCTCTTTGTGCTTAAAAAGAAGTCATTTCTATGAGTGAGCGATGGAGTTCTTGAACTGCATTATCAGAGTTTTTATTAGAAATCAGAGAAGGGGTTCAACTGGTAAGAAAAGTAACACTTGGGTCTCTTGCCTTCCAGTATGACTGACAGCTGATTGTGAGCGATGTAGCTGATGCAGTGCTAAAACCTGCAATACTCTTCAGTTCAAGTTTTTAACAAGGAAAGAAAGGTTACTTTGAGGAATTTGAGGCACTCGCCTGTCTAGATGTACTTGCAGTGTTTTCACTACGTAGGTGATTTAGCAAATGTAGATGGCCTGGTATTGTCTAAGACTTCTCAAACTGAGGTAGGAATGGAAAACAAAAGGGATCGAGTTGTTTCCATGATGTTGCTGATGGGCAGAGAAAAATAACTAGAAGAATGATAAAAGAGAGAGTGACTTTGTTCAACCATGAGTCTTCACAGAAGACTTACTTAGTGTTTGGTGTCTAGGTAATATTTCTGATATTTACTGCTTGCTTTGACTTGCCAAGTAGATACCATGGATAATTTTCTGTGGGGTTTACAAGGAGGGCGTTAAATCCACTAAGGACGGTTAGATTGGGTTGGTCCTGTCTGGATGCTTAACCCCAGAGGTTTTCCTCGTTATGGGGCCGGTTCCCCTCGTGTGCTGGAGAGCTGTGGGGGGCGGAATGTGAGGAGGAAGGGGAAGCCCGCCTGTCAGAAAAACAAAATTCAGCAGCTGCCATGGGGAAACCCTCCTCTTGCTGAACCAGCAAAGCGGCAGCAGCTGAGGAGCAGGAGGATGCACGTGGCAGGCGACGCCTTCTGTGCAGGGAGGCACAGCCACAGCAGAGGTGTCAGTGTCCTGCTTCTGGACCAGCAAGGTAAGATACTGCTGGGAAACAGGACTTTGAGATGCTTCTCTCTGAAGAGATGGTTTAACTTTGAATTAAATTTGGTTGTTCACCCAGAACGTGAGTAGCTAATGGTGGAGTGAGAGGCAAGAGGTGCTGTCATTGAGCTCCCCCAAGGCTTCCAGAGCATGGATGTTGGTATTTATTTCTAGGTGGGTGTTCTGCGCTGTGATTGCTGAGCAGTGGTGAGCCACCAGCCCAGCTCCTGAGTGCAAAGATGCTTATTGCCTAGGGCGAGGGTGATCAGACAACCCCCTCTTGGCTATGTATTCAGTGACTAGTTCAGACAGCTCCGAGCGCTGCCTGGCTGCCTGCCTCCAAGTCCAAACCTTTGGTGCCCTTCCTTTTTGGATGTCTCAGCCAGACAGCAGGTTCCACCGCGCTGGTCAGGCATCTGAAACTGAGTGGCCCAGCATAAAGCGTCTGGACATCTAGATCCTTTTTTTGATTCAGCCCTGCATCTAGAAAGTGTGTAGAGACTGTGTTAATTTTTTTTCAGCTTCCAAAAGATGTCTGGTTCCAAATAAGACGTGATCTTGCAGTCTTGGGAAAGTGCAGTGATTTTGATGCCTTTTAGCCATTAGACTCTGCTTCAATGACTGTTTCCTCTGATAGGTAATTTGGTGGTCCTTCCTCTGCTAGCTCACTCTTAGGCTTTTTTTCAGCTTTTTTCATCTTAAAAGCATGACATTGAAACACCTGGGGCTTCACCAGCCTTGCTAGGTCTTACCTATTCTAGTAAAAACCTCAGCTGTGTTTCAGAAACTAAAATGGCATGGACCATATTTGGTGGTTATTTTTTAACCACATACGAGACGATACGTACTGCGTATGCCTTTGGGACAATTTTATTGCAAAAGATATAGCGACTTGTATTGGTAAGCTCAAGATACCTTGGATATGTTACAGAAGGAGATCTGCTGCTTTCTTCAAACAAATATACCCCCTCAAACATTTATGAAGATTTATACGTAAGTTATCTTGGTTTTTAATAAAACAGTATTTAGAGACTTTAGTAGATGGTAAGAATTTTGATTTCTATGAAAGGTAAAGGTTAAGAGGAGTGTGTTCTGTGCTGATCCACTCACTTGTTAATGGAAGGGTGTATTCTTACAAGTTTTGAGGCTTACGCTTAAGTTTACAGTGTTTATGAACAGGACATCTAAGTTTAGCTGACAGTTGGATTAAACGTTAAACCACTTTCACACTTTGAGATCCAACAATTTCAAGGTCATCCTGAGACGTTAATGCACATTGGCAACCGAGCGCCATCACTGTTCTGTAACCTTAAGATAAACCATTTAAACAACAACAAACCCCAAAGTGCCCTTTTATAAATGCTTAACACAGAGAATAGCTGTGCAACTTCCCTCTGAAAGAGCATTTGACAGCTCACTGTCATTGCTTGAGGTTTAAGCTTTCGGAAGAAATTAAAATGCATATCCTAAAGAACACGTGTGGCTTTAACTGTTCCTAATGTCCAGCCATCTGTGCTGTGCTTTCAGCAGAGCACAAGCGAAACATCGGGCGAGTCTCTGCAGAGTACCAGTCTTCCATGCTGCAAGAGTACGGCCAGCATGGAAAACAATATGTGGTGGTAAGCCGTTGCATTACAAATTAAACCACAATATTAAGAGTAGCTAAAAGTTAAGACTTAGGCCTTTTTCTCAGCTAGCCCCAAATTAAACCCCAAGCAAACAGGTTTTCAGACAATAGATCTGGTGTCTGAACTGAAGTCCCCAGTAAATTCAGTTTATGTGTTTGAGTTTTGTCCAGCCCATATAATGTCCCTTGTTGACAGAGAACGATGCTTTCAGCAGAACTGTAGTGAGGGAGGTGGTTCAGGAGATGGGGGGGGGGTATCAGGGGTTGCTCTGCTTCTACCTAACTCTTTATCCTTAATCTTTACTTTTTTCCATGCTGTAGCTGCGGAAGTGCAGTAGCACAGATTAGTGTTAAACTCTGCATACAAATACACTTTATGTCTTTGTTTTGCTTTTTTTTGGAAGCTGGCAGTGCCCTCCGTCTTCTGTCTGGGTAGCATGATTATATTGATGATGTTCAGTTAAAGCTGGAGCTGAATGTTTCTTCTCATAGGAAGATCTGAACCTCCCTTGTGTAAAACCACTGTTTCATCCGGGATTGGTGTCGGTAACCTCTTGAGAGGACCCCAGCCTGGCTTATGTTACCACCCCAGGGAGATCATGCAGAATCTGCCGTTCTCGTTAGTTTGCGTTATGCTTACTTAATTGGTAATTTTTGAGCTACTTCAGTCATATTTCCAAACATAATGATTTAAAAGATTGTGCTACTTTTGTTGACAGAAAGGAGTTTCTCTTATGGCAATTTACTTCAATTAACATTTTTATGTGACTAATAAACATCCTGGGTCATGGTTATTAAAACTATAAATGCTATTAAAAGCCTTGTTTGCGAGTAAGATGTGAAATTTGAGTTTTAATTTCTTCCCATTTCCTGTTAGTTCCACAAGCCTGACATGGTGTGGCTTTGATTGCCATAATGTGCGTGAACACACAGGTTTTTATTGGCTCTGAAATGCCATCCCTTTCCTTTGATAACTTTGCTTAATGAACATGTTTTCTTAAATTATGCTGGATGGAAACATAACCAGCAACTGCTGCTTCCTAATAAGCATGCAATTCTTTTGGCCCTCTTAATGTGTCACTCCTCCCCTACTGACTAGTGATATGGCTATTTTTTCACTTAAGAAACAACTGTATGTTTTGAATAATCTAGGGCTGTAGTTGGTTCATTTTGAAATCAATGCATAAACCAGAAATCAATCACAAATTTGGGAGAGGCTGCCTGTAAATGCTCGAAATGCTGCTTTTCCCAGTGTATAATACAGAACTGCAGATAATTCCCTCTTAAATCCTGTTAATGGCTCTTGAATAGCTCTTCTCACACTAGAAACTGCTGTAAGTTGTTCTGAGCTGTGGTTTTAACGAGTGGTCGGTCTCAAATGCTTTTCTGATTGCCAACAGCTTAAACCCACAGGTTTTCTCAAAGAACCTCCTCCTCCTGGCAGCTCTCCTGTGGTCCTGCAGGCCTTGAGATGTACAAGAGTGGAGCAAGAGAGCTAAGGGGAGAAGACACTTCTCAAAATCAAATATTAATGCAGTGCTGTAGGAGACTAGATTCCAGTTTTTGTGTGTTTGCTGCTTTGTGGATTTGGGGCTTTATTGGGGTTGACCAATGGTTGTAGAGTCCCACAGCTTGACTCTTTCCTCTCACTTGCTTTCCAGTCTCTGGGCTTGGATAAATCTCAATGCTTGTGTTTACAGTAGCTGAAGCTTAACTTGCTGGCAAGACAGCTTTATGGAGAGAGTGCCTGCTTCTAAGAAGGTACGCAAATTTGAGTTGTGTGTGTCGTCCCCCCCCCCCCCCAAATAAAGGTGTCTGGTATTTCAGCCCTGACCTAGGTGTTGTCTGATGGGCAGTGCCACATGGAGGTGCTTCTGCCACAGCAGCTGAGCAGCATGGCTGCTCCTTGAAGGGACCTGGCCGCTTCAGGAAGCAGGTGATATGTTATAAGGAGCTTGTGTGTGCCCAGAGGTGGGAATCAGTCAAGCCAGGGCTCTGTACTGGAACCAGCTTTTCAAACAGCTCCAGTTACTTCCTCCATGTTTACTGCCTCTTTTGCTACCCATCTAAATCAGTTTCTGAAGCCTGCAAAGAAAAAAAAACAAACCATCTACACAGAGCTTTATCATGCATAGGGACAGAGCTGCAATCAACCTTGCTGACTGGAAAGTGCCAGAGAAATACACCTCCAGTATTTCTTGAACTGAGGGCTGGCATTACTCCTGTGGGACTTGGCGTGCCTTCAGCATGGCGCCTGAGGGTCCTGCCTTGCTCAAGTCCATCAGTTCCGTGGCTGGGAATTAAATTCTGTGCAAATGTTTTGGATGAGCTGATTAACAAAGCGGTAGAGGTTGTCAAATTCATCCACGAAGAAGGAATGCTCCGTATCGGGGTCTGTTGCGATGGCTTCCAGTTCATCTTGAGCTGCCCAAGCAACTCCGATGGAGTAAGCTATAACTCCTGGAAAGAAACACAGAGTTTAGAATGAGCTTAAAAGTTGTCATTGTGTTAAATTTGATTTAAGACCAATACTGCAAACGTAGTTGCCAGGCCGCAAAAATGTGGGCAGTGAGTTGCAGTGCTCTCACTCTGTATAAAAATGGTACTTTCAATCGAAGGAAAGGTCTAGTTTGTGCTTTGGAAGTACCTTTTGCCAACAGCAAAAAGATTTAAATGATAGTAACGCTTCTGCTCTGGGTCTGAACAACAGGCTTCTGAACAACATGTTCTCTTGTTCCAATGCAAATGTCTTACAGTTGTGTTGGAAGATGTATGACTATCCTGAACGGAAAGCCAAAGGAGGCTTCATGTGTTATTAAGACAGTAGAAACCCCCTGAGATCTCCTAGACATAGCTGCATTTTGCTAGATTTATGTGATTTATTTTTTTTTAAGTTCCTTATTCAGATATTAAACAGATGCTGGTCGTGTTATAGCTCGGTGAGACCCCAGGCTGAGGTGCTACTCTTCTTTCAAAAAGTTTCATCCAGTGCCTTCAAATCATAGCAAACTGCATTTCTCTGACCTGGATAAACGCTGAGGCATGTGGGAAAAACGGGTAGCCACGGAAGAGCTTACCGTTTCGGTGAGCTGCCATGGCCGGCACTCTGACGTCGTCGTAAGACCTGCCATCTGTAATGAGAATCATGATCTTTCTTTTGTTGGGTTTCGATTTGCTGAACAGCTGCTCCAAGGTGTAGCTGATGGCTGCTCCTGTGCTGGTCCCACCGCTCCAGTAACTGATCCTTTTAATAGCACTCAGCACATCCTGCTTCGTGCTGTACTTGTCGAAGCTGAACTCGAGCCTTTGCTCATAGGTGTACTGAACAGCTCCGATGCGGGTGTCGGTGTCTGAAATCTCAAACTCCTTGCTGATGTTGGCTACGAACTGGAGGACTGTGCGGAAGTTGCTGGTGCCGACGCTGCTGGAGCCGTCGATTACGAAACCGATGTCAGCTGAATTGAGGCACGTCTTGCTGCAAACCAGCCGATCCGTGTCGCAGACCCGCTTCACCAAGGGCTGGACCACCTTGTGTAGGCCGAACCAGCTGGGCACGTTGATGGAATAGAAACCGTTTGTCCTGCACACTGCCTGCAGGGCAACACAGAGACGAATGCAAGGGAAATTCAGTCTGCCTGTTTCAGCTGGGATATGCAGCTAAATTGTAGCTATAGGCTCCTGGAAAGAGCGAAGCTGGAGCCTGAAGTGGCCTCTCCTCCCGTCACCATCTGCTTCCCTGGGAAATGATGTCAATGTAACATCACAGATACTTGTATAATGAGACAGTTTTTCCTGCCTTTTTTTAAAAAAGCTGTGGGATGGAGCTGGTATTACAGTAGTGAACGAAATGTAATAAGCAAGTTTGCCACCTGTCAAGCTTTTTTAGATGAGTTATATTGTTTGCAGAAAAAGCTTCCAAATCACAGAGCTGCTGTTAGTGTGGCTCCAGTGGGCATTATGGGAGCCTGCGTGTTTGCCAGGAGGCAACTTCAGCTCCCATCATTCAGGGCAACATGGGAAGTTTTGCCTGCTGACAAACCCTACTACCTTGAACTGCAACCTGGGACTGAAGCTGGGTTGTTCTTGTCTCATACCCTTCTAAGCAGGAAAAAACCCAGGCAATTTTGGTGAAAATGCAAAAAGCTCGTAAAGATTCCCTGTAGTGCTAGCTCTGCCAAATAGTAAAAAAAAAAAAATCATTAATTTTTATAACTGAATACTTGCAGGGAGCAGATCTGCAGAAGTCGGGTGAGTATGGGTAGGAAGTAGGGGTGGCACAGAAGAGGGAGTGGGAGAAGTCGAGTGTGCGGTTGGTGGGGAGTAGCAGGGACAGGCTGGATCAAATTTTCCTTGGCTTTAGTGCCTTTTAAATGCTAATGCCTCAGGTGTCTGGGTAAGAATATTTTGTTAAGACAGGCTTTATCTATCAGCTTTGTGTGTGTGTGTTTTAAAAGACCAAGGCACTGTTTTCTTGGTCCCTGGTCTTGACTTGCATAAAGCCTAACAGCTGCAAGGGAGTTGCAGTTCCCACCAGTCCGGGCTCCTCACCATGTCCTGTGCTCGTTTCCTCTTACTGTCTTTCTGCTGTTTTAGTGTTACGGTGCAGCGGTACCAAGTCACTGTTCCCTCTTTACCTTCCTATTCTGAGCCCACTCTACTCCCACTTCTGCCATGTCCCTAGCAGGTTTGCAGAGACTCACTGTAGCTTTGCCCTTTTAAAAACATTACATGCAAATGAGACTACAATCCAATTAAATGCTGACTGGAGACAGCGCAGCTCTCTGGAGGAGCTCTGAAACTCATGGGAGATTATTTCATGGCAGAGCAACACAGCTCAGATGGGAATCTGTTTTCTGAAAATACCAGATAACTTGACCTTGCTTCCTGAGCCCAGCCTGGTCTGGCACTTAGTAGATACCTCCTGCCGTAACTGGGTGCCAGCTTGCCTTGAAGCACTGTTGAGCAGGCAGCTACCGTTAGTGCCAAATACAAACCGTTCAAGGCTTGTGTTCTGTTTTTTTGCTGCACATGGCAGAGACTTACTCTTTTTCCAAGAGCTACCATGAAGTCCGTAGCAGCAGAAACAAATAACAAAAAATAACCTGTATTAGATCAATAGTGGAAACAAAATGTTTGAGTATAGCTCCAGTATAGCTGAACAAGTGGGATGTGCCTGTGTTGGGAGCGCCCCAACATTTGCATGTATGGGACCTGTTTGTAAATGCAACACTGACATTAGGCTGACAGGCCTTCTCAGCCTTTGCTGGGCGGGAGATGCACAGCAGGAGGCTCGTGGAAAGCTCAGGCTGCACTTGTTCTTTGTTACGCTACTGTACGTGTACTGTTTTTGTGCCAATATTAGTCAGTAAAAAGCCATTTGCTCCATGACACACCTCAAACCAGAACTTTATGGACTTCATCCCCTTTCTGACTTCAGCATTGCTGCCTGGCTCTTCATACAGGTGCCCTCAAGACAGTATAAGCAGGATGGGAAATAACCATAAGTGGTAAGAAGGAAAAGGAAATGCCCTGAACAAAACAGCTTGGAAAATGTAGTCAGAGCCAAGCTCTCATCCGGAGCCCAGCCCAGTAAGTACCTTGTCCACAAAGTTTGGTTCAATGATGCTCTGCTTCTCACTTTCAGCAGCTGCTTCAATAGTGACAAAGAAAATGTTGATCCCTGATTCTCTGGCCAGCCTGGAGGCCTCCTCCACTCGATCAGTTGGCCACCCGTCCACCATCACTACAACCACATTGGGTGCTCCACCTCGGTTTCCATTAGCATCCGAAAAGAAGTTTTTGTTAACAAAGGAAAGTGCCTTCCCTGGAAAAAAAAAGGCGATGAGGATGAGTTACAGGTCTGGAAGCACTCTGCCTGATAATATCTCATGAAATGGTAGGCAGAGGGATGATTCAAGTGTTGGAGCCCTGCCGAGAGCTGGGGAAAGCTGTTTCTGTGGCTGTGCGAGCCAGAGGGGCAGTCGCTGCTGTTGGTACCAGTGCCTCCTGAGCCCTCCTGCACTGAACCCTATCTTTCCACTCCCTGTGCCCCAGTGGGGCTGGGGGTGACAAGCTGGGTTAGCAAGGATCCCCGATGCATTGGTGGGACCTGCTCACGAGGAGAAAGGTAAATCCTGTCCGCTTGTGATGGACCTGCAGAGCCCTGGACCACCACAGGCAGGTCACAGGGGGAGCAGTACCCCCTTGCCAGTCCTGCCCCAGCGCTGGGCACCGTTCAGTCACAGCCTCTGCACCCGGTGAGGAGGCGTGGGCTCACTGCAGCCCAGGCTCTGGAGCCCTGCCTGAGCTGAGGGCGTGCAGGCAGCCCTACCACCTACCAACGTTGGAAAGTCCGCCTTTCTGTGGGATTTTCTCAATGGCATTTCTCAGGTCCTTGGCGTTGGCATAAGTTTTTAAGTTAAATTCTGTGGAAGGGTCATCGCTAAAAGAAGAAATAAGAGCAATTGTCAGTTTCTTGCTTTACATGCAACAATACAAAAGCTGCAGGACCCATTTATGCTACCTGGCTCCTGATTACGAGCTGGAGTGAGACCTTTAGCACATGTCAGCCGCAGAGCTACAGCTGCCAGAGCGTGCAGTCATGCCCCATGGCAATGGGAGTAGCTGCACAAGAAGCTCTTACCCATACTGAACGATGCCCATCAGAGGACCGGCACTGCCGATGCCAAGGGCTTGAGCCACGTTACTGAGGAACTGCTTCTGGAGCTGAAAGCGGCGTTTACCGATGCTCCAGCTCCCATCCATCAAGAAGGACAAATCAACCTTGCAATCTGAGAAGAGACAGAGAAACACGGAAAATATTATTTTTAGTCCTTTTTTATAGCTGTGCTTTTTGTGAGGAGCAAAGGCCTAAAAAGTCTGCATTCAGTCACTTGTCCTGCTCTGCAAGCTCTACCAAAGCTCTCCTTTTGACAAGGAGAAGTCACAGCTGGGGGCTCAAGTCTGTCCTGCTCATTGGTAAACACGGTCCTTGGCATGATTTTCTCCCACACAACACCCAAGCCCGGCTGAGTGACAAAAGGGCAAGACGCTGTCCCCAGGGGTCAGTCTGGGAGCACTGCATTCGGGCGCTAGGGAGGAGAATCAGCCACACAGGAGCAATCTGGCTTGTGTCCTGCGCCCCCAGAGCCGTGGCTTGGGCTCGGCCTGCTTTATTCACAGCCCAGAGGTGGTGAGAGTTTGTAAAGCCAGGTGTGACCCTTGGATTTTGTGGTCTGGCCACCTGCGGAGCACAGACTACAGGGATTTTCTTGGTTACGCTTTTGTGGGCTTAATTGGTATAAAAGATGTAACAGGAACAGTTCTTCACATATTGTGTTAATGCTGCTGAGAAGGGAGGGAAGATCACTCAGTTCCCTAAAAGTGTGATGCCTGGGATGTGCCTCGGGGCAAAGGACATCTTGGGGCCTCTTCTAGGAGCTGCTGACAGCAATCCTGGCAGCGCTGTGCTTCTGAATGAGATCTGTTCCGCAGCTTTATTCTGGGCTGGAGCTAACATCAGGGATGGTGATTTTGCTTGGTGTATTCAGACTGAGCGGGGGCTCTTTTGACATGTAGCTGTAGGCTTGTACCTGTGTGTGCAGCAGCAGCGGTGTACTGTTGTGTGTTGCCTCTCTGGGCAGAAAGCAATATTCTCAAAAAGCTACACCTGCACCCAAACAAACTCTTCCCTCTGATTACACAGATGAGCCTCATCTTTGTACTTCTGCAAATGCTGTCCTCATCACTGCTGGCCTGCTTTTACATCTCTGCAAGTTAGTGGTAAAACATTCATCGGTTGGACTGCAACCAGGAGCAGGATCAAAATTTGGCTTAACTAGAGCGCTAATTAACATTTTCCCCCTCTGGCGTCCAGGTCATCCCCATCTCTTGATTTCCTTCCGATGATGCCTCCTACCAATCAGACTGTCCAAAATAGTGTGTTTTAATCATTAGGTAGCCCGAAGGCTACAAAGCACCAATTGTTCTCACTGGCTTATGCAACTGCCTCCCGTCTCATTACCTTCAATTTTTTCTCCTGTAGCTGTCTGTTTTTCTAATTTTAATAATGCTGAATTATAGAAGCGTGACTGAGAACCGTGTTCGTTCACAGCAAATCGTGAGGCAAGGCCGGGAACCCACAACAAATAATACCTCAATTAATGGCCAAGTTTTCCTGAATTTCCTGTCCTTCAAAGGGAGCTACACCATGTGGTCTATATGTGAAAAGTGGGGAGTTTGTTAGCCAGCAGGGTCCAGGCACGCAAAGATGTACATACACTTATAAACAGACTTAATTTCTGGGGAGGATTCAGACAGCAGGAGTATTTTGGTGCTGGGACATTAGTGGGACTCTGCAAAAGCACAGGCTAAAGGTGCTCTGTAGGGAGCTGAGCGCTTTCTGGTTTGCAGGGAGGCAAGATCAGAATTATAGCTTTTATGGTCCTAGAAGTATCAGTGGGATGAGAGTTTTGATTCTGGTGTGCCTTATCTCAGTTCAACTGCTGGAAACACAGCTGTGCTTGCCTGTGTCTCTGCCTTCCTGCAGCGCAGTTAGGTCTGTAGGGTAGATCCTTCCCCTTTTCTATTTTTTTCCCTTATTTCTAGATCAGTTTTAGGTGTATTTGACATCTTGGATAGGGAAAAAAAATACTTTTAAGTATTAGGAGGAGCACCTGGGAATATACAGGCATTTGGTTCAGTAGCTAATGTAAAGAGTCCTTGAAATGCCAGTTCTGCAAGAGACAGCGTTCAGCTGCTGGAGGATGGGCAAGAGAGGACCTGGACACTGGTGGGAGGGTGAAGCTGCCTCTGCAAGGGCAGCTTCCCATGAAGAGGCGGCAGACGACCCCATCTCTCCACTCACAGTTTATGTTCTTGTTCTCCTTCTATTCTGGGCCTCATCTAAAGATGAGTTAATGGGCAAATCTGCCTTTAATTATAAAGGGCTATAGAAGATTTCCTTTTCAGAGCAGGGGACCCTACCTCTCCAGCCCTGGACTAAGGGATCCTCGATGCTCCCTCTGCGTTCCTCTCCCTGCTTGCTGCGGCAGGCGCCGGGTCCCTTTCTCAGGTGGTTTCCTTCCCTCCCACCCACTGCTGGGGGAAGGGTGCCCGCACTCAGCACAGCCACGGGAGCCTGCTCTGGTCTGCAGGGCTTTTGCTCATCCAGCCCTGGCTGCAACACACTGGTTTGCTGTCCTCCACCATCAAAGTCTCTGAGCGAAGCTCTGCGCCCCAGGAACATGGAGCTGATACTGCCCGAGAAGAGGTAGCAGTAAGCAGCCACCATCTCCCTCCCCAGGTAAGCTAAATCTTCGCGGTTATTTCCTTCCCTGTAGAAGCAAAAACCAATTATGTGTATGAGAAGGGTCGGTGGAAAGTGCTTGCTGTTCCTCTGCAAAGGAAAAATGCGTTCCTGGAGTTTCTTAGGCTTTCTTGAAAACTTACCTTTTGCTTTTTAATTTGAATGCATTCTAGCGATGTGTAATTAATAACATGGTAATGCTTAATTATGAAATTAATTCTGAAGTACATACTTGGGTTCCCCTGGGAGATGGACTCCAGCGGCTTTGGATTCAATTCTTCCTTTGAACTGAAGCCTAGAGAGAGGAAGGAAAGGCTCCATCAGTGTGTGCTCGGTGGCTGCCCTCGCTCTGGAAGGAAGCAGGCAGCGGGGTGGCTGCAGAGTCCCCCCTGGCCTGAGGACTGACGTGGGAGGGAAACAAGGATGGGGAGCACATCCTTGGAGCTTACCTTTTTCCACCTATGTGGTTTCTAGGACAAAACAAGAGCGGAGGCATTTCTAGAAGTGCCACCAAAATCTCTCCCACCACTAACTGTGACTCCCCTTTGTGAGTCAGTCCCCTCACTGGAAGGGCTTGAGAGCAGCATGTGTAAGTAGAGGGTTCCTCAGGCGCAGAGGTTGGTGGCTATGGTGTGGGGTGGTGACTTTGCCCCTGACAGAACCCGCACTGCCACCCTGCCGGTTCGCTGTGCTTTAGTCAGCTGCACTATGTCCGAGGCAGACGAGTGATAGATTTAGCACGTTGCTTTTCTGTCTGGGAAGGAAGGCATGGGCAGCGACTCACCCCACCGTCTTACAGCTGGGGAAGCAATGCAAGCCACAGCTCCTCAGGTGCTCCCAGAGGACTGGGTTATTTTGGAAAGCACAAAACCAAACAGGGTAAATGGTGGCAGAGAGCTACAGTCAAGCCTCATGGGTCACTAGTGGATTTTAGCTGAGGCCCCATCTGAGATATCTGGATGTTAGCAGCCTTGGGAACATGACTTTATAACCCTGCGAGATGCGCTCACTCACAGGGCATCATCAGGCTGGCCTCAGAAGGTTTGAAAATGCTGAACTTCACTCATGATGTGAATGTCTGGTGAGTCTCCTACAGTACAGCATCTCCCTCTCAAGCAAGGGCAAAGAGCTGTTTCTTTTCACTACAGCATGACAAGATTAAGGAGATTTAGCTGGGATAATCCTCAGAAGAGACAGCAATGATCAGACGAGCCCCAAACCAAATGCTCGCCAAGGAAGCAGTTGGTCAAAAGAACAGCAGGATGACTTAAATCTTCATCACCAAATAAGTTGAGGAAAGACGACAGACTTCAGAGAGACAGTAAAAAGGTAACTTTGGAAAGTTTGCACTTAATATAGGAAAAAAGATGAGAAATCACTAGGTGCTACAGAGTTCGTCTCTCCACAGCAGCCAACCATAAGCAAGCCAAGCATGAGAGTGTACGAAAAGAGAGCAGGCAGCAAAGGGCATCAGTGAAGGTCACCACCTAAACGTGACGGGAGGTGGAGCAGCTCTGAGCACATGCACTGCCTAATCTGGTTGCTGAAGATATTAATGACCAAGCCATAATAATGCAGAAAACAGGAAAATGGGTGGAAATACCAGCTTCATCTCGTTCCATCACCACTCCCATTTCCATTCAGGTTATGTTTAATGATCCACCCCTCATAAGGGGCAAATACAACTACTTTGGGTCCTTCCACATGCGTGCTGAAAGCTGCACACAGTTTTGGGTCAGGTGCCAAGTTTGTATTGTCTGAGTATGCAGTGCCTAATGTAAAGCTGACCTGATGCCTGATCCCCCTCCAGGAGGCTATAGCACACCGCAGCATCTTCATGGGACAGAAAAGTTGCTTTGGCTTCTTGTTTATAACTTCAGCTGCTAGTGAAGAAAGTTTCTACTGCAGGGACTAAACAGACCTGCTAATGGCAGCACTGGGTGATTTCCCTCTGCTTTGCTCGTCCCCATCCTTCTGCTGCTGCCTGTCGCTAGAGCTAGGACACTAAGCTAGCTGGAGCATTGGGCTTGGCCTTGTACAGGAGTCTGTGTGTTCACGTATGAATTAAATAGGTAAAGGGCACAAAGATTAATCCTACTTTGTTTATGGCAAGAGCTAGTGATTTTTTTGGTGTGTGTTTTGTTTGAGAATTGCCTTGGCTATGACTGGCCGGGTTAGGACAGCCCCAGGGCTGGTGTCGCTTTTTGTCACCGCTCACGTGGGGCCCTGCGGTGCCTGCAGCCCCCGCGCGCCGCCGCCCTGTGCTCCTACCCAAGCGCTGGAGCAGACGCTTTCTGGACAGGCCGTAGGGGCTCTCCACCCATCGCGACACTGGCTCTTGTGCCAGAAATGCCTCACCCCCACGGTTAGTGGAGCCAGCCCTCTCCTGCCAGAGCAGGCTGGCCCCGTTCAAAGGCGGGCTGGTGAGCCGGGCTCCAGCTGGCTTTGTCCCTCCTGCCTGTAGCTGTTGTCCAGCTCGTTGCTGGCTTCTGCCCCTTGTCTTGCCCCAGCTCTGCACGCCTGGGACGAGCTCCCAGGCAAGGAACAGGGGAGAGGGCTCCTGGTGGCATGCACTTGCCCATAGGAGGCCCGCGGGCGGGGGGGAAACATCAGCAGGGGGAGGCAGAGTGGTGGTGCTGGGGCAGCACTGCCTGAGGCTGGGGCCCAGCTCCTGACTGAGGAAAAGTGACATTTTTGGAACGGGGTGGGGATGGAACGGGGGACGGGAAAGAGCTCTGTCCGGTGACATCTGCTGCAGCAGACATTTCTGACCTGTCTCAGGCCTGAAAGTCTTGCTGCCAGGGTCCAAATCTGCCGTTGGCCTGAGGAAGGGCATGAGGCAAATCCTGTACAGGTGCAGCTGCTGCTCCCGAGAGATAAAACCTCTGCCATGTGAGGTACTGGGGGCATGGGTGACTGAGGAGTATTTTAATTGAAAATACTTGATGGGAGCAAATCCACCAGCTGCGGGCAGAGAGAGGCACGAGTGTGACCTGGGGAGGCACCAGTGGCACGAGGTGCAAGCAGCAGCAGCGCAGGGAGGGTAAACAGCAGAGGGTTAAAGAGAGTAAATTTTCAGCTTACGCTGGTGTGTGTCCGTGGCTACTCCTTGGATAAATGCAAAGGAGGGTGGTTCAGCAGCCAGACAAAGTAAAGCAAAGGAGCAGGAGGAAGTGGCCACAGGGCCAAGTGTTTCTTGCAGGCTGAGGCTGGGCTATGCACTCGCGTCTGGTGACCGTGCCACTCCACCAGCAGCCACGACCTCCCAAACCCAGGAGAGGAAAAGCTCACTAGTATGACGTGTCAATGCCCCCTTTTTGCACTTGCTTTGCCTGCACTCACAGTCCCACAGACGCTTTTGGGGTGGTGCAAACCAGCCCCACCGCCCAAAGACAGAGCCCTTCTTTCACCAGGCACCCTTCTGCCTGCTCCTGCCCCACCACTGGCCCCTGTGCCTGCCTGGTGTCATTGGGATGCAAGAAGAAGGGGGAAAGAGTGGAGTTAAACTGGGAAGAAAGAAAAAGGTTAATGATGGGCTGGACCAGCTCCCTGATGCAGCTCACCCTCTGGCCGCGCAGGTGCCTGGGCAGAGGGTGGCTGGGAGGGAAGATGGCTCTTTTTGCTGGCAGCACTGGCTTATGGTGGGTTTATCTGATGTAGAAGTTATGGGCAACATGAGAGAGACAAAGGAAGCAATGACTTGGACCGATACATAGCCTCTCTTTGTCAGCCACGTGGATGAGTATGATTTTGATTTTTTTTTCTTTAAAACCTGAAATAGTTGGCAGCTTGCCCTCCTGACTGTGTAGGTTCCAGTACAGGATTTAATTAGATGGGCACCTAACAGTTCCTCAGTAATAGACCAAAGCCACGCTTCATCCTGCAGCCTGCGCACCACATACCTCACACGTGCCAGCTTGGTATCCCATATGTGCTGTCCCCCCCACTTGCCTTATTTGCAGAACAGAAAGTAGGTGGATTTAACACTGTCGTGAAATGAGATATTAACATATGCCATTCATTTTAGCAACTAAATTGTATAGGGAAACTAATTCATAGTTATCTGCCTCAGGCATTTATCTGCATCCAATAAAACCAGTATTCCTTACCCAGGCATATAGCTGGCTTTATCTTTGTCGGTATGGAAAACCTAAGTGTAGGTGATGCAGCACTTTTCATTTTTATTTGCCAGTGCAATTACCAGTTTTTGAAGGTTGTGGGTCAGCTGGCTGATTTGTGCTTAGTGTAACAATAAGGTCACCCACCAAATAATCTTCCCCAACTAATTGGGGAGGTGGTCAGTCTCTATGGGCGTCCCTGTTCTGCCAGTCCAATTTAATGTTGTTATTGCCATGGGAATTTCAACTCTCTGCATGGGAAGCCTACTCCATGCTAATTAAAGTTCCCTTCACTGATTGTCACAGCTGTCCATGCTGATTAAACTTCCCATTCATTTAAGTAAGACAGCAGTGACTACATCTATGCCAGAAACCATTCCTTTGAAGTGACAATCTGAATTCATCAGACTTTATCACACGAGTCTACGCAGGCGCTTCAGTTTCTGAGGAACTATTAATACAACATCCCTTCCCCCATGCCCAACCTCTCATTGCATTTAATGCAATCTGTCATTTTCTGCCTCAAAATACCCCTCTGCACCTCTGGCCTGAGTGCTGTAGCTTTTTCTAAATAAGTACACTGATGGATTAAGCTACAGAGGATAGAAACGCTTCCTCTCTGGCTCAGACTGCCACTGCCGGAGAAGGGAGATCTGTTCATGTTTGGGACAATGGAAATTTTGACTCAACAGCCACCACTGCTGACACTGGATTTGCAAGCTAATGCATACGGGCTATGCTGCTCGTCACAGCCCGTGCAAGGACTAGTCATGCCTCAGCTTTGAAGTAAGCAGAGTGTTCAAGGGAATGGTCTTTAGAAGGGCCACCAGCACAGCCCTCTCCAGCAACAAAACTGGTGATGGAAAAGGCATCTTGTATTGGATGGCCCAGCCCCTCGTAAGAGAGAGAGAGTGTACCCTGTCACGAGTTGGCCTGTCTGCTTTAAATGTTCCCGAGAAAAGGGATCCCTTAAATATTGAACACAGAATCTGCAGTTGGTAACTGCTCCTGATTAAGGGTTGTGCAAGTCTTGGTCTTGTTGCTACTTCAGCCTGCTACAAATGTAGGGTTTTCATTTTCCCTCGCTCCTCAGTAATTATAAAAATGTTGTCATCTCCATATTGTAAGTTTTTAAGGCTAAAATGTCAGGAAATCCGATGATGCTTATTCTTTATGCTCGGCTTAAACCCTCCTTTCCTTATCTGTCTTTCCTAAGTACATTGACATCAGAGTAACCTGTCTTCTTCACTGATTGCATCTCTAGACTGCGATCCCAGCTGTGGCATTCCGCAAATACCTTCTTATTTACAAACGGATTTCAGTAGCTAGAACCCCTTTCCTGCAGTGTAGCTGCCAACTCTTTCCAGAGCTCATCTGTTCTGCTCCTGCTTTAGCCAGGAACTCGAGACTGTTGCAAGGACAGAATAATTTTAACTACTAAGATGTAAAAGACATACCTCATCTATAAATTTAAATACTGTAATTATTCCTTAAAATGAGACTTTTATCAGCAGTGTCATGGGCCTGATGAATAGATTTAGCTTTTCCCATGTGTGATGGAAGCTAATTATTCCCAGACTAGTTACTAGATGCTTTAAATATTTACCTGTGTCAAAAAGACCTAATCCAGGTTTCCACGAGTCTGTTTCCGTTGCTTTCACACATGAAAGAGAAGAAAAATTATTACTGAAAATAATGGAATTACTAGAGATTACAAAGTTCTGACTCAATTTAGAAAGGTCAATTCATACAGTGAATTGTCATAAACAACTAGGAGCTAGGGAAATCAGTAAACCCGGAAACTTATGCACACATTTGAAGCCATATTTAGGAGCCTCTTATCACTGCCTCTAGAGCACTAATCTTTTTAATGATTTTAAATACACCTCTTAAGATCTGTTTTAGTCTTGTTCCTCTAAACTGCATTGTTACTGAGGCAAGTATACTGACTTCAGTATACTTTTGCTTGGCTTAGGTTGTTTTCCACTGAAAATCTGCAAGTACCTCTTATCTACAGACTTCTCTATCCCCTCAGCCCATCCAAATGCAAAGAAGTTATCTAAATTTTGCTTGCAGCTTATCAGGCACGGAAAACATCATCAAAACTGCTCCTTTCATAAATGAACCCCAAAGTGTCTTTGTTTTTAGAGCCTGCTGAAGAGCTTTCCCAAAAAGTGATGCTTTGCTCTGGGTTACAGCCAGATGAAAGCCCTTGCAGCTGACCAGGACAAGAACAGTACCGAGGAGCACTGGTGAGATCCTTGACTCCCTTACAGTCCAGCTCCAGGTTTGTTCAGGGTGATTTAGAAAGACGTAGCCCTCGGGGCCCATTGAGTCCGTACTGCCTCCCGTGCCTGAGTTCCCCTACTCAGACTGGCAGCTGGTGTGCTCTTGACTACAGCCAGTGGGTGAACCCCAGTGTAAGTCTGGAAAAAGTCATGGGCTTGCCAGTGTCCCCCAGCTTAGTGAGAGCCCTGACCCTGTCTTTAGGTTGCCATCCCAGCAAGGAGCTATCAGCTTCCCTTTGGGAGGGAGACTTGTTGCACGAGACAGATGGCTGAATAAGATGTGTGGTCTCCCTTAGGGTAAGAGGAAACCCGCCATGTTTCATTGCTAAGGTGATTTTTCCAGACCCCTCTGCCTCCTTATGCTGAGCACTGCTTAGACACCGTGTGAAGAATCTAAAAACTGAGGAAAGCAAAGGTCTGAGAAGTCAGTCATGATACACACAAGTTTTGCTGTGATTTTGCTTAGGAGGAGAAGTAGGGTGAAGGAAGGGCAGGCCTAGGTAACAGGGAAAGAAACAAGAGGAAAGACAGGAGGAATATTCCTATTTTATCAACCACCTGGCCAGGGCTGTTTATGAGAATTTTGTACATCCCTCAGCACAGTCATAAGGAAACAGCAGCAACTGGAGCTAGGGGTGCTGGTTGCAGAGCAGGAGGACCCTATGTGCTGGTGCTCATTTGTTATCAGAGGGGCCAACATGTCTCCTGAATGCTGTCACTGAGAAGAACAACAGATTTCAGTGAAACCAGTTTGTGAGTAGATAGATAATCTCAAAAGGTGTGCTTCACCCTCCCAGGGTGGAGAAGCATACAGTGACTGCAAAAAGAAAAGATTCATGTGAAGCTACTTTTCAGCCTGACCAGCTGAAAAAACCAGCCAAAGAGCAAATCGTGAAGAAGACCCTGCACTTCTTGAGTCTTCTGTACAAACATGCTGCTGTGTGAGTTGCAGTGAAAAACGTGCTTTAAGTGTTAGGAAATGCACGGCACGTGGAACCAGCCGAGGAGCTGCACAAAGGTCTGCCCATCTTTTCTCTTCTTCGTAAGCAGGGATGTGAGCTGAAGGATGCAGAGCAATGGAATGTGCCCGTCCCACGTATCACAGGTTTGCTTCTGCTGCCAGCTCATTGCTGGGGACTACCCTCAGAGCACAGGTTCCCATAACTTCTCTGACTGGTTAAGCTCAAAAAAGACAGACAGATGCTGAAAAAAGAAAAGACTGCTTTTTGTCAGTAGGAGAAAGCTGAAGTTTTTCTAGATTCATCCTTCTCAAGAACTGCTTCAACTCAAATGATCACAGGTGCTGTAGTCTGTCCAAATCCCTACAGGTGTGGGAGCTGTCTATTGCTTCTTTAAGCATTCTTCTCATGGCTCACACCTTTTTTAAAACTTTCTGTTGTGAGAAAGCCCCTGTGTTTTCCTTCTTAATGAACAAAAGCACTAGATAAGTGCCAAGGATTTGGGGTAGCTGGCTGCAAATATGCAGAATACACAGCTTTCTGAATTACCTGTAAATCCAGGCAAAACCTTTATTTCTTGCATGTAGTCCTAGACACATACTGAAGAAAGCTTTCAATGAAATGCATATCTGAAAAGGAAATAATTACTCTTATAACTAGCTAGGGCTTTTTTTTTTTCCCCACTTGATGATGCCCATAAAAATCAAGGGTTGATTTTTAAAATACTCCAAGACTGGTCTTTTTAAAAAAAAAGACAGACACCACTACCACAACTCATCAGTATAATGGTCTTGAAAAAAATTCTGGGCTGAGTATGTGATTTCAAGAGTTAATGTGCATTGTCAAGAGCTTGGAAGAGTTGGGACCTTCTGAAGAATGTGCAGTGAGAAGCTGCACAGGCAACCGTGTGTCAGGGAGGGTGTTTTCCCAGCACACCCTTTTGCTAACCTGAGCCGATGAGAGGAAGTTCCTTGACAGCCTGGCCAGACCCGCAGAACTGATCGCTGTTGTTTGCAGAGCAGCATGCACATGCTTGGTAGGATCAAGAAAAACAACTCTCCTTTCCAAGAAAGCAGGGTCTTGTTCAGAAATTTCCCTTTGATCATTAGAAAAATTGGCTGCTTGGAAGCAACACATCTGAGCTGCCAAAACCTGGGCTGAAAAAAAGATCAGGACTTACTGGGAATATGGCAAGTATGTGTTTGTGGTTTTTTTCCCTTCTGTGATAAAGAAAACAGAATCATTTATGATGAGAAATTTGTGCTTTGTAATCACCTTCAGGAGGACCTTAAGGTGCCTTAAGCAATTAGGTGGGGTCAAACTCACTCTGACTTTGACTTAAACAAGACTCAGCACTATGTTCCCCTGCTTCTCTGGCAAAGATGCGGCCAGAACGAGGACTAGCCAGCACATCGTTTGGTCCAGATGTTAGAGCTTTTCCCATTTCAGCCCTGTCAGGAAGGCAGGTCTGCCACCCCAGGCTATCCCCACCCTATGTGTGGTGTCACATAACTAGTGTGTTGCCATGACCAGCATGTTTACAGCCAACATATTTGCTCTTCTCTTCGGTCCAGGAAAATATTGTGTCCCTCTCTCCCCTCTGAACGTGGGCACTAGATTTTGACAAGGGCACAGGGAATCGAGGGAGCACAAAAAATGTGAGAATAGAAAAAAAGAAATGGCTGTGACATTGGTATGGCCAAAAAAACATGAGAAAGACAAACACAGATGGAAACCAGAAGGAACAGGAGACTGAAACAAGGAAGAGAGGTAGACAAGTGAGGGAACAGAGTAAATCTTAGGAGGACAAGTGTACCCATTTTAAATATGCTGCAACTAGGTCAACTACAAATTATCATTTTGATGAGGAGATTGCTGGATAAACTTACTTAGACGGTATTATCCAGAAAGTTCTATTGCATAATAATGTCCTCTAACCTCAATGTCAACGACCACTTTGCTCTCTCCTGTTGCAACACTCCTCCCGTGCTTTCCAGCTCTCACCAAAGCGCACAGGGCCCCAGGAGCACCCTCATGTGCCACAGCCTCTCCCTCCCCAGGGGGTTTGGTTGCCCATGCTAAGGGTCAGCTCTGCCGCAGCACAGCTCTCTTGCCCTGGCCCAGGCTTGGGTGCAGCAGTGGAGCTGTGAGAAAGGGCTGTGGGAAGCGTCTGCGGGGCCCTCCACCCACGCTGCTCGAGGACAGCACGTAAGCGCACACCCTCACCGCTGCTCCTTCTACCTGTCTAGGCTTCTGCCTTTCCATCCTGATCCTGACCTTGCCTTGCTGGTCTGGTGTCCTGCCTCAAATGGTCAGACCTGCCTCATCGCCGGGGACTTGCCTGGCAGCTTGGGCTGTCGGCTGGCCCTGGGTACCACCACTGCACCCGCTCTGCTCTTCTTGTTGGGGCTGTGTGGGTCTGCGGCCCTTGTTGGCGAGGGGCAGCCCTGCCTGCCTTGCTGCTGCCCTGGCTCCCATCCCTCACCACACTCTGGCTGCTCCCAGACAAAATCCGTCTCCGAGAAACTTCGCTGTCCCGTCAAGGGAGAGTTAGTGTTTGTGTGTGCACCGAGCGCTCTGGAGCTCTGGGGAGGAGTTGGTGGCCTTGTAGAGTGACTGCTGATGGGGCTGCTTGCTGGTGAAGGATGGTACATTGCACAGCCAGGGAGGAAGGAAAGTACAGGTGGTGTTCCTACCCTCAGTATTAAAGGCAGCCTCTATGGTGCAATCAGCCTGGAGGCTCCTGGGAACAACAGGAACAGAAGATTTACCTCGCTTGCAGACCTGATAGGCTGCACAGAGCTGTTTTTTTGTTTCTGATTTTGACTAACAAATAAGGAAAATGCAAACACTGCACTAGATGTTGATTCCCACGGCCTGAAACAACAGCTCGCCCAGGACAGAGCTGTCCTTTGCCTTTCTCATTCAGGAAGCTGCTAGTTGGCATTCAGTGCGTGAGGCTTGCCCTGGTCCTCCTCCAGGACACATGAAAACAACCCGCAGTACTGCCTGAGGGCTAATCTGGGATTGCTAAAACTATAAAAGAGAGCAGAAAATCTGCTGCTAGCAATCTTGCTCACCCAGGTGGGCTGGAGAGCCGGCAGCCCTCCGGAAGGTGGCAACAGGCTCTTGGCGCTGAATACCTGCATGATCCGACAAAGAGGCGAGAGGTTAGATGCCAGCGGGCGAGGAGAGAGAAGCACGACTGCAAGGGATGCAGTGGCCCTGAACTGTCTTTCTGCACATGGCTTCAAACCAAGTGGAAAAGGAATATGGAAACAATGAATTAAAAATAAAAAAGAATTTAAAAGCTCAAAGAGGCTGGCAAAAGCAGAATAGTTTAAATGTTGGTAGGTGCTGCACAGTGCAGCTATTCACTGGTGCACTGGAACAACTGGTAGTTGGTCCTCAGATGCTGATCGTGCTCAGGCCCTGGAAACTAAAAACGTGTCTCTTTTCCGGGTCAGGCCTGCATCTGCCAAACTTGCACAGACACAACATTCCCCTCTCATTTTGCAACAGCGAATGTTATAAAAGACCTTTGTAAATCGTTTTAGAATACTATTTTGAGAACAATTCTAAGTTTAATTATTCCTGTTTCATTTTTTTTCCTAAAAGTTGCACTATTGTCATGCAATAACCAGTGTGATATCTGCTCTCACTGCATCCTGCTACAAACATGGTTAGGAATGAAAAACAGTGCATTACTGCATGACTTAGTAGATGTGAGTGGTGGAACTAGCTACGGGGCGGAATTAGAGAAGGGATTGTAATGCCTTTACCTGTACTGGGTCGTAAAATATTCCTGTTACTTGCAGAGGTGGAAGTGCCCCTGAATGCTTTGAAAATATTATATTGGTTAGTACATGGAACTTAAACCCAACGTTTTTCTAGTATTCTTGCAATACAAATCTACTAGTTATTATTAATTTAACACATACCTGTATTCTGTCCTCTTCCTTGTGCAGCCTGAACCTGTCCTAAGTAGAAAGCAAAATGGAAAAGCGTGCTTTATACTGTGTTTGGTTCAGGACTATTGCTACCTGGCTTTTTCACTGAGTTTTATTTTATAGCTATCAGTGTTAATGGTTCATATATAGAGAGTTTTCATTAATATACTTTCTCAGATGTTAGCTATATATTTTGAGCCTGCTTAAAAAAGGATTTCCTTGCTCTGTCTGTCATATAGATTAGCCTAGTTAACATTCCCTTCAGTTAAGAATATTACTTTCACAGGTCTCTGGTCTGCATTTAAAAGTCTGTAGTTACTGCTGTGATTTGCTTCCCCTTGTAACTTTTCTTCTCCCACTCACACTAGTTTTCTATGTTTATTTCTATTTCAGTACCATCCAATTGTGCTGGTTGTGTGAGGAAGGTTAAAAAAAGCCCCAAACCCAAAATAACCCCCCAGACCAGATATCACCCTTTCTGCAGAGAGTGGATACAAGCAAGCAGGCAGACTGTAAATAATAAGACAATGACAAAAATAATATGGGAGAATTCATGTGTCTGAAATTTCTTCACCACTGTCTACACAAAAGGCTTTTTTTAAGGTGATTAGATTATTAAATTCCCATTTTTCAAAAATACTAAAGGCTCAAAGCATTTGCAGATGAAAACCACGTCTTTAATCATGCCTTTCATTGCATTAATTATTCTTAAGAAGCTTGTTAACAAACTTATCCTTTAACAAGACTTTATTCATTAGTTTTCCCAGAAAGATTAATTCCAAAGCCTGGTGAAATCAGTGGAAATGTTCTAGCTGACTCCTGTGAACACTGGACAGGGGCCCATGAGATATTTTTATCAAAAAGATAACATAAATGAGATCATTTTGAATGGTTGTCTCAGAAAACAGGAGTTGCTGCTCCTTGGGAACTTGATATTGCAAAATTAGGTGACAGCAAATAGCTTGTGTTTGACCCAAACTTGAACCTTCACAGGCCACTGGAAGCCCTTTGATGGGATTTCTAGGAGCTGTCCGGAGAGACCTTGTAAACTCCAGATGACAGAGATCCTGTTTAAGGAAATAACAGGCTCATCTGCCAAAACTGGCAAGGCTTTTAAACTCTGTAAGCTTCTAGGTCTGGCTCCATATGGACCATAGTTAGCCCAGGCTGAGTTTTCAGGTTGTGGAGGGAAAAGTCTGTCCGTGCAGCAGTGTTGTATGGGGTTGTGCAGGGCATGCTTTCCACACGGGAGATCGGTGCGTGCCAAAGAGGTGGAAGAAAATTAACTCTGAGCCTGAGAGCTTGCCTTGTTTCGGGTTTGCCACAGAAGAACCCGAATGTGTATATAACACTCTTTAAAAGGTCGGTAGAAACAGAGTACAAGAGGGTAGGGAGAGATTAGCTCAGTATCAGAAGAATTTTATGCCACTTTTTTAATGAATTAACCCTACCCTCCACACCTGTGTTAGCAGAGTGGATTTCTCTCTATGCTCCTTTTGATTGTGCTGGGCGTTGGGGCCGTTCCCTCTCACTGTACCTCCCAAAGGCGTGTTACCACCATCCCTGCAGGGAGCTGGTTTCTGCCGTGCTTTTGCTGGCTGGGGCAAACACCTGGTAGAGGGGAAGGGTTGGAATTGCACTTCCATGATGTGCAAGGCTTGTTCTTCCTTCAAATCTGAGATGTCAGTGAGCCTGCGGCATGTGAATGTGTGTTCATTAACGCAGAGCTCTGTGCAAGCTGGAGGCTGAGGCAGGACTAGGAGAAGTCTGTAACAAACTGGGGATGGACAATCACCAGGTGAATCCCAAGAACTGGGTCAGAAATGAAAGCAGTGGAGAAACCTTGGCTGGGACCAAGTCCTGTAGTGAGCAGAGAGGCGTGGAGGCAGTAAAGGATGCGGACACCAGACAGGAATGCAATTTGGAGTGGACTTTGCAAATGATGGGAACTGATTTGAGAAGGCAAGCAGCTACTCCGTGCACAAAACATGCCTGGCCTTCTGCAACTTGGTCAGCACCTTTGATGGGCTAAATAGTCAGGGTAGGCAGTGCCCAGGTTAGAGTCCCTGTCTGAAAAAAGGTGCAACCATTGAACTGAGCTGGTCACAGAGTGCAGGGCAGCGCCTTGCCTGAGGATGCCCAGGCACTCACTGCCTGATGCTTGGTTGCAGCTCAGTGCCTCAGCATGGCACCAAGGATCGTGACATGGTTTATGACTGCAGTGTACACAGAAGCACTGGATTTATTCCCAGTCCTCTCCTAGGGCCCAAGCAGCTGTGCAGGAAAGGACTGCTTGAAGAGCTGGGATGGGAGAGGACAAGTGAGTCTGTGGCCCTTGGGAGTGTGCTTGGTAAACTGCTGTTGGAAAGAGGCAGAAAGAGTCATTGTACTAGAGCGTGGTTGAACTTAAAGTTGTGTCCAGAGCAGGAGAGAGTTTGCATCCCCTTTCGAAGCCTGCTGCCATTGCTGCTTCCCCCTCAGGATCATCCTTTCCCACATACTGCACTAGAGAAGCGCTGCACTTGCTAGTAGGGCAGATAGGAATAAGCTGTCAAATGTCATGCTAGTCGCGTCAGCGGTTTTTCATTTAGCAGTTTTGCCACATCAGGTCTTTAAAGCAGGGGTCCTGCGATGGAGCAGAGTCTCAGCTGTTTTTCCTGTTTCTGTATCTGAGAAACAGAAGATAGAGAGGGAAGAACAGCAAGAGCTAGGATGGAGGAGTTTTGCCCCTGCTCTAATGCTCTAATCTGCAAGTCCTGCTTTTCTTTTGCCCCTGTGAACTTTTGCCAGTACCAGTGGCTGGAAATGGAAGCACCGGAGCTAACAGCAGCCACAGCCACGCTCATTCTGACTGTGCTCTATTACAAGGCTATTTACTTTTGAGACATCTTTTGCAGGCAGACTAGCAGTGCCCTGTGAGAAGTAGATCTGTGAGTCCCTGTGAGACAAGGTGGACAGGAGAACGTTTGATTCTGTCTGGTCAAGCCAAACTCCGGTTAAGGCCAATGGCATCATCGGAAACTCTGGCCTGAATAATAGGAGTAAGTCCTAAAGGGTCCTCAGACAGAGAAAACTGATAAACTCCTTTGTGTATGCTCATCACTTCAAAACTGTGTTTGTACTTTCTGTATTTTTTTTTAGCCATCTCTTCTCCTTTAGAATCAAGAAGAGATCAGGAGAATTCAGGAAGCCAGATACTGAATACAGACATGCTGGACATGGTCCTAGAAATGAAGTCTGTGAAATCAGAAGTAGGTCTCCACCACTCCTCCAGCTTGCAATAACCTCTCCCTGAGTCTGATCACTTTAATCTTTTGGGAGTTAATTTATGTTTAGAACTTCAGTAAAGAAAATTGTGAAGAAAGATGGATTCAAATTGCAGTGAAGTGACCATTGAAAGACTTGAAAAACTAATTGCTTTTTTTAATTTTTGTTTCTTTTTCATTTTTTGACTAGAGGTTTGGTCTTATTAAAGACAAATACAACCTTCCCACTGATTTCAGTGTTGCCAGAACTATACCCTCAACATGCATCTCTCACTGACTGGGGAACCTCAAAGAGGATTTCCTAATTGCTAGTAAAGACAGTAATGGCGCTTTCTGTGCTCAGCCTGTGGGAATAGGAAATAGAAAATAAAGCAACAAGCAGGACCAGGTTTACAGGCACATTAGGTACTGAATGATGCAAATTCTCACTGAATTTAAACCCCTTTGAATTGTGTTGGCACTTCTGTAGATCCTGCCGTACACATACCTGTACATTTGACTCAGAAAGATTAACACCTCCAGCCCCTGCCCTTCTTCTGGGCTTGCAGCTAAATTTGACTTGACAGTGCTTTCCCTCAAGACCTGAATTGCGCAAAAGATACCTGCCCTGCCATGTGCTTGGCTCTGAATTTCTTGGCAGCAGGGAGGGCCGCAGTTATGTATGTGAGAGCAAAGCCGAGCTCAAGGCACTCAGAAATGGTGACAGAACATAAAACCTAATGATGGCCCAGCTCCCTTTTCACTGAAAAGCAGTCATATCCCCATGATCAAAACCTTGCAAACAGTTGAAAATATTCTCCTTTACGTGACTGCACAGCTGAGCAATTACACATTGTATGGGAAAACACCTCTAAATACTTGCATTGCAGGCTGTGGGCTGGAATGGGAGCAGGCTTCTGGATCGAGATGCAGAGTGCCGAGCAGCCACCACTCTGCTGTCAATAACAGAAGTGGCATGCCAGGAATAACATCACATTTATGCCAGGCTCAGAACCACAGCCTGAGGTTTTCGAAAGAGCATTGGTTGAACGTAAGTCAGCATTTCAGAGCTCTCAGCCCTAAGTTTAGATGGCTATGCAGCCCTCTGCATCATGTATCTTCCAACTAAATCAGGACTCCCTTTGAGAGAGTAAGACAGAAGGAAGCAGTAGGAAAACATGATTCAAACAGGACAAGCTTTGTCTCAAGTGTTGCAAAATCCAGCATTTGTCAAGGCTGAAATGCGCAGATATTCACTAGGAAGGCTTCCCCAGAGCTGTGGGTGATCAGCATCTCTGACATTCAGGCCAAGTGTCTGGTTTTCAGTTTAAATCCAGACTTGGATTCAGTCATTGAGTTTGCTGAGGCTTGAAAGGTTATTGAATCATTGCTGCCTTAAAATACACTCTACTACATGCCTTGTGGCATACTTACTTCACCATACTTACTTGATGCTGCAGCTACCACAGATGAGTATGCTGGGTGGACATTGCTAGAACCTAAAAATAAGAGATTTTAATTTTCAGCTAGCAAGCCAAAAACCCCAATAGTAATGAATAAGAATAAATGGAGAACGAAAGATTAAGGAAAACCAAGTGTGCAAAAATCATATGAGAATGCCTTCATAGTGTTTTAATCTTTAAAATCCAAAAGCCGTTGCAAAAAATATGTTACAACTTTCATTTATTGAAAGTTATCACAAAATTAATTCTAAAGTGAGTCTTGACCTATTTGTTGAACTCTCAGTCCAGACACATGAATCAAAGAACTATTTGTTGGCTCCTATACCTGAAAATCATGACAGCATTTGGGGCTGGAGAGCTTACTCCCACATGACTCAGTTTCTATGACAGTATTTTATATGTGAAGATAAAGACTAGCCGTAATTTGACTGCAGATGAACTCTCATCTCAGAGAATCTACATGTTTGTGTTTAGGTGAGACACACTAATTTTGTATGTATCTCAAAGGCACAACTCTAACTCTAGCCAATCTGCTGGAATTAATTTTTTTATCCCCTCCTAATATTTCTACACTGAATTACTGAATTAATGGTCCATTAAATCATGGTATATTCAGCTGCACGTCTTCTTCCTTAAGTTTTAGGAAAGCTCTATGTCAGGAGGAAAGCAATGCAAACATCCATGCTACTGACCTATGTCTCTGACCCTGTGCAGTCCAGGTCTAGTCTTGGCTGCAGCTGCAACTGTTGTGGTTCTGGTTATTGCAGGTGTTGTGGTTGGCTTTGGCATTGTGGTGGAAGGATCTGTCGTTGTGGTCGTTGGTGTTGGGGTTGTGGTGGCCATTTGTGTAGCTGGTGTCAGCACCAGAGACGTCTGATACTCTTTGCGGACTGCGTCCCCTGCAGGAACATTGACACGATCACTGCAGCTGGATGTGTGACATGCACGGAAGCATCGTTAATGGTGCTCACTGTTTAAGGCAACCCAGACACTGGTGTTCTCTTCAGGATGTCTACAAGCATCCTCATCTGTGGAGTCATTAGTGCCTTCATGGCTGTGTGGATGTGTGGCACAGGTGCCTGTGTGACACAGTATTACACTGCTGTCCGGAGGGTGCTGACCACAACCTGTTGCAGCCTCAGTGTTTCCCTTGCACTTTTCTGCTTTGGCCAGGAACACCTATCAACCTGACAGGTGTCTCAGACCTATGAAATGGTTCAACCAGCCAGCTGCAGTTTCTGTTTTGCCATCATCTTTTCTCAGTGTAATTGAGCAGTTAGAAAGTCCATATAAATGGAAATCAGCTGACATCTGGTAATAAAAGATGGCCATTCTGAGTCATAGACCAGAATAAAATATGCATTGCCTACCAGAGCACTGAAATGCTTTTGGCAGAAAGACAACTTCTAGGTAACAGGGATTCGGTTCAGAGCCGGGGCAGGGAGGGTTAGGGCTTTGGCTGAGGGGAGCAGGGGAGAGCACCACCTGGGAGGTGCTGATTTCATCTAACTTTGACTCTTCTCACAGTCGCTACTACTTTTAAAATGCATCATCTGTTGTGAGAACGGAGACAATTTTGGTTGCAAAATTTGCATCCTAAATTTCCTTATATGAAATTGTTAATATGCTTACAGTTCTTTGAAGTCATTGTCTCAAAAAAAAGATCCTTCACCATTATCTTCTCCATCTGTCTACAAAAAACTGCCCTAAAATATATTCTATGTTCACCTCAGTCTTGTTCCTCTCCTCCCTCCCACAGCCCTGGGGATGGCCTGACACACTGCGTACACTGAAAGGGAATGGTGTGCAGTCTATTCATTGCTGCACAGCACAAGCTTGTATTTTATTGCTGGATGTTCTCCTTTTGGAAAGCATCGTCATGAAACTGTCTGGTGGATTAATTACCACCTAATGCTAGCCAGTGAAAAACTCAGATCTCAGACAGTTTTAATGGGATAATGCTGAAAGAGAGCTCAGAAGAAAAGCAAAACAACTCAGCTGAAAAAATCAGTGTGAATGGCTCTGGGCTGAACGGTGCCTTGCTCCACACTGCTGTGCTAGAAGAGAGAAGACAGAGGGCACAGTGAGTCTTCTCGCGCAGTCTGGTGCTGCTGGAGTGGGGAGCAGGCACATTGGCCAGCTTTATACCCCAGGCTGCAAGGAGCAAGGAAGGTGGGAGCTAACAGTATTAGCAGAAAACCCAAGGAAGCAGCATAGTAAGAGCAGAGAAAAGATGTTGCCTTGGTACACGTTGGCTGGGTTTCTGGTGGAGCCTTTAAGAGAAGAGGAGGGCTCTTGAGGGCTAGTGCTTCAAAGTATCTTCAAAGGTTTGAGGGGCACATGCCCTGCATAGGAAATTGCCAAGAGCAGTAATGCAGGCTTTTGAAGTTCATGACACCTGAACTCATCCAAAGCACAGGCAGAAATTAAACTGAGAGTGTGCCCTCTCTTCTCGGAATTGGCACATGCTCAGTAAGCACCGTTGCAGGTGCTCACATAATGGGGCTGGTTTGGTGGGAAAAAAGCTGTACAGAGGAGGCTGGATGGGGGAGGTAAAGCTGTTTAGGCAGTTTAGACTGGGATGGATATTGTAAAAGGAACTGAGATCCCTAACCCATACCTTGTTCCAATGCTTTTTCTGATGCGTTAGCGGTATCTGCACTCTTCGTAGCTTTTAGGTCTTGCTCTGGCTTTTTAGGCTCTGAAGCAAAATTAAGCACATTAGAAAAAGCAGCTCTGGAAGAAAATAATTTTAAGTCTGCTATTTAGAGATTATCAGTCTCCAAAGGAAGGCATCCCATCATCTGGCATTAGGTAGGTCAGTCAGTCTAACCAGAGTTTTCTCACCAAGCAAGAAAAAGTGATGGCTGGGTGCCTCTAGAGAGTAGTCACTCCATATTTTTGGTGCCAAATTTAGGCATTTTTACTGCCCAAAAGCTACTGCCAATGTCAATAGAATTTCTGAAGTGTGCAATATATATGGGTTTTTACCACTAATAAACAAATACTCATAGATTAATGCATCATGTTGTTGATTTTTCCTCTGAGTAGCAGCATGTCCTGAGAATCAGGGTCACTGTGTGTAGGGTATTTGGAGAATACCAGTTAACATGCAATATTTCAGTCACTAATCCATGTTTAGATGTAGCTCTTTCTTGCCTGAGATTGTCAGATCATCATGGGGCCAAATCCTGAATGCCACAGACTGGCTTAAAAGGAAAAGGGAGATTTTTTTTGGTCCTTTTTTTCTTCTAAGACCCAAAGTCATTGAAGTACTTTTAGAACATTTATTACAGTTCATTTACTGCTGCCCTGCAAAAGATCTGCCTGTGCTTTTATGTCTGACTGAGTACTGGAGGATTTTGATCTTCCATTTTTTTTTCTTCTCTGTTTTGGCAGCAAACCAATTCGACCTATTTGAGAAATTATTCCAGGGTTAATGGTTTCCTAAAACTTTGTATTATTTTTTAAAAGAACATCTTTTGGTTGTTTTTAACAGCTGTGAATAGTTACAATTTTGGGAAGGTTTTTCTTGCTGTGCCCATCATTTGGGAAGCACTGTAACCACCAGCAGCACTTAAAGAAATGTCAGGCACTATGAATGTCCAGGGTCCCTGGGATGAGGACTAAAATTGCATCTCTGACAGCTGATCAGGTGTGGAGCAGGATTTTTCGCTAATCTGGCAGCAAGTGAGTATAATCCTCAAAGGACTGCCTTTACCTCCCACAGATAATGAGTTTAAGTATCCAAGTGAACAATGTGATCTGTATAATTTAAATCAGAAGAAAAAAAAAGGTAGCTTTTTTAAAATTAAAAAAAGAAGTAGGAAATCCTCTATCACAAGATGGCCCCAGCACCATATTACAGAGTTCTTTATCTTAAGAACAAGCTGTTTCTAACAGAGTACAGCTGAGATGGCTGGGCCGAGGTGGCAGCACTGAGGAGGTCTGATGGGGCCAAGCTGGGCTCGGGGAAGATGGATTGTGACCATCAGATCTCTTTGCTACCTGTGGGACAGGGCTGGGCAAAGCATCCTCAAGCACTGGGTTTCATGAAATGTTATTTGCTCCTTTGATCATCCCATGTTTTCTCTGCGTGAATGCAACAGTCTTTGTTGCTAGGATCCTAACATTTTCATTCACACATTCAAGAACAAAGTGAAGGAATCCGCTTGCTGCTTTGGTTTGCTGCAGGAACAGGCTCCTTGTATTTTGTTTGCATGACTGAGATGTGACTTGATGATGCTCCCCATTTCTACACCGATTCTCACATAATGTGGGTTTTAGCACTGGTAGAAGAAATCATTGCTTGCAGCCTCCTGAGCTCTACCCTGTTCATAGTTGTGACTGTCTCTGGTCTGGTGTGAGATGTTTGGGCTGATACTTCAAGTGTGGGTACACTTGGGAATGATGAGATGTAGTTTTAGTAAATGTTTATTAGAAAAAGCCAAGATTTCTAAGGTATTGCCTCCCTTCTAGCAGTGCATAATATTTGGATCAGTAATTTCTGCGTACCTGGTCAAGATATATACAAATCTGTACCTCTTTGATTGTAAATGCAAAGGTATTGCAAACTGAAGGCGTGGCTCTGAGTGATGTATATTCAGTCTTAACAGCTGCAGCTTTGAGATTTAAATTTTCCTTTGTGCAAGTAAAAGCCTAAAGATGAGGAAAGAGCTCTGTACTTTGCTTCCAAGGACCAAACAATAATGTACAAGAGAAGATCAGGACTCCAAGTAACCTCTGTGTGGCCTTGGATGGATGCACCCGCTGACAAGCATTTGAGTTCATGGGGAAGATACAGCACATCTTGTTATACCATAGCTCACAGTGGATAAGCTCAGGAAGGCTCAGGCTCAGCAATCAGCAAAAGAGATGTGTTAGTGAAGTGTGTAGTAGTATGAGACATTCATTCTATTTTCATTCACACCCCCAAGGAAGGGTCTGAATGTTACACAGTTGTTACAGGGGGCACAAGCAAGTGTCATTTCAGTGACAGAGGTACTTCACGTGCACTTGAATATCAACTACCACCTGGTGTGAGTCTTGATCAAAGATCTCTGAAAACAACTAAATTATTTAAACTGAGTTAGGTCTTACAGAGTAGGATGCCAATAAAATGGTTATACAGAGTAGTTCCTTATTGTATCATCCTTAGCTAAAGCTGCTGTGCATTGCCATCTATGTCATTAGTATTATATTATTGTTTATTATTATACTCTCAACATTGAATGTCCCAAAATATAACATGAATAACAACAGGAGAAAGCCAATATGTATAACCTCAAATGCTTTCGTCTAATCAGTACAACATCATACTCACTAACAGATTTAAAGCAAGGGGGAAACTACTTGGAAACAGAAGTCTGTGAAACCTGGTATGACCAAAAAATAGAAATTGTCTGGGATAATTTCCATATGCTTGACATAAAAAAATACCATAAGGGATCTGGATGAGATACTAAGGGATGCATGAACTTCTGACTCTGAATAATTGTATCTTTTTACTACATAACTGAGAAGCTGCAACCAATAGTTGTGAATGGATGTAAGGGAAAGTCAGTCACAATTACTTGCCTGATTTAACAGCTGTGCTTTTTGAAGAAGAATATTCAAGAGTTGATGGATATGTCACACCTTTTCTTGGCTTGCCCTCTACAAAAAAAAAAACCAACCCCAAACTTAGAAAGCATCACAAAATATTCTAAATTTTCTTGCAATAAAATTCTTATCTAACATAGGCGTTCAGAATCAGACCCCACTTCTTTACTGCCCAACTCATTTTCTTGAAGATTTCTTTCATCTGATGGCAGAATCTCATAACCGTGCCACTAAAAATACCAATGCCTAAATCCAGCATCATAAAAAAGAAGTTAGAAAGCATGAAAATCCTGGGAAGGATTTGAAGAGATCAGTTAGTTCATGCCTTTGCTCTCAGATGGTGTTAAGCATAAGGGGACTGTTCCTGAAGGACATCTGTATAACCTGTACTTAAACCCACAGCTTCCCTAGGCAGCCTTTTCCAGTGCCCGACTATGCAGTTGACTTAGAAAGCATGTTTGATGTGGGATTCATTTCGTCACGCACACAGCATTCTTCTCTGACCTCACTTTTGCAAGATGCCATTTCTGGCAACGGTCTTTTTCAGTAATAACAGTGAGAGAAGGCTGTGCTTGTGTGTGGGAACATATGGTACCTATATTTAGCTCTAAAATGAGGGTCCTATCTTAAAACAACGAGGTACGTTTCCCAGTTAAGCTTTAAACCACAAATCTTTTTAGTCCCGCAGCAGATGCCATCTCTGTTGGTACACGTGGCCATGCAATTCCATCTCTTGGGGCAGTTTTTATATTCCTGTATATCACTGAATGAAAAGCGTTGCAGAGCAGCCCAGTGTAGGGAAGACTGCTCTGGCCTCTAGGAGTTGGTGGATGTAGGACTTCTGGACCCTAGTGACTGTCTCTACAAGATGCTGTGCTGTGTCGTGCATTTGGACCACCTGAGGTGAGCTCTGCCTCCACCTCCTGCAAAACCTGAGTCATGATGGTGATGCCAGGTTTGCTTTCCTTTATTCCTTCAGTGGATTCTTTAAGAAGGTGTATATGGCACTGTGAGTATGTCAGTTGTCATCCTGGGTGCCTAATCCAGAGACCAACAGCACTGAACAGAACTAGCTGCCACAAGCTGAGCCACTCCTGGGAACTGGGGGCTGTTTCCCCCATGACGGCACACAAAGAAGGGTATATACCAGAGGAACTGGTCCTCTATGTGCAGGGATGGCCATGGAGCTGGAGAGGCACTGTCCTTTGTCCCTTTTCATGTCTCCATCATCTCCTTTGTTTTACTCCTCTCTGAAATTTCAGATGTCATTAAAAAAACCTAGATGAAGAAGTTAGTTTGAGTTACTAATGAGGCAGTGATGTAAGGAGCTATTCCATTGCTCATCTACAGTTGGATAAACTGAGAGCAGCTCCACTAAAGTCAACGCAGATCTGCCAAAGACAAGAGCTGGCAAATTAGCATGCAAGGACAAGCTGGAGTGAGTTTCCCTTCTGCCAAGCAGGACTAGGGAGCTCTTCTGCCAATTTGGTAGAAAGATGGAAAAGTTATAGGATTGCAGATGATTTCTAAATGCATTTCTCTACCCCCAACAGAGGCAGAGTTGTCAGGTATGAGTTGCTGGTACGTGGATGTAGCAATAGTGTAATAATGTGATCTTCACTTAGACTATTTCTGTGCTAATCTGATTTCTAGTGCAAACCTGAAGCCCACTGCTGTGCAAATAACTAGCTAGCATGGGGAGGCTGGCTGCTTCTGGACTCTGGGGTTTTGATCAACAGCAACTTCCATCCCACATGTGACCAAGAGGTAGGTCTGAGGCCTGACCTGAATGTGGCCATGATCTCTGGAGCAATGGTAGTATGTCTTTTTCACCATCTGGAAAAAGTTAAACCAGGTCAGAGTTTGCTTAATGTACTTAAAAATGGGGTTACATGTGGGCTGAAAACCTCAACTTCTGGCCATTGAAGTACAAGCTATGGGGTGGTGGCTGCTCACCCTCTCACGCTTATTTGTGACTAGCAAACCCAGAGGTTTAGGACTCTATTTTCTTAACCCACTAGCTGAAAAACTCCCACTAAACTGAATGGAGTCATTCAGCTGAGTGCCAAGGCATTTCAGTGCTTGAAAGTGAATACCAGCGCATTTGCATACCTCCTGGTGTGCTGGCTGCTTTAATCCCAGAGGACAGACCTCGTTCCCCACTGCCCCTAAATCACGCCACTTCATCGCCTGCGTCTCCCGAGGATTCCTCTTCTGTGCTCTTTTGTGCGGATGCTCATTCACAATTTAAACATCACAAACTCTTGGTGACAATATCCTAACTAGGGATAAACTGTTGGCACATTTCCAGGGTACAGTATCGCATACGGGTCTGGTTTGCTGAAAGGGAATTCAGCTGGAGAATAGGAGACTCAGTTCAAGCTCTAAAGCTGTCCTGAAGTTAATCCCTTAGATGACTTTGTGTATTTTTATTCAGGAATGCTTTATGCAGCTCTGTCTTTTTATGACTCATAATTGTAGAAAAAAAACCCAATTCATCTCTTTTTGAGAGTAAGATCTGTCTACACTTGGCCTCCTGTTGCTGAGATGAACAGCACAGCCTTCCTGGGGTTTTAGACTTCTAAATTTTGCTCTAAAATTCCCACATTTTCAGTAGGTAAAGTGAGAGTTTTCTTCCAATTTATATATGAAATATATGATATATGTTATATGATATACTATGTTAGATTTACACTTGAGCTAGTTTATAAACTACGTAGTTCCACTGACATCAGTGAGAGCACTTAGCACGCATAAAATTAAGTGCATGAGAGACAAATCTCATCATGACGACACATACCCAGATTTCCTATCGTTTCCTCTTACATGTGCTTGTGACTTTCTCTTGTATCTTCTTTTACAGTCTCTCATTAATTAAGAATTTGTTACTATAAATCAAAAATTCCTACAGTTTTATGGAATAACAACTGAGCAGCTGCTAAGGTAAAAAAAAATCTTATTTCCCATTTATGTATCAGAATTACAATGTGCTGTTTGTTGGGGAAAAACCAGCAACAAGTACAAGTAGCAATTCAGCTATTCCAGGAAATTCCCACTCATCCAAAATAAATCCTTCTCATAATGTGGTGTACCCATGGCAGAATGCTGCAAAAAGTGCATCCAAATATATTAACGCAAACTCCAGACAACAGTTAATTTTGGTCAGTTTCTGAGACCTCCTTTGCTGTCCACAAACTTTCACATGAAAAGAACATTTCTTTATTTTTAGTGGCTGTTCAGTTGCTTCAGCTGTTGATTTTTCCAGGAACGATGTAGTTAACTAATATCAATTCGTCGTACCTATCCTAAACCTCCAAAAGTACAGACCAGCAAGAACAGATACACTGTATGGATGCAGAAAGAAGTTAGATTTGGAAATTGTATGTAAAGCAATATAAATTAGACCCTCCTTTCACACAGGCAGCATGAGTGCACGTAGGTTTAAGATAGTCTGAAGCTGGTGTAAATGGGATCTAACTTCCAACCCCCCCCCCCAAAAAAAAAAATCTGTGAATTTTGTCAGTGAATGCAAGTGCACTGCTGTATATACTATGGGGAGAAAAAAGGAATGAGCAGTAAATGAAGATGGATTTCCCTCACTAAGTAGATATCAAAACTCTCTGGTTAACAGAGGTGGGGAGAATTCATAACATACTTGGGATGCACCAATAGAATTGCTCAATATAGGGTTTGCATAAATACAGTATGGCTACATGTGGCTTGAGATGGGTTGACAGAAGTCAGAAGTCGCTTCAGAAGATGCAAGCTGAGCATGCTTCAAATGAGCAAAAGGCCCTTTAGTTCCCTTAGCAGCACTACTTAACAGGGCAGAGAGCAAGTGCGATAGGAAGACCTTCCTGTCAGTACCGAGGCTCGGTTTTATACATCAATAGAAGGACTTCAGGTGCCCCCAGAGAGTCAATCCAGACTGCCTGTCACCTCCTGCAGTGGGCTCAGATGCACACTGGGCTGAACCGAGTACACTGCTGGCGGAGCGTATGTCTCTTTGCAGGCTATATAGGAAGCCCAGAATAAAAACCACCTCAAGTGCATTATTCATGCTAAAGCTAGGTGGGGTGGGCCTGCGGTGACTAAACAGGTCTTTAAAATGAGAAGGTTGCTTCCCCCTCCGCCCGTTGCTGCCCGGCTGGTAGGGCAGCGGGGAGCAGCCGGGGAGGGCAGGCAGCTCCGGTGCTCCACCACGGTACCTGACACGAGGAAGGACTCCCTCCAGCGCGGCAGTGACAGGGAACGGACCCCATTGGAGAAGCTCCCACGGTAACCGGAGTGGCCGGCGACTTTCTGGACAAGGATCTTCCCACCTGTGTTGTCAATTATACCACTGCAAGGGGAAAACATGGTGTCTGAAGGTGGAAATTCCCCCAAAAAACTTAGAAACTGTTCAACAGTGCAAGAGGTACAAAGCATTCACTTTTACCTTTAAACCGGGGACTGTAGTAGAGCTGTGACTCTACCGCTGTGTCTGCTGCTAAGAAATATTTGTGCTTCTACCAGATAGAGAAGAGCAGTTTGTTACAAAGCGCTGTCAGGATCTGTTTGCTCTTCCCACTGATCTACTGGTCCTGTGTTTAAGGTTGACCTAGTTGCACACAAGAACAAGCTACCGCCTTCGTTAAAATTCCTGCAAGCTTGATTGAATGATTGAAGACGCAGGGAGGGGTACTCCGAAGAGTTTTCAGGCCAATCATGTGACAGAAATACAACTTTGAGGCAAACCTCCTACTTGCTTGACTTTTTCTTTTGTAAAAAATTGTTTTCTTTGAGTTCCAGTATGTGTTATCTGCAAAAAACTAAGCTTGGTTCTGACCTCAGCGTGGAGTAAAATGAACACAATATTGCTGGAAGCTGTAGAAAACCTGGCAGGCTCCATGTGTGGTGCACATTAAATGGTGTTTGACATATGACGTAACATGTATCTCAAGACAAACAGAAAACCTTCAGTGTATGAAACCTGCTGTGGCATCATTAGGAAAACAGGCAAACTGGGAAGCAACTGTGACTCTAGAGGGATGGTAGGACTGGCAGTAATGGTGCTGCGCAGGGAAGTAAGTAAAGGGCAGCAAACAATGGTAAAGAGTATGTCAGAGCTGTAGCTTTCTCTGATGACTGCAAGAAGCTGGTGGTAAAATAACTGTAAGCAAAGGAAATTCACTGGCTGTGGAAATGCAACATATAAGCTAACAGAGCCAAACCCAGCTGGCAAACAAGGAAAACTGAAACCCTCACTGCAACAGAACAGGTGGCTGGCATTTGAACTACAGGGGAAATTGCAGTCGCTATCAGTATTTTATAACTTCCCTTTGGGACAAGCTCTGCATGCAGAGACAAACAGTTTCCATTGTGCACTAGTATCTGAAGGAAGAATTTGTCGTTTGAAAGCCAGTCAGTCACCTGGCAGTCATCTCCCCAGCAAGGGGCTGAGCAGAAGGAGCTGCAGCCAGGAGGTGGCAGCCCTATGCACACAGGCACGCCAGCCTGCACACTGCGCAGTGCAGAGGTGGGGTATAAAGTCCCAAAGCCTTTACTGTCCAACTTTACTCAGGATTCCAGCTATTTCGCAGAACTGGAAGCACTGCAATTGCCCAAATAACTCTGAATGAAGTCACGCTGTCAATCAGGCTTTGTAAGTTCTTACTGCATTTTCAGCTAAATGCATCGTGCCTCTGCATCCTGCCTACAGTTATGGTGTGTTTTGGTTGTGAAGTTATTCTCCATTAAAATTTTATGCACATTTTTGCATGGCTAATAAAACTCAGCAAAATTTGTGCTATAAAATTTGTTACATACATTTTCTCGTCCAGTGTCCTTTTCTGTGTCAGGAAAGCACATTACTCAGCCTTTGATGTTAAGGACAGTTAAATTCAAATCTGGAGAACCAAAACCAATCCCAGAAGTATGAGAGTTATATGTATTCATCACTGGTGATATGCCTATTTTTTTCTGAAGCTTTATTAGTAGCAGCAGCTCCACCCCTATCTTCCACTTGAATAATAATAGTACAACATTAATTTGCTACACGTGCATGAGATATCTGCAAATCTCAAGGCACTTCTCCAAAGTTTAAGAAACGTCTTCAAACATGACTGATTTCTACAGGAATACAGGCTTGACAGCACTTTATAAGACTGGATCCATTGCATCACACATGGTCTTTCTCACAGGTTTTCTACTAGAGCAGCAGCCTGAAATCAAACCTAGAAGGCAGTGGGAACTTTAAAGAGTTTGAAAAGCTGACGGCCTCCGACACTGAAATGACGGTTTTGTCTGAGTGCCTTGCTCATTTGAACTCACTCACCTGTGAATTGCAGCACTGCACACACTGGAAAAGGAAGCATAAATGTCTGTGCCATAAACACGGTATTTTACATCTTGACATCCAGGAGGGCATTTTGCAATGAATTCTGGATTGATTATCTTCCCCGCCTTGACATCGCAATCGATCTGGGGTACATCTGTGAGTGCAAAATCTTGGTAAAGTCAGATTGAATGTTTTCATAGCTGAGTGATTTTGTCATGAAATAATGAGCAACTGAGTGACAGGGATGCCCTCCTCTTATGCCTTCGTATCAATGGTTTTGGGATACAAGGCATATCTATGTGTTCTGCATCTGCAGTATAACACATTATAACCCCTATACCAAGGGATGTGGCTCTAACTAAGGATGGAATAAAGAAGCTTGAGGATATTTCCAACCTTCAATGTTTGTTTCTCTGAAGGAAATATCCCTTATGACACTTTGCGGAAGAGAGAAAGAAATGTAGTCACCTAGACTGTGGTTAACATGTGGGAGGGAGGGGGTAGGGGAAGAGGAGGCTACGAGTCAGGACCAGCAAGGACTGTGCACACACGAGGCAGAATGCTTCCCAAGCCTCCTGCTGTGCTCAGGTAAATCTGTGCCATCTGTAATGCCAGGCTGCAGCCACAGCCCGTTATCTTGTCCTTAATTTTTAAAACTATTTGCTCCGTACAATTTACTTTGAGCAAGGGTTTTAAGTGTGAGTTCACAATGTCACAGCAGGCTTGTTTGTCAGCTAAATGAGCACAATAATCTGTGGACAGAAATGCTCTTACAGCAGTATAGCTGAAAGTAATACATCCTAGTGCATAGGACATGCACCACTTGTCTCATGCTAATCAGCTACGCATGCTTGGTGTTACGGTAGGTCCATTTCACACATTTATGTCTCTCTCTGTGAAAACCTTAGTGCTTGCTTAGATCCTTGTGTGGTACCTAATGCCCTATGAAGACACATTTTAGTAGTGAAGTACACAATTTCCCATTTACACACATTCAGTAGCACATACATTACTTAGTGATTTGATTTCAATAAAAGAATGTTAGTTAACATATGCTCCCATCGACTCTGCAGACAATTGTGAAGAGTTACCAAAATATAATCTCAGTTTGCACTTTTTTTATGCATCAGACATGCCTGCTGTAAAGCAGCCAAGAATACTACTGGGACCACTTACATAGCTTAGACTTTTTCATCTTCTTCGTGGCTTCCTTAGCTGCATATGTACATACAAGAAACACACCTAAAACAAAGAAAACATAGTATCAGGAAAAAGTGGGACTCTCAACATCAGTCACCACAAGCTCTTGTGCATGAGATTTCCCAAATTTGAATCAACAGGTTGAAAAAATGAAACGGGAATATTCTCAGCCACAGCTAGGTTTCCACTTGTTGGTTAACTTCGCAGCCAGGATGGCATCTACTGTGGGGCAGCTTTTTGAAGGGGATTAAAGATCAGTTCAGCTCACACATTCATCTGCCTAACTCACTATCAAAAGATGCCATTGAGTCCACGTGGTCCAGAAAACCATGGAACGTCCCAGTATTTCCACAAGTGGTGGAAACTCTTTGTATTTGGTGTGGTAGAGATGTCAGTGAAACAACATACTCTGTGCATAAAGCAACTGGGAAGTTAGAGAGAGAAAGATCCTTCTTAATAGCGCAGCAGGGAGGTGATCCTGTAGTTGTGCGTGGTGGCATTTCACTCACTGGTGATAGCAGGTATGGGATGCTGGGCAGCATTATAGACTGTGGGAGGTTCCAGTGTGGTGTGTCCCAGTATCCTGTCTCAGCAAGGGCACTGATTTCTTCAGTAGGTAGAATTATGATTTGAAAAGTGTAATAGTAAAAGAGACATACACTGTTATGTTAAAACATACATCACGATATATGCAAGTAGCTTGCCTTGTTAGGTTTACTTGCTAAGTGCATGACATACAAAACCTCTTCATTCTCTGTGCTTAATTTATAAGCACTATATTATGGGTAATGAATAATTTCATTACAAATATCTTGACTTTCCTGTTCACCTTTCCCTTCTCTGAGCTTTCAGAGGGAATTGAAAGTATCTATGATGTGTGGGCTGATCCTCTCATCGTTTGTTAAGTTAATCTTAGTAGAATATGCAACAGCAGAGCAGTCTTAGTTCTTTCTTTTATGCTCTTCTCCCCCTAGACTGGTCACAGAGAGTTTGCAGACTTAACCGCTCCTTGAACTTGCTCAAAAGAAAAACCAGTCCCACAGTGTCTGAAGTGACAGTGTATAGATGCAGTATTGGGTCCTGTTGTCACTGGTGCAGTTGTGTAATCAAGGCAAAACTGTAGTTAGAAAAAAAGGAGCAAACCAGCAGAAAATAAAGTGCAAACTCCCAACTACATGCAATGTTAGGTCATAATTTAATGTGGAGAAAGTAATTTGGTCTCTTAGTAAAGACAGAAGAACTACATAGACAGCTATGAATTTGAACTAAGAATGGCTATCCTGCCAGACCTGAGGATCCCAGCTAGAGGGAATATTGCCTGGGAATATCTCAATTAAAGTCATACAGCACCGTTAGGCTACACAGTGGCTGGATCTCCATCAAAGGGAGACATGGAAGTAAAGAACACTAAGAAATCATGCTTGATCAATTGGAGTGTTCATGTAAGATGAATCTGCAAATTCTGGAATCTCTACATGTTCGTAAAAAGCGAGATCCTGTCTGATTGCCAGGGGAAAGAAAGTAAGACATGTTTATAGCCTTTCTCCTTCGGCACCTTCTTGTTCACAGAAAGAGCAAGAACACAGAGAAAAATTGGGAACGGATGCTCCCATGTAAGAAGGAGCTTCTTTTTCTTTGGAGGGAATCTTTACATTACATTTTTCATGCCCAGTTGTGCCATGTGATATGGACTGCATGCAGCTGGTCATGTACTGAGAGATCTCTGCAAGTAATTAATATTGTTTCTGTGCCAAAGCCAAGATGTTTGGGTAGCCCATTTCTGAAAAGCTGTGCCAAAACTTACTCCACCTGCCACTGAGAGCTTCATCAGCCATGGGATCCAAAGGGAAGAGAAGAAGCCAGCAGCCACTGGTAAGGCAGGACAGGAAAGTACAAACCCGCAAACTACTAATTACAGCACATCAACTGTACTTACCAAAGAAGGTTGTGATGATTGTGGCCTTCATGGTGAGTAAAGCAAAATCTGTATGTGTCACTGAGGAGCACTGAAAAGGTAAAGAAGAGTACATCAGGATGTGTCTGGAGGTATTGCAGATGACTCTGGAATGGTGGGGGAAGAGGAACCGTGCACTCTTCTTCAACCTTCCAGAGTCCTCACATGCTGCGTTCTCTTCTCATCCTTTGTAGAGCAGCTGATGTCCACAGAGGAGATGGTGTTTGGGCTGTGGCACTCCCATGGACTAATTTTTTACTTCTGTGCAAGATTTGCCTTTTGCCTCAGGAAACCAAGATTTCATTCCACATACTTATTTCTGAAGCCAGTGGCAGGAGAGGGCATGATGGGAACAGACGTGCTCTGACAGCTATTCAAGTTCATTCACTACTCTTCTAAGACATAATCACAGAATCGTGTTGTCTGCACATCAAACCGCACCATGTAATCTCATAAAGATGCGGGGAACGTAAGTCCGTTCTCTCCTGAAGGACATTGCGTAAAGTATTTTGCAATCGTGCCATCATTTGTGAGCCAACTTACTGGTTTCTTCCCTTTTCTGAGGATGTGTGTGTGTGCATGTGCACGCGTGAACAGCTGAGATTAAGAGGACCCTGTCAGAACATCTGGACAATGTTTTTTTCTAGGTCTGCATATCTGGTTCCTGACCCCTGCCATCCCTGAAGCTCTTGGCCAGGCTACAAGAACACAAACTTATCAGAGCTAACCCCTCTCAGCTCCTCCTGAGCATCACCTTCCATGCTGATTTTGCAGTTATTTGATGATTGTGGAGGGTATCCTGGGTTGGGCACTCATAATTAATCTCAATCATTAAAATGCTACAAGATGCTTGACAAACATCAGAGTAAAAAGTCTGAGAGGGAGAAAATATCTGTGTGTTGTACAGGAAAAACCCAAGGATCAGAATAAACTTGGTCTTCGAAGAAAGTGATTACATGCTTACGAATGGAAAGATTTGTACTAAAATAAAAATTGACTTGCTATCAAGGAAGAAAGGACATGGAAAATTAAAGCTGCAAATGATCAGGGAAAGCAAGATATCTGCCTCCTGGAAAAATGGCAGTGGCAGATTTCACATAGCAATTCATGTACTCAGAAGCAGTGTGGCTTCGGCCACCCCAGAAAGAAATGCAGACTGACAAGGCAGATACAGGAGAGAGAGAAAAAAATTGACAATCTGTCCTCATATACAATGTTTCCACATTTTTTATTTTAATTGCTCTCTTTTTCAAGCAAGCCACATGCTTCTTGAGTGAGGATGGCTAAAATGGTATGCTAGACTAACTGAGTTCAGCCAGTTCTAGGCCTATGTAATTTATAACCCTTTTTACATAGACCAGCTGCACCTCTGATTTCTCCTTCTGTGCTACAGTCAGAGAACTTCAAATGCCAGGGCATACTAACAGTATCACTTCCTAATAGTACTATGTCTGTCCTAAACCAGTCCTCCTGCTAGGCTGCTAAAGCTGAAAGCGACAGAGGTCGCTCAGAAGACACTGAACTGAATCCTGGGCGTGTGGAAAGTGGCTCAGCACGGTGACTGTGTATTTCTGCAAAACGATGGCTAGTGCAGTTGCGGTGACTCCAGACTGCACAAGCCATAGCAGAAAGAGCAGTTATGTGGTAATATTCTGCTGTCACTGTTAGTTTCCATGAAAGAACCTTGCCCATGTCCTGGAAGAAAAATAAATTTTAAGCATTTACTGCAGTGCATTTCCACTGTGAAGCTGCAAAAGGGAATAGTAACAAGCTGTAGAAGAGAGTTCAGAGGAACTTAGCTCAGACGCTTTTCTCTTCACATATTTCTCAACCCATCACCACGTCACAGGTATCAAAAAATTGCCCCCCCTGCAATGAGTTCTCACTTCAGGTCAATCCCAGGAAAAGAAAGAGGCAGAATAAGAGTTACAAGTCATTTGCAGAACCCCCATGCACCGTTAAAGACTATGCTGGCACTCACTTAGGCTTCAGAAAAGGCATCTTAATATGAGCATTCCCAAAATCTGTGGCAAATACATTCAGCAGCGGCATCTTTATTTAAAGCCAAAGAGAGCTGTGAGAATTTGTCCTGACAATATTTGGCTCCATGCTGAAGTATTTTCATCTCCAGTTTAATTGGAGTAGAAAAGGTCTGAGATGGTAAAGGATCCATGTAAAAGCTAGCTTCATGGGTGGGCTGCGGTGTGCTTTGTGGAGAGAGTCCAATACTACTTAACTTTCCCTGCCTTACAAAGTGTATAACCACCTGTACCACCAGTGCTGTGCAGGACTTCTCATTGCTTTCTGAAGGCCCTGCCATCCCCAAGCCCTGCTGTCCGCAGGCCAAGGCCAGCTGCCCCAGGAGCCATCCCAGTCCTCTTGGGTGGCACTAGCCCAGGCTTGGCTGCAATTGCAATCTCTACCTATTCTGCTGGTGCCGTTGCTTTTCAAGGCAACAGAAAGTAGGCTTTTTTCTGAAATATTATGAATTTCCTGCAAGAGGCCAAGAAATCTAAAAGGAGTTCATATGTAAAGCCTGTCAGGGGCAAATGAGTTCAGCAGCCCCCTTAGCCTGCAATAACAGGTATTTTATCAATAAGGGAGTTAACAGAAACATTTAGACAAGGCTGTTAGATTTACTTCACAGAGTTGTTGTCATAGCTACACACAAAAGCATTTTGTGGTGGACTCTGTACTTTTGCTGGTGCAGTTTATACTAGTGTCCTGATGGAAATAAATTATAATAGTAAAGAAACTTATTTTTGCCACTATATTAATTTCTGCATTAGGCACAGGCATGCCAGGAGAAATGCATAGACATCCTGTGGCACAGCTCTGGTGGCAACACTCTCAAGGGGGGTCTTGGCCTTCAGACCTTGGATTGTCACATTGGGGAAAGCGCAGGAGGATTTACACTGCCGACCATTAAGTGTTCGGCTTAGAGGCTCCAAGCTTTCCGTTGTGGGAAGTCTATGTGCATTCATTGTATTTGGGGCCAAGGGAGGCACCTGATTTAAGCCATATGAGATCTCCTATACTGTGCACTAGCATGGCATCTGCCACTTCAAACTGGTAAAAGGAGCAACAGCCTAGAATAAAACAGTGGGGGTTTTTCTTTCTCTGGGAAGTAAAGGGAAAGCAGGGCTCCAATCCCTGTGTACGACAGGCTTTTTAGTCAGTGTAGATCCACTGGGAGGTTTGGGGATGTTTTATGTGTGGATCAAGAATGATACTTTGCTATTAAACACAAAGCTATTGCTCTTTTGTTCCTTTACCAAATGAATAGATCCCATTGAAACAAAACGAAAAGTTTCTACTTAGGGTTAGTCTGAAGTATGAGTTTTGCTGAGATTTCTCCTTATCAGATTTCCATTAATGCAGCATTTGCAGTCCCAGTCAGTCCTGGTAACTAGTGACCATTCAGTATTAAATCTCTTAAACTGTATGCTGGGTCTTTGTTTATCAGAGTACATTTTCCCATCTATATCCTTCAGACTGCCATAACAGAATTTACCCTTATGCCAGGAAAGCAGTTAAGTTTATGCATTATATTAACATGTGCTTAAATCCCAGCTAAGTCAGCCACAAATGTAGTAAGAAGGACCTCCTTCAGTGTTTCCCAGTGCAGATCCTATTTTACTTTTTAAAATCAAATTTCTATTTGAAAGAATGTTGATTACTTTTTTCCTTACCACAAATACTTGAAAAAGCTTGAATGTTAGGGAAGAGACAGCATTAGCAAACTATTATTTCTGCATACAAAGTAAGATTTTTATACTGACCTTTTACTAGCAGCTTGACTTTTACAAAGATCTGAGAGAGCTGCTACATGCTACAAGCAAACAGATGGTTTAAATCCGTGGAAATTGTCACTGTATGGCAAAATGTAACATTTTCTGATGGAAGTGTAGGTTTTAAGTAAGTCCTTCATTTTTGGTGTCAGGCACTGCTGTCCATTCCACGTGCAAACCAAAATTCTTTGCTGGTGCCACGTGCTTTGCCTCTGCAGGAGTAAGCGGTTTATTTCCTGTAATCTCCTGTGCCACAGAAATTAATGTGTACTCTCTTTGTACCACAGTAGTGTGTGTTATTGTTCCCCTTCTCAAGGGATTGTAATATCGCAGCAGCACTGGCACCATAAAAAAACAGAAGTGGACTTTGTTTGAAAGCTATCTGAGCAAGTAGTGTGGAGTTAACAACATGATCTCTAAGCACTGTGGGTTGAGTTAAGTATGTGCCCTTTATGGGAAAATCAAGTGGGCCTGGTGTAGGTGTGAGTAAACTGGTTTGGATAAACAAGAGCTGATCGTCATCTTCTAGAATAAAATATTTTAGATTTTTTGTTTTCTTTTGTCTCTTTTAAAAAAATTGTTTAACCCTTTCTTTGTTTCATGCTTATACTCTGTCCCCATGGTATTGCACCTTGATTGGCAGTGCAATAGCTGTTCATTTTGGTGCACATTAGGTAATATGGCTAACACTTCTCACATGCGATTTAGTTTCACCTCTTTTCTTGTCAGAGTGAAGGAATGATGTACCCTCAGTGCATTGTGTTGCTCTGGAAGTCTGTACACTAAAAAAATGCTGTTTATTTTAAAAAGGCAAGTAATGAGTTCTGCTGAGCCAGAAAAGCTGAGCTGATAACTATATTTCATTTCAGAGGCTTAGATTGCCCTGTAGGTATCCCAGGCCAGGTCGCAAAAGGTAAGATTCAAGGTGCTATTCTGAAATAGAATATATGCATCCAGGAATTGAAAAATATCACAGACCTCATCACCTTCTGCTACAAAAAAGGTAAGTGAATGCTCACTTGTTTTCTTTCATATATGAAACATATTGCAAGGGGCTTGCTGTAACTGAAGCAAGAGAAAGCCAGTGTCTGTAGTAGCACCATCTGCAAAGACAGGACATGATACGCTTTATCATATCAAAGAGAAGAAAAGAAATTAATTGCCCACACTATTTGTGAGAAGTGTCAATAAGAAACTCAAGGCTTCCTCTACCATGTGCATTCCTCAGCCGCCTTCAGCTTCCAGAGGAGACTATGCTGTGGTTGCAATCCATTTTGGCCAGGCAGCCAGAGGCAGGTGGAACCAGGACTGAGGACCCAAAAATGCTTCCTGGAGGCAGCGCTGAGCTTCAGAGCACCATGGTGCACTCTGCTTAATTATCCAGCGCCTCAGAAAGAGCCGAGAAGGAAACTCCGGCTTTTAAGACTGCAGGTCTTTCCCTTGTGGTGGAGGAGTTTTAAGAAGTATCGGCTGTTGCACATTAGGCAATTGTGTGTTTAGCAATGAACAACCAAATCACTGCTAAGGGACTTTCTGAGCCTGGGGACAGCTTGTGCTTTTGCCTTGAAGAGTCTTTGCATTAACATACGCAGCTAGCATTAGGGTTACAGTCAGGGCTATTCATTTTGAATAATTTCCTTTACCACCTAAGCAGTAGCTACAGACTGTTTGCAAGCTGTTTTCTGTGGCCACACGATTCCCACGCCTGGTCGGTGGTGGTCCTCCACCCCCACAGTAGTGGCCCCTTCGACAGCAGGGGAATGGCTGCTGCAGTTTTCCTTGCCTTTTAGGCCTTTTGCTTCAGAGATGGGTGCTGAGGGCTTGTACAGTGCTCTGTTTCTTGACCACGTGCTGGCTTACACCATACTGGTATGCAGGGGTAGCTGTCGGCCCTCTTTCTCAAAGAAGTTCAGCGGGCTGCCTTGGTTTACTGGTGTCAGCGTGGGGTAACTACAGGCAGGTCGGGCTGTTTCGCCTACTGGGTGGTCTGTGAGCCGCCTGAAGCAGGTGTAGGCCTATTGCCCCGAGCAAACAAAGCATGGAAGTGTTCCCTGTGCGGCCTGAAAGGCCCTGGCTACCCGTGCACAGCAGTGTTAGCTCAGAGGTGGTCAGAGGTTATAGCCTCTGCTTGGAGAAGCCCCAAGAGTTCAAAAGAGAAGCGGCGAGAGAACAGAGGCCTCACCTCTTGCAGGCCCTCTACAAAGTGACCGAAGAGGCTGTTTGAGAGCGAGGGAGCCGTCCCCACGGGTACCGAGGGTGCCTGGGCACGTTCTCCCCTCTCTGCTGGAACTAGGCCGCTGTGCGTCTGGGATCCTAAGAGCTGTGCAGCTGCCCACAGAGCCTTGCTGCAGCCCTGTGCTTTGGACATTCCGGTGGAGAAGAGGAGAGAGGGTCCTAGGACCTTCCCTCCGCTGGACTCACTCTGCTTTTTACGCAGTAGTGAGCTACTGTGAAATGCATGCTTCTTCCAGGAGCAAAGCCAGAGAGTGGCTCTGCTATGCTGCCAGGCAAACAGCAAGTCAGGCCCCTTCTCATTTGCTTTCCTTCTGACCCTGCGTTTGGCATTCCTGGTTGCACAGAGGTCCTGCTTCATCACGGAGAGTGGGGCGTATCCCAGTCTTTTGTGCCCTGGAGTCTGATGATGGGGGACCTCTTTGGTGATGAAGGCAACGTGGGTTCAAACTCTCTGAGGCCAAGGACGGCCTTGATACAGTTACCCCTGATGTAGGGCTCTCACCACTTGCTTCTTATTACAAAAGCTTTGATGTTGTGGCTGCCACATCATGGTTTTAAATGGTGCCTGCTCTGTTCCATGAGGTCTGTGACTCAGAAGAGGGCTGGGGGACTGCTCGCAGGGCACCTGTCAAGTCACTCTCAAGTCATTGAAGTGAGGTATGGGTGGATTCAGAGGTCTAAATTCTGCACAAGTTTCACCTTGGGCACAGGAGTCCTTTTTTTCAGAGCTGCTTTAAGAAACATTTATATGCAGATTTGCAAGAAGAATTTAGTTCAAAATAGCTCCATTCAGGTAGGTATAATGAAGAGATGCTATACCCAGCAATTCAGAGCCAAATAAAACCACCCAAGCAGCCCTGCACTACTCATTTTGTGTTCATGCAATGCCCTGAAATTAAACCAACATAAAGTTGAAGTAACAGTGACAAATGATTTCTCTACTTTCCACAGAGCTCTTTCAGAAGAAGGTAATTTATTTAAAACTACAGTGTGATTTAACTTGCCAGACCTTTCTCAGAGCCTAAATAAAACTGCACTGATTATACTTTTTCATGTGTCTCAGCAAGATAACCATCAATTATGCTGGTCTGACCTGCCCCTTCCAGCGAAGGAAGAGATACATTTAGAATATGTCACCCACTCACAGAGAAAATACAATTTGGACTATCCAGATGATGATTTCTATGAGGGTCATTGCACTGTACTTTCCTGGGTTCTGTTAATGTATTATGCATTAATTTTTTTTCATTTTGATGCGCAGCTTTTATGGCTCACTGGGAATCACTGTTAGCTCAAACCTGTGAATCCCTGTCCAGACAACTCCCTCCCTCCATCCTCCTTCCCACCACGGCTCTTGTCTGCTCATGTATCTGCCCCCCCCTTGCTCCCAGGCTCGAGCCCATGCTCCCTCTGCGCGCTGGAGCTTGCTCACTGTTGCAGAGAACTTCTTTCCTTTTTATTATTTAACTATTTTTGCTTAATATCAGTCGGATCCCAGCCAGGTACCATCAATCCCTGGCACTTCCATTTCCCCAAGAAACTTGCCAAGAAGGCAAAGGGAAGTACCTGCAATTCAGCAGTGCCTGAGGGCTGTGCTAGCTTTGTGGCATGAGATTTGTGGCCACATTTCTTTCACTTTTTAGAAAACGCACTATTTTCTATTTCCAACAAATGGTTTTAACAAATCAAAGTGACTTTTTAAAGTCCAATACATGGTTTCTCAGGTTGGATGCACAGAAAAGAGCACTGACTAACCATGCTATTGTGCTGCCTGCAAAATAAGAATTATTGTAGTGTGTCAGAATTGCCCTGAAGGTACATATTTGGTCTAAAAGTGAAGAATTTCTGTTAAAGACACTGAAGAAACTGCACATCACCCTGGGGATGGTTTTTGGAATTTCTGTAGCATGTTCAAACAAAACTTGACACCTTTTTCTTTTTGGTAGAAACTTAGAAGGAGAAATTTAGAGAAACTTTAGGATGTTTACGCTCTGCTTATTAAAGCTACATGTATCACTGTACTACAAAAATTAGTTATATGTCTAGGTCAAAACCAAAACTGATCCTTCAGCATGCTAGTAAATTTATACATCCCACAGAAAACCTTTACCAATTATCTCCTGCAGTCAGTATGACTACTGATGCCTCATGCCAAAGGCATGGACTGGTTAGGTAAGGATTCAGAAAATACATGTAATTTGAAAAAACTATCTGGAGCTACCCTGGCATGTGGCACTGGTTTGAAATAAGGCATTAAGTGGTGAAATTCACTGATGTCTAGTAATGACAACTTGATCAAGAAAGAATCTTACACAAAATATCTTCAGCAAATCAGGAAGCACTGGGCAAGCTGTAGAAAGCATTTTGAAAAGCTAGGCTGAAATCTGCTTTGGTGGTGGAAACCAGTGAAACAAAGCTAAGAAAGTAGTTTCAATTTTGCATTACAGTTCTCTGTGAAACTGGTAGTCTCATGCTCCTGGCACTGCTTAATATTTTCCCCTTATATATTTTGTAATTTTCAGAAAATATTATTTCTTCCTGACTAACTAGCTGCGTTTTCCTGCTTGGGAACCTTTTCCTCCAGCTCTCTCAGACATGTCTCTGATACATTTAGTTTAGAAAAGACCAACTTGTGCTACAAAGGAGGTTGCTGCAAAAGGCAAATCAGAAAACAACTCCAAAACGCCTTATGGCCCTCAGTCATCTTCTAGTGCTGCTTTGCTCCAGATCCTTTGCCTCCTTGAAGGGTCAGCTGCCGAGGGGCAGGATGCCTGACCCCACATCCCAGGACATTGTGCATGGCCACCCTACCCCACAACCCTGCAGGTGGAGCCCAGGCCCGCCCCCCTTCCTTAGTCATAGAGGTGCCACCCGGATGCTCAGAGGCTATGCATGAGCTGTGGTGGTAGCCAGGTGCAAAAGGCACGTCTGGATCTCCTACTGGAGGTGGCATTCATGTCCTGCTGGTCTGAGCCATGAGGGGCTCCTCACTAGACCTGCGCTTTCTCATACTCCTCACAGAGAACATCGAAGGCTAGTCTTTAGTCTAGTCTTTAGGCAGAGTCTACCAATATTTCTGTGGATAAGCTGGATGCTTCTTTGCTGTCGTCTCCAGAGAGATCTTTGGATTTGGAAGTCTGTCAGAGGTGAGTCCTGCTCCTCAAGGTCTCATGGTGAAAGGCTGCAGCGAGGATGGAGCCTTATGCCTTGTTACTGCGGCAGGCTGACCTCCCCAGCTAGTGGTCATTGCTGGTTTGGCTTTGCTACAGGCTGTTTTGGTTGTACCCCTCCCGCCTGGTGCTGGTCTGTAGCCCACCTGTAACCCAGCTTGCACATTCAAGCTGAGGTCTCTCACCAGATGTGGCTGTTGTGGGGAGCCATTTGAAAACTGTGGACCTGTGAATACTGTTTCCATTTTTTAATGACTGCAGACGACATCTTGGGACTCCATGCTGCTTTTGGGATGGAAGTGAGCTATGGGTTTGCATGGGTGCCAGCATTATAAATGAGGCTATTATGGGTAGTGCTGGGTTTCTGAAGACATGCTGTTTGTGGAGGTGCTGGTGAGAGACCTGACACAGTGTGGGCCAAGCTGTGCAGCATTATGGCATGTGTGTTGGCAGCCCTTGGCAACTGGCAGGAGTGGGCTCTCTAGCATATGGGTTATGCAGACAGCATGAGGGATGGCTATGCTCCCAAAACTACATCCCTCAATATCTGAGTGCACTGGAGGGGATCTGAAGACCTAGAAAACATGGTAACAGAGAAAGTGGTCTCCAGAGCCTGGTCCTGGATACTGTGACAGAGTATGTGCAGCCAGAAATTGTTGAGAAATGTGTCTCAGGACCAGGCTGACACTGATTTACTAATTTTGCAAATTAGGAGCTTTTAAAACATGCTGTTTTGGCATAGAGATGAATCACAATATTCTGTTTCTGAGAGCCCAAGGTCAAAAAGGAAAACTGAGCTCATCACATGGACTGGGAGCAGGAGCTTGTAATTTATGGTCTTTTGTTTTTAAAACAAAACTAAGCCTGCAGACCTCAATATTGCATAAGCCACTTCCATGCTCAGGAAGTTTGTTCTGAACTTTGGCTTTAGGAGATTACCATATGAGCTTCTACTTCAAATCTAATTATTGCCTAACTTAATGTATTTCTTTCTACAGACAGATTTCACCATTGAGAATAGGAGACATAGACTGTGGAAGCCTGGGGCTTTACATCCCAAATTACCACATATTTTGAGATGCAGTTTGGTGGAAAGGCTGTCCCCAAAGCAGGGTGAAAGAAGACTTGTCTGACTTGTGTGATGCCTGTATTTGACCTTGCAAGCAATCCATTTGTACCAAGTTGTCCCACTGCAACTACTCTAAACTTCTCTAACCTTTCCCCTCCCTCATCTGGACACGCCTCTCCTTCCCATTTAGCCTCGCTTCCAAACAGCCTCTCTTTCTTCATATGCTTTGTGTCCAAAAACTTCTTCCACCAAGCCCAGGAGAACAAAATGCTGGAGTGCTGCAGGTGCATTGCAAGAGAGGTGAGGAAGATGGGCACCCACCAAGGAGAGCGGGACGAGCTCCCATCATCCTCAGGTGGCTGGCAGCAGTGAAAATAGCCCCTGGAGTCATGGAGCCATTACCCTTTGTAACTCTGACTCACTGAAGGTGACCAGGGCCAGGATACACAGCGCTGCTGCCAGCTTTCCTCTATGTTGCACCCTTGTTCTGTGGACTCAAGGGTGAACTACATATTTGGGGAAAATAAAAAGAATGGAGCCTTCTGAATCCCTAAAGGAACCTGGCAGGAAAATTGAGAGGCACAGACGTGGCCGCGTTCAAACTTCCCTGTAAACAAGTGATTTCGGAGAGGTAAAAATTTCCACTGCTTTATGTAGAAACCTGGAGGTGTTGGAAATCCCCAGCTCATCCTGGTGGGGACATTAAAGGATTGCATGAAGCTACACAAAATCATGCAGAATTTCCCCAGAAATTTTGGCGCATGTAAAATTGTCACTTGGCAATTATGCGTTTTTTCATGTGAAACCAGCTGTCAGCTGAGACTGTTGGCTGCTATGTTACATGTGTTACATTTACAAAGCTATTTTGTAAGGTGATAGGCTGAAAAGCAGTTTGCAAATGCAAGTTGATCTTGAAAGTATTTTTTATATCTGTGTCTATGGGATGTCCTGTAGAATGAGACACATTAAGGATAACTGACACAGATCATGTTCTTAATGTGCCACTGACCTCTTAATGCACTCTGAAGCTCTGGAGATAAAGCAAAGGTAGGATGGACTTAATGGATGCTAGAAAGCCAGTTTAGTCGTGACAGTAAGACTTGTCAGGTTAAGAACTGCTTAAACCTAGGTGATTTGAATGAAGCAGAGGTGGTTATAAATACTCTTCTGAATGCAAATTTGTTTCCAGTTTGGGATACAAGCTATAGATTTGGGTGCTCTGCTTCAAAAGGGAAAGCAGAACCTGCAGATGGTGGTTTTTTTGTTAATTAAAATACATTTTCATGAGAAGTATTTCTGGCTCTAAGTCACTGGGAAATTTTCTTTCTGATCAACACTTTTTTTTTTCAGGGCTCATTTGCTGAAAAAAGAGCCTGAACAGGAAAGGCAGCCCAAGGCGACCCAGCCATGTTCTGCTGCAGAGGAGAGCAGAGATGACACCTCAGAGAAAGTGGCAGGAGAGGTGAGGGTGAGCCAGCTGCAGAAAGAGGGAGCGAGTGCCGCTCCTCTGCTGGCAGGGCACCAGGAGAGGCTGTGGGAGCCGCCCTCAGACACCACTAAATGTACACCTGCCCCAGCACAGAGTTTGGTGCAAAATGTTTGCAGAGCCCAGAGCAAATACTCAGGTAGCTAACCCATGAGTACCAAGCTGCCAGGACTGCCCATTCCTGATACCTCCCAGTGTTTACAAGGGTCACATATATCCACGCAAACTGCAATCTCAGCTGACCAGTACAGCTACCCCATAGATGCCTTAGGAGCCTACATAATTTCAGTAGATCCCCAACTTGTCTGTGGGCCACAGCACTGGAAGAAAAGCTCATCAGTAATACATGCTCCTGTTTTATCTGCAGCAAGTCCCTTCACATCCCGCTTTTTGCGGCAGCTTGCTTTCCGCAGGGCATTATCAGGAGTCAGGAAGAGGCAGTCTTACTGCTCCCTTCCGTCGCACTCACAGCCCTGCCTGCAGCCCCTTCGGGTCGGGGTCTGAAATGGTTCTCAAGGGCGATGCAGGCTGTTGTAAGCCAGACAGAGTTTAATTTACTAATAGAGAGACAATCTAAAAGACTACTGATTTTCTGGGCACTTCTGTGCCTCTCGGAGCCTCTTCTGTGGCAGGGGGAGGCTGCGCTGCCTGCCCAGCATTCACCCAAGTTTGCCAAGTGTGAAATGTGCAGCAAATAAAGGACTCGGGATGCAAAAGAATGGCAGCTGCTCCAGGGCTGTTAGAGAGGCTCTTTTACAGGCGAATGAACCATCAATTTGTAGTAAGACATTGTTTTCTAAACATAGCATAAAACCTGTTATCTTGCCTGGCTGGTCATTAGAAGAGAGATAATTATAGCCTCCGTGTGACAGCCGGGCCCAGAACAGGGGCCGCATTGTCCCAGCTCCCAGCTGAGCTCTAGCACAGGCACCCCAGGCCAGCGCTCGGACAAGGGGGCTCCTTGTGCCCCGGCAAGTTCAAAAGAGGAATTGAAGTGCTCTAAGTAGGTGTTAAGCACCTATTTCTCTGGCCTTAAAAGCTACTCCACAGGAGAAAGGTGAGGAGGGCAGACCTGTGACTGCTGTAGCTCCATCCTCCCTGGCTTTATGTACAACACATACTGTCACTATTAATTTCCTATCCTTTAAAAAAAAAAACAAACCAAAACCCAAACTTTAGTTTTGCATTTATTTTTGTTTTGTTCTGTGTTTCTGTTTTCCAACACAGACCAATATGAGACCTGTATGATGGATGGGCTTTCAGAAGGAAGGACATATCCGTTCAGTGTCCACTTTCTGAGCCCTGAATGGGAGGTTTAAATCTCAGCTGATGCTGCAGCACGCTAGAGGAGTCCTGGTGGACTCCGAGCTTCAGGGGGCCAGAATATCCCCCAGGGCTGTCAGGAAATGCTAGACTATTGCTTTTCACCACCCATTCAGAAAGGACAGTGCCTCCCCACCCCATTGCAGTGGGCCAACACGTGCCTCACTGCTCCGGCACCTGCCCACGCCAGTCCCTCTGTACAGGGAGTTCATGTCTGTAAGTGCCAGAGCAGTTTTTTTCTATGTGTTTAGCCAATGTGTTACATTGGAGGAGGAATACAGTCATAGTGGCGCATAGTAAACTGAACTATCACTTTTATTGCTCATTTCAGCCAAATGCCCTAAATGACTTATCCATCATCATTTAGGAGACTTTTGGTAAAACAGAGACTTGAACGTGTGTGTCCTGAGCCTTGGGTTAGCATGTAAAGCTACTGGGCAGTATTTTCTGTCTAGAGCTTTATTTGTGGCTCAGAGGTGAAAAGGAAAAAGTTAAAAATTCTCCAGGCAGACCAGGTACAGTCTAGTCTTTGATGCCACTGTTATGTAAATGTCAGGTTTATTTTTAGCAACGTTTTCCAAAAAGCAATGGCCAGAAATAATAAATAATTCTGTTGTTCCACATGAAGTAACTAGCCTGTTTTCCCAGCGTCTGTGTTCACACTGTAGTTCAGGCAGTCCCCTTTTAGAAATATTCCAATTAATCAAGATTGACAAAAGGGAGTATAAAAATTAATTTCCTACTACTTCTTTGAAAGTAAGTAAGTAGCTGGGTGAAGAGGGAACACTCTGTTAATATCTCCACTAAAGGAAAGACTTCGGTAGGATCTCATTCTTATTAGAGACAAGAGAATCCACATGGGGTATCTTTCTTGCATCCCAAGTGTGAAGAGACCTGGTTTAGCTAGTAAAACTATTTGATTCAACCAGCCAGTGGTAAGTCATGTGTAAGAATACTGCTAGGAAAAGAAGTATCTTACAGAAAGTAGTGAGCAAGTTAAGAAAAAACCATTCCTTCTACAGGTGGAAACATAAAGCAATATTCAGTTTTATTGGCAGGACAGTCAAGTTTTCTTTTTTAAAAGAATATTTCTTATGTCTTGAGTAACAGGAAGACAGGAAGTCTTTTCTGTCATCCCAGTGAGAACAACCCCAGCAACTCAAAGGATTAGATAAAATATGCAAGCAAAATAAGTCTGTTTAAAATAAGATACTAATTTAATATTCCAAAAGTAATGTGTGTGTGTAATGCAGTTAGTTTTGCTTGAGCTCTCCTTGCACCTCTGAAAGAGACCAGTCTTACAGCCATGACTGTCGTCCAAGTGATGAACTGAATAAAGTCTGAAGAACACAGTACTACAGATACAGAAAAAGAGAGATACTCTTTGAGCATAGTCAAATGCAAGGTGTTTTTAACTTTAGGATGTATATGGTAAAATACAAGCTATAAACATATATGACTCCATTGCTGTTCTCAGTCGAATGTATTTTAAAAGCCATCTAAACTACTTTTTATCTGTGTGTTCTTGCTTGGTTTTGGTGTTTTGTTTAAATTTTGGAGAGGTTAGAGGAAAAGGAGTGTGCTCCAAGGAGGATCTGCCTCTGTAATCTGTAATTCTTTTTTTGCTCTGGATGTGGCGTAGTTCCCATAAACTCTAGGAACAAAACATTAACTAGGGTTCAAAGTTTGCTTGGGGCATTTGGTTCACGTTCATACTAGTCTGAGAGAAATCGCATTTTGAAGAGACTTATCGAGACTCTAATCTCTCCACAGAGAGCTGAATGGCTGTGGCAGGCTTGACAATGCTATTCATTTTTGGAGCCTCACCAGCAAAACAAGCACTCAGCACAAAAGGATATCTAGCGTCTAGGCTACTGTACTGTTCATATATCTGTATCTATCCATCTAGCAAGGGAGTTCACACCATCTAAATATGTATCACTGGAATAATACCATTTTCCATTCTGTATCTTGGAGATTAGTGTTCCTCAGCGTCAGGTAGTGCTAATTAATGATACAACACACACCTTCCTATTGATCAAAGAGACAAAAAGTCTTGAAAGCAAAAGCATTTTAAACCTAGGGAACAAGCTGCATTGCCTATTACACACTATTTGAACAGTAGGCATATGTATGTCTATTGGTGTGTGACTAATATACACTATTCTTTATCAAATAATTAAGCCCTTGCTGTTCAGGCAGTGAGTATACGTGTCCACTTTAACAATAGGGGTTTAATGCTTTTATAAATACTTAATGAAGTATATATAATTTAAAGTACAGTTTCATTCTACATCTATGTCTTCATCTTCTTAGGTCTTTGATCCTATGCACACAGCTGGAATGCTAAACAAAAAATTATGTCCCTACAGTTTCTTAGCAGTGAAAATGTTTAACTACTATCAACAGGCAAGAAAGCATCATCTCCCCCCCTCTCCCCCATACATAAACATAGCAGAGAAATGACATTAGAATTACCTTGCTTGAGGTGTGCAACTTTTTATTCCTTTTCTCCACACAGTATGAAAGTGCTATTTTTTCCAAGTTTTTCTGTACCCCAAACTCCAGCCAACATTATTCTACAGAAGGAGAGGCAGGCAGCAGAGGGAGGCCTGGACACCTTTTCTCTTTCAGAGAGGAGCTAATCAAACATTCCCATCAAGCTCCCAGCTCTGTGAAAGGCACATTGCTCTCCCTCCCTCCCTCCCTCCCTCCCTCCCTCTGCTCCTCTCTCCCTGTCTGTCTCTCCCTCTCCCTCCCGCACACACAGACGTACAGAGCTCCTTACACTGATTTAGCAGCCGAATTAGGCAGTCCTATTTTAAATATATGTTCCCTCCCACATATTTTTGGTAGGGATTTCTATGCTCCTTTTGCACTAGCCTGTCAGATTTGTCAACGTTTTCTCTTTTGGGAAGGAAAGCTTTACTCGACTGATGTTTTGGCTGAATTTTTTTCAGTCTCCCTGTGCAGTTCATCATTGTAGTAAAAGGACTACAACTAGTAGCTGGGAGTAAACTACACAGCTCTGAAGATTATAAATTCCAAATTGTTAGGTGCATGTCAGATTTAAAGAGGAAAAATAGCTTTTGAAGAGACAGGCTGTGATGCCTTTACTCATGTGAATAACTTCGTATTCCCCCAACAGTTTCCCTGAAGTGGGAGGATTAGTGACAGAGCAAGCCTGTGAGTCTGGGCACAGAGGTAGAAGTATGACCTGAGAGTTAGCATGGACTCTTTCTGATGAAGTTGGGTGTGGGAATTTAATAAAATGCTCTCAAAGACTTCTAAACCAGCACTCATTAAGTGTGACCTGACCAAACGAGATACACAAAATGACTAATTTTTTCAAGTATCTGTACCCGGATCTTCTAAAATTCTTGGGTAACTTTTAGAAGAAAATTTTATTGAGACAATCAAGATCATAGCATTTACAAGATTATCACAGAAAGGACTGGTATCACATTCCAGGATGCTGGAATGCAACCTATGGTCTGCAATTCCACCTAAGTATTCAGAAGTGTATAGATAACATATATGAGTTTTATCTAAGTTCATTATTGGTGAAAAAAAATCTAGTATAAATACAGGAGATTGAGTTCAAAAGACACATTGGAAAGACACGTAGTTCCTGGCTACTTCTGATCTAACAATCCTGTAAATGCATTTCATTTAAGGGAATGTGATTACCTGGGTTTAAGTGAAAGTGATTACCTGTTATTTGTGAATGTCTACTCCAGTACTTACGGAAACTGTATAACAGCTCAGCATATCAATAAACAGTACAATATCAAAATTTTATCAACAATTCCCAACAGTTTTACTAAGATATAATGATCCATAATTAATTTGATTCTCTTAATACAGAAGTTCAGGCTTGCCGTGGTAATCCCATGTGAGGCAGAATGCAGTGGTGTGGCAGAAAGTCTCTCCAGACAACATATCTGTTAGCAGATCTGCCTAGAAGATCTACTAAAAAAAACCCCCAAACTATGAGAAGTCTTATTAATTCAAGTCAACACTTTCAGAATATCATCACCTTTTTCACAAGGCTTTGTGAGGTTTATTTATTCAGATAATCATGGGCAAAAGGACTGAGACCTTAAGACTGGAAGTTTAGAGGGACATAGGTGCTAGGGGCCAAACTTCTAAATACTGGGATTTTGCAGCTAAGTGTCTATCTGTCATTTACCAGTGCTAGCGGAAGGCTGAAGTCCCCATGACAACTCCTTACCTGCAGATGCTGATAGAAATACTCTAAAATTTTTGGGCACAGACCTTCACTGGTATTTAGCCCCACTCAAGTAGATTATTTTCAGAAATCCATGGGCCTCTACGTATATGCTGAGTTGCCTGTATGGCTTTGAAGTCTCAGGCCAGTGGGTTATCAAAGAAGCCTCTTGATCTCAAACCAGTGTGAGTGAGAGTACTGAAGAGCGAGCTTCTGGCAAACCAAGACACGTTCGGACAGCAAAGGTTCTGGCTGTGCCCACAGAGCACAGGACAGGACTGCATAGAAATAGCTGGACTAGTGCTGAGTGATGGAGCTGAGATGTCAGAAGCAGCGGATAACTGGGATAACTGGCACAGGCAAAAAGTCCTCCTGAGGTTCAGCTTCTGGTACCCGCATCAGCTTATTAAAGGCTGTAGCTTGTGGCATGCGGAATGTGGTCGGCAAGGTGTCAAAGTAACTGCGACAGTGCTTACGCCGAGGTCATGCTTCATTGTTGCTGCTGCAGGGTGGTAGTTTTACAAAAGAAACAGCTGATAGATCCATTTCTCATTTTCCATGGGTGGATTATCTAATTTGTGGGTAAATAGTATCAAGGGCAAAGAGCCAGCGTGGACCTGGCAGGACTTGGCTCAAAGGCAGTGGTGTGTGAACAGAGCTCTAATGCTTCCAGAAACCCAGTAGCGGTGCAGCCCTGTCCACGCTGCACCCACCTGAGCTCTCCCAGCCTGGCCGGCTCCGCTCGGGGCCCAGGGTCAAGGATGCTGCCAGTGGGCTGGCACATTTCTGCATCGCTGCCTATGAGCTAACCCTGCATCCTGGAAATGAGCATCCCGGGAACCGTGGAGCAGAAACACTGAGTAGGCAGAATAAGAAAAAACTATCTAGGTTTGTCATCATCCAGGGTATTCAGCCTCTCATTATTGTGCGTAACGGAGAGCTGAAGAGTATCAAAACAAAACACTGAGGAGGGCACTGGCTGTCTCTTTTTATCACAACATTCCCGAGTGTTGCTGCCTGTGCTCTTTCCTGACAGAAGCAATTCCCAGCCACCCAAGACCTGGCAACACAAAGTGCAGGAGCAAGAGGTGAACGACTTTGTGTGGCTCCACTTCAGTGCTGGGATTTGCCACAGGGAAAGACCTGTTTGCAGAAGAAGCGACCGTGCAGTCAGGAAGCCACTAGTTTGAAAACAGTAAGTATTGAACACGATTGTTTAGGGGTTAGACAAATGCTCCGTGTCTGCATGTGTTCACATCTCCCGCTATGGCTTCTAGTCAGGGGCCTCCACTTGGGTTTTCTGCTAACTGGGAGTACTGTTTGTGGTGGTAGCTTTTAAGTTTTACCATACTGTATTTTCATTTGCTTTTTAGTTAAAGCAGAATTTAGCTGGATCCATTGAAAGCATTATTAAATGAATGAATGCACGCTTAGGGCAGGTGACAAATTTCAGGGCATATAGTCTTTACTACTGCGTGACATAGATAGCACATATACATACATACCTAGTAAGTAAGGCTGATGCATTTTACAGCCTCACTCCACCACAGCAGCAGCAGCTCAGTAACTCCTGTCGGTAAGATATTTTAGCAAAATTGCTGCCCTATTCATTTCCAAGTAGGTAGCACGGACAAGCAGCGTAGCTTTGTTTCCACTGTATTATGAAGCCTGAAAGCAAAGGAACACAGGCCTCTAACCTGTCTCCTGAAAGTCTTCATGAAGCAGCTAGTGAACAAGACCAGAGAGTTGAAATACTTTGGTTTCAAAGTGAGTTTGAGAAAGTTCTTCATTTCTGAGGAAAATTTAGTGACCACACTGAGTTAGGATCTACTCAGATACTACCCTCACTCTGAAAGATAGAACAGCAGAAAGAGAGAGATATGATATGTGTAGGCAATGTCAGCATGGATAGAGGAGATAATCCGGCCAAGAATCAGTGAGGAGGTTTGGTGTTTTCAAAGAGAGGTAGCAGCAGACCTGGAAGATCAGACACTTGCTGATGGACCTTAGTCACAGACCCTTAAATAAATCTTCATTTTGAGATCGTCTATCATGCAGAATTTTCAAGGTACACAGTTTTTGTTTAAAAAACATTGCTTTGGGTAACAGCTGGATAAAGGTCATGTTGGGTAACAGCTGAAAATCTGACTTCACTGAAGGGAAGTTCACTACGCTTAATCTAATCCTAATTATAAATCTGACTTCAACATTTTTTAACAAAGCTTTTGTTTATAATATAACTAGTAAGCTTACATGTTTCAGCCAACACAAAAATGTAGGATCCCTCATGTTTCCCTCCCTCTGCGTGCAGTGATGCACAGCAAATGAAATAGGGGAAACCTCACCTATTTGGAAATGGAAAATAAATTCATGTGTTCTGGCTTTGATGCTTACGAACTGGTATGGCCCCTGAGCTGAGGGCAGGCAACAACGTGACCATATACAACCGGTAAAGCACCATCAGAGACAGATGTAGTTTTGCACTTGGGTGTCCAAATTCAGTCCAATTTCATCACTGGCTTGGCCCATAACCTTTTGATCATAGCTGGCCTTTCTGCAGTGATTTACCTGAACAGGTCAAGCTTTTGTAGAAAGAGGAAGACAGAAAGGTTTTACCATGTAATACGGTCACATAGTGAACATCTAAGGAAAAGCAGAGGATGGTGGCTTCAAAGGCCATAAATTGCTTCCAAGAGGTCTGTGGAAGGTGATGTCAGCTACACACATCCTGTGGAGCCGGTGTGTGCTGCAGCACAACCCATCCTGCTCATCTCCCCAACACTGAGGGAGGACTCCTGGCTCCACCAATGTAGGCATAGGCACAGAAAATAATCTTCATCTATGTTACAGAACAAGATATGCCTGCAAAATTTTTAGAGAAATCTGAACTTTGGCTGGGAAAATTTTAGGGGGAAAGCACAGAGTCTCCCACACACCGGGTCTTTGTCTCACTTGTGTGTCCCAAGGTGCATGCTGCTCTTCTGGCGTAGGGCTGTGGGCCACGCTTTTAAAACCATGAGATCATTTGGTCTCCAGGTTGCAATAGGAAATATATAAGGAATCAAAGTGATCCAGGGCTGAGCTAACTGGCCTGTGATCATTACACAGAAATTACTGAATGTATCTTCTCAGCTGACCACTGCATGCTTAGTAAGTCAGTTCTATAAAGTCCTGACACTGCATATAAGGACAGAAAGCACAGACAAATTAAATGATTTCTGCAAGATCATGCGTAACTATGTCATATCTAATCCCATCCAAGTGCTTAAACAGAAAGGAACACATTTTCTGCTCTCAAACAATTACCCTCAAGCCTTTCCCACCAAATACTACCACAGGAATCAGAAAACAGAATCTTCTCCAGGTTATAACACCCCAAGATGTCATGCATAGCCTGGCAGTGCTGGCTCTGTTCAAAGAGAGTGCGATTGCACATGTTAGAGCTAACTCCTAACAAGTGGCAGTGGAGTTCAAATTCTGCAGTTTTTCTACATTTCTCAAACTCTGTGAAATAATATATTAACTTATACACTATTACACCTAAGGTAATCTGTGCTTGAAAACCATTTATACATGAAGAAAACAAGGCATGGGGAGAACACAGTAGAAATTTCAAAGTATAATTGGGATGGCAAGGCAACTAGGGGGTTAACATTGTTTGGCTTTAGCTGCTTAAAGCACTTACATCTAAATTGACCTCAGGTAAATAAAATAACCAATGTCCTGGAAGGCTTATATAAAATACACTGATGTGTTTGTCTTGTGTTTGAGAAAGGTACGGAGGCTGAATTATGTATGCTGTAGCCCTTGCCAGCATCAGAAACTTCTTTAAATAATTAGAGCAATTGGGTAGCCAGGCATCTGTTTTTTCTTTTTATGAATGAAGAGACCTCATGGGCCAAATGAATGCATAATGTTGGCATGCTCGGCTTAAATGGATGGATACCAAACATACAGTGTGTAAATTTGACCCACTGGGTGTTTCTCAGCGAAGACAGCAATGGCCATGTTTTCTGAGACTGTGGAGAATCTGGGCTCTGTCTGTAAGCCCCAAGTCCCAGGTTCATTTTTTTGCCCCACAGGGAAGGGAGGGATAAAAGGTGACAAAATCAGCCTTTTCAGGTTTGCCAGGAGGCTATGTTAAGGTAAGAGCTGATAAGCCCCTTGCCCTGGATCTTCTGCAGCGTGTGATATGGGATGGGGTCTGCCTGGGAGCCTGCCGTTCCAGCTGGGCAGGCTCAAAAAATGAGGGTTTGTACTGGGAAATGGGAAAGGGACCCTTTTCTGTGACTGGTATGTGGAGAGCTTGAGCCTTCCCAGTTGAGCAGTGACCATTTTAACTGTCAAGGTTTTAAATTGTTTTTTTTTGAGCTCTGGGCAGTCACTTTTAGAAACTTTTGAGCTCATATGCTCTATAATAATCAAAATACATAAAGAAAAGTGAACTCAGGCTTGGAAAGAGAATCTAATAAGGCATTTGAGCAAGCTCAGAAGTTACTACTATCTGTAAAGAGTCTTTGTATACTCTGAGTGATTTAATGTGTAGTGCATTAGCTGTGGGCATGCAGACAATACTAGTTCGGATCTGCAAGTCAGCTGGATTTGCTTATAGATCTTGGACTGTAGCAGAAAGACGCAATGCTCAGATATCGCTTTCCTTTAATTATTTCAAGCTATATCTCTGTAGGAAAAAAACCCAAACACACAGACAGAGGATGCACTTGCACTTGAAATATAAGAGGGAGCTATCATGAGCATCAAGAAATCTTCAATATCTTTGCCATGCAGCTGTATCTACCCATACCTCCTATGCCCCATATTCCCAATGCCAGATTTAGAACAGGCTGCCACAAATGCTGTATTGAAACATAAATAAAGTGAACAGTAAATGCAGGGGCTGGAACAGCCCCCATCACATTTGGGATCAGGAAATGCCAAGGGTGGGTGCTCGGGAGGAGTTTGCCCTGGTTGTGGCCACAGGCTTTTGGATCTGAAGGGGTGTAACCAGCTTTAAAAGCTGTAACGTTATGGAGGTGGACTGTGATGTTTGTATCTCACCATTCTGCTATCAGAAATCAAGAGGTTGCCACAATGGAAATCAGTTTTGAGAACCGTTTTTTGGCAGAACTTGCAGTTATTGCAAACAAAAATGTATAGTGACTGAACAGAACTGGGTCTGTAGGAAGTGCAGCATATAGATTTTGTTCATCTCAAATCCAGTGTAGGTGGGGATTGAGTCTTCCCAGGGTAAGTAAGTGGGATATATTTCATTGCTCTACTACCTCATATAAAACCTGATTCATCGGCATAAAGCTCCTTGTATGAGGAGTAAAGTCATCTGTTTAGGAGAGCACTCTTTGTTAATCAAAAGTTTCAGCAGGGCTGGATTCAGTGCTGAAAACTGCAGTTGAGGACCACAGCTCTCAGAAAATACAAATGGCTTTTTCAGTGTGCTTCCCCTATCTGCATACTTCCAGCGCAAGCCATGTGCTATCACTGCCACTGTTAATTCAGTTTGCCAAGAATACCAGGTCTCACTCTGGATCCCAGTGCCCCTTACCTTGGCAGTAAAGCTCGACTATTCACTGCAAATCAGGCCTGGAAAATGTAAACCCAGTAACAATCTTCTGTCTGTTCTTCCTGACTATTTTCCCGATGTGTTTTCTGTTTATGCTCTGTAGGGCATCAGGTGTCAGAGCAAGTTGGTGATGCCAGTAAAAGCCACTTCACAGCAGAGAGCTCATGGCTGCCTCCCAGCAACTGAATGCATCCCCTCTGTGGTGCCCTTATCCTTGTCTTCTCCAGCTTTGGCTCTCGGCACTGAAGACTGTTCAAAATGCAGGTTGTTTCTGGAGGCAACATGCAGAAATCAGAGTGCTGCTCTGGCAAGCAGAAGTGTCCAAACATGCAGCGAGGCCAGAACTGCCAGTGTGTTTAATGGGTGGATTAATGTATTTTCTTTACTGGTATGTATCTTTCAAAACAGGTATTTGCCAGAGTTCATGAAAAGCCCCTCTGCATGTGCCCCTGTGCACAGGCTCACCGTGTAAGGGCTTACATCGCTCTCTCCCAGTCGAGTGGCGGTGGCTTGGCCCCCCTCTACAGTCTCCTTGCCCGCTGTTCTTGTAGAGACCCATTTGCCTCCAGGGAGGCAAAATTTCCAGGAGGAATCCAGCTGGTGGAGGAGGAAACAGGGTTGCATGCCTGTGTGCCTGTGTAGGAATGGGGGATCTCAGCATGTGGTGGGAATACACAGGGTCCCCCCCAACTCCTGCATGGTGCTGCACCCATATAAACCTCTCTTTGTGTGGATCCAGGTACTGGCAGCACCTTCCGTGGGGGACGGTACATGTTGTGGAGACAGACCATCCTGTGTTTCAGCAAGGATGAATTTAGTTGGGAGGGAGAGGAGAGAGATTATAGGGTCCTGGCGCTGGGGGCTGGCAGAGTAGGGGAAGGCAATGGGGAAACGGGAGGGGAAAACTGGGGTCCTGATGGAGGGATGAGGTAGGGGGAAGGTGCTGGGGGGTGCACCTGGGTGCCCTGTGGTGTGGGTACAAGGAGGGTGTACAGTGGTGCAAGGGCCTCCCCGGGCACGCAGACCCCAGTGGACTGGCAGAAACGCCAGCATTTGCCCTCCTGCCCGTCCCTCTGCTCCTGTCACTTCCAGCGGGACAGGAGAGATGGTGTTTCTGGTGGTTAACTGGTTGCCACCAAGGTGTTCATTTCCCTGTGAAAGTACTGAAGCTCCAGACTACTGTCAGTCACTAAAACACATTAAAAAAAATTACTCTGCTGTGTGTGAACCAGCCCGACACTGGAAGCGCCGTTGCCCAGCCAGGGCAGCTGAGCGGGCCCAGCTGTGCCCTGCGGGGGGGCTGCGGGGCAGGGCTGCGAGCAGGAAACTCACACCCCGTCCCCCGGCGCAGGAGACTTGCGACTAAGCTTTCACTGCAGTATGTGTGCAGACGGGTCAGGGTTGGGGCGTGCAGGCTGTGAAGAACTGCTGTGACCCCTTTTGCTGCCCGTTTCCACCATTTTATCCAAGCATCAAGCTGTCTGGGGCGTTTCCAGCCATACAGAGCAACGGTGCGTGCGCGAAGGGACAAAAGATGTAGACCCAAGTTTCTGCAGTGGAGTAGCCTGTGTCTATACTTTTTGTAAGCCAGCAATTTCTCACGATTCATTTCCACTTAAAGAAGCAGAAAACAGACAGTATGCATAAACATCACTCCAAGCTGTAGCAATTCAATTAACTATAAACTCAGTAATGTAGAAATAGAATGGAAAAGGAGAGTCATCTTTCTTCTGTGATGCCTTTAAGGGCCACAGAGAGATCCAATGCAATTTTAAATCTTTCTCTGAAATCAAGTCTTGAGAAGAAATGCTGCTCTTCTGTTACATTTAAAAGGAAAAAAAACAAACCCCCCAAACCTCTTCAAATCTTATTAGAAAAATAAATCTGTCTGAATAATCCTCCATTCCTTGCCTCCAGTGCCACAACCACATACTATAAGGTGAGCTCTGCATTTTGATCCCCAAATTAAGTAAATTACTTCTAATAAATTGCTTAGTCACCAGCACAGTTAAGCTGGAAATACCATTTGCATTCTTATAATTGCCAGCATTAAATCTCCATAAGAATTGTAAGATGAAAGCCTCTACATTTTATGCTTGCTAACTCCTCAGAGTGTTTTATGCTATGGAAAATACTGTAAATGCTTTCAAACTACTTTAATAATTGACATTTTCCACCTTAGGTTCTCAAAGGTCTTTTCAAAGAAGGGCAAATAATAAAAGAAAGTGAAAAATAGTTTGAGGAGAGGGAAAATTAAATTACATGCGTGTTCTTATAAAGTATCAGAAGAAAAAAGAGGCAAGCAGGTTTTGCAGAAAAGAAAGCTGAGCAGCACAGAGCTTACAGAACCAAGTTTGAAAAGGTGTTTGGGTTACTAGAAGATACAGAGGAGGACACATATCTGTAGAAAGACCAGGAGCCTATCTCCCAGGGCCCGCTCCACAAAAGGCATCGAAGAGGGGGTTATGCCCCGCAGCTGCTGGCTGCCTATTACCACCCTGCAGCTGGCCTGGCCAGCCCTTGCCTTCCCGAGCCCGAGCGAGGGAAGCTGCTGGGGGAGAGCCCTGTCCTCTAACCTGGCCTGCTTCCTTTGGAACTGATGGTAGTAGGGGAGCTCTCCTGCAAACAGCTCAACAAGTAGCTTTGAAAGCTGGTGGATTCTCTCAGAACAGGCAGGGATGTATGAGGCAATTGCCTTTTTTTAATCCAGCAACAAAAAAAAAAAGATGTTGCAGACAGGTTCTGGGTTTCCCAGCCCTGTGAGGGATGCTCGCGGTCCTCACGGTTCCCAGAGACATCCAAGGCTCTGCAGATACGTGGCGTGAGGATGCGTGTGCTGGGGCAGGAGTTGCTCAGGACCAGGCGAAAGGGAAATGTTTCCTGCTGCTGCCCCCACAGCCCTGCAACACCATGCTGCGTGCTGAGGTCAGTGCTTGGACTTTGGTTCGCAAAATCCTAATGGTTTCTGTTGCATCCCCGGTAGGGAGTCCCAGGCAGAAGGCCAGGGAATAACTAAGGTCAGAGGAAGGCTGAGCAAGGCATCTGTTGTGTTAATTTTGGTGAGTTACAGCTACAGCCATACCTTGGCGTGTCTGGATTCTGGCTCACTTTCTGCGTCTCCACTGACAGCTCACCAAGGCAGAGACCAAAGAAAGAGCAGCCCAAAGCTGCTTTAAACTCTCCATGGTGAGTTTATCTCAGACTATTCAGTGCTGGTGGTGATTTCTGTGAGTCTCTTACCATAAAGTGAAAGACATTTCTGATCAGTGGGAAAGGCATCTGGCATGTCACGCTTTCATAATGTACTTGCAGTGAGAACAGAGGAGACAATCCTGATTCATGCCAGGTGTAAGAGAAGGAGGTGTCAAGCCTGCCGAGCTGCTGTCCTGGTTTCGGCTGGGATAGAGTTAATTTTCTCCCTAGTACCTGGTGCAGTGCTGTGATTTGGGTTTAGTATGAGAAGAATGTTGATAACACCCTGATGTTTTCAGCTGTTGCTCAGTCGTGTTTAGACTAAGTC
>JAVKLA010000049.1:2452861-2481219 GCA_034782735.1 Sagittarius serpentarius
CCGGGACAGCTGACCCAAACTGGCCAAAGGGGTATTCCATACCATGGGACGTCATGCCCAGTATAGAAACTGGGGGGCGTTGGCCGGGAGGGGTGGATCGCTGATCGGGGATGGGCTGAGCATTGGTCAGCAGGTGCTGAGCAATTGCACTGTGCATCACTTGTTTTGTATATTCCAATTTTCAAATTATTATTATTGTCATATTATTGTTATCATCATCATCATTATTTTCTTCCTTTCTGTCCTCTTAAACTGTCTTTATCTCAACCCATGAGTTTTACTTTTTTTTCCGATTCTCCCCCCATCCCACTGAGGGGGGGAATGAGCAAGCAGCTGCGTGGTGCTTAGTTCCTGGCTGGCATTAAACCACGACACCTGTGTAAAATGATGCGGTCCCCTCCTGAGTGAGCGAATAAAGTATGTAACCAAGCTGTGTCAGCTGCGATGTTAAATATTACATGCTACCCTGTGTTACAGCTCACTGATTGCCTTGGCTGTTTGCTCTGGTGTGGTGGAGCTGCTGCTGACAGCCGAGATGAGTTGTAAATAGTGGCTGTTGAGGCCCCTGGTGCATCGCACAGTGGTTCTGCATTCAGCCCCCACTGAGTTTGCTGAGGTCTCCTCTCACCGTGTCCTCCTCATGGGCTTTCTGCCATCGAGCCATCTTTGCCGGGGACTGGGATAGATTTTATCAACGCTGCATCAGTACTTAAAGGATCTCAGATGCCTGACGGAGTGCCATCAGGAGCTTACTTTGTCTCCTTTGTGGCATTGCATGGGAAAGCCCGTAAAGAAATCTGCAAGTGCTAACTATAATTGTTTCCATCCAGCTGTTCTTGTCTAGCTAAGCAGACAGTGGTTTTGGGGGAAATCACATTTTAAAGGTTATGCTGCTCTAAAGTGAATTTCTTTGGTCTTCACAAAATTAATGCTTTACAGCTTTCTTTTTTTCTTCTTTTCTTTCAATAAGTGAATACATTTCATCATCCAGTAAAAAGTCAATTTACAAGAATGAGTAAGAAAATTGAAACAAGTGCTGATTAGCATGTAATAAATTGGGTTAATTTGCAGTAAGTAATTGTTTGCTTTTAGTTTGCTTTTTCACACGCAAGGCGGGAAAGAAATTGGCTTTACTGTGAGGGATGCAGTTTCCCAAACAGCTCTGCCTGGTTATGGGAAGTTTTGAGTAAATTCCGTTTAGTTTGTTTCACATTTCCAAGGCTGGACTTCCTGAACGTCACAAAGTCAGGGGCATAAAATGAGGCTGATGCCCGCTAAGAGATGCAAGAAATGAAAGACAACAGATAAATGGACTTCAAAAGAAAACTGCGTACAGCCCTCTGCACACCAGCTTTCTCCATCATCACATCTGCTCTTCCACAGGAGCGGTGCATGCACGCGATGACATGCAAACAGGTAGTGTTCAGAAAATGGCTGATCAAGAACTTAGCATCACCTGTAACTGAGGAAACTGGTACAAATGCTAAATGCATTTACCTGCTCTTTATTTTTCTTTTAGTTGGAAGAGTTTTTGAAGACATTCTGTGATGTCTTTGGTGTTTCACCTGTAGGAAACTGTGACAGTGCAAGTGAATCTCCACGAGGTCAGTTGCTCTGAAAAAGGCGGTTCCTAGGAATTAGACATTAGTGCTTAGGCTGGTATTTCAGAAGAGATTTGCAACACCGTCGCTTCTGCCATCAACTGTTGTATAGAGTGGAAATCAACAGGTTGGACCAAGAGCAGTCCCAGAGACCCTATCAGTGGGATGGCAGAGGTGGTGTGTGCATGTTTCATGAGTTTCTACACCATAAACTGTTGTTGAAGAGTATGTAATTTACTGCTCTTCATGTGGCTATTGTTTCTAATCTACAAAACTTCAAAAAATCTGAGAACAGTTTTATGCACAGGAATTTTGATGAGAGGGACTAACCTTATCCTGCAGCACCCAAGCACTTGGCCTCGGTGTCCTCCTGTCTCTAAATATTTCATTTGTTCTGTGACTTGGCCTCATCTTGAGAAGCTGTGGATGAAATCTTTGCGAGTTACAATTAATCAGTTTGCTGTTGCTTGCAAGGGAATAGGATTTTTGTCACATATCTCTAGGATAAAAAGGGATGACCTTTTCTGCCCCTGCTCCAAGGGACAGACATAAACTCATGAGCAAGGGTATGATGGAGAAGGGAGAGGGGATGTTTCCCCTTTGATGCCCTCTGTTTATCCTTCCCTCAGCACCGTGGGGAGAAGCTGTAGGGAGGATGCAGGCGTAATCTTGGCTGCTTGGGTCTGGCAGGAACAAATGTAGCTGTTGGGGAAGACCTTGGGTTTTCCTCAGTGCCTCAACAGCCGATCTTCCAAACCTGGTCATGCCTCAAAATTGCCATGGCTGTAAACACCAAAGTTGAGCTATAACTCAGGGCTGGGCGGATTTCACCCTGGGTTTGCAAGGGGTAAAGTTTGTGATCACCCTTTATGAGGGAGAGCATTGATGGTGGGGTTTGTTGTAGTCAAACGGCTTCTTAATCACAAGGTCACAGCGAGGGTCAGGACTGGAGCGGTGGTACAAGGGATTTGAGCCAAAGCCCTGAATTTTCATCACTCCAGGGAGGCAGAGGAGTTGTTTCCCTCTCTAAATGATATTTAGGGATTCCTGCAGCTGAATGCCATTATCAACGACATTTTGAATGAATAGCCCTACACATATATTCCGTGGCTGCAATACGAATAATTGTGAACACTCCTCAATCTTCCTCTTCCCACTCCCCTCTCTCTCCTCAGCCTAAGCACAAACACTCATTTCAGGGCTAAAGATATACTTTTAAATCACTTCTGGCATTTCTTTGTTGTTGCCTAATGAAGGCTGGTTTGATGGGCTAGAGGGAAGTTTTATATAAGCCCGTGCTGAGATGTCGTCGGAGGATTCGAAGTGGGCAGCAGTGGCAAATGTTAGCATTTGTCTCTGGAGTTTATTTAACTGCAAGCCTGAATGTCTGCATGGTGTACGGGGCTTTGTCCTTCCTGCCTTGGTTTTCTGAGTTCCAATGAAATGTCACAGTCCCGAGGACTGTGGGGTTCAAAGAGCAGCCACGCTGCTGTCCCCGCCGAGCTAACAAGGGGCCTCTGTGTGCCCTTGTTTGGAGGGAGATGTCCCACCAGGGATGTGCCGGCTGCTCCTCCTGGCTTTCCCAACCCTTTCCAAACACTTTTACACTCTGCTTCTTTCATTAATTGGATTACTTGTTTTTTAAGCTTGTTGCTGAGCAAGTCAAATCGACCCATGCCTGGTTAACAAAGCCTGAAATAATTGTGACTAAGTCAAAGCAGTGCTGAAGGGGGAGACCAGCCGCACAGACCAGGCTAGTTTCCCGGCCCTGCTGTGCATACTTAATCCTTGCTGGATTTATCCAGGTGTCAAGGAAGGGCTTGAATGGCAGCCAGCGCCTGGGAGCATGCTCCATTGCTGCCTGATGGTCTGGTCTTTCATCCTCTGTTTGTATCCTGAACTAATACAGGGATTTGTAGACCAACAGGGGTGAGCTGGCTTTCTTGTGGGGCATCTGGAAAAGCTTGCTTTGCTGTGTTGTCCTTATCCTATGGAATGAAAATGGTCAGTTCAAAATGGGGGCTTCCTATGGTCAGCTGTAGGTTAGGATTGCAGGACACTTCTGCTCTTTGAAGATTAGGTAGGTCAGTGAAATGCTGTAAGTGCACGAGACCAACAGATGACATAAACCTGCTGTTGTGATTAAGTAGAGAAAATATTTTCAACATTGTTAGTGACTACTACTGCCCAGACTACAGCTAGTTTTTACTTTGCTTACTGTGCAAGATCCCATATTTAAAAAATAAGATAAACCTAACTTTTTCATGGCAGAAGTGCTTTGGGTGCACTCCACTGTTCAGAAGGCAATCTGATTCTTCAGGTTTAGAGGCAGCTGAGGCATGTCATCTTCATTAAAACCCTTTGGGATCTACAGCTGACAGACCATATGTTGAGCATCCCTAGACCTGACTGTGCTGACTGAACTGCAGCTGAACTTGCTGGGTGAAGTAGAATTCCAGATTTTGCAGATGGAGGCATTAGGGAAAAGTCTTTAAGTTATTGAGCTGGTTCACTGAGTGGGTCTTATTTGGAGAATACAATTTTATGAGGCCAGAATATTGTCCCAGGTATAGATTGTGGCAATATAACTAGTGTTGTGGTTTACCCCAGCCAGCAACTAAGCAGCACGAAGCTGCTCACTTGCTTCTCCCTCCCGTCCCCTGGTGGGATGGGGACGAGAATCGAAAACAGGTAAAACTCATGGGTTAAGATAAGAACAGTTTAATAATTGAAGTAAAAATTAAAGTATAACAATAATAACTGTAATGAAAAGGAAGATAACAAAAAGAAAGTGAAATATAACCCAAGAAAGACAATTGCTCACCACCTGCTGACCAATGCTCAGCCCATCCCTGACCAGCGATCCATCCCTCCCGGCCAACTCCCCCCAGTTTCTATACTGGGCATGACGTCCCATGGTATGGAATACCCCTTTGGCCAGTTTGGGTCAGCTGTCCTGGCTGTGACCCCTCCCAGCTTCCTTGTGCCCCTCCAGCCTTCTTGCTGGCTGGGCATGAGAAGCTGAAAAGTCTTTGACTTAATCTAAACACGTAAGTTGTAAGTAGTGATATCAAGGTTTTCAGCTCCTTTATCTGCAGGCATACCTGATCAGTTATCCTAGTGCTAGCCTGGACTTTCCTCACAGCCCTCTAAGAGAGAGTCACCTTTTCCCACACTTTCTGGTGGAGCCCGTGTTCTCCACCTCTTGTAAAAGCTCTGTCTTCTTTCAGAAGCTGAAATGTTTAAGACCTTCTTATGAAGTTAGCCAAGGTCTAGCAGTGGTATTTGTCTCCCAAAGAAAGGATAGTTCAAGCAGTACTGCAGGTCACCAAGTAGGCAACAGCTCCCCAGACATGAGTCTAACCTGCACTCCCAGCCTGCCAAACCATGAAAACAATTTGCAGGACAAATATACCGTGTTACACCTCCGGTCCTTGCAGATGTTTGCATGCCTCAGATGGATGGTGTCATCCCAGGAAAAAGTGAAATACGAGATAAGCATAGCAATTTTACTGTCCTGGTAGCCCATTTTCTTTGTCCTTTTATATGTTGCATGGCTGATCTGAGTCTTCCTCGGCTTGCCAAGGCGTTCTTGTGGTTTGATAGACAGCGAGCAGTGACTTTCATGATGCTCTACCCTCTCCCCTTTGGACTTCCTGTCCATGCCATCACATTAAGGTGTATTCTTTCCAAGGATGTGTATTTCCAAGAATGTATAGCATCTTTCAAAGAATAAGGTGTATCAGCTTTCCAAAAGTGAGTGTTTTCCCTTGCCTTGACACCAAGGATGGGGAATGGTCTGGTAATAGCTCCTCCAAGTTGTGGGGAGATATGAGTCTCATCTCTGCAGCTAGGACTTAAATTTTCAAATTCTTGAACTGTTCATTTGCCCGGGACGATTTTTTTCTGATAGGACACACGATAATGCTGCTGTACTTGACTACCTTTCAGCAAAGGAAGCTGAGGGCTGGATTGTCAGGTAACATGGTGTCAGTCAAGGATGAGCTAAAGCCCATTTTCCATTCCCTTTAAATCCACTTGTAGGCCACGTGTTATCCCAGGGACTGGCTAGCTTGTTCTCAGACAAGATGGTTTTGTTCGTGTCATACAGCAGTTTACCTGTGGTGTGAAGCATGCCCCGAGTTCACTGTTTCTCCCACTTCTCTGAATGAATGTTATATGATATGAAGCCGTTTGAAATTTGACTTTGGCGCGCAGTAAGGCTTTGCCAGGTCAAATCACAAAGACATGCTCACGCTCTCATTTGTGCTGCCAAACATTATTCTTCACCTCATACCTCCTTTTACAAATACCGAGGGGGATGTGACACACAGAGGTGCCTCCTGCTTGGGCAGCTTGCCCTGACCTTGTGCTGGACCCAGCAGACGTGCTTCCAGCCATGTGTGCACCCTCCAGGACCAGCCCAGCTTTGGTCTAGCTGTGGTTCTTTCCAGGAGCCAGGCTGGCTGGTGTACAGTGTCAAAGGCTACTGGAAGCTGTCAAATGGCAGCAAGGGAGGGCGTTTACTGCAGTGATTTCTGTAAGTCCTTCCACTCCCGTTTTACTAGGTTACATCCTATTACATAATTAAATGCTGTAGTGTTCGTTATCCCCAAAGGGCTTTTGTCTCGTTCAATGAGCATTAAAGATGATGGATATTGGCACAGACAGCTGGTAGTTCTTTTTTTATTTTTATCATTCAGTGTGGCCCTGATTTTTATATTAGCAATGGGATTATTACTTTCCATTTAGTAATTTTCTTATTGTTCTGTGTTCTTATTGTAGTACTATTTGGACATACTTTGGATCTTAAATTTATTCTTGTGCTTCTCCTGCACATCAAGAAGGATGCAGTCTTGCTTCCCTTTTGTGATGAGCTATTGTTATATAGACAGATTAAAAAAAAAATCCAACCCAGAAAACAAACTTTCAGAAGTATGTATTAAATACACATTTGTGTACTCAAAGCTGTAGACAAAAACATAGGCTCAGATGACAGGCTCCTGTTCTCTCCTGCAGTCAATACAATTCCCTTAGCTACCTCTCTTAACCTGAATGTGGGTATATGAAGTTTTATAAGAGTCTTCCAGGCACAACGCTTCTTGAAGGATCTGTGTATATGTGTATCCAGTAGTACCTTTACTCTGTTTTTCTGGAGAAGATCCCATTTTCAGCTTTTAGCCTGCTTCATCTGGGATCACCTAATTGCTGTCTCCCAGAAAGCAGGAATATATGCTGACCATGAGGACTTTGGAAGGTTTGTTTTTTTTTTCCCAATTGCACAGTATTGTAGCTTTCCATATTCCTGGATCATCAATGCAGGAAGAGATTGGGGGCCAGCTACTGTGGAATCTTTGCTGCAGACAGGAATTAGGCACTTCAGACCACATACTGGACACAGACCCATTTGACCCTGCAGGCACCTTCCCTTTGGTCTGCAGAGTTCCCGAAGTGCTTGCAAAAATCCTTTGCATTTGTTGATGTACTGAGAAAGTTCAGACTCCAAGCCTTTAGCAATTTGAGAGGTAGGCAGGGAGGCACACACAGCATTGCAAGAGAACCTGGCTTGCCAGGCTGGCTTATCTCCAGGACAGTTGAAAATACAGATGCGGTAGCGTTACCCACCTTTTTTGTTATTGCCCCGGGGTGAGGGCATTCACCAGGGTAGCAGGAGAACAACGTTCTTGTCCAGCCCTACCCTCGGGAAGGGATTTTGTCTCCATCTTTCTCTCCTGACGAAAGTGCCAAACCATAGGCCATGCTTGGATGGGCACACTCTGTATCTCTCTTATCTTGTCAGTCCGTGCAGCAAAGAGTGAAGGGTTTATAGGGGTGGAGAGAGACCCTGCGAGGCAGTGCAAGCCTGAGTAGTTCACATTGTAATAAAGTCACTGTCTTAAGGGGGTGGAAGGGGATTTCCTGTTTTCTGGTCTCTGCTACAAGAAATACTTGTACATGAGTCAGATAAAAAGGCATAATAGCACTGAGAACAGTGACAGGACTGCAGTAGGCTAGCCCACTCCCTCCAACTACACGCTAAAGTTATTCATGTTACCATTAGAAATGTCAAAGCTATTAAGAAATGTTGCTATGTATTTCAATGTGCTGACTCTCTAAAGGTTTTTCAGCTTAGCAAAAATGCCAGCAGGGGAAATGCGGGCCCAAAAGGTTTTCTTGGCATAAATAAAAAAATGATTACTATACCTTTCTATTTTTTTTCCCCCCAAACCAGGAGAGGCTATTTTTAAATGTGGAAATTGAACAGAAGTAATCCTGGCTTAACTTGACTGTTCGAACTGTGTAGCCCAAGTGAAAGGGCTGTGTCAGTGACAGGGATGTTGGTAATCCACCTGCAAGGCCAAGTTGTACATGTGAGTATTAATAACTGCACTTCATTATTAATAACTGCAGTGATTATGATATAATACTGATATGTTGATAATTATGAATAATATTGATAATAAGAAATAGTCAAGTAAGAGCTGATGAGATTTTTGATACAGATGTAAATACATGAATTGTGTATCCATTAAGAACTCACCTGCTGAGTGTACTAATCAATAGCTAATCAAAACAGTTGGGAAATGTTTGGAAATGAATATGCTAAAAGCATAATTTAAAGGGTGGCTTAAGGGCTTCAGGCTTTTTGCAGAGTGACTTTACTACGCTCAGGCACGTCATTTTGGCTGGAGTGCTTTAATGATGTCAACAGGGCTGTGAGTACAGAAGTGGATAATGAAGAGATAGCAAGGTATTTTTGGCCGGGTTTATTGCATCTAGGGTAAAAGAAGGCTAACCTCTGTCTCAGTTACTGCTGGAACAAGCCAGCAAATGCTGAGAGGATCCTTTGGAAATGGCAGAATTGTTTGGCCTACAGCCTTCTGCTAGATGATGCTACTTAGTTTTAGTGTGTCATACATGAAAACAACCCCAACAATTACAAAATCTCACAGTAATATCCAGGGCTGAGCAAAAGAGACAGAAGGAGCCTACATGCCAGAATTTCCATGCCAAAGGGAAAAAGATATGAATACTGTTCTCCTACCTCATGACAAGTGACCATTTGGATACTAGCAATAGTCATAAGATCTCATTTGTGCAGGCTGGCACTAATCCATTCAATACAAAACACATAGAAAAAGGCCCCTGGTAGAGGCAGTGGAAGAACCAGGTCCTATGAGCAAGCTCATGCTGCCTGCCCGCTGTGTGCCTTCACACAAGGTGAAGTGGCAGCACTAGGATGGGATGTCCTGTCTCATGGAGATAGGACACCTGGCCCTGCTTTTGGCACACCCATTGGCTTTTTGCATTAGAAAAATGTAAAAATCTAGTGTTTCTAAAGAGAAAGTGTTGTGAGCCGGTAGTCCTTTGCTTTGTCAAGGTGAGTGGGACCTCCCTTGTCAGGCTGTCTCAGACGAAGAGCATTCAAAGCTGCGGTTTGCCAGGAAAGCATCCTTGTCACCAGAGTATCAGTCAGGACAACAGCCTTCTCACATCTCTGCTGCTAAAACTCATCCACTGTGAAAGAAAATTCAAGGTTGTGGGGATCAGCAAGGTTATGGGGAGGGGTAATTTGACTTCAGGATTCTCTATGCTGTTTGCACTGTACTTCATTCTTGCTAAGTAAAAAGCATAAGACGCCATCATCCCCCTTCAGCATATCTAGACTGTGCCTATCCTTGCTGACTGTGTCAAGCCCCCAAGCTCCTCCCTGCCCAGCAGCGTGGGCTCGACTGGCCGAGGAGCCCATCTGTGGAGGCAGCAGCAGGGGCCAGCCTTGTCCGGGCACGTGTGGGACCAGAGACAAGGAGAGGAAATGCAGGACACAGGCAAAGTGTTTTAAAAATTGATTTGTGTTGGTTCACACACTTGAAATGCTGAAGCGCATTCCCTTACCTGCACTCGAGCAGTAACAGATTCTGGACCTTTTTTCTGCCTTCAGTCGCTGCTGTCGTGGGTACAGCTACAGGGCACCCGTGCTTGAGGGCTGGAAGCTTTTTCACCTGAGTAACTTCAGTGACAAATGTGCTCCTGCTGTTACTGAACCTGGAGCACAGGTTGCTGCCTGCAAAGGCATCCATCCTCTTTTCCCCTGTGTAACCTGCAAAACCAGATATTCTGCTCTACAGTTATGCGGTCCCATTGTATTACCGTATATCCACAAAGGACTGTAGCTGTAGGCCTTGGAGGAGGGAGGTCTGCCGTGGTCCAGTCAAGGCTTTTTCGGTGTTGGCTCTTTCTAGTTGCCTTTCAGCAGGTATGCATCCTTTGGCTCCTGGCCCCTTGCTCCCCTGCTATCTGGTTCTCCCCCCTCATACATTTTTCCTCTGCTCTGCTCCTGTTCTGGCTCATCTTTACTACTTCCTCCTCTTCCCCCAGTCTAACTTCACTGTACGTGCTCAATGGCGTATGAACTAGTAGAGCTTTCAACTGGAGTTTGAGGGCATTCTTGGAAAGGGCCTCGTTGCTCCACCTTCCCCCTTGGCCTTTTGACATCTCTCCATGTCAGAGTCTGAATCCTGCAGATCAACAGCATTGCTACAATGCAGCAGGGCAAGAATTTTCCCTAGTTATCCATAAATTAGCAGAAATACGGATTAAAAGCTAGCCTGGCATCTATGGCCATGGAGGCTTTTACGGGCAGGTGTCCGGCACAGCTGTGGCTGCAGGTACCTCCGAGAACCGCATCCGATGGGGATGCGTGGCACTCCTCTTTCTTTGGAGGAAAACCCAAGCACTTTCAGCAGCGAGAAGGCTCAGTCCCGCAGGGTTACCAAGGTGGATTTTGTGCAACACCTAGAAGCTTTCAAAACTGCACGCTAGCTTTGGCTAACTCAGCCTGGCTTCTTCCAGCTGTGAGAGGATTTTGCCCTAAATGATTTCATCTGTTTCTGCAGCTACAGCAGGAACTTTTATCTGGAAGCAAATCGTTTACTTATTTGCTTTTAATTATTTATGGTAATGAAATAGCACCCATATCTCAAAATTTTCCACAAAAATGAATACTCTTGTAGTTCAGATCTGTGGCCATGAAAGAAAACACAGTTCTCCACTGTTGCTTAAAATGTTTATTTGTTTTTAACTTCAAAACACGGGTGATTTTCTCAAAACAAATAGAGTAATGGGGGAAATGAAGGCCGGCTCTCTTTGTAACTTTCCCAAGAAACGCAACTGGAAAAGCATACTTTGCAAAACAACTACAATTTAGCACACCCAGACAGTGAGATTCCAAAAAGTCATAAATAGCAGTGAGGTTAGCAACCAATGTTGTTGGGGCTTTTTTCTTCTTTTTTTTCCCCTTGTTTAACTTGCAGATGGCACTAAATGAACCCACAATTTCCACAGCTAATAGAGAGACATGTTTACAGAAGTCTCTGAGTATGCAGTTAATTTCCAAGGTCGGGAATTATGAAGATACACCTCCTCACTTCGATTCTGTAAAACAAACTTGGTGGAATAACTGGATATTATAACATCTGATAGTCTTGCTACTGATGTAAGCCTACAGTTTAGCTATTTAAATCACTATCCTTAACTGCTACTTAGTTACATTTACCTAAAAGTCATTTTTTACCCATAGGCAGGTACAAAAACTTTCTTAAGAAGCAGCAGTGAAGTGTTGGATTATATTTTGTAAATACCTCTGATGCCACACTTCATCAGTACTCTTAAAACCTTAGTGTCATTTTTGGTTTCATTGCCTGTACAACAGCTCTTGCTCCACCTTAACAGTCAGGTAGAAAAACAACCAGTTTGGAGACAGACCAGTAAAATCAAAGGCCAGCTTTCCTGAATCGGAATGCTACAGCCAGGCCCTGCTCACCAGGACGGTCCAGGAGGGCGGAAGTAATTCTGCAGACCAACGAGGAAAAGTATGAAGCCACTGTTCAGACTGCAGTGACTAGAAAATGCCAAGACCTACAACGCCTAGCACTTGCACAGACACACACTCGTGCACGCAGAGGGCCCGGGAGCCCCACGGCGGGCATGCCTCGGTGCCCCGTGGGAAGCACGTGGCTTTGCCTACCAGCTCGCAGCCGGCGGAGCCGCAGCAGCTCCACAGCAACCTCAGCGGGGCCCATCTTCTCCTACAGCCCGGGCTGCGCGGCCCCACAGAGCTAAAATGGTCCTCTATGGCTGGGGCTGTTGAAGAGCAAAAAACGTATTTGGAAATGTAATCTCCTAATTAAAAAAATTCGGATAGGAACATATTAGTCATTTTTGCTAGCTAATGCCTGCTCTTCACAAGTCAGTCTTCCTTCTCCATGCATGCGTGTGAAAATTGAACATTTCTGGCACTGGGTGTGCTGCCCACATTGTGATGTGCTTCGTAGCGTTTTGTACCTACATAGAAGGAAAATATCACTTTACCGTCTGATTTCCTTGAGCTATATAGTCATCGGTGCTATAGCAAGAAACAGATGGACTGGGAATTAGAAAATCACTCGAGCGCTGATCTGAAGAGGGTCTTCCTGAACACAAAATGGGTGCATGTGTAAAGTGGTCGCAAAACTTACAGTCTGTCACATTCAATATCAGGGTTATTAGACGGTGTATCGAGAATACCAAAATACACTTCCCTGTTTGCTGGAGGTGGGGTGTTGGTTGGACTTCCCACCCCGGAATCAGGGCTTGGTGCAGGGTGCATTTCTCCTGCATACTTCTCTTCTTTCTGAGAGGGCTCCTGTTGTTTTTGCTTGAGGTTTTTGAAACGTTTGAGCTTCACAGGGTCCTTGACTTCCTTGGCACAATGGAACAAGACGAAAATATCCCTCCGAAATTTGGAGCTCATTCCAAAGTAGATAATGGGATTGTAGAAGCTGGCAGACTTTGCAAACAAACTGGCAAGGATGCTGGTAAGATTGGGCACAGGGTGACCATAGGCAGACCATATAGAGATCACAGCATATGGTGACCATGCAATAATGAAGGCTGTGCAGATGACAATAGAAACCTAAAAGACAGAAGGAGAATAGTCTTAAATCTATTCTGGAAGACTACATCAGGGAAGCAATACACTGGGAGCAGTAGCTTGGACACTTGGCTGGAAGGGAAACATTCAGATTGACCTGAGGGTATGGCTCACAGGAGAATACAGGCCCCTATATATGAATTCAGAAGGTTTCGGGTAGACTTAAGTCAGCGGTAAGTAAATTGAAAGCTCCACTGTAACTTTTGTATATACTCAGAAGTAATGTAACCTCTGAAAGAAAAGAGCATATGCTAAACCTAACTTTTGTTTTTGTGCTGTATAACCCACCCCAATTATATTTAGATTATTTTTCACACGTGATGTAGCACCAACGTTAGCCAACTGACAGTATGAGTTTTAAACAAACCTCATATTCTTCACTGAGTTCAGGCTCTGCCACTAGAGATTATAGAGAAATGAAATGTGACTGATTGGTTTTGTTCTTTTCTGTTCTAGTTGAAACCAATTTTTGGAAAGACAGATTTCATTGAGATAAATCCCACCCAACATGAAACCCAAACTCACCCTGGTGACATCCCGCTCTATTCTCCTCTGTCTGTCTGTGGGATCACCCAGTCCTGTTAATGCGTGGCTTAGCTTGACAGTATTGATAATTGACACATATGAGAAGACCATGACTGTGACAGGTAGGAAAAAACAGCAGATAAAAATGGAGACAATGTAGGACTTGTAGATTGTAGAGAAGTTGGCTTTTGCCCAGTCTATCTCACATGTGCCATACATGCGATCTGCAAAGCAAAAATAAGTTGGTTAGCCTTTTTAGAACACTTAGCTGCTTTTGAGTGATTAATTTATCAGTTCAAATGCTGTATTTTTCTTCTTTTGAGCACTAAAGAATGGATTGATCTTTCCAATTTAATGAGCCATGGCATAATTTCCTACATAAACAATTTTTCAAGACCAGCAAGACCGTAACAAATTTTAATGTGTATTATCATTCTGTCCAGTTTAGATTTCCAATGTAAATCCATAATGCACAAACTGTTGTTTCAGGATAGGAAATTGTGATACTTTATTAGAAAAAAAAAATAATCATTCAGTAGGTTTGATATTCCTGAATGTTATCTACTGTCATTTGTCATAATATTCTACATAGTAACTTCCTAAGATGACCACTGTAACAGCATAACAAGCAATTGTAAAGGTGATATACCAAATGTAAAAAGTCACTGCTTACGTAGCAAAGTAGGAATTAAAAATATTGAGGGTTTTTTTAAAGAAACAAAAAGGCAATGAAATTTTTACTGTAAAGACAGCCATGAAAGCAAATTGATATAGCTAATGATAAAGATTAGGGGAAGATGAAACATATAAATACTTAGAAAGATATGAGACCTTTTGCTAAATGGAAAGCATACATTTCTGCCACTGCAAAGGAGCTGCAGGCTTTTAAAAATTAAGTCAGGCAGATTGCAGGAACTGCAGCTAGTGGGATTTACAAAAGGACACTAGCTGATCAGGTGCTTAAGGGAAAGGCAGTGGAAATAAGGTGCAATCTCTGCTTAAATGCTTTTATAAATAACAGTTGACTTCTTTAGACCCTCTGATATGTTTGCAAATGTGTCCTGATAGAAAACTTGAGTTCAACAGCATTAGAGGTTTTCTATAGATTGTGAATAGTTGATTTTTCTTTTTAAGTGGAAAAAGCTGTTTATTCTGACAGCTATGGCAGCAAATTGAATGATAAATAGATGAAGCATGAACCAAAATTATGTAAGTCAAGTATTAACCAGTCCTGGAGATACAATACAGGTGAGGCCTGCATGATTTAGCAACAGATCACTCCCTGACATACGGTGATAATTCTCAAGGAAAAAAAAAATCCCTTAATTCCTCACGGGTGATAGGAGGTTTAGACAGGATGAATTAAAGGAGCAAAAGATTAAAATCTCTTTTATGATTCTCATCAAAAAGAGCTCAGTATTCTTATCACCAAAAGCTCTAGGTGTTGCTGTCTGGATGAGTTCAGTAACAGAAACAGATTTTTCTCTCCTTTGCCTTTTTCATCAGTAGACGTCAAGATTCAAAAAGATAACCATAAAATCTGGCTTAATTCCAGGTTTCTGGTTTGTGAAAACTTTTGACTGAAAACTGAAAGCAGCCTCCAGATGACATGAAAAGAAAATCCTGCAGATTTTCTGCGAGTCAGAATTCAGAGCTGTGTTTCCCCTCTCCACAGGGACACTGGCAAGTGGCATTTCCAAAAACCAGTGGGGTCCTGGGGACCCCTGCAGCTGTTGTGTAGAAGTGAGAGGTCCAAGGCAGCCAGGTGTAACGCGTTGTCGTCTGCCGGCACCCGCTGCCTGCTGCCAGACTTGCCATTGCTGGGCTCCCACATGTCCATGGGTGCCCTCAATGGACACGTGTTTAGAGTCAGAGAGCCCAGGAACCTGAAACCGCTGTGATTCTCTGTAGGGAAAAGTGCTCCGAGAAGTGGTCTTGAAGACCACTGTCAAGGAATTGAATCCAAAGTACAAACAGGATCCATGGGGTACTTCGATGCCCTGACAAGGCCAAAAAGGGACATCAGAAATCCTTCTACACATGAAGAGCTATTAAGGTTAATGTAAAAAGAAAAGACAGATTGCCAGAAGATACACAGAAAATGACCAGTCCAACCCCCCCAAGTTTATGACATAACCAGAGTGCAAAAACATGACATAAAGTTAGAACAGTCTAATAAACAGTTTGGTTTTGTCTGAAACAAAAGATCCATTGAGCCTAATACCCTGGTAACATTTTGGTTTGGGAAGAAGATCTAACTGATCATAGAAATGGATGCTTTTCTCACACCCATACTTCAAGGGTCCAGAGATACCTCAAAGCTTATATATTTAATAAATAAGAGGATATATTTACATATCTGCTTTAATAAGTCTTCATAGATTTCATGACTGCTCAAAGGATGTAGATGCCTGCAGGATCCAGGCACGTAACTGCTGGACAATTTCAGTCACATGATTTCAGTTGTTAAGACTCCTGTATCATTACGATTTGTTCCTAGAGATTTGTTTTGTTGAATTTTTAGAGACTTAATTTGAGACAATTTCTCAAACTTTTCCCCATGAAGAAATTTTCAGGTGTGGGAATATCCCTTAGCCATTGAACCACCGCAGTGTTCACTATTGAAAATGTTTCCTTTCCCCGCCCGCCTCCTTTTTTGCTATGACATTGTCTTGCACCCTAATCACTTCTTGGACTGACAAACTTTCTGACATCTTTTTCTTCTTCTGCTACGTTAGTTTTCATATTTTCAACAAACTCTTTCACCAGATCTTTCTAGCTTGTCTTATTATAGTTTCAAGTTTAACTTGCTGGAACTTGTGTTCTTTTCTAGCTTCCTAATCTTGACCGTTTTTGAAGGATGTCTTTTGATAGTTTCCTTTATCTCATTGCTTAACCATGCCAAATATTTCTGGCCTCTCTTTTTTCATAGGTAATAAGCACTTGGTCCAAGTTTTTCCTGTTATATCTTCAAAAAAATCTCTTTATAGCCGATACTAAAGGAGGCAACACTGCGCGTACGTCATGCACGATGAATGATTTTCTCGGTTCCACTGATAATCAGTCTGGTTTATCACAAACAGCAAGAAAGAAAGGTAAGTATCTTTGTTCAGTTAAGTGGAGAGGTGCCAAATAAGTACAACTGAACGATACCTGTTACCTGTATAACTGCCCCAGCCAAGTAATGGAGCTGCTGACCAGAAGAAAGCTGCTATCCAAATGAGAACCAGAGCCACTGTCATACTGCTGTTGCTGATGCAGTGACCTGCAATGGCATGGTTTAATCAGAAAATAATATCTAGAAAGGCAAACATATCTCTGAAATCTAAATGCACTCCTATGCCAACAGCTAATAAGGAAAATGCATCTATTTAAAAAAATATTAAGACAAAAAATGCATATTCATAAGAAAAGCTTAAATTTGAAAGCATCTGTCAGCCTTGTGTTCAAGACTATTTGTGAACAGTGGAAATTAATGGCTTTTAAGCAGGGACAATGTGTTTGTTGAGCACTGCAGAATTAGCAAATTCTGCTTTAGACATGTTTTGCAATTTTGTAAAAAGCAGGAAAGAGTTAGTTGTATGTTAAGTTTTCCGTAGAAACAAACAACGTAAGTCTAAATTCAGAGGATTTTCTTATTCACTTCAAGGTTTTCCCTGTTGAAAAGGAGAAAATACATTAGACGCTCAAACTACATTAGTCATTCAATACAAGTTATTTAAACTGTCCTGCTGTTGTCATACATTGTGGTTATTTCTTTGTTTATGTGGGAAATATTTATGCAGCCACCAATCTCTGTTCCTCAACATTTCTGTAAAGTTATACTGGGTACTTGCTCAGATTTCCTCAAGAGGCAAACAAAAATTATGCACACCCTCGGATGAACATGTGATACAACTTTGCAAAAGAGAAACATGGGTTTTAAATATGACTTCATAATATGTAATGAATATAAGATATAGAATACATCATAGCCAAACTCTAGCAGCTCCAACAGCAGTTTGTGTTGAAAATTAACTTCAACAAGTCTGTCATTACAACAAACTGCAGAAAAACTTCCTGTGGAAAAAAGACCTCCCTACTGAAGTTCTTTTCACAGCTAACACTACTCAAGCTATTAAAGAGAAAAACTCATGGGATGCATCTGGTGTATTTATGCATGCTTCAGCTGCAGACATTAACAGGTTCCTGCCTGAAAGACAGTACAAGCCAGTCATAACAAAGGCATTAAAATTGATAGTACATTATCTAAGGATGGGTGAAAGGAAGACTAGGGAGAATTTATGGAAGGTGTCGGTATAAAGAAGAGAGATTACATAAGGCTCTCAGTAGAAGTCAAAGTTTTCAGCAGGCAGGAGGTCCAGGATGAATAGTAAGGAAAGGTTTCTACTGATCCTGTGAAAGGGAGAGCCTGGGGTTGAGTGTGATGATGTTAAGAGACACAAAGGGAAAGGGGTAGATGATGGCACATTTATATAGACTTGCTGATGAGGGCTTCACAGGGTAAAGGATTTCAGACCAGGTTTGTACAGTGGGACACTCATATGCCGTTACAGAGAGATTTACACCAAAAGGGACATTAAAAAATGAAATAAAAAAAACCAGAGAGAGAGTGGTTAGTAAAAAGTTTCTAGCACAGTAATGAACAGTGTTTTTTTGAGATATTCAGGTTACAGATCAACAGGGCACTAGAGAAGGAGTGTGGGTGCGAGGCTGTGGTGATGATGCTTTGCAGATCTGGGAGACAGGCGGGAGACAGGGACCGTCTGGGCAGAGTCGGGTCATGGTCAGTTCTGGGAATGGTAGGTGTAATTTTCGTCTCCCGTGGTGTGAGACTGTCCACTGAGGGGAGGCCAGAGAGGCAAGTGGGGATGGCAGGCTGCACAGTGCTACAAAAGCTGGAGGCAAGGTGTGCAGACTGAACATTCCCAGCACCATCTAAAGCAGCCCATGATACCTGCTGTGTGCACACCCTGGCAAAACACCCTGAAGAGTGAAAATGTTTGTATGTAAGGCAGCCTTCTGAACCAAGGATCTTATCAATGACTGGAAACTTCCCAAACATTATCTCATAGCAGATGAAATTTGTTGCTTACAGTAAGATCCAGACAACAAGGTATGCATCACTTACTTAGGAATCATTTAAGTTGCATTTTGAAGAATACAGAGGGTCAGCAGGACCTGCGGTATCTTTGGCACAAGGGTGAATTTAACCCATGGAAACCAAAGTGTACTAGTAATAATTTGGCTCTTGTTGGGGTTAACCCTGAAGGATTCTATTCAAACATGTTTGTAATGTAAATGACTGTGTTACGTTCTGGTTTCCAATGCATCTTATTTATATTTGATATAGCTTGTGACTGAAAGAAATATGGATTTGCACCAGGTTCAATGAAGGCAGGACTGGACTTGCCTTTTTTCCTTACCTCTCTCAGGGTGGCAGCCCTTGATGTAGCGAGTCACACTGATTACTGTAAGGGTATTAATGCTAGCCAGGCCAAAGAGAAGCGTCAGGAAGCCATCAACCTGAAAAACAAAGCAGTGCAGGAAGTTCTTTTACCGCAGAGAGCTGAAGGGGAAAACAACCACAGGGATTGCTGCTGTCGTTTTCATGTTAATGCTCTTGAAAGTATTTCCAGAAACCCAACTAGCAGGGAAATACAGAATGTCAGGTACAGTTATCTTCTATAGGATCAGTGAGCAAGTAAATGTTCAAAAACCATGTCAGTGCTCTGTCATGCCTGACTGGGAGTGAGTGGCAAAAGCACCCCATTGTGACTGGCCCAGAGGCTCTGTGCATCCTTGGCATAGACTACCTCAGGAGAGGGTATTTCAAGCACCCAAAAGATTACCAGTGTGCTTTTGGTATAGCTGCCTTGGAGATGGAGGAAATTAAACAGCTGTCTGCCTTGCCTGGTCTCTCAGAGGACCCTTCTGTGTGGGGTTGCTGAGGGTCAAAGAACAACAGATGCTGATCGCTACCACAACAGTGCACCAGCAGCAACATCGCACCAACCGAGACTCCCTGATTCCCATCCACAAGCTGATTTGTTGACGGGAGAGTCAAAGGTTGATCAGCAAAACTTGCTCACCCTTTAACAGTCCCATATGGCTGGTGCAAAAGTCTAATGGAGAGTAAAGACTAAGAGTAGAGTATCTTGGCCTCAATGGAGTCACGCCGCCACTGAGTGCTGCCATGCCAGACATGCTAGAACTTCAATACAAATTGGAGTCAAAGGCAGCCAAGTGGTACACCACAACTGATATCACTAACGCATTTTTCTCAGTCCCTTTGGCAGCGGAGTGCCCGCCACAGTTTGCTTTCATTTGGAGGGGCATCCAGTACACCTGGAATTGACTGACCCAGGGGTGGAAACACAGCCCCACCATTTGCCATGGACTGATCCAGGCTGCACTGGAGAAAGGTGAAGCTCCGGAACACCTGCACTACGTTGATGACGTCACCATGTGGGGCAATACAGCAGAAGTAGTTTTTGAGAAAGGGAAGAAAACAGTCCAAATCCTTCTGGAAGCCGGTTTTGCCATAAAACAAAGTAAGGTCAAGCAACCTGCACAGGAAATCCAGTTTTTAGGCATAGAATGGCAAGATGGACGTTGTCAGATCCCAATGGTTGTGATCAACAAAATAACAGGTACGTCTCCAGTAACTAGTAAAAAGGAAACCCAGGCTTTCTTAGGCATTGTGGGTTTTTGGAGAATGCATATTCCACATTACAGTCTGATTGTAAGCTCTCCCTATCGAGTGACCCGGAAGAAGAATGATTTCAAATGGGGCCCTGAGCAACGACAAGCCTTTGAACAAATTAGGTGGGAGATTGTTCTTGCAGTAGCCTTTGGGCGAGTCCAGGCAGGACAAGACGTAAAAAAATGTGCTTTACACCACAGCCAGGGAGAATGGCCCTACCTGGAGCCTCTGGCAGAAAGCACCAGGGCAGACCCGAGGCCAACCCCTGGGGTTTTGGAGTTGAGGATACAGAGGATCTGAAGCCCACTATGATCCAACAGAAAAAGAGATATTGGCAGCATATGAAGGAGTTCGAGCTGCCTCAGAAGTGGCTGGTACTGAAGCACAGCTCCTCTTAGCACCCCGACTGCCAGTGCTGGGCTGGATGTTCAATGGGAGGGTCCCCTCTACACATCGTCCAACTGATGCCATGTGGAGTAAGTGGGTCACACTTATCACACAACGAGCTCGTATAGGAAGCCCCAGTCACCCAGGAATTTTGGAACTTATCACGGACTGGCCAGAAGGCAAAGATTTCAGAATATCGCCAGATCGCCACAGTGACACGTGCTGAAGAGGCCCCACTTTACAATAACCTGTCAGAAAATGAGAGGCAATATGCCCTGTATACTGATGGGTCCTGTCATATTGTGGGAAAGCATCAGAGGTGGAAGGCTGCTGTGTGGAGTCCTACACGACAAGTTGCAGAAACTGCTGAGGAAGATGAGTCAGTTTGCAGAGGCGAAAGCTGTCCAGCTGGCTTTAGATGCTGCTGAACAAGAAAAGTGTCCAGTGCTCTATCTCTATACTGACTCACAGATGGTGGCAAATGCCCTGTGGTGGTCACAGCAATAGAAGCAGAGCAACTGGCAGTGCAGAGGTAAACCCATCTGGGTGTCCACACTGTGGCAAGATATTGCTGCTTGGCTAAAGAAGCTGGTTGTAAAAGTACATCACGTAGATGCTCACGTACCCGAGTCAGGCCGCTGAAGAACATCAAAACACCCAGCAGGTGGATCAGGCTGCTAAGATTGAAGTGGCTCAGGTAGATCTGGACTGGCAACATAAGGGTGAATTATTTATAGCTCGGTGGGCCCGTGACATCTTAGGCCATCAGGGAAGAGATGCAACGTATAGATGGGCTCATGATCGAGGGCTGGACTTGACCATGGACGCTACCGCACATGATGTGAAACATGCGCTGCACTCAAGCCAAGTGGTTAAATCCTCTTTGGTAGGGAGGATGATGGCTGAAATATAAATATGGAGAGGCCTGGCAGATTGACTACATCACACTCCCACAAACCAGCCCAGGCAAGTGTCACGTGGTCACAGTGGTGGAAGCAACCACCGGATGGCTGGAAACATATCCCGTGCCCCATGCCACCGCCCAGAACACTATCCTGGGCCTTGAAAAGCAAGTCTTATGGTGACATGGCACCCCAGAAAGAACTGGGTCAGACAATGGGACTCATTTCCGAAACCACCTCAGAGATACCTGGGCCAAAGAGCATGGCATTGAGTGGGTATATCACATCTCCTATCATGCACCAGCCTCTGGCAAAATCAAACGAAACAATGGGCTGTTGAAGACTACACTGAGAGCAATAGGTGCTGGGACGTTCAAACATTGGGATACAAATTTAGCAAAAGCCACCTGGTTACTAAACACCAGGGGACCTACTAATCGAGCTGGCCCTGCCTAGTCAAAATTTTAGGTACTGTAGAAGGGGATAATGTCCCTGTAGTGCACATAAAGAATATGCTAGGGAAGACAGTCTGGGTTATTCCTGCCCCAGGCAAAGGCAAATCTGTCTGTGGGATTGCTTTTGCTCAAGGACCTGGGTGCGCTTGGTGGGTGATGCAGAAAGATGGAGAAGTCTGATGTGTACCTCACGGGCATTTGATTTTGGGTGAGAACAGTTAATGAATTAAATTGTATAATGTTAATTGCTATGTAATACTGTGACTATATGCTATATCAATGGTATTACTGTAAGATTCACCCAGATTAACGAAGAATGAACTTTGATGAAACCGAGCAAAGTGCAGCAATGATAGAACCGGACGCGTGCAGCGATAATGGAACCAGAACTGGCTTCAGCATGCAACAATCCAACACCACACACCATCTCTCTTGTCCTGAAGGACTGTTATCACAGATGGAGCCCAAAGTCATGGACGAAATGAACTCTAACAAACATTTTATAGGGATGGCCCATAGACTAAGGGAATGATATTTGTGTGTATATATCAAAAGACAGGAAAAGTGGTGATGATTAATTGGAATGTATTGGAAAGTGTGGGACCTGGGCATGATGTATGTGGCACAGAATAAGATTTTGGCTGGGATAGAGTTAATTGTCTTCCTAGTAGCTAATATAGTTCTGTGTTTTGGGTTTAGTATGAGAAGAATGTTGATAACACCCTGATGTTTTCAGCTGTTGCTAAATTGTGTTTAGACTAAGTCAAGGACTTTTCAGCTTCTCATGCCCACTGGCCAAAGGGGTATTCCATACCATGGGACATCATGCCCAGTATATAAACTGGGGGAGTTGGCTGGGGGAGGGGTGCTGCTCAGGTATCAGTCGGCGAGTGGTCAGCAATTGCATTGTGCATCACCTGTTTTGTATATTCTATGATTATTGTTATTTTCTGTTCCTTTGCTGTCCTATTAAACTGTCTTTATCTCAACCCATGAGTTTTACTTTTTTTTTTTTCCTCGATTCTCTTCCCCATCCCACGGAGGGTGGGAAGGAGTAAGCGAGTGACTGTGTGGTGCTTGGTTGCCAGCTGGGGTTAAACCACGACACAAGAACATAAAATAAACAAGCAAAGACACCCTTACATCTATGCTTCCCCAAAAATACTTGTCAAATGAAGCAGAAAAAAGTTGAACTGAAAAGAAGAAAGGCCCTGAATAGGCAAAAATGCACTGGATGTAGCTGCCCTGCTTAGGCAGAACAAACATGCAAACTGAACCCATGAAATTTAGGCCAAAGAGGGAAGAACATAGGAGGTAATGGGCTTGGCTGAGTGAGAAAAACTTTTTTAAAAAATTAAATAAAACCATCCATCATTCCAATAGATTGAGTCTCAATGTTGGTGGTACTGATTGCCTGCTATTTACTAAGCCCTGACCCTCACCACCTCTGACTGATGCAGGCAGAGCCGTATGGCTGTGTAGGCTCCCACTGACGTCAGTGTCTCAGCGATGTACGCACAGGAGGGTTAGAACTCTGCTAGCTTCACTTAGGGGTATAGGAAGGAAGTTGCTGCTAAGTGTAGTGGAGATGGATGTAGCCATCTGCTAGGGAGCACTATATGACTGGGAAATGATCCAGGCAAAACGCTGAAGGGAGTTCTTTTTTTGAAAGCTTGCACTGAAATACCAAACTGGCCAGAGCAGAAGAGCTCTTGGAGGTGCCAGTTTTACGCCGAGTGAAGCAGGAATATTAAGCAAGTGTCTCTGGACTGTAATTTGGCATTCCAGTGGTAAAATTATCGGCGGAAAGGCACATCATTATTCTACAGGAACAAACTCTGTCTTTGTGCGAATGGGCACAACTCCCGTGGAATTCAGTTTATCCCAGAACTGAATCTGGGGCTTTAATCCAGGCTTAAAGCTGAGACCATGGCAGATTGTATAAATTAAATTAGGTGAAGGGTTAGGAAAGGGCTGCTGCTTCATTTCTTTCACTGGTGGTTTTTCTTGCTACCAACGCCCTTATATTGTCTCTATATACTTCTTAATGCCAACTTTTACAGACCCACCACATTTTAAATGCATGCAAGACTTGCTACTACAACAATCCGCATCCACCTGTGCTCCACTTACAATCAGCTCATGCTTGGTGTATAAATGCAACCATGTTTACACCAGAAAAGAGACTTCCTTGGATGTCTCAGCTAGTGCTAGAAGCTGCACTTGGCTGAACTTGGCTTGTTGTGTGCTGTGGAGATTGGTAAAATACCAGGATATGCAAATATGCTCTGCATTTCATTAGCCTTATTGATGCAAACAGCTGCCACTTCCCCATTTGCTCTAACAATGCTTCATAGATGCAGAAAACAGCATGGCCAAGAACTACTGAGAAACCAAGCTGCATAAGCTTAAGCAATTGCATCAGCTGTTAGATTAGAAAGGAAGCAGTATTTCAGCAATGATGCAAATAAGCGCTTTGAAATTAAGTCTAAAAAGCTATAAGATTGAATACTGAAGTAGCAGGACAAGCTTCTTAGTGTGTATCACAGTTAGCCTCGTATGCTGAAGCTGGTTGAGTTTTTCTGAAATACATCAGTATAAGTTCTATCACCTGCAGATGTGACCATTATTCTCCCAACCCCCTTCCCTGACATCAGATCAAAGAGAGACAATTATATAAAGTGATCAGTTCAAACAGACCTTAAGCACACTTACAAGGGAGGAAAGTGGGTCTAACAATGCACTCGTGCTCTTTACCATTTAAGATGAATCTCCATCACCATAAGAAAGAACAAGCCAAAATATTTTATTGGAGTGGTGCCTTGCTAAAAAAATGCAGTTTTCCCTAAATCAACATAGTTCATAGGACCGAGCCGTTGTCAGCACCATTCTCGTTTTTGTACTACTTATAACAGCATTTCAGCAGATCAAAATACTGTTGCTTCTGCCGGTGTGGGGGCTATCATCAGAGATTTGGCCAGGGCCATACGGTTAGTAAGTGGCTAAAGTGGCAGCAGTCTCCCGGGGGTGGCTGTGCTAACTGCCCCTGCGCTAGCCACAGGCTCGGTGGTTTAGGAACAGGTGACAGGGTGAAATGCCAAGGAGGAGAGGGAGCTCTGGGGATGACAGGAGTGCTGGGATGAAATGAATGAAGGAGGTAAATGAGGTGGCTCTCAAGCTGCGGAACAGCCCATACAGAGACCATGGCATCTGGAACATTAAAACACGAGTCAGCATCCAACAGGGTTAGGGCTGCTTTGGGAGTAGGATCCTCAAACCCGTATTGTCCCTGCCAAAATTCTATTGGCGACAAGTTAGCTCTTGAGCCTTGCTATGCATACGCCATTTCCTAGCAAGTCTATCGATTCTGCAATACTTTTACATTGGTGTCATTTAGACATACGTCTTCAGAAGAAAAAAAGGGATCTTACTCTAGCTGTGGCCAGCTTACTTCAAGCGTACACCTACTGGATATGGAAGAAAGATCTCTGCTACTTTTTCAGCTCCTGAACAGGCAACACTGACTGTAGGTAGCAATCAAAGCAGTTAGCAACAGAAAAACTGCTTTAGCAGAGTCCTGATTTCTATAGGCAGAGATATTTATATATGTAGGTGACAAAAATATATGACATTCTCAGTTTTCTGCATCTTTAAAGATATATGGAATGACAGCCAAGGAAACACTAGAATAGTATACAACATTTAATTACTTTGGAAGATTGATTCTCTTCCCCTTCCCCGGTTCTGGTTTTCCTTTTCTTTTTATCCTACCTCCCAGCCAGCCCCTTCCTTCCACAGTCATAACATTTCCTCCATTTTTGTGTAATGCAATTTTGTTCTTCCTATCATTAATTACAATCAAATAGCAGCAGTGTTAATAGGCAACAGTGAATTCTGACATAAACATGAAGTTGATTGTACGGTAATTTTGATCCACCAACTTTCCTTTTTACCCATTAAGAAACAGGAGTAAATTAGCAGTTTTAAGAGCTTTTCTCTCAGTGCTATACCAGTATTACTCCCTTGGCTATGTAGATACTCACAGAATTTGCTCATTATCTTTATGTTGCCTGAAAGCTAAGACACAACTGAAGAAAAGGCTGTGTTTTTTCTGCTTTGTACTTGTGCCTGATTTTAAATCTCACTAATGTTCTTGGTGTACTTTTTACAACCCACAATACATAAAGCTCCTACTGCATGCAAATTCATTTCTTAAGCTTTGCTTCAACACAGGGAGAGTCAGGAATCCCCAGTGCAGTATCAAATTTTTAGCTATGAGCTTGTGTGTGCCCTACTTTTACTGCCTTTAATACTTATGCATCCCTACTGAATTCATGGGGGTTGTCTTCATTTAAAGCAGACAGAGTAAAATATAACCTATTGTTCTTATTATTGGATTAACCAAGGTTTAATGGCACAAAAGCAGATTGCCAAAATAGGTATTGCATTTCAATTTAGCCTGAAACATTGAACTCACCAGCCAGAAAGGCTGCATCACTCCCTCCTCTGGCCAACTACTGAATCTGTTGCAATTTCCTGAAGTCCATTTTTTCCCTTTCTGAACCACAATATTCTGTTTTTCTCTTCTATCAAATATGAGATAATGAGTATGTAAAGAAAAAGATAAACTTTAAACAGGGGCTATTTTTCTATTGCATATTTTTAAAGACATCACAATAAGCTCTCTCTGAATGTTTTTTTTAACACAAATCAGATTATTCCAAGATCATAATGTAAATAGATAATGGCAATAAACCTCCTTCAACCTCAAGAGACAAAAAAGCACCTAAATCAATCTTTAAGAAATACATTTGGAAGAACAATTGTAGATACCTTCGAATAGAGTATGTTTTAAAACTTAACAGGTTCTTAAAGTTTGCAGTAAGAAAATATTCCACTTGATTCTAATGACAACATAATTCTCCCATCCCTCCAACATATCAATAATGTGTCAACCAGACTATAGTAACTCTTCTGTCAAATGGAAGAACTAGCAATGTCTGTAATCATAATCAGCCTTCACAGGTCCTAAAGCACTCAAATGGTTTCTTTAAGGTTTATTACAATAGAAGAAGTGAAAGAGACTTACCATTTACCACAGTTTCCACAACGTCTTTTGCTCACGCGACATTGCTCTGCTATGGTTGCATTCTGCCTTTTAAAATGTCTCAGCAGGCTTCAAAGGTAGATCTTCTTAGAGGTGATTGCATTAACCCAAGCCATTATAGGTCTCTGACACAAATGGCACTTCATTTACTAATAAACAATGAGAACTGGTATGCTACAGGATTAGATAGTTTAAACCATTAAGTGAGAGCATCAGACACTCAGTATTTTGCATTCACCAAATGATTAAACCTTTCTGTTGATGGCATATATTTTAAAGATAGGAAAACCATGAATGCAATGTTTAGGCTATACAATTATGTGTACAGATGTGTAATTATACTAACTATACTATATAGTTAAATGTACATTTAGTGCCAGCTATTAATTTATGCAGGTCAGGTTTTGGCTTTGGTAATATTAGGGAATCCAGAATAAATCTACTTGTTTGCTTGTAGTTATTTTAGGTTTATATACTGGGTTAGTCAAATGAGATTCAACATATACTTACTTTGGTCTGACTTTTAGTTATTAGAGTTGTAGCCCTCTCAGGTCACAATTTATACTCAAGGTAGTACATGCCCCTATCAACGAGCACGGTTATGAATTTAACAACCCCACCAAGTGCACATCATTTAACAAACAGACAGAAATTTCTTTCAGGATTTCCTTTCACGCCTCATCAGATTATAATCTTACTTCAAGTACCCCATCTCCACATGCTTGGGAGCACCTGCTTTCTAGCTCTGGGCTGATGCCATGGGCCCATGGCAGGTTTTATGTCTCTCCTGTCCACCCATGAAGAATGAATGGGGAGGAAGCAACCAAGCATGTAGCTCATACCACCCGATGACCCAGATACAGTGGAAAGATTCCCATCTTCAGGTTAAATGCTGTATTGCCATTGTCTTTCTGTGAATTACTGTACAGGGAAATTAAGAAGCACTAGATGGGAAACTCTGTCATTGCCCTCTGGGAACATCCGTGCTACACTATATAAAACTCTTTTCAGTGGGCCTGAGCCAAAACTCCTCTCCACTTCGGTGATGTTAATTCAGAGCCTGCTTGTTTATTGCTAGCAACACCATTAATATAAGCAAACAAATACAGAGACAAATAAAAGAAAAAAACAGCCTCAGAAGTCACCTGTCTCATCTTTTCATTTCCACAGAAAGCAAGGCTTGGCTTTGTGGCCTGTGGTGATCCCGCCCCTGATAACTAAGATCCATTAACATCAGATTAAAGTCACACTTCTATTTTCAAAGCAAAGAAGTACCATCTTTGCCTTTTCAAAATATCATGGTAAATGTTACATGTTACACATGTCTCAAGGGAAGCAGAGGTCCCACAGGCTGTGCATGGGCTCTGCCGGCACAGCCCAGAGATTACAAGTGACCCTCCACGTTCTCCAAAGTACAATCGTCTGTGCTGTTTCCCAGCAAGAAGGAATCTGCTTACGTAGCCACCATCAGGTTAACACAAGGTCATCTCTGATTGCTGGCTGAATGCCTAGCCGTGAACAACTTCTGCTCATAAAGCTCCTAGGCACAAGGCAGGGCAGGTTAGTGATGGTACCAAGACAAGAACGTGCTACGTCCCTGAAAGCCTGGAAAAGCTGCATGGCTACTGTCGTGGTTTAACCCCAGCCAGCAACACAGCACCACGCAGCCGCTCACTCGCTCCCCCCGCCCCCCAGTGGGATGG
>JAVKLA010000049.1:2481854-2551270 GCA_034782735.1 Sagittarius serpentarius
CCACCTTTCCTGTGCCCCTCCAGCCTCCTTGCTGGCTGAGCAGGAGAAGCTGAAAAGTCCTTGACTGAGTCTAAACAGACTGAGCAACAACCGAAAACATCAGGGTGTTCTCAACATTCTTCTCATACTGAACTGAAAACACAGCGCTGTACCAGCTACTAGGAAGACAATTAACCCTATCCCAGCCGAAACCAGGACAGGAAATGCTGGGTGTTGTGTTGTATACATCCCGTTGCAAGCAAAAGTCATGTTGGCATTGATTCAGTCAGCACAGGATCAGGGTCAGGACACAAATGGCCTCCTACACACTAGTGGTGTACTGACTTAATGGAATATGTATTTGTGAAATAGAAGATGAGTAAATGTGAGGTAGGACTATTTAAGATACTTACAGATATTATCAGAGTGATTTTGAAGTTTCATATGAAATTTTCCTTAAAAGTCAATGAGAGGATGTGGCACACAGGGAGGAGCCAGAAAAACACAAATTGTTCAGCCCTGTGGTGAGATGATCTTGAACGATGAAGGTAAGTGACGGACAGCATTTTTTGAGAGAAGACATTTAATCTCTTAGAAACACACATCAGCACAGAAGAATGAGGAAGGCTACTATTTTCTACATAAGGAAATAAGAAAAGGATGTTTCAAAGCCCTCTGAGAGGAAAAGCTAGTGCAGAAATCAAAGTGTAGGCTTTGGAAATGCCGGGTTCTGTAGTTGCATTATCAGGCCACGAATGCCCTTTCCAGGCAGCAGCGTGTGGTTTGACGCAGTGCTTGGGTGGCATGGGAGGGGCTACGTCAGACTTGTTTAACAAGGAAACAGATAGTTTGAGCATTCATAATTTTTCAAGCACCAAATATACAGCTTCCCTAATTTGTTGCAACTGACTGCAGAAATCATAATTTACAGGAAAATGAGGGAGAATTCATGGCTAATGAAAACTGGCGTAACTTCCCTGCAGTCGCATTAGTTACACTGAAATGATCTTCTGTGTTGCTAATGATTCTGTTTGCGCAAAGGCACAGTTTTCCCCCCTTCCCTGCAGACAAAGTATTCTTCTCATTAAAATTTAGCTCACAGATATCTACACGAGTTGCTTTTACCTCTTTGACTGCAACGTGCACACTTTTCAGGTTATATCAAGGTGGATCAGAAATAAAGAAATAGGGAAGACTAGTATCTCTTCAACTTTTTTTCAGTATCCAAATCTCAGTTATGCAAGGAAACAAGAATGAGGATACATTCTAGTGTTCATATTTGAGATATAAATTTTTTTCAGAAAACTGTATCTGGGAGAGTAAGATTTTTGTAGCAGAGCACAGGCAAAGTAAAGGGCACTGTTTTTATGAATTTGCTTTATAGATCAGTCTCCACATCCTACCTTTCACAGTGAATCAGCATGCTAAGGCGAGCTGAATATACAGTGCTAATGTTACACAGGTTTTCTTCAGCACCTTTAACACCTGTTTTATCTGTTAATGCTCTTAGTGCCAGTTCCATGATTTGACTTTGGGTTATTTTCATCTTACTGAAATGTCAGGAATGATAAGCTATATATAAGTAAAATCCCAGCAATATCACACCACAGTACTGTGCTAGGATAGTCAATAACTATTTTTTGCTCCCTTTTCACATTTGGTTTCATTTCTTTTAACATCTTATAGGTAGATAGCTGAACATTTTTCAGCTAAGCAGACATTCCTGTGCTATTACAGTTTGAGAAATAAATCTGGTTTCTTCTGGCCCAGCCTCAATCTTAGAGCTAAATGCTTGGACACTGGGATATACAGTGATATTGCAAGATTTTTTGCACCAAGCAAGGCAGAGCTAGCTCAGTCTTTGGATGGGAAACCTCTGCCAAAGTTAGCCTGCTGCAGAAAGCCGTGCTGAGGATGAAGGTACTCCTGCAGTGCGCGTTTTGGCTCCACTGCGTGTGAGCACTAGTGAACTCGAGGTGTGTCTGCACAGACTGTTCCTCACAGGGATAGAGAGGAGGAAAAACATGGAAGAACATTCAAGTACTCTCAGATACGGGCAAGGACAGTACAGAAGCCATCACTACATCTCCCCGTAGCTAGCTGGGAGGGAGGGTGAGTGGGAGCAAACCTTTATCCACCTCGATGGATGTTGCTAGGGGTAAAGATGAACAGCTTGTGGATTTGTCTGGGGTTTATGAGCTCGAGCTCTGTGGTGAGTAGGGTACTCACATGGGTGACTGCTGGGGAGAATGAGAGGCAGAGGTCAGGGTGAAACATATATGCAAAGGATGCTTGCTACATATGGAGTGAGTTGAAAGCAGGATGATTTGGTGAAGGAAAAAAAGAATAGATGATGGAGCAACGCAAATGGGGGGTTATGCTGGAAGAAGTGTGACAAAGAATGCATACAGATACGGGGCAGCAGTGACACTGTCTGCCGTTTTCTTCAAGTAATTTCCCAAGTACTGGGAAGGTAGGCGGAAGGAAGCCTGTGAGGTTTCATTTTGGTCCTTTCCATCTGACATTGCTTTTATTACCTGGTCACACTGACTACTGAGCTACCACTCGTCAGTCATCTCACCCAGAACGTGAGGGAAAACCATACCACATACGGTAATACCTAAACACTCTCTTGGCATTTACAAACGCATAAAATCACAAACTGAGTCAAGAGAGTCAATAGTCTAGCTAAGTCAACAATTGGTTGCTTTTACCAGTTATATTAAATGGACAGAAATCGATGTCCTTCAAATCTACTGTATTTATAAAAGAACATAAATGCCTTTAGGGGTTTTGGTTTATCAGACAATTTACAGAACATTTTGTTAAAAGAAGAAGGTATTAATCTTCTGTTTCCTCCAAAGACAAGATTTAGCAATATTTTACAATCCATGTATAGGAAAAGAGATAAATGCATGTTCTGAAAAGCAAATGCCATGAATAAAATATAAAATAATTTATTCAAGATTACAAGTCCTCCCCTCAGAACTTCTGAAAAGAACCCTTACTTTTTGATCTTACTGATCTCAAAATTTCCTACTGTTGCAATTTTCTTTTTGGTGTTTCAGATCCCCACCTCTAATTTTTACAAAAGACGGACATTATTTGTTCTCAGAAATGTCAAAGTAGATCTGAAACATTTAATAACACCAAAAATGCCAGATTTTTTTAGTGCTAACAAGAGGCAGGGTCTGGAAGCTGAATCTACAGAAGGGGGTAGGGGCCACCATGCTCAGCTTTGCAGGCTCTGGTCATTTGCCTTGGGCAAGGGGGGTCACGGCTCCGAGCCTGGCTCCTAGATTGGATGTGGCAAAAGCTGGTGAGCAAATGAGGCTCCTAAAGTAGCCAACAGAACAAGGTGAGGGGCATATCTCACCACCTTTTTGATTTTTAGTGCCTTACTCTGGGCCACAAAAGACTGGAATTTCTTAGTATTCACAGCTACATCCTTCCCTTAACTGTGCAAGACCTTTCAAAAATTAAGCAGCGTCACTGTGAAAAGCAGAGGGATTGCTGATCCATTCTCCCTTTTCCCCCATGGAGGGTACAGGAGAGCTGGATTCACTTTTCTCCATCCAAAGGTGCTCAGATCCACATCCCCTGCTAGGAGCACAAGCCCCAAGACTACTCATCCTATGGGGGTGCTCCACTGTCCTTAGAGCAAACAAATACCAGGGCCAGAGACGAAGAGAAACTCCCTACATGAGTAGTCAGACACTTATTGGAAGGAGGGGAACCCTCCCTGTCCAACAGCAGCATTGTTAAAGCAGGGCTATTGCACATCTAATCTGGCTCTTTTTAGAAATCCCCATTTATCTGGGATTTCAGTTGGCAACTTGATCAGCTACACCACCGCAATTCAGAAAAGTCTGCTAAAGTGCAAGAAATCCCAGACTTCTCCGTGGGTCACATACTCCTCAATGCACGCGCAGTAAGTCTGGTGCTGCCAGGTAAACTGTGCACAAATGAATTAGGGATAACAGAATAAAACACTACATGCATGCCATGTGGGGCTTACTGCTGCTCACTACATGGCCAGTTGTTTCTGTCCAGGGTATGCCAGACAGAACTACAGAAGCGCTGTATAAAGCATCAAAGCGTTAAGCAGTGCAGGATTCAAAACCAGGTTTCCTCACTGCTATGTAGTAAACCCATAGAGTTGCTTCTCTCTCTCTCCTGCTCCCCTCGGTGGCTTTATTATTCTGCACAACACAAAGCAGCTTCAGCAAAAGAGCGTGAAGGCACGTCCTTCCAGGCTGGCCCTTGGTGCGACGGTGAGGGCAGGCTGCAGGGACAGAGGCGGTGTGGGCTGAATCCTGTCAGGCAGGCTACTGTGGTGCTCACTAATGCCTCAAAGCTGAAAATATTTTTTTTGGTTGCTCCCGAGGCTGTTTCTGTGCAAAGCCGGATCTGCTGGGGATGCTCTGGCACCATCTGCCCGGCCAGATGGACTGGGGATACCTAGGCTGATAGTGAGGTGAGTGCGTCTGCGGTAATAGCGTCAGTCAGCACGTCGGTGGCTGTGGGTATGTCTGTGACGGTACTATGACCTGGAGATAACAACACTGTGCTCTGTTGCGCACAGCTAAGATATTTCTGACTGTTTCTTGCGTATAAGATGTAAATAATTATTTTTTTTTAAAGAAGCCTATACCCACAGAGTGAGCACATGATAACAGCAGTCAATTTCTTGAGCCTCATAGTAAAATTCTTAAGTATTCATAAAATTAATGTCAAAATAACCAAACTGTATTTAAAAAAATAAATAAAAAAATTAGAAGAGTGAATTAGTGGAAAGAAGTTTAAACTGAAGTACCAGGATTATGAAGGATTTCAAATTCTAAGGCACCCCATAGCCCGTCCTTGTTTTCTGATGTGACTGCAATGCACCTATGGAGATTAGATAGGTTATCATCCTTCCCCTATATTTAGAGGCTTCCTGAAGGCTGCGTCTTTTGCATTCACCACATGATTAACAGATACAAGGAAAAACTTCCTGTTGGTTGATTAATAAGGTTTAGAAGAAACTGAGGTGTTTACCTGCAGAGAATTAGTATTTCCCTACTTCCTGCATGCAAGAACATTTGCACATAATGTCATTTACAGGTTCCAGTGCAACTTCTAATTCAGCAGAACACATGAATAAAAAACTTATGGGAAGGACGAAAATATATCCTGAGGTAGCTTTTCACTAGAAATACAGTCAATGGGGGAACAGACGGCTCTTAGTCGCTGGCTTACGTTCCCTGACCTGAACTTTACTACATGAACTAGTTTACTTACTGATAATATTACCAGAGGCTAAAATATGAATGTGCCAGAGATTGGCTGTCCTCCCTCTCTCCAGGTCAGGACTAAGACACAGTGGCAGAGCAGGGAAGGGATAAATAAGAAGTGAAAGCAGAGTCCAAAAGCCACCCCACAAAACCGTATCTGTACACAGCATTCAGCAGGGGCAGCGTTTGGATACAGACCTACCATGCAATCTCATTCCTGAGGGGAGAGCTCTGTCAGACCTCCAAAAAGAAAAATAATGTTTGGCATGGGGAAGAACAGTAGTGTTTGTTCCATACAGAGGAGAACAGGAGCACACGCATCTGTCCCGTTCAGCAGGTATGCTGTGAGATGGTCCTTTTAGCTGGAGATGCATCTTTTGTTACAGAGAGTTTTCACAGACTAGGCTGTTTTGAAAGAAAAGTAGTATCTTGTCCCCACTCCCTCTAACTGGGGCAGCCAAGAATGGTGAACCTTAATTTTGAAAAATATTACCCGAGGGCACAGAAGGAGGCCCGAGTCAGAGCAAAGGAAAATAGTTAGGTGGATTAAGTGAGGTGAGCTCATGAAATTTCTTCATAAACAGAAATGACAGGCTAGCTCGGGAAAATAAAGTTTCCCTAAGCATACCTGACAGCAGAAGCTGACTGATCAAACAGGAGCAAATGTGTAGTGAAACAGACAATGACAGAAAGCCAAGTAAGGCCGTCCTCTGGACTTAGCAAAACAAACGAAGTCAGGGAAAATACACAGGCTATGCTAAGGAAAGAGCCATGTTCATGTGTGCAACAGCCCAAATCATCATCCCAGCTACTTGCAGAGGAGCTTGGGTGCAGTGAGGGGACCAAGAGATACCGACTTTGGAGAGCCGTGACAGAAAGCATGGGCTTTACCTTCCTGGCACCAAGCTCCTCACTCATGTTCCAGATGTGAGACCCATTCTGGTCAGACTACAAATGTATCGCATTTTATAAATACCAAAACCCAAGCAATCGAAACCCTACTGCTGTTCAATGTTGAACATTTTTAGAATGACCTTTGTCCCGGCTGTCCACACACACACGGAAATGTTCACATCTTTTTTATGCACAGAAGCTTCCCGCTATTTCTGCACAATATTCTTCCTAAAAAACAGCCACTCTACTTCCATAAGTTACTTTGTCATCACTGGCTTCTGTTTTGTCAAGCTTGATAATCAAGAAGATGGATGTCAGGGTTTAAATGTGTTTTTGAGACCCCCCAACACAGAACAAAATCTTGATGGAAAAAGGAATCCTACATGATTCTTTCTCAACAAGCCACAAGCAGATCAACCACTCAACAAGTCACAACCATTTCAAACCATTCAGAGTATAAATTGACTTTTCCAGGTTACCATTAATTTTTAGTTAGCATTAATACAGAATCAGTTCCTATTTGAAATGATAAATGTTAACTTTTAGAGCCTACAGAGCATTACCAAAGCAGAAACTTTGATATTTTGCAAATCAGAGTGTTTAGAAAAGCCAATGCATTATTAATGTCCTGAACAAAACCTTTCAATCCCAATACCTTAAAACTTTGTTTGATATCCGTATTTTACAAATGAATGCTATTTAAAACCAGGAGATCCAAATAAGATTACTTAACACACCCTGACCAACAAACTATCTGGGTACCCCAAAAATGTTACAGACCGCTTCTTTCCTTGTAAAGGCAGTTCAAGCACAGCAAGATTAAACACACCTCCATCACATTAAGTTCAAGCACTACCTGCATCCCAGTCTTTCTACATCTAAAAAAATAAAAAGCCAGATCATTTTAACAAGACTCTAAAGAGCTCGAAGTCAGCCAAAGAGGGATGCCCAGGCAGAGGCATCGTGGAAGAAAGCTGTAAGGCTGCTGACAGAAGACTCCCATGCAAATCAAGAGGTACGGGCACAGTGTGCCATGCTGTGTCGATTCCTGTGAGTGCTGTTTTTTACAGCCCAAAAAAAGGAGCCACAGCATAGACGGGGCTCTGGAAGAGCTTGGATTGGGGAGGCAGAAGGGTCATTTAATGTCACCTCTTTCAACCTGCTGGGTTGTAAATATTAAGTGATGCCACAGATCTTGGTTCAGAATGTCACACTGAACGGCTTACCCTGTCTTACACATGAAGCCTGCAGCAAAGCTAGAACTGAACCCAGAGATCCAGATTTCACCTTTCCTTTCTTAATCATAGCTCCAGCCTTCCTTGGAACAGGGAAAAATGTGAATCTGTTTAATTCTGAGTGTGGATGTAAATTTTACAGTTTGCAGTTATGTCTTTGTTTATCTGATGACTTCAAAGGTTTACATCCATAAAAAAAAAATAAAGAGGTGTCCTTGAAGTTTGTCCTGAACAGACCTTAGATTGCAATTAGTAGGTGTTTGCATTAGAGAAACAGTGGGATTTTGCTGAGGAAATAATTAGCTTCTTTTTGATAAATCATTTTCTGCCAAATGGCTATAGACATACATTTTAAACAAGAAAATAATAATTTTTTAGATCAAACTGCAGCTCCTAGGTTAATCAGAGGCTTCTGGGGGAAGTCTTCCTCTCTGGGTAAACTGAACCTTTGTATTGAAAGGGAGGGGACATGAGCTATAAAAGTTCTTTCATCTATATTGGCAATAGTTCAGCTTCCTCTTTTAAAAAAGGTGAATTAAAAAAAAAAAACACTACCAAAAAAAACCTCCAAGAAAAGAGGATTACTTCTTTCTCCCTTTTCCTTCATCATGATCTTTCTTTCACCTTGCCGTAGGCTATCCTGTCATTTTCAGATTTTTGATTCCCTCATGGAACAGACACACTAAATATAATTTTTCTCACAGATGTTACCGAAAGCACCAGGGAGCCAGACTTGTGCCTATCTATCCCTCGGATATATTTATATTCTGTCTACGCAGGTATGTTTCAGAATTAACACTGATAACGTTTTCTGAATTCTCCAATAAAAAGCTGCCTCCAAGTTCAGGGATGACTCTGCCATAAAGTTAAGTCACTCATCCTACCACAGGAAACAAACCAACCAAGAATTTAGGGGTAAGACTGAAGAATTATGACTGATTTAGTACAAGAAGTTGTACGCTAAAATATATGGGTATACCCAAGTGCTGTGTGGAAGCTTTGCTCTACATGCCTTGTCAAGTAGGAGTCTACGCTGCTTTAAGTCAGATGTTGAAGTGCCAACAACCAGTTGACGTCAGGGGAGCTGAAGATAAGCACAGCCTACACCTTAGCATTCCAACATGAGTGGGAGCTATGACATGAAGTAAAAAACCCAAACTAGTAGGAACTATTGTGAACAGATAGAAAAAATCACTCAAAATTGGTCAAGCACTGATCAAATGCATAGATTTATAGGTGTAACAAAAGAGAACACTGTCCTTTTGGAAGGTGAGTCAGTATTTCTTTTCACTCTTTTGGGCCTGTCTGGTTATTTATATACTGCATATACACAGAAATAGCTGCACCTATTTTGCCTAATTAAGTGTAATCCAGTCTTACCTGGCAAGTCCATATCGATGTGATAATGAATCCATCATCTCTGAAGATGTTGAAGATTTCAATGATTCCCCGTGAATAACCAAACACAGAGATACTAGCATCTGATACTGCCAAGTTAAATGTGAGGTAGTCAGTGGGCTGCAGAAGATGTCTCTGTTTATACAGGACAAAAATCACAATGCTGTTTCCAAACCAAGACAGCCAACCTGGAAAAAAAAATTAAATCCATGAAATAAAAAAGCAAATAAGGTAAGAAAGAGTTTAGTATGTAAATGTGCAATGTCTGTTCTAAAATTACGCTTTTGTTCCATTAGAAACAAATTAAACCAGATTATCCATTGGAAAACCTATGCATGAAGCCTTTTTAAGTAGCTGGGTACATTTCAGAAACAGGAACAAGTGAATAACTCCGGCAATAAAACAGAATAAACACGAAGTACTGATGCTGCATCTGTTGGAGATCCACCATTTAAGGGCCTGGAGAAGTTTTTTCCTAAGTGGACAGATGAAACTCATGAAACATAGCACCTGGGAAAAAAAGGAATGAGGGAAGAATGGTAAAGTGGAGCACAGGCTACAAACAATCTGCCAAAAGCTGCAGCTGTTTAGGTATGTTTTATACAAAAACGGATACTGAAAGTTCATGCACATAGCCAGAGAGCCTCCCTTGAGAAGTGCAGCTAATATGATTAAGTTTCTTCACTTAGAACAGTCTAGGATCTCCTTGCAACAAAGGCTGTCCTAGATGGGAGTATTTTTCAGTAATACACCTGATAACCTATAGGAAGAGAACATTTAGAACAGACCTTTCGGAAGCTTTACAGTCTTTTTTAATTTATTTTAAAGAAAGTTGTGTCCTTTCTTACTCTCCAGGAACAAAGATGCCTGACTTGTATGTGTCTAGTCACGTGAGGAAAACGTCAGGGAGATAACTGCAATTCTGGTGAAAGTCAGCCCCTTACTCAGTTGGAGAGACCTAGAGTTTCCAAATGTGCATGGCTATTGCTCCACCCATCAGTGCAAGACCTTGGTAGTTTGCATCCCACTTTTTGATGTAGACATATAGAAATGAATGACTTTTAACAAAATGTTTACTCATAAGCATCAGGCTCAGTGTTGAAAATGGGGCTTAGCCAGTGAAGGGGCTGGCTCCAGGGCAATGCTGGAGAGGGGCTGAGCAGCAGGTCGGGCAGCACCTGGCTCCCCGTTGGCTCCTGTTTCCACCCCCGCCCCAACCAGCTCTGCCACTGCCGACACAGGTGGCCTCACTTCACCTTGGCAATGTGGAGCAAAACACCACCTCTTTGGAGTGCCTGCAGCCTAGGACAGGTTTAGGAACCCAGCACCTGGTGGTTTTGTTCCTCACAGCTGATGCCAGGGTACAACACTAACTACCAGCGGAGAGAGAAAAGAGTTGATCCATAGCCCTCTGTCCAGGCACAAGCAGTAGATATCCCAGAGTAAGGGTGCTGTATATTGGCAAAGCAAGAGGTGACGATATGCACTGAAGAGGGGTGTGAAGCACTAGCATCGCACAGCCTCTCTGGATATTCAAAGGAGTTAATGAGATGAAAGATGGCTCGTAAGTTTAATATTGTAGCAAGAGGGCAGCTCCCTTTCTTCAGGAAGCATCAACAACCCCATGTGTCAGGAACGTAGCACTTTGCCAACATGCTGCCCCAGCTAGGAAATTGCCTCCGAATCTGCAGGCCATCTGGGAGGATCACGAGCTGAAATGCCAAAAAGCAAGGCACTTGTTCTCCAAGCAGAGGTTGGGTACTTACTGCCTGGTGAGATGCTCTGGGTAGTCTGGGGTAGGAAGGGAGGTGGTTGATGGGACAGTCTCTGTACAGCGCTATGAACTGCATTTCCTGCGGTGCAGTTTCCTTTTACTAACTTATTTTTGCAAAATTCCCAAGCTGCTGCTGCTCTGTCTTGCTTAGCAAATGCACATGATTTACTAAAGAGCTTTTGAACTGGGCAGAGCTGACATGTTGGCATATGGTATTAACCTGAAATAGTCACTGGTGCAATATAGTCACTGGTGCAATGATACACTGAGATAGATACATGTATTTTATACATATCTAGCTATAAGGGTAAGATCAACAATAATAAATACATCTTATTCTAGCCACTATGTGACAATATTTCTTAAATGAGTCTCATTTCCAATGGCTGCACGCACTTTAAGTCAGGAATTGTTTCTGACTTTTGTCTGAGTCTAGGTATTATAAACAGCACAGCAGGGCACTGGAGGAGGACGGCTTTGGGAGTGCATCAAGATAGTCTGCGATGGAAACATGGTAGTTGTGTTGTTTGTGTCCATCAACTCTACCTTCCGTAAGGTAAGGTAGTTTTCAAGGCAGTAGGCACGGAAATATTTTCCCTGTCAATATGAAGACATGGTGCTAAAATGGCAGACAAAATAAAATGGCACCTCCTTTGATGATAACAAAATTTTGTCAAAGCAGTGTAATGGATAGAAGGGCTACCGTTAAAGTGTCAGACACGTGCAATTCCTGGGAATATACAGAGCAAATTCCCCCTCGCCTGGAGGGTAAGGGAGTTTTCAGTTAAAGTATCTTAAGGAAGAAATTGAGCAAAACATCATGTAAAACAACCATACGCATTTTGGATGGAGGTGATGGAGGTGACAGAGATGCATTTTTTGAAACTACATTCACAGACTGAGGATGGGGATGAGGGAAGCATTGAGGGAGACAAGGTTACAGAGCGAGCATGACTTCTGCATACAGGCACAATCCTTTTACCCAAAGCAGGTGGAGAACCTGCACTGTCATATCCGGTCCCTAAAATGTCTGATCTGCCTGGGTAGTAGGCCATATTAATACTGTGATAAAAAACTGGAGGAACTCAATTCTCAGTAAACCATGGAGTAACAAAACCAGTGGTCACATAAAAGTGCTATCAACTAGAGCAGTGACTATGGGACTCTTCTCTGCACCATCAGGTAGATGTGCTGGTCTGGGGTTGCTGACTACGTTGACTGACTGATTTAAAAAAAAAATAAAATATAAAGAACCCAACCAACCCCTCACCTCAAACCAAACAATCTCCCTCCCCACCTCCCTCGAAACCCTGACAGTACAACAGGGAAAAAGGTTGAAACCATAACGTGGAGGAAGTGCAGCAACAACTCTGACACTCTGGGTGAGGGCAGGGATCTCCTGAGCTGCCTTGCAAGCGGTATGTGCCTCCCGGCAGGTCCCGGGCAGATCTAGAGCCCAGAAAGAAACCTCTGCACTTCGAAGAGCTATAAGACCTTGGTGTCACCAGGTGGCATCTCAATAAAACAGTGGATAGAAAAGAAGCAACCGAGGGAAGTAGTTCTATTTTTTGCAAGGTGCCAGCAATATCCACTCACAAGTGTATTAAAAAAAAAAATTCCAAAATCCGAAATCCAACCCCAGCATCCTAAGGTAATCCTGGTGAGAAAGAACAGGTTCCAGTTGAGATCAAAACGTGGCTGAGAGAGGAAAAAAATAGCAGATAGGAAGAAACTGAGCACTTCCACCCAATGTAAGGTTCAGAGGGGAATCACCATATTTCCCCCATAAGCTGTAACACTGTCTGATATGGGCTGCTCATTACCGAGAGAGGCTGGCCCTTCCCAAATGGCAAAATACACAGATAACATACAATTACTGAAGTTTGTTAGCACAGGGCAGGGCTGAGAGCAGCTGCTGCGAGACTGGCAGTAGCAGAGTAGAATAGGTTAAATGAGTGTTGATAAATGCTAAATATTCAAAGGGTCACCTTTATTCCTCCGACACCCCGGAAAAGTAGTTGGTACCACATTTGCAAACACTGGGAGGCAGGAGGAATAGGGTAGACGGCAACATTAAAAATGTTGTATTGCCCTTATACAGTTCAGTAGTAATCCTTCCCCTGGCATAATGCCCCCTAATAGAGCACAGGTGTCAAAAGTGCTCCACAAAGGAGGCTGCTCCTGTTATCCATGATTTCTGGGGGAGGCACAGGAAGGCTGCCAAGCAAGCTGGTGGTACTTGGGGCCCAAAACCCTATTGACAAAGTCCTGTTTCAGCATGCTGTCCACCAGCCCGTGCAAACAAAGGACCGAAAAAGCAGCCAGCAAGAGTCACTAGGGATATTGAAAATCTCTCTGCTGACAGTGACTGAGAACAGTGAGATTGTTTAACTCTGGGAATAGCTGGGAGGGAACACAACAATTTTAGAAAGATTTCTGCCAAATCACTCAAGCCTGAGCATCCATACATACCCTGTTTTTCTCTCACGCGCCTGAGATGGTCTTTGAACAAGCAATAAACACCTGAGGCTGCATGCAATTTCATTATTATCATTCAATTTACATTTTTGAAGACTTAAATTTGGTACAAGGGAACTGATAGCGCCAATCTGGTCATCCACAGTTCCAACAGATGACTGCATCTGTGCCCAGCTAAGACAGGTTATTATGCTTTGTGCTTAGGCTTGTTCTTATCAGACATTGTTGCGTGGCCTTTACTTGTAAAATCTGACAAGAATGAATTAGAAAAATGGGTGTTACAGCTCACCCATCTGCAGTTTCAAACATATAGGGAGCCTTAAGTGGAAGCATTCAAGAAATGAGAGCAAAAAGTGAAGGCTCGGTGTCACAAGACAAGCTATGCTTTTCACTCAGCAGGTAACCTTATCTCTAGGACAGAAGCTGGACTGAGCATCTAAATACAGAGCAGGCATGAATGAAGCCAATTACTGATTCAACTCCTTAAACACAAACATAAATGTCTTTATCTGAAGAGGCCTGCTGAAAAAGGTTTTCAGACTAGAAAACTTTATTTAAAACAGTGATAAAATCTAGAGAATTTGCAACGCTGTCATTAACTGTTGCTCTGTGAAGTGACCCTGCTCTGTTTTTAGTCTTCGCTGCTAATTATACATACACAATATCCTATCCAGGGCATATTGCCAATTTTGGCAGGAAGAAGAAGAGTCATCATGTTTTAGACTTGACAAAGCGTGGAGAGATTATTTGTTCAATAAATGCAATCATTTTGTGGATGAATGTTTTCTGAATAGCTTGTTTCCTTTCCCACCTCCTCAGATTCATCTGTCAAACAATGTCCCAAAATTACGCTTATTTTGTCACTTGTCAAATAACAGTTTACTATTACCATTCGGAAATGTGTGCCATTTAAAGGCATGTTTGGGTCCTGTGGTCTGTTCCAGTTTTCTGAGGGGACTGGTAATGCTCTCAGCACAGCTTTCTGATATAAGCACTCACAAAAAGTCACACTTTGTTCTCTAACACATACTCTCTCCTACTGACTTAAAATTTCCTTTTATGCCAAGCATTCACTCTAACAGACCCAGTTAATTGTGAAACTAGGGAAAAAGAGCACAGAGCAAATTGTGTATAAATGCAGAAAAAAACAATTCACTCAAGAATTCCAATTAATAATTATGAAGAAAAAAAGTGCTTAGTTTCCCTCTACCCGGGTCTAAGTTTGACTTAGCTAGGAGCTGTGGACAGTACTTTTAAATTGCACCTAATAACTTAAACTATACAAGGATTTTCCACAGCACTATACCACTTAGGGCATGGGCAAAAAGGGGTCAGATGTAATGCTAGCAACAGGACATGCTCCCACCTGTCTGTCAAAGACAGTTCTGAGCTCATGGAAGGGAAGGATGGAAACAAAGTGCTGCCTTCAGAAAGGGGATGCTGATGCAGCTGACCTAACGAAGGGTAACACAGTGGCTGCTGTCACCTGCAGACAGTCCCTCTAAGCACGCTGTGATGGCTCACTACTATGGGGTTGGCATTGCATTTTTCCCCCACTTTGCTGGTGCCCTGGCCAAAGCATTAGCAAGGAGAATGGTGGAACGGCGACTTGGATGCCAAGAAGCAGTGCAGTGGTCTCAAAGTCCATCAGCATTTGCAAAATGCACTCATGCACTTCGATGCTGGTCTGCTTGTGATGTTGGTGTGTGACACCTATTCCAGTGTGGGCTTTGAGCTCAGGTTCCCATGCGGTATCCTGAGGACCCCTCTGCCTGGATCTGATACAGCCTGGCTGGTGTATGATGTATGACACATACGTCAGTGTCCTGTCTGTCACATGACATCTGCGCTACCTGGGACGTGAGAATTTCCAGAAGGGGACATGCAAAGAGGCCTCATCTCAGCAAAAGGTGTTAGATCATGGTTCTTGGATATTCACATCCTCTGTCAAGACGTGTGACTGTGGGAAGACTTGGCCAAAGAGAGTTAGGTTTTTTGGACATTATCTTGCAAAGGTGAAGAGATTCAGAGGAACCCCATCTTCTAGGTAAATGTACATCAGAATTAGCAAAAAGCTGCACTGGCGTACATCAATTCAGAAGAGCAGATACAGAAGTGTAATCACTGAAGCTGTTCTCCAAGGCATCAAAAAACCAAACGTATGAAATATGAACATATTTGGGACTTTGTGTAAGGAAGTACTCATAGACTCCTGAAAATGCACATTGTCTTTCCAGACCCCTAAAGAAATGCAGGTACAGGAAGGTAACGCATGGACTGGCCTTTATCCTCTGCTGCCAGAAGGGCAAGAGGGTGGCTGCATAACAGAGAACTTTGTTCTGCCACATCACTGCTCCCCAGATAGACAGACTGAGTTATTGGTGTACATAAAACTAATAGCTGTAATTTCTTATGGTTGGTGCTTGCAGAAGAGCAGCAGTAGACCTTTGAGGAGACAAAGACACGAGGACTTTTCTGATTTATGTATTGCTAAGATTTTTTTCAAAAGTCCTTGTTGCAAAAAGGTATACCTACCTCCATCACATTTTAACCACATCCACACTACACTTGGAGTAGTGCTATTACTGGTTACATATACTCTGCAAGAAATGCGACTTGAGTTTTGAATCTGGAGGAAAGTTTCAAGAATAGCAGCTATGACATGCCAAGCACTTATAAGCTTGGCAGAAGGATCTGGAGCAATCAAAACCCAATAGACGTACAATCTAATAGCTCAGGCACCTAGGTACTTTAAAAAATATTTTCTAGAAGATGTGGGGTCACTGTTAGGAAGCAGCAGAGGAAAATATCTCTGTTGGTCGATTGATGGAAGAAGTTTGAACTAGCAGCATGACGCAGAGGTAACACTAGGAGGGATCTATAGAGCTGGGGAAGTGCAAATACTAATGTGAATAGCGATGGCAAGACCTTGCTTGGATGCTGTATTCAGTCCTGGCTATAAGTTAAAAAAATAATAAAAAAAAAGTCCAGGTTGGAAAAGGCAGAGTAAAAGGCTGCTAGGATGACATGCTGGGATGACAGGGGAAAGGATATTATGACAGGAGATAAATAAATTATAATAATTAAAAAAAAACTCAAATCAACCAAATAAGAAAAAAGACACCTCACTTGCTTAATATAGGAATACAAAGGTTGACCACTGGGTATGATTGTTCCTTCAGGAACACAGACTGACCATAGGACATTAATTGCAGGCAAAAAAATTATTTCAGTTAAAAGGAACAACAAAAAGGGTATAAAGTCGGTATGATCACTTTAGCTAAGAATTTAGGGAAAGGTTGCTACCCCACAGAGAAACAAAACCAGGAACAGCCTGTCAACTGGAAGAGTGGTAGCAACACCAAAAAAACCCTAGCCAGTTATATGAGGGAGCATGATAGCTTTGTAAATGAGATTATATATTGTCACAGCAGGGAACTGGCCTTGCTGACCTAAGATGTTCTTTCTAGTCTTAAGTGCAACTGATTAATTCATTAGCTGATGGCGCAGCCACTTCCCAGCCATTCATGAAGTGATACGCAGTTGTGAACAGACTGGGGATAAATTGGAACAACTCTGATTTATCTTACAGCCACTCTTCTAATTAAGTCTCCTAAGATAGAAGCCATACATTTTTCTACTAGAATCTCTGTTTTCATTCTAAACACAACTTTTTCCTCCCTAGTTCCTATAGGTAAAAAAAGAAAGTCTCATGTAAACCTATTAAAATACCTAGCATTTTACATTGTAACTTCTATAGACCTTTGTCAAGCGTAAGCTGAGGGCTAGTAAGCTAATTGCAATATGTCATAAGCTTAGAAAAAGAAAAAATCTGTTTAGATCAATCATTTAAAAACAGAAACATTTTTGTATATGCTGTTGAGAAGAACAGATTTTTGAGAAGAATTTAATAGAAGTTACATTTTCTTGTATTTTCCTGTGAGGTTTTATGGTTGGAAATTTTGATAACCTAGCAAACCAGCATTCTTTGAAATTTCGTAAAGTTTTCTTGTATCCTGCAATGAGTCTGCCCCAAATAGACAGTATTTAAACAAACGAAACAAAATTGCGCTGGGATCAAAGTGAGTTCATGTTGGGTGCCATTTTCAAATCCTTATTATGCACTTACAATAACTGCCTTGCAGCAGAACCAAAATAAACACACGGTATGGTGACTGCTAACACAGGATAATTTTCTAGTACTTAGATCTTTCATAGATCCTGTTCAAAGAAGTTTATTTCTATGTGCATCAAACATTTAAAGCAAGAGCAGTACAAATATTTTTAAAAACTTTAAAACTACGGAACCGTATTTTCTGTCTCTGCAGGAGGTAATAGTAGGATGCCAACTGACAAGCAGCAGTCAGAACTCCAGAAATCACAGAACATTAATTCAGTGCTACCGAGGCATGAGAAGACACAGAGTATCATGTACTTCTGATGAAGTACTTTTTTATCTTCCCGCATGTTAATTAATTAATTAATCCAGTGTACATTAGTTAAAGGGTTACAGGCTTGACTACTTTTTTCCTCAGGATTTCTGCATTGATTATTATTCTCCTTTTAACAAAAGCAAGGTGTACCTCTTTGATCTTGCAATAGCTGAAGAAAAAAGTTGCCTTTTCTAACATCCTCTTCCATTAGGGATGAAACCCAAACGAATCACTTTGAACTTTATACCAAACTCTACTTAGGAGCTTCCTTTCACATCCAAGCCAAGTACATACCTAAAGCCAGTAGGTAGAAACCTATGATAGTCTCTCCTTGCTCCGTTACAGCTGCCTCTCTGCTCAGAAAACTGATGTTGTTGTTCCTCCAAGGTGCCTGTGGAGAAAACTGGACAGACATTTTCAGCAGAGCTTATGACCCAGAAGTTGCCCTTTCCTCAGTATGTCCCAGTGAAATAAAACGGTTCCAGCCTTTTCCTCGGTTTCTGCTCCCCGTATTCAAGGGAGCTCTTCGATGAGACTAATGATCTAAAGAAGGATATCTCAAGGGACAGGAGCTTTGCAGCCTTCTGACCTGTTCTTCTTCACTAATCCTATCTATTAATACAGCCTGTGAATCTGTGGCCAGCCCAAGACAGCAGATTTCCTCATATCCTTATTACTGCTCTGTGCAGAAATCTTTAATGAAGAGCACGTATCTGAAAAAAAGACAACTTCCTTTAAAATAGGGTGATACCACATAACCTACAGGCTCACAGGCACACCCACAAATATAGTGCATATTGATATGTTGCTAAAATAGCAGTACTTTTGCCTTTTTGTCTTCACTGAAGACCAGTAGACTTTTAGCTCAAATGAAATTGAGGAAAAGTCTCACACAGATTAAAAGAAGAAAAAAAAAAAAGGCACAGTAAAAAGCAATGGGGAGTTGTCACTGCCTGAGAATGTGATTTTAACATAGCAGAAGAAATCAGCTATGAAGTTACCTTACCAGCAGGATGGTTGCTAATTTAAAAAGAAGGGAAGATAATTGCCAGTACAGGCTGAAAAAAAATTTTTAAGTCCTTTGAATTGTATTTTTAGACTGCTAAGCACCCTCCAATCTAGTACACTGCAAGTACAGTTGGATTTTCCCACCCTGTTGAAAAATGAGATCTCATCTTGTTGAAGAGACATATTATGTGTGATTTAAGTCAGTCTGGAGTATTTTTAGTCTTTACTGACTGTATTTTAGGTATGGTCTCTCTTACCAATCAGGTTGTAGTCATAATTAAAAAATTTGAGTCTGAATTAACTCACCTGGAGCAGCAAAGTTTTCCTGGCGAGCAACATACTCTTACTGCACTGAGATCCCCGTGCCCCTCTTGGTGCCCCGACCGGCTTGTCCCTTCCCCCCCTGGGCAGCAAATCATTCCTGGTGGTGGCACCCAGCCAAAGGAAGCAAAGCACCTCTCTGGGAACCTCCATGGTCCACAGGCCAGTTTTGTCCCTCCTGAGGTGGATTAATTCCTCCCATCAAGCTTTCCCTGTGTTTGTTATGATAGCCTTACCATGAGAGAGGGGAATAAAGGCAATGTGACGAGAATAAAAGGGGAGAGCAATCCTTAACAGCGAGAAGAAGGGAGAAGTAGCTGCACTGCGGTGAAAGACAGAAGCCTCTCACCTTCCTGCTAACGGTGAGGACAGTGACCCCCACACGCACTTCACTGAAGTCCCTTGCAAAGGTGCTAGGCTTGACTTGTCCCCAGCCATCTCGCTCTTGTACCAGTCACTGGAGCGCTGCGCTCTCTTTCTCCAACCTAAGTTCTGCAGCATGGGTCTGGCAGCTCCCGCAGGTCCCATTTAAGCAGCCAGGTGGCCTGCTTTTCCCAACTGCTAGCCACAGCCCACCTCCTGCTGACTTTTTGTAGAGACCTCTTCCTAAGTCTGTCTATAGACAGCTGATGTTTATCACTGACAAGCCTCCTAAAACATGCTGCTTAGCAGACTGTGACAGAGTGACCTGGGACTTACCAGCTCGGTGATTAAAAATGGCCCTAGCAGTTCTCTCAAGGTCAAAGCCCTGCATTGCTGTGCTCCTGCAACAGTCGCAGGTTGCCTCCAAGATTCCCACCACCATCCCAGCTTTGGGCATCCCTCGACCATGTGCACATCCCTCACAAGGCTGTCCGGCTTGCCCGGCAGATGCGATCTTTTCCCTGCCGTGGTGCTGCTCTCTGAGGTTGCCATTTAAGCGTCCTGTGGTCCCCAGCAAAGCCCTGGACACGCACGAGCTTTCACAGGGAATACGTGCACAATCACAGCTTTTCAACATTGAGCAGCCATTTCTAGCTAGTTATCTGCCTGATTGCAAGTGGATCGCTCTTCAGATGGAGGGTTGGGATAAAGCTGTGCCTGAAGGCAGTGCTCAGGGACATTCACAAATGCTCAAGAAGGCCCACAACAAAGCCCAGCAATATCACCTACCCTTCAGGACAAGGAACTTGGGTCAAAGAAGAGGTCCTCAGCTGAAAGCCCATCACAAAGCCTCTGTCCACAGATGCTCCCTCCTGTCTTGAGTGTATTTCATCACCTACCAAGAGAAAGATGTGGAAAAGGATGACACTTTACATTGGGCAAAAGCTGTCTACCGGGCGCATGCTCCCTCTACTCTCTCACTGAAAAGGAATCAGCAACCCAACAGCCCGCTTGTGGGACAAGTCCAATGCCTCCGGGCAAGATCCCTCAAGCCTTGTGAGAGGAAAGAGAACAGCTCCTCGATGAGTTTCCTCCTGCAGTGAGGCATGTCTCACCCCATGCAGGTCACTCCTGCTGTGCAGCCAAGACCTGGTGTCCTGGAACCGGGTGTTGGTCCCCACCTCCCAAGAAGCCGCGCTCGTGGCAAGTATAGGGAGCGCTGATTTCCTACACCACAGGCAGTGCTGAGGTGGCAGAGCATGCTTGCTAAACACTTCTCTTTATGCACAAGCCGGTTTTCCATGGCATTTGGCACAGGCCTAGACTTCCAAGTCTGGGTTTGGCATCTGTTGTCATACAAATGCCAGTGCCTGTGACTTCGATTAAACAGGGACAGGGACAAGCAGTAGAGAGTATGTTTCATGTAAGCCATTCAAGGAAACTGTATGATCTATGTACACGTGACCTCTTTAGGCATAAGCACTCTAAACAGTAATAAAGTAACAATGACCTTTATTTCCCTTTTGCTACAATAAAAGATAAAGCGTACTATTTGCCTGGATATCCTGCACCTGAATCTTGACTTTTCCCAGCTGCAAGTTTCTTTTGGTTTCATATAAAGACCGCAGCTCCATAGACATTTCAATTCAACTCTCCATTTCAGTGGTAAAGTCTTCTGCCAAGCCTTGCACCCACCTGGCAATAATAATGAGATTTTTAAAAAAGAAAAAAAAAAAAAGAGCCTTATGATATCAAGGAGAAAAAAAAAAAATCAGGGTGAACTGTTCTCCATGGTCAAGCACACCTTTTGATTTCACCACACCCCCCCAGTCTTCACATACTACACTGAGTGACTAATATCTTGGCCTGCTTGCAGTTTTCTCCTTACTCCCTCCTGCAGTATCCTTCAATAAAGGACAGACTATTTGCAAACCCCTGTGATTTGTTTCATGTGTCTGCAGGTCACTGTACTTCCAAACGAGAGGAAGGCTCCCTCCGCAGATTACAGTTGCCTCATTTCATGTCTCTCAGCGCTTCGGTGGTGACCAATTTACTGGCATCACAGAGATTATCTGTGAGTGCCTCTACTATCTTTGCAAAGTGCTTTAAAAAGATTAGAGCAGTATACGGTGCGGGCAGTTCTATAAAAAGGAGAAGAAACTAAAATGCTGTGGTGGTATGGAGAAACTACTGTGCTCGGCATAGCTATGACTGTGGGAAAGCATGAGCGAAAAACCGATTTGGACATGAAAGGACCCTAAAGTGCCCCTTTCCTAATTACGCAGGAGCTGCAGCCTGGCTCCTCAGAAGGGACACAAGCAACGCCTAACGTGCCTTGGGTGACCGGTGCCGCGGCTCCTGCTGTACCCTCCCTCTGCTCACCCAAACCTCTCCCGCGTGCGTTTCTCCCCGCTGTGACCTGCCAGCTACAGCAGGGCCGTGCGACCCACCTCCTGCCAGCTGTGGGAAGACAGGCTGTGGTGGCACCGGAGACGGGGCCGTAAGGGCTTTCTCTCAGCAGATGGCAGATGACCTTACCCACCCCCCGCCAAGCCAGGCGGGGAGCAGGCACGCACCCATCGTGCGGCTGACGCGCGGGCCTGCGAGCAGGAGGAGCGCGTCCTGTCCGTGCCCGGCAATGCCCCTCTGAGCTCGACATGTCAGACCCGCCGCGAACTGCTCTCCGCACGCCTTCGAGGAAGGGCCTGCGCAACCGGCAGAGCAGACTGGGGTCAGCCCTGCACACACCCCTGCCAGCTGAGATCCAGTGACCTCACTGATGCAAGTAAAAGCAGAGTTTGGATTTTAAGACCATCAGTAAGCCACGTTTTCAAGTCCAACAGAAGCTGAAACTTTTATACTCTGTGTAAAAGAATGTAAGAAATTAATACTCATGGCTGCACTTGAGGGTTTAATGCAGCTGTTACTGGAAGGTTAATGAAGGAGTAAACACTCTGAAACCACCGGTACCTCAGGACACCTGATTAAAGCGAGTGATGAAATGACTGGGTTATGACACGACAGGTTAAAAAAGCCCGTTTTATGGACACACCAAACCAATCAATGGTCTCTGAGGTGGCAGGCAAAGCCAATTTAGAGCGGATATAAGCCAGCAGGTAGCCCCCATTTGGGCTGCTAAAAATGTGCAACAGCCTTTTAATCCCTATCCACCTCTCTAAATGCTTTCAAAGTGACATATATGCCAGCACAGTAAGGCAAGTATCACCGGAGCATTAACTGGCCCGAGATACTCAGGCTAGTTACATTGGAGTTCAGTTTGCTGACTGTTTCCACTACATCATAACAGAAAAATCCTAAGAATTAAAATTTGTCTGTGACAGAATACATACGATGTATGTTTCTAACAAGCACCTGTTTTCCCTGAGGAGCACCGAGAATTTGGCAGTTGCCAAAGGGATGATTTTGTCAGAAAGCTAGCGTAAGTTCTCACAGCACTATTTGTGCCTGGTACCAGTTACACATGGATTAAACAAAGGGACAAAAGAGGGAAGAGGCACAAGGAAAAATATGCAGGAGGGATGGGTTGAAATAAACCATAAGCAGACAGAAATTGGCTCTGTGGAATAAAAATACAGTTTTGTGTCTGGCAGGCATAGAATTTAGTGAAATTTTACAGAAATATGAATCAGGGGTATTTGAAGGCAAATTCAATGGTACATTAGTAGGAACATATCTACATAGATTTTTTTTAAAATAAATTATTTTCATTTCTACTTTACATACATTTTTCATTAGACTATTCACTATAAAATGAAAAAAACTGTCAATATCCAGCAGGACATCACTTAGTCTTGCAAAGAATAATCATGCAATGATCAGTTATGCCTATGGATTTCATTGAGGTAGTTGGAAAATGCATTTCATATCAGTAACAGATGATTTTTCTAAAATCAGATCACGTATTTGTTCACTGCTTCCAAGAAAATACACTTGCTGAAACGATTTCCACAGAGTCTTTTCTAATGCCCACTGAATTAAAAGAAAAAACTCCTATAAACAGATCGGGTCACTAATGCTTAAAACATGCCGATGGGTGAATGGGAACGACTGTGCTAGCTGCATGCCACTTAGCATAGCTTACCTGTAAGAAAGCAGACCTGAATCTGCTCTTTCATTGCTGAGGTTCAACTGGTGGTAACATAGCAACCTCCAATTTTATAGCAGGAAAACATATCTGAAATATTTAAATTGAAGAGTTACCATAATATGAAACATGCTCAACCATTTATGTTTCAAAACATGCTCGTTTAACCCTAGACTGTTCCCTTGCTGTGACATTTCAGCATGAAAAAAAAAAAAGCACTCAATGCATTCTCCTGTTGAATGTCCAAACCACGATTCAGCTCCTATGTTAGGTTACTTACCAAATTCAGCTAAGAAAATGATTAGATCATATAATTAATATTGTAATATCCATGTAATATTGTAAAATCCGTGCTTCTGCCATGTTTTTAATGGAGTTCAGCCTACTCTGCTTCATACTTTACTCTTACTCCCATCTATCTTGAAAGCTAACATTTCTCTGAGGAATTTTGTTCTGTAGCTTGCGACAGATCTAGAAAATTACCTGTCAGAAAAAATGCTTGGTTAGCACTTATTACTGCAATATACAGTTTGAAATTAACAATTTCTCAGGGAACACTGTGTCTAGATTGATGCTAATATGAAAACAGACTATCTTGCAGCTTCAAATATATGCTACTTTCATATTGAAAGATGATTCAGGAGAAGGGAAAACTGCCTCGTGCAGATTAGGTGGCTGAGACTTTGTATTATTTAAACTCATTGCTCCGAGCTGAACTTACACTGAGTAGGTTAGGTGATGCTAAAGAAAACTAAAACCCTCCGGGCAGCTCAATCAGTTCATGAGAGATCACAGCGAAAAGCGGGAAGTCCTGCTTCTGAGGTGACAGAAGGAGTTTCCTAAGGAAGTGAGGGGACCAGGAACTCTTGGAAACCACTGAGAAGGAGTGGAAATTTGGCTAGAAGGCAGGAGCCTTTCTGGGGCATGGGGAAGTTCAAGATTTGAGCATTTTTATTTCCAACCTGTCTTCATGAGTTGCACTGATGTTTTTGTATTAGAAAAATGTTACTGCAGTTCCTGCTCTAGCAAAACTTGGGTTTTGGGCTTTAAAAGCCTTCCAGTCATCCTTGGCAAGCTCATTACAGTAGAGGTTTAGACAAACCTATTTCAAAGCAGTGGGTGACTTGGTGTTCTGTCGCTGGGGCACTTTCACTGTCTGTGTTGCAGCAGCACCTCAGTGCTCCAGCTGAGAGGGGAGCCCACCTAGAGTATCATTTTTCCCCAAATATGGGCTTGCATCTTATCATATGCCTGCAATCTCAGGGTTTATGCACATTTGTGAGCCACGAAAACTTAAGAAGATGCTACCACTCACAAACAGGATCAAAACCCTAGCTACCCTTCACAGTCAGGTATGTTCAATACAGAGCATGCTTGCTGGCTGCTAATAGTAAATGACATTTTATTACAAGTCATTGTGAACAAACTTTTTTTTTTTGAGGACCTGAAGTTAATTCCTTAGGTATTGGTTCAAAAAGAGAAATGACACTGTTGGTTTTTTTCTGCTTACCAAACTCTGAAGTACACTGTAAGAGGCAGGTGCACTGAATGAACTGTCACTGACTCATGTGAAGAAATCACTCTCTGCAGAAAAAGCAGAACAAAGACCCCAGCATTTCATGTATCAGCAGGACTTTAATGTCAGGAGAATCTTAAAGTTGCGTTCTAGGGACTAAGCAAGCTATTGCGAATTTGACAAATTAGGGAATTATACAGGGAAAAAAAAAAGGAAACAAGGCATCTCAAAATGTATTTCATTTATGACAAAAGAAAAGAAATAAAGAATACTAACATGGGAAAAAGTCTCAATAATAATTCAATAAAACACACGCTTCCTAGCACCTACCCTTCTCCCTGGTGTTATACTTACTCTTCCATTCTTTCTCTTGAAGTCTTTGGGTTGTTGGCTTCAGTCAGGGGGAGGGAATGGTTACAGGGAGTCATCAGTTTTCCTAGGTTTTTGCTGGGAGGAGTATGATGGTGGTGGTGGTTGAGGTTTCTCCCTTTTCTTGGCCAGGAAAAGCATGATGTTGAAGCTGCTGATTTCTTCCTTCTCCTTCTAAGGTCCACTTGGAACTATTTTTGTACACGTTCTTTCATGCTTTACACCTTGCTTTTTTCCTTTGGTCTGCAGCTCCATTATGTCTGAATGCCTGTCGTGGTTTAACCTCAGCCGGCAGCTGAGACCCACACAGCCACTCGCTCACTCCCCCCACGTCAGGATTGGGGAGAGAATCAGAAGAGTAAAAGTGAGAACACTCGTGGGTTTGAGATAAAAAGTTGAATAGGTAAAGCAAAAGCCGCGCACGCAAGCAAAGCAAAACAAGGAATTCCTTCACCACTTCCCATCAGCAGGCAGGTGTTCAGCCATTGCCAGGAAAGCCGGGCTCCAACGCCATCACTCCAAACATCTCGCTTTTCCTCCTTCCCCCCACAGCTTTCTATGCTGAGCACGATGCCATAGGGTCTGGGATATCACTTGGGTCGGTTGGGGTCAGCTGTCCCGGCTGTGCCCCCTCCCAACTCCTTGTGCCCCCCCAGCCCCCTCGCTGGTGGGGTGGGGTGAGGAGCAGCAAAGGCCTTGGCTCTGTGTAAGCCCTGCTCAGCAGTAAGAAAACATCCCTCTGTTATCAACACTGTTTCCAGCACAAGCCCAAAACAGAGCCCTGTAACAGCTACTGTGAAGAAAATTAACTCTATCCCAGCCAAAACCAGAACAATGTCCTATATAAAAAATATCTTACATATGTTGCATACTTCTTATCTGTTTTCTCTGCTACCTATAAGCTGGTCTTGCCCCGCTCCCAGGTTTACATTTAACTGTTTGCTGCTGAGCTGTTCATAGCCCTGAATTGACAACCTGTGCCCTCTTCCCTTATCCCCCCATGTCTGCACTCATCTGCCCTGCACCCTGCGTTGCCACAGGCAAGCCCTCCACTGCCAGGCCAGGCCTACATTCTCCTACATTGCAACATTAAGACAGTGTCATAAATATTTCTTTCTACGCAGAATAACTGCTTGCTACTCCTGGCTAGACAAAAATTGTGGCTATATCACATGATTATAAAAAAACAGGTAAAACAAATCAGGAAATACTCACCTGATAATTAAAAAAAAAATTGCTGTCACAGCTAAGCCAGCTAGAACAAAGTTCCAGGAAGGCCAAGACAGTCTGAGACAAAGCAAGCCTGACGTGCCGTAATACTGCAGTGTTAGTAATTAGCCTGTGGCATGTAACTAGCAATAACAATAACTGTATTTGTGGGGCTACAGGTTACACGTATCAGGCAGCAATTGGATAGAGCTGCATTGGCTTCAGTGAAGTTCTGTTCATTCATATAAAAATTATAGAACAAAGCAAACTTCCTGCTTAACTCCATCTATTCTTGTCCTGTGTCAAATGATGCACAGATTGATTCTAACAATGTTGAAAGAAGTGCGGGTTTCTTTTTTGACGAAGCTTTTGCTTTACATGCTCTGCTCCAACATCCAAACTAGCAAAACAACACAGACTTTTATCTTAATGTGTTCGTATAAGATTACGTGCAGGCAGCATAAATGAGAGCAAAACCCAAGGCACTGTGCTTTCATTCCATTGCCTTTGCCATCATGTCTGAGAGCAAAGCCTGCAAGGATTCTCTTTTCCTTCCTTTTATTTAATTTGTGCTTGCCTTGCACGAAACATCCAGAAATTACAAGGTAGTAAGATTCACATCCTACAACTTCCCGTTCAAACCTGAGATATGTTGGCTTCCTAAAACTTCCATTCAAATTGATGAGCTTTCCAAGGACTTAGCCACAATTAGAATTTAATCCTGGATTAAGACAATACAACACAGGAGGAGGAAATCACTGAAAACATAAATAATCTTAACCTGGTATTATGCTTCCGTCAAGTGAATCCACTTACTTGTTTCCAGGTGCCGGTTGCTATTATAAAATACATACCATAGACTCCTATGAAGTCTTTAATAGCATTCCAGCAGGTCTGGGAGCAGATAATAGAAGTGTCTCTTAACAATGACCAGTCTAGGAGACTGCTATAGCAGAGGAGTCCTAGACATGCTGGTTTCTTCTGCTCGTTTCTGGACTTCTGTAATACACTTACTGTTTTGCTATTGGAAATCAGAAAGAATGCATCCTCTCAGGATGCTGAAAAGGAAAAATACTTTTTCTTCTGCTATCTAGTTCATGCTCCTGCACATCCCATGGACTAACAGGACTAACGGTCATTTCCAGAGTACCAAGAATGTCGCTCCCCCAAATGAGATTAGAGCTTGGAAAGTATCTAACGTATTACCAGATCATTTGAATACAGTTGTAAGTGGTCAGAGAATTACCTGCAAGCTATATAACAATACATAATCAAGCCAGGAGTATAAAGTTTTTATGGAGAACCAGACACTCTTCCTTACTTCCTACGCATTGTTCCTTACCATCAAATGTTATTTTATTTTTCTCCTATGCTGGGTTTTGATTCATATGTTAAAATATCAACACTCACAAGCCTTTACATCTAAGCTCCTAAGAAAGAGGAAAATAGACATCTCCTTCCCATTACATGAATTAGTTTACTTTGGGATAGTACCTTTCCATACATCAAAAATATATTAAAAAAGACCCAAACATTGTACTCTTACTTACACAATGGTAAAGGTCCCTTGTTGAACAGGATATACAAATACAAGATTAATGTCCACATTCTGGAAAGTGAGCAGGACCACTATTTTTGGACAAGCCACTTCAGTGTCTCTTCCAAACTTGGGGAAGAAATCAGGAATGCAATTTCTGGAAAAGCAAACTGAGGTTTGGATTACTACTAGGTACCTACTGGCTCTTTTGTGTGACTGCCAAAGGAATTCTGTATAAATCCCAGGTATCTGGGCCATGTGGTAAAGAACATGAGTTTTATCACAGACATTATTTTCTCACATGAACAGTTTTAACAGAAGCATCATTATGTCACAGAATACAAGTGTTTTGTGCAGGGACTCCATTCTGGCTCATAATTTAAGTTGGCATATTATAGCAGACAGCTTTCTGCCAATATAATGTATATACAATATTTTATAACCAAATTAAAGTACACTCACTCTATTAGAGAGGAAAGAGTTGCACATCCATGTAAGCAGTGGGATTTTACAGAAGAAACTTGGATCCCATTAAACTTTTATTTACTAAAGACAAGACTCATGCCCATTTGATACAAGACAAGGTGGAAGAAAGTGGAAAATGTCACAATCTCTGTATATTTTGTAATGCCAGAAAGCTCTGTCAATTGTCAGGGTTTAGGCTTCCCTGCCTCTGCCTAAGAATATTTTGGAAGCACTATAGATACATTACAGGTTACCCTATGGACAAAACACAACCAGCTGAGGATTTCAAAGCAGAGCACCTCAGAGTCAGAGGAGGAGAGGCAGCACCGCTGCTCCACTGACTTTCTAATGCCTGAGCCTCATCACCACCACCAGCCATGCTTCACCCCTACCACCTCCAATGAACAGCTTGTGCCTCTTGAATTTACAATACAAGAGCTCCAGATTTTACCTTAAAGATGGATAAAGCATGCATGCAGCCATACACGTTTGCCAAAGAACGGGGGTGATGACGGCACAGGGGCAGATGTCTGTGTCTGTTGCAGCACTTCAGCCCGTATCTCCCCCCATCACCACTGCCCACCCCGCTCTCTCTTCCTGAGCCTTTTGCGTGTAGGGAAAGGCCGATTCTCCTTACAGTCTCTTCTGTAAAGATTTCATGGAGCTGGAATGCTCATTTATTTTCTTTCCCATCCAAAACCCAGGACTTGTACAAAACGAGAAGGTAGATTCTCTCACTTCACTGTTTTTTTTTGAAGCTGACTGCTTTTCAGCATCTTTTCCTAAAGAAAAAGCATGCATGCCATCACTCTATCTATCAGCCTGCTCCTCCCTGGCAAATTTGAAGCTATGTGTCAGTTCCAACTGCCTGCAACAGAGAAGTAGTTTCAGGCATACGGATTACAAAAGGTCTCAGGAAAAGCTTTCTTAGCCTTTAATAATGCCAAGTGAGAGTTACTAACATGCTTTCCCAACGTCTTCCATTAAAAGGATGTTAAGAAAGAGCAATAGTGGTATCTGTCTGTGTCTTCACCACAAGGCTGGGATCAACAGTTTTACAGAAGTCAGAGATACCATCACCTTAGTAGTCTTCAAGATGCCATGGTAGTACACAGAAGGGCTATAGTTGCCAGCCTTTCTCATGGTAAACATTGATGCAAGACATATCTAAAGACAAAAATATTCCTTTTTTTTTTTATTTTGTAAACCTTTCAAGCATTTCACATTTCTAAGTTGATCTCCTTAACAAAAATATATCGACACTGCAACTTCAAATCAAAAGGCTGACAACGATGGATAGGTAACAGGTTTCAGTGGCTTCCACTGAAGAACCATATGGGGCTACAAACAGCTTTTCCATGTGACTGAACGCAGCATTCCGACAAGAGCAAAAGACTCGGCACAACACAATCCCTACAGAAGAGAAAACATCATCTCTTCTTTCCCTGGAAAGTTTTAAAACACCAGTAGTGTTTGCAGGGACTCTGCTCTGACAGCACTTTAGGGAAAGGATGGAAGCCAATGACTTCTCAGAGAAGGAACAGGAACAAACAACTCCAGTAGTGATTTCAGAGTAGCTTGCCTGAAAAATACAGCCTCTCTCATCTTGCAAATGAATGGCAAAGTCCTTCAGCACTTCAAAAGGAGCAGTATCAGCTTTTCAGGGCTGTTTGCTTGGTGTATAAGTAAACAGGCTGCTTATTTGGGCAAGAGCACATGCTACCAAGCGAGGTCAGGAGAGGTGAGGAGTTACTCATATCAACACTCTGCAGCTTGACAACATGGCCAAGGAGTTGGGCGCTGCAACACGTTGCCTGCTTTCGCTCGTAATCCTGCGAGCAGGTCAGCCAGGGCTGCATCTGCTGAGGGGAAAACAGAGACCATCACTGTTCATAGACACACAAAAAGTGAGCTTTCAAAATGCTGTCAGCTAGTCCTCGGGTCACTTTACCAATGCAAACCGGAAAAATAAAGCCTAAAATTTGAACAGCACTTTTCACCATTAGGGTGCCAAGGCTTTCCACAAAGGACATTTTATTTGCCCAGGCAAATCCAACAGATCCCTGCCAACCTCAGGGCTTCATCATACATCAGCTGAGTGATCTGAGCCTTGCTTGCACCCGTGCTGAGTTTTAGGGATCTTTTCTGTTACTAGGTCAGAGATCAAATGCATTTGCTTTTTCGTAACGTTTTCAATCACATTATGTCACTTGAGAAGGAGAATTGTAAAGCTCAAGGCTATTGAGAGTTTTCTTTAACAGGCTACAAGAACTGATCCTTTAACAGCCTGGCTGGAAATAGGAGCCGGTAGAGCTATCCATACTGCAGCAGTACTACTATTGAAATTTCACTTCCACTTGGGACAAGATAAAGCCACACTGAAAGGCATCCACGTTATTCCAAGTGACAGAGACAAACTCACAAAACCAATAGCAATCAATCACAGACAGAAGGTTGTGCCTCAGTTCTCTAAGAGGCTCCTTCTCTCCCTGCAGCAAAACAGCCGGGCATGTCATTCACATCACGGCAGCCAAGCTGGCTCTCTGCAGAAATGCTGGATTTTTCACCCTGTTTGGGATTTCTGGGAAGAAAAGCCACTGCTAGCAGGAGACTGAGAATGGACGAGTACAAAGACTGCAACCAGCTGTTAGCCAGGAAGTAATATCTTCTGACCTGTGTGAACATCAGAGGCAAATCATCTTTCAGATGTTTTCTCAACACCGTCCCCATGACACAGTACACAGCTCAGGAGCCTGCACCAGCACTGCAGGAATGACAAGTGGAGAGCTCTGACTGAAGACGTCTTATTCAGAATTATCCTCCTAAATCTTTAAATCTATAACCTAAATCTGTGTCCCATATGAGATCACACAGATCTTGCCAATGGCTCAGTTCTTCCCTCTCCTTAGGTACACTTGCTAAAATCTGAGGGATAAGCAGGAGGTATGCTTTGTTAAATAGGTCCTTGATCCTACCTCTGATCTGACACCTTCAATGATGGTAGATCTGGGCTGTGCCTTTTCTACCCCCCTCAGGGCTTTTCGCATGTGGTTTTGTTTTCTGATGCCAAGCACTGACACACCAGTCACCAGAGAGTATGCTTTCTCTCACTTTAGAGGTGGATGTGCCCCAACCTACCCTCATCACATGCAGCTGATGCTGGGAAGAAGTCCGTCTCCCACACCATGGGAAAAAGGGTTCTGCAGTAAAGAGCAGCAGAAGCACTTCTTCTCTCAGTACTATTTCTGGCACAGCCTCAGATTATCCACCTCTGTGATATAAAAATGTGTCATCCCAGTATTATGCTATCTCGGGGTAGATTTTCCTTCAAATACTGAAAATGACTTCTCAGACTCCAAAGGGACATGACGTCAAACAGCTGGGCAAAGACACTCAAGACACTTTCCATCATCTGTGCAGGGAAAAGAATGGACAAAAACAAGCATATTTTTGGTGGACTGCTCCAGAACAGCAATTAATACATTGCTATGTGGGCTAGCAGAGGCAGCCAGGAAAGTCTACCTGACAGAGTGCTATTAACAGCTTTGAGAAAGTCTCATGTCTTGTCTGGTACTAGGGTCTCCACACGGAGTCATACGATCTTATCATTTCAGCAAGACACTTGAAATTTATAACACCCTTATTTTACTCATTGTGAGACTGAGATTTTCCTTCATGTTGCTCTTCTACTTTGCTACCTTTGTCATTGTGAAGCTGAGCGCCCCATCTACAAGCTGCCTGAAGGAGCCCAAGTCCGTTCTCCTGAAGTCCACGGCTTTCTCTCTGTCACTTGCCTTCCTTACCACCCCCTTTCACATCAGCCACCACGCTGACTGCTTCACCCCTGGTTTTATGTCCTGTTGGGAGAGTTTCTGGGCTCTGGTGCTCCTTAGGCATCAGGAAGCCTCCTTCTCCCACAGAGGACCGTCTCCCACTGTTTTGTGGTTCCCAGCTGTGGCTGACTCACCTCAGGCATGCCACACGCTCCCGCCTCCTACGCTCCGGCCCACCGACATGCGTCCTGCCTTTCTGACCCCACGCGGAAGGGCTGCACCTGAGGCATCTGCCAAATACTCCAAGTTAAAGAGTTTTAAAAAAAAAAAAAAGTGAAAGAGGGAGACTTATGAACACACATCCCAACCAAAGAGAGAGGAGACTGAGTGAAGCTGTGACTCGCAGCGCAGATACCCAAGCTGGTAAGAAGAAAAGCTGAAGCTCTGGCAGTTTCCCCCACGGTTCCGCGAGCAGCCGAAACACCTCTTCAGCAGCACCATCCCGATCAGCGCAACCCACGTTTGTAAACCTTGTTAGTCTTGTGGGGAAGAGAGACTGGCTCTGCACTCCAGTGCTGGGGCACGCACCTGCACTGGTGGAGACGGAGATGCGGATCCCTGGCTGGAGGCAGCAGGACATGCTGTCTGCCAGGGCAGAGAGCTCGCTGGCTACAAATCCTGTTTTACCTCTCCACTTTTTGATTTTTTTTAAAACTGTATTTTCTAACAGAAAGGCTCAGCTTTCACAAAGTAGGACTTTCAAAGAACAATTTAATTTCACAAAATCCTTTACGTGGTAAAGGCTATAAATCCCCTTCATTTTCGCAGAGAGTCTTACTGAATACAGTGCTTTTACCAGCCAGTGCTGGGGCAGGTCACTGATCACACCTGAAGACACTGACTGCAGAACCAACCAGGGACCACTACAAGTGACTTAAAAGAAGCCCGGATGTAAAAATGAATTTATTGTTTCAGATGAGATGACAGCAAACTAGGTGTAAGTAAATGTGCATAAACATTAAAATGCTCCACCCACTGAATGCCTTCAAACAGGCACCAAATTCCAGTGAAATCGAAGGTATATCACAGCTGGGCATCACACTGCAGTGGCCCCATCACACTGGACTGTTTAGATGACTTTAGGCACTGGAAACCCAGGCCTGAAGGTGGAAACCCCTCAGATTTTGGTAAGAATTGAATATGTACTCGCTGGGGAGCGTTAAAAAGAGATTACATACCTCACCCTCAGTATTTAATCCCCCAAAGAATGAACTCCCATACAAACTGCTATATGATAAGGTATTCAGAGCCCATCCTCTGGGCCAGCTTTGGTAGCTAAGCAAATTATCATATTGTAATAAACTTTGTAGAACATGGTTTTCATTAATAATGAATAAAAATACATCAGAGCTTTCCCGTGTTTGTCATATCACCTTCACAGAGTGATCAGCGTGAACAGTTCATCTTTGGATTTCATCTTGAAGTGTCATACTCGAACTGAAAGAGGATGCTTCAAAGGTGACTGATTGCTGCCATCCTGTGGCAGGCACATGTATTTCAGACTGACACTTGCCAAAGAGAAAATACTCCTTTAAAGGTGTCATTTTAGAAAGAACTCTTAATACGTCATATTATTCTTAAATGCCAGAGAAGGAAAGCTAGACGTCTATAAACGGCAGTCTTTCATATCTTAGAAAGCCATGGGCCATTACAGCGATTCTAGCAGAAATGACTCTCCTAAGCAGAAAATAAGGACCAGATGTGAAGGGGCTCATGTCCCCCTTTTACATTGAAAGGTATTGCAGCATTCAGTGGTCTAACTCCTAGCCCAGCTCTAGCCCTAATCAGATCAGACTGCCAGTTCCAGAATGCACATAAATACAAGGATGTCCCTCTTTCCGATGGTAATGGTAATTCTCCTGCTGTCCTCAACTGGAAAAGCCATCAGATGGCTCAAATAACGTGAGCCCTCTGCTAATACTGCATCCAAACACAACACAATAGCACTGCTCCTAACACTGAATCTAAAGGGGGTAGAGAGGGGATATAAATAAATCCCTGAATGACCAACAGGCTGTTACTTTCTGAGAATCTTTTTCCCACATCTTGTCCCCAGTTTTAGTCTTTTGGGGGAGAAATGCAGTTTTCTATAACATGGCTGTGAGATTCAGGCACCTGGGAACACAGGTGAGAACTTGCAGACTGACAGCAACATGCTTTTTAACTCCAGATGAGCTAGAGACTCCAGAAACAGACAAACTGAAGGTTTAAGAGATCCCAGCCTGAACAAAACCTGAACCCTCTGACACAGTAAGGTGATCACACAATCCTGGAGAAGCCCCAGTTAGCAGAAAAGACCAGACCTGCTGAGGTGTGGCACTTAGATCTTACCCTTGGCCAAGACTAAACATGATGTGGGACTGAGACACCAGACCCAACTAGACCAGAGAAAAGCAGAGAGACTTCAAGAGGCCTGAGACTCTGCAGGCCCTGACAACCATGGCCACAACCGAGATCCAGATTTCTAGAACTGTATTCTTGTTAGAGAACCAAAGACTTCACAGGGACTGAAAACTAGCTGGTACCCTATTGCAAGGCGGCGGTGTCCTACAGCAGGCTGTGCTGCATCCTTGGAACCGGACCCGTGCCAGCACGGACCCCAGGAAACTTTGCAGCTAGTCACCCACAGTCTCCTCTCGCAAGACACTCTCCACACTCATGCGACCCTCACAGGCAAAAGTGCATCCACTTGTTGAAGAAGCCATCAAGCAACACACTGAAGGACTCACAATACTATTTAGTAACCTTTGCAGGACTCCTATACTTCCTGCAACTAGACGGGCTCCCACTTTTTCATAATACAAGCCCTTAGACACCACTGGGAACAATTCACAAGCACCAAGGTTACCTGTACCCGTCCTGCCTTTGATGCCAGATTGTGAATGCTCCAGTTTCAGAGTGAGGGCAGAGTCTCTTCTGCTCTGCAGATACCAGGGTCTGTGAGGGCCCAAGTCCAATTCACAGCAGAGCAAATATCACTTACCTCCTGCCAAATTCAACTGTGCTGCCCAAGACATCAGTAGAAGAGGCATTCAGCTAGATTGTTAAACCTAAAGGAGAGGTAGACACTAGGAAGGTTGGTATGATGTGCATCATCTCTGAACTGTGAAGTCTGTGCAAAGATGATGAGAAGCCGTGACAGACCACAGCAGGACTGTGCCCCACAGATACACGTGCAGCCCAGCCTTGTTTTCCCCTTAGCACACGATGACAGAGCGGGCAGAAAAACCACACTCCCTCTATACCCAGTTGAGAAGTAGATCATAACAGCCTCCACAAACCAACCAACTTACACGAACACAGGCAAAATGGGAGCTTCAGTCTCCCACACGCTCTCTCTTACTCTCCGAGTCACGCACTGACAATCTCCTCTCTTTCACCCAGACCTGCTCCCTCTCAGCAGCCCCTTCCCTTCTGCGCTCAGTGCTCAATAGCTTGCAGCAGCCAGACCGTGGTTCTGCCCATCAGCATCACACCCACTGCGCCAGCGGCTGCCTCTGACGCTGCTTCTCTGTGCTCGCAGCCCACCACAGCCAGCCAGCCCTGCAACTCCTTGTTTGCCCTCAGTGTTGGCAGCACCCCCCGACACATACTTGCTCAGCTTCTGAGAGGCTTCTTCACTTACTCAGACACAATTTCCCCAACCCCCAGCTCCCTCATAAATTTCCCGTCTTCAAAGACACGAGTCTTAACTACTTACGTTCCATGAAATGGGATATTCCAAAGGCAGAAGGGACTTCCAGCTGGTAACACGAAGAGCCAGCAGGCTAGGAAAGGGGAAAAAAGAGAAAAACATCGGTTTGGAGTAGCAGGGGAAGGATATTCACCCATCATGTTCCTCTGGCTGAGGCAGGGAGCAAGGGTTACCACAGAGGTAGCCTCAGGCTAGCAGGAGCAGGCCTGCGAGGGAGCACAGGCAAGGGAAAGGGCAGGAAGGGCCAAGGGGGAAGGAACACGGGCAGAGGCAGGGAAAGCCAGCCACTGTGGGCCGCAGCCCTGCCCAGGAAACACAGGCTGATGAGAGGTACAGGCCGGAAGGAAGCAACAAACACCTTCCAGTTGGTCCTGCTGGTTCATCTCCTGAGTCAGTAAGTCACTGCTGTCAGTAACACCGAGTATATCCAGCCTTACCTTCTGAGGTCTACCCGCCCACAGCTGATCTCCACCGGCTCCTGAGCTCTTTCATAGTGGCAAAGAACACAGCTGCCTCCTGACCTTCCAACACCTCCTGAAGTCTAGAGTCCGCCACCGCTTTCAGCTGTGAGAAGGGGATCGCTTCTCTTTTCCAGGGAATAAAGTTCCTACAAGAGAATGCTAAATGCTTGCACGGTATATTCTCATCTCATGTTCCTGGTACTGCTCTAATGACTGAAACATGCCCATAAACTGTTTAGGGATAATACTAATGGAAAGACCATTGAAATCCGTTCTGTGTTCTTCCGACACTTATTTAAATAGGCTTTTCAAAACTCTGAGATTTTCTTTGAAAAAAAATTCTGGCTACATAGGTAAACTTTGTTCTGGGAGCCATTTGTAAGACTGCAAGATTGTCTGTAGGCAGCCAGCACTTCAAAAGAAAATGTCACCATCAGTTTATATCAATGCGTATATGACAAAGAATGATCATTAAGTTTGCTAACCCAAACATGCATGATTAGATACAGGGCTCTTAAAATTACCCTGAAGACTAAAGGATTTTACTTGATTTTTACCCCAAATTTCAACACTTACTGTTCTAAGCCAGCGAAGTCATACTTCAACTTCTTAAAGTCAGTTCAGAGCAGTACAAAAAATTTACGAGGCACGGGAAAAGCAATGTTTAAAGAAGCACAAAAAAAAAAAAAAAAAAAAAAGACACCCGTCCATCCCTCATGGCTGAAATGCCCTATAGAAATCTTAAGGATGGCAAAAGCCCTGTCCTGCTGAAGCTGTCACCACTGCAGTGGTTCTGCAGCCCTCCTTCCGTACCAAGTGCTTATGTAGGACAGCTCGCTCCTGTGCTGTTCGCTGTAACAGGCAACTGCAGTGCCACGTTGCGCTTCCATGTCCAGAATGTTCACAGGGGAATCGCCCACTGCACCGAATGCAAAATGAAGCCTCCTAGGGCTCGATCTTTTACAGTCTCGGATATGCATTTAGGGGAAGCAATTGTTCAATTCTAGGCGAATGCTCCGTGGTTTTAGTGACAATGAGGTTTAGATCAGGCTGATGAGACTGTTCCCTCCATGCATCAATGACAGATATATGTAGAAGGGAGCAGCTCTCTACTCAACTATTTTCATGCTGTCGCTAGCAGACATCATCAACTTCTGGAACTGAAAGTGACAGAGGCTCTGCGTTTGTCTTTTTCAAATTTATCTCAAGGACAATTTCTATCTCTCAAGTTGGAAAGAGGTGAATGCAGGTAATACTGCAGAGATGGTTTTTTATGAGGAAATAGCTGTAAGGTGTTTTGAGGGACTTCCATGCTAATTTGGGAATCTCCCAACCCCAGATTCCAAAACACTCAGATAAACAGCATGATCTATATGGGGCTTACTTTGCACAATTAGTTTTCCTGTGAAGGCAATAGAAGCAGAAGGAGAAACATTCCTGGGAGCAGTCAATGATTTGTCTGAAGGTAAGAAGTAACTGACACTTTAACAGCAACGCTGCCATTCCAGTCGGAAGACTTCCTGTACACCAGCCTGCTTGAGCTGGGCAATGGAATATTCCTGAAGGCCAAAAATGCAGTCAGTGGGAAAATCTGGATTGTTTTCTTTGAATTGGTCAGTCCCCTGAATACCATCAAGCCATAGAACTGTGCAGGATTGCATATCGACAGAAACATGTAGGATCAGAATTTGCTTTCCACAGTTTTGAAAAAACTGGGGCATTCTCCAAACGTCTTCCTGATCAAGAAAATCCAAACACTTCACCTTCTTTGCTGAGTTTTTTATCCCACTGTATTCAGCCTAAGTTATAACACGTTTCCAAGACACATGTACTTGAATTCATAAATTTGCACGCAGTGCTACAGAAGATTAAAATTTATATTTATTACATAAAGTTAACATAAAAGCCAAACACAAAGACAGGTTGGAAAATGAACAACAAAATTATAAGCTCTATTTAAATTAGCATTCACTGCAAAGAGAGGCTTCTATTCAACTTCTGCAGATTATAAAGAAGAGAAAAACAAAACACAGTGACAAAACTCTAACTAGTTCTCCCAGTTCATACAGTTTCTTCAATAGGTATTGTTAGGACTGGATACTGATCAGCTAATCCAGAGGGCCATCGCTGATCAATACATTCAAACAAAAAGGCAAGAAGTCCTGTGTTAGGTCCTGATCAAAAGAACATGAGCAAGGGAACAAGACACTTCATTTTACCAACCAGGACAAAGCACTTAAAAAATAAAAGCATTCCTTCTAGTTCTTCAGTGATAAACTCTGCAAGAAAGGCATCTAGCACTTGTCCATCATTAGATGGGGCCTACAAAACCCTCCTAGCACTCACTGCTACCTGCAAAATTGTAGACATCTTGAAAAGAAACTGTATTATCTTAGCACTGGAACAGGAAAGATTTCCTGTGTGACAGAGAGTTTCTTTTTAGGCTTAAAATAAACACTGCTGTGCCCCCAAGAGAAGCAGAACACTAAATTCACCCAACAGGACTCAAGACCTATTTCACTTTGAGATTTCATTTTTTACTGGATGACAGAGTTTTTACGGTTTCTGGAGTGACTTTATATCCAGGGATAATTTGGAGGTTCATGACAAGTTTTAAAAATCAGGACTGATATCTGAATCAGAAAACAGTCCCAAACCCACACGGATTCTGTTACAATACAGCCCCATCACCTAAAAGAAAGATACACTTTGCAGAATGCCGAGAGAAGTCAGTAAGGTCAGGCTTGGGTGCATCGGAGCTGAGAACGCTTCACTAGAAAGCTTTGCTTCTAGGCGCTCCCCAACTGAATTGGGTAGATGCTGTGTTAAGTGGAGCAAGCCGCTGACCGCCACTGCCCATCGCCGCCACAGCTGCAGAAGCAGGCAGGCTTCCTGCTACCCGGGCTCTGCGCCAGCTACAACCTCAGGAGGTGAAACCTGTATCTTAAATTGTCCCCTTGGAGATAAGGCGGCAGCTGCTGTAAAGGATGCTGTGCAGAGATACACACTTGATTGTCAGCGTCGCTGCCAGGCACACAGGGTGCCATTTCTGGGCTAGCTGCAGCTTCCAAGTGACATGCACGCAGAAAGAATACCGAGGTAACCCAGTCTGGAAGCAACAATGATGTGAGCTGCTGCAATAAAACCACCACTCCAAGTTAAAGGCTATAATTACCTGGCACAGTCAACAGCAGATGTTCTTTATCACCAATTACCTACACCAGCTGAGAGTCCAGTTAAATCATTATCTTTCACCAGCAGGGAACTGACACTGTTTTCAAGTTTCTTTCCTTAGTCAAGAAAATACAATTCTAGGACTCTTGACTACCTGTGACATACTGTCCAGACAGTCCCTGACGCAAAATTTGACTCAAGCCAGCAAGTGAATAAGCTTGTATCAAATCAACCAGCTGAAACCCAGAAAAAGGGTTCGATTAAAAAAAAAGGAAAAAAAAAAAAGAAAAAAAAGGCTATTAAAGCAAGTGATACAAATAACCTAACTTTTAAGAAACTTAAAATTCAATGACTTTAAAGAGACTTTGCTTCCAGAACTCTTCATAATAAAAATGGAAAAGATTTTGGTAAAAATGTATTTTTACTGAATCTCTTCTTGGGTATTTGTCAGCAACTGTTCTTCAGTGGCCATTTATAGCTATCACAGTCTAAGACTAAAAAGAATAATGAAATCCTGCTCCCTGAAAGAATGTAAGACTCAATAATGCAGCCACAAAAAGGATGCATAATAAAGAATATGAAGTACATAGAACTTGGCAGAAAACCAGATTTGCATGGTTCTTTTTATTTGAATGTTTTGAGATCTATTTTGGTTTTGTGTACATATATTGGTATATATATATATATAGTATCTGCCTCCTGTTTTTTAATGCCAGGATTCTACATACAAGGTAAACTGGTACTTTTCATAATGAAATCCTGTTTAATCTGATGAGGGGCATGATATACCCAAGCAGATGCTTAGCTCACTACAGCTGTTTTTGGTCTTTAGTGCTGGGTTTTCTTTCAAGTTTTACTACTTATAGTATTTTGAGACTTTAAGACATCCAAGATTTGCTACAACTAACAACAAACTTTGACAAAGTTTTTTTGTTTGTTGGTTGTTTTTTAACTTGTTTCCTTAATTTTCTTCTTTTTTTGTTCCATCTTGTCACCTCAAGCCTCAAAAGTAGATTGAAACATCTCTGAATAGATCTCATTTGGAGATGTGGTGTGTTTCACACCACATGCGTATTTTTTATAAAAATTAAGCAAAGCAGGGTGATCCCCTTTGCCCATTTCCAGGCATCAATAATCAACATCAAGTATTTCTGTAGAAAAAGCATGCCATAATGAGTTCATAACACATCAGCTAAAGAAATAAATGGCAGCTTTCTCGTTAGAGAAACCACAAATGAAGTAGAATAAAGCAACAACAACAACTTCCTCATGTATGACACACTTACGCAGAGGAGCTACTTAGTCCTGAGCAGGCTGGCAAGTATCCACTGGTGGTGAAGTGGGGGAGAAAGAGGATGAAAGAATTTTAAGCTGAAAACGTTACTGACTAAAAAAGGCACAAAAGACAAAAATATTGAGGCCTTTAGGAAAAGAAAAAAAAGTAAGCATTATGAGAACTATTTTCAAACTGAATGTGTTTTACTCATCAAAATGAGTATTTGGTGATGGATGAGTATTAAAGAAGGGACACAAGGTATTCAGAAGCAAATTTCTCTTCAACTAACAAAAAGACTGAAGAGTTTAAATGGAAAAAAACTGGTTGAAGAAAATACATTTATCTCTTTAGAACCTTATCTTCCAGTGCCTTCACATATACAGTATATAAATCTGGGTGTAGAATCAATAGGCATTCAACCTCGAAAATAGTTCCTTTATTTTTATTAAGTTCTCCTGATATTTCAATCTAATCTTTAAGACTGGCAAAATTATTTGTGACAAGTATTTAATGAGGAGATTATGGCGTATATTTCTTTTACAGGATTTGTAAAATACATTCTCATCTGTTTGAATGCAGATACATCATCACAGAAGAGACGGAGTGCATACAATTTACAAGAGAGATTTGTAGTAAAATTTAGAGATACACAACAACTGACATCTCAGTATAATACTAACTTGGAACCCAGGTGCAAGTTTTTCAAACTGTACATGTATTTTTAAAAAGATATAGCCTTTTAAAATGTTTATATATTGAAGCATTTTCATTAAGATAAAACACTTCTTAAAACCAGTAAAATTATAGCAGCAATATGGAAGAATATCTAAGCCACATAATATTAATAATTAAAATAAAAACAAATACGAAATATTGAACTACTCGGATGTTTGTGTTAAACAACAAGTATAGGTAACACACCAATTACTTACGCCAAACCATCAAAGAATCTGGATTTGTTCACTGTACGAATGATACTGTTGTATAGTTCAACTGAAGCTACCATTTTAAAAGAAGTGTCGAATGCTGACTTCCACCAACACGGTTCTGGAGTACTTCCTGGAAAACCCACTTGAATCTTTTAGTCCAAGCCTGACTATGATCCTTTTTGCATCTTTGCTCTAGGAACTAAGGATGCTTTTAAATATGGATTCCTTAAAACTAGGCTTATTTTATTTACACTATTCAAAGTTTACTTTTCCTTCCAACAACAAAATGTGCAGGAGGATTTACTACATGCTATACAATGTAAAAATAGACTTTAAAAAGCCAGAACAACGTGAGTAAAACTGTACAATGTTTGTTCCCTGCTCCAGTTCATTGCACTATTAAGTTAAAATGGATGAGTTGTCATGCCCAGAAGACTGACTGTAGGAAAATCCACACACACACAGAGGAGGTAAATGCATACTGATTTAGGTATAGTGCCAAATGAGAAAATAAATGAGTTTTATCCACGGAAAGCTTCTCATCACAGGAAGGAGAATGGCTAATTCTGAAAGACAGCCCTCTTCATGTAGGACACAGAACTGCAAAAGAACCACAAATACATCTTGATAAACGTCAGTGAAGTTAGTCTGTATAAAAATGTACTGTATATATTAAAATACTTAAATGTTGAATTCTACCCTATTAGTAATACAGTAAAATCTAGAAATCAGTTGAAACTGGCAATTAAGGTATCATCCACTTCTCAAAAGATAATTAAGTGACACAACCCACTATCTTTAACTAATATTAGCCAGAAATGAGTTAACTAAAGGTCATGTCTTAAAACAGTGCTTTTTGAGGTGTTCTATTAGAAAACAACATTAAATAAAAGATGATGCATGCAGTTGTATTTTAAAAATACGCACTGACAATTTGAGATTCTAACTCTACTTTCTATTTCTGGTGCGTGTACTTGAATCACACAGTGGGAAGGTAAGACATGTCCTTCATGTGTTTCTCATTCCTGTTTCACATGTAAGACACAAACCTCTGAGCAATCCAGCTTTCAAACCAATGCTAGCACAACACAAAAGCAAATAAAGAAGTCAGGTGTAACAATTGAACAAAAGCTTCAAAGGCAAGAAAATAAATGTTCTTGTTTTCTGAAATACTTGCATAATTTAAAAATAGGAAAAGGCATAAATTCTTGCTTTATTAAAACAAAAAACTGGTTTTTTTAAGCCTTTACTAGAAGCTTGAAAGATCAGATATGAAATAGCAAAGCAAGCTGAAAGATTGAATGTGATTCTGCTTTCATGACATCTACATTCAGAAAAAAGCCTAAAAGAAAATACTAGACATATTTCATGCATTTTACTCAGTAGTAATGTATAGCATATTATTTTTAGCACTGTATTTTTATGTCACAATTATTGTTTAAGGACAACTGGAAAAGAACACAAAGCTTAGCAATAAATGCATCTTAGAACAGTTTACTGTAAGGACACATCTGATTTCAAAGGCATTTATTTTAGCTATAAATACATACTTATATATTGTTATATATAATAGTTTTAAGAATGTCACAATTATGTACACTTACATGTGTTCTTGAATTAAGGAAAAAACCTTGCAGGGGTACAGAGAATGACTTATTCAGTTTGCGTATCATACTGGTAGTACGTTATATTCAAAAATTATCCCTGTACATGAAGTTAAATCTTCAAATTTTGTAAAAACTGGAAGTAAAACCTAATAATCTTGAAATAATCTGTCTAGATGTGATACCAGACAACCTATCCCTGACACGTTGATTCTGCGTATATCTATAGGCTAACATTTCATGTACGTCATTGATTTGTTCCGTAAGCAGCTAAATTAAGGAACACTTGCTTCCAGCAGATTTCCGCAGGTAATTCTTCCTTACCCTCATAACAAAAAAACCCAGGTAATTCCCCTTCCCACAATGCCTTCCTCAGCTTCTACTTTAAATTTGCTACAAACTCCACCCCAGCAGGTGGTCCTGATATTGTTCCTCGGTCCTTGTGCCTCCAAACTGATAGAAGCTACTGTAAGTGCATTCACCGGTACGTGAATACATAAAAGCTATCTGGCCAACTGGATGTTGGCTTTTCAAAGCCAACAGCCTTTAGCTCGACAGAAACAGTGGTTTCAGTCCTTCTCCTACCTAGATGCAGCTCTCTACAGTATTTGTGAAATGCAGTTATTCCCGCAACCTTTTTTACTGTCGTGCAGGGTTGAAATTGGCAATTATTTGTGAGGCTGAAGAGACAGACGACACAACTGCACAGAGGCATGTTCTTCAGAAAGCAACCTAAACGTGCATACTTCAAGGATTATAGATGCTACTACTTGTTGCATTATTGTACTTGGCAAATAAACCACAATGCAGAAAGTCATTACATTCTACATGCAAGAATAAAGACTGAAAGCTTCTGAAAAAAAAAAAATTCAATGGGTATAGCCAATACAAACATGCTTTCATCTAAGGATATGGTACCTATTCTTGTGACACCTGAAAACAATGCAACTACAAGATACGACAAAAATCTTCATCTGTGCTCCTTGCTTTACAGCTTAACTTGTGCACAAGAAACTTTGCTACTTCCTTGCTTGTGTAGGTCTTTCAATGGAAACAAACACAATGTTTTCAAAGCACATTGTATTTGTTAAACCATCAAAAAAGATCAGTAGAAAGATGAGCACAACCAGCATTTAAATACAGTGAGCTTACTAAGCTGCCACCCTCAGTCCAAAAGTGTGACAGGATCAAGAATTTCAGTGTTGGCTTGATACTCCTTTCCCTGTCAGCAAATGCATTCCCCCACCCTCTTCCAAATCTCAGTTTCTACTTCATGACCCCTAGTGATAAAATATAGTAACAATATTGATATATTAAAATACAGTAAAAAAATTTTAATCCCAATTGCAAATGCTTATAAATTCCATGTTGCCATCTATTTTCATTCTAAATCTATAAAATGTAATATGAATCATATGCTGGTGGGAAAAGAACTACAATTTACTTGCAAAGTAAATCACTAAGTCCCTTTCATTATTACCAACTTCAGGACGGAAACGTTCACTGAAAAGTAAAAAGAAACAAAACCTCACAAAAGGAAAAAAATACCCTTGAAAATAATTTAGGTTGCATCAAGAGTAACGTGAACAAGAGACGGTAAGTTACTGCATTGAACAAGATTCTACATAGAATATGTACATAGTCTGGCTTTGGGATACTTACCTTTGAGGAGTTACTCCCTATGGAATAGATCCAGGGGAGAGCTAAGTGATGACTGGAAAGAGGGACTTAAGCATGAGGACAAAATGGTATTTTTAACATTTTGGGGGACACAAGGGAATGGCAGAAATTGGGAAAAGAGGATGCTTTAAAAAAGGCAAACACCAGAAATACTTTAAAAACTAATAATCCTATTCAGAAATGCATATGGAGTTTGTTTTTTTTTTTCCCCTAACATGAAATGCACTGAGTTGCACTGGACTTTTTCACTTCTTTATTATACTGGATTTGCACATCCCATGTTCTAAGGATTTCTACTTCCAGTGTTTCAGAAGCATTAGTTGGTTATGAAAAAAAGTGCAAGAATGATCCACGGTAACACAGAAGGTCAATAGCAGATCTGGTTGCAGAGCTCTCCTTCAAGTTCCAGTCCCATGCCCCAGCTCTTGCCCAAACTGCCTTGCCAAAACAAATTTACTCAATCATTATTAAATGAAGATATTAAGTACTAGACAATGCACACAGAAGGGATCTGTGTGTGTCTTCCTACATGATCCAGATTTAATCTTTCACAAATTTCAGAATTATTTTGGCGTTTAGTTCAAGATATTCAAGATGGTGACGCTTCTACAGAACACTATGAAATTCGGAGAAAATACAAACTTACTAGACTGTTTTTTTGTTTTTATAAGAACACCAGTGAATTTGGCAAGATTTGTTGTTAAATCAATACTTATTGCTCAATCTTATGGTTCCCTTAACCTTTCCAGGTTCACAGTGTTATTCTTTTATTTGTCCCATTACATTATGCCAACAATACAATGGCAATTGTTAGAATCACTTTTTTCCTGATATTTTTTTCTTCAGCTCTTGCTTCTAAACAATCTAAATAACTTTTCAACAGTAACCAAGAATATCTGAGCAAGTTTATTACTAATTCTGTGGACAGCCATAACACCCACATAAGACTGTATGTTCTGTTTTTTCTAAATACCTTAGAATAAAAAGACAGTGCTGCTTTAAAGAAATTAAGGACTCTTAAATTTTTTTTTTCCTTTGCTCTGTAAAATGGAATATAGAGCTAGAAAAAAGGTTTCACCTGTGCTGACGAATGCCACACTAACTGGATTTTCCATAAAGCTACACATATCCTATTGTCATATATAATTTATTGCCTGTTTCTTGGTTGTAAGATTGGAAAAAATGATCCTCAAAGGAACAAGAAGTTAACATATTTTAACAAAACAAATTATCCTTGGTGATATAATTCACACATTTCAAAATTTCACTTCTTGTTTAAAGCTTAACAAAAAGAAATGGAATCCATTTAGTGTAAGACAATAGCCGGATCAGAAAGTAAACAAATGTAAAATGAATACAGTTACCACTATACCATAAGGATGATTATTACTTGGTCCAGAACTTGTTATCCTCCTGCTTCTTTTGGAAAACAAATTCAAACCCCTAAATCCTCATAATAATTTTCACCTTGCCAAGACTTTTTTAATCTTTCCAGTGAAGATAGCAGACTCTTCAAAAAGTAAGTCACTCCTTTCATTTTGAAATTCAAGGAGTAGGTTGGAATTTCAGGTACAAAAGCTGAGCTGAAAGTTGCTTTAAGTGATTGTATAGAATCATCTAATCTCCCTTTAACAAGGTTTAAAAATAATTTCCAGACAATAGACAGGTGGCTGGGAGTATTTTGCACCACGTATGAAGCCTCACTGAGGCTTCAGGCCAGAAGTTTCAGTGGCAAAAAGAAAGAAACAGATTACAACTTCAGCAACAATTGGAAGACTTTGCCTGTTCCACAGGATAAATCTACATTACAATGTAACACTGTCTGCCAAGTTATAAATATTTAACATAATCTAAATATAGCAATATGAAGACTAGTTAAGGCTACACTGAAAGGAAGAGTAAAATTCTGTGCTCACCAGCTTGTACGACTACTTGCAAACTACGTGCAAACAGACCCACAGAGGTCAAGAAAGGCTTAGTTCTGTTCAGTAATGAAGTGGTAGCTGAGGAGAAATCACCTTTTCCTTTCAGTATGAGTGATGCGAGTGAGTGATTACTCTTCATACTCCCATCATTTGTGTTCTATGATTTAGAGACAACAGTGCTTGTGTATGACGACCTGTTTGATCCAACACAGTTAACGTATGATGATTTTGTAATTGTCGCATCTAGCTAGTGGAACATCCCTGGTGATTTTAAAGTCCTGAGCATCCAGAGGCAGAGGTAGGAGGCAACCTCAGTATCAACCTTCCTACATCAGCCTGTCATATGTTCAGCTAATCTACTTTTATAAGCCTCCTCTGCAGAAGATTTTTCCATTTCCCTAGTATCCTAGTAATCTGAAAGCTTTTCTGGATGGCTACATCCAAAACCAAGAGCAGGTACTGTAAAGAATACTACCAGATGTATTATGATGAAGAGCAAACAGCTTTAATTATTGACAACAGTTCATCCTCTTGAGTCAAAGATTCTGCTTCACAAAACTGAAGTCTAGTGCCATCAGCATTAAGAAAACCTCGATCTTGAGCCTGAATCACTCTCAGCTCATAATGAAAGACATCTGTGTAATTTAAGAAGGATTTTCAGAAAGGGTAAGTAAACAATGGAGAAATCAAAGGAATCAACTGAAAGGATCTCTGCATTCTTATTGCATGTGGTCGTTCTGCAACCCTACACAAAACTTAGAAACGAGCCTTTTCCAACAGAAAGTCTGTCGGATCTTCTAGAATACTGCATGGCGTGCTCTTCAGATTTTCTGAAGCAATAGCACACTAAATTTCATCCACAACTTTAACCTGAAAGTACTTTCAAATCTCTGTGAAATGACAGTGCTTAGAAGTCTGTGTAAGAAATACAAAACCCTTTAAAAATCATAGGGAGGGAGTTAAGTCAAATGACTGAGACTTGGAAAGTGTGATAGCAAAAGAAGAGAAAAACTTGGCAGCGTATGATCGTGAAGCAGAACACAATATATATTTGGGTGGCTAATAAAAAGGCATCCATCATCCTTTTGTATACGTGTTTATTTCAGAACTTGGGAGTGATGCATATGCTAAACTTTAATCACTAAAGAAGATGGTACCATTTATATGCCAAGAATGAAGTAAGAACATAAGCATTAGTAAGATCTAGGCAAAAATGAAGTCAGGAGAAAAACAATTAGAAGTAATTTAACAACCTGGAAACCACCTGGAACAACTCCTTAAAACTAAAGCAAGCGGTGATTTTCAACGTCTGACATTCTAGTAGTATATATAATCAATGTATAAGAGACTGGAAAATCAATTACTCATACACAAAACTTTTAAATAAAATGTGAAGAAGGTGTAACAAGTAAATGTAAAGTAAATAATTTTTACTATTGATCAGAAGGTTAACACTTAAAATGAAGCTATAAGCACTTCATCTAGCAAATGCATTATTACTATAGGCAGTTTGAATTCCGATTCTGAAAAACCTGTACGATACAAGTTTTTAACTATACCCATTTAACTTTCTAAGCCAGACTGCTCTGCTCCTGCCGATGTCCTTCAGCTATTTGAATACACACCACATACTTTGCTATATTATACTATTACAAACAAAATAAACATATTTTATTTATGAACTATATGCTCAGAAACCTCAGACAAAATAGAATAGAATATAAATGAGAGCTGTGTTTGATAGAAGGGCAACATAACTCATGAATGCTGCAGGACTACTCTTTTCAGATACACTTTAGTAGTACATTAAGTTAATTTAGAATGAAAAAAAACCCTGCTAAGAAACATACTCACCCTTTAAAATATAGTCTGTTAACAAGCTTGGCACTTTCTCGCTATCCTCTTTCATGGCATGCAGGACTAAAGTATGAAAAAAAATAATTCAGATATTTAGTCATAAATTAAAGACAACACTCTCAAAAGAAATACCCGGGAGCTGTTTCAACTACTCATAGGGATATAACTACCAGATTAGTAAGAAAACTCTTAAATGGAATATGAGAAGATACAGTAAGACACATCATATCTCCACCTTTCACTTGTGTAATTCTCACTGAACTCCACAGCAGATGGATGTAAGGGACCAATTTTACTTGGTTAATTACGACAGTAAAATGTCATCAGTCATTAAAAAAAAAAAAAAAAAAAAAAAAAAAAAAAGCACCTCTTCCCTATAAAATAATCTCTCAAAAATAGTCACCACATCCAAAACTAAGATGTGTTAACAACTACTGGAGGGTTGGAAATCTTAAGACAAATAAAGTATGCTCCATTACTTTTTCATTTAATTTCCCTGATCTTCACCCTGAATCACAGGATATTGACACTTTTCTCGAGAAACACTGCTGTGAATGATCTGATGAAAATGTTGGTGGTTTTTTTTCCCCTGAAATGGCGAATATTAGCAGCTGTAGATTAGGAAAATTTTAAAGAAATGATTGAATTTGGCATTAACTTAGAATAATGACAAAATGCCATTTTTGTGACTTAACTCAAAATTGTCCATCCTTGCTTATTTCTGAAGAAGGGAAAACATTTGCACTAGCTCAACTTGACACATATAAGCTTGTCTGTTACTCCATAAACAATGATAATCCTTTATGAAGTGCTCTGGACACGACTTAAAGAATCAAAAGTACAGAATTATACTGAATAGCAGTATTTAATAAACTCCAAATTCCTCATATGAGACTCTAAACTCAAAATATAACAAGTGTTTTATTTCAGTTTTTATGCTGAAGTATTAAGTGTTCATAACTACAGAACAACACAGCTTTGAAAGAAAAACCAATCAACCCACCCCAAACACCTGCTTTACTGTCTGCCTTAATAACAGCAGAGAGAGTGAGTCAGAAATTGGCAACTGAGTCACAGGATCAAGTTCCAATCAGCCCACAGAAGGCAATACTGTTAATATTCTTTACAGTGCATTTGTACGAGACATTTTGTTAATAAACTGTCAAACACCACAAAATGTTTTCAGGAGGCTTTAACCTCTCTCTGCTTAATATTAATTTTTCGAGAATGTTTTCAAGTGAAATTTAAATATGGCAAGAGGATAAATTTCTCTGCAGGAGTAACTATAAAATGAAAAACCCATTTGTCACAGAATAAGTATGAATTACCAGCTAAGGGTGCCTACTGCAGAAAAATAAAGGGAATTTAATTCCTGCTTACATTTAATTTACTCCAGAATTTGTAAAATACTTATTTTCTCTTTCCAGGAAACAACCAATAAACATTTTACCATCCCTCAGCCACCCGTGGAATCAGACCCGCGCTGCTGGAAAGCACCTGAAGACGTAGTTAGATCCAAAGCCCTGCACTGAGATCTGATCAAATACATTGACGCACTCTACCATCTATTTTTAAACTGTTCCTGTAAACCTCAAATGAAGGAAATGCCACTGACTCCCAGAGATGCTCTGCTGTATTTAACCACCTTAATATTTAATTTTTTAAAAATAACACCTTATTTTTCAGGCAAATTAGAATTAAAAAAAAAAAAACCCAAACCAGAGGACTTTGAACTTATAATTTTGAGGATCTGGCCTAAAAAGATGAGTAGAAAGGGGAGTTCAAAGCACTACCAAAACTCTGGTTTATACTTCCTAATTATTAAAAATTATTAAAAAAACCCCAAAACCAACCCAGAGAGAAGCAGGCTATTTTAAGGGCAATCAAGTGCAATCATTATACACCTACTCATAACTGTCCCAACATCCATTCCAGTTTTTGATAGTCATTACAATAACCTCAATAAAGCACAGCAAGTTTAAACAAACAGGGGTATATAAGGTACTATAAGACAGTACTGCAAAACTCCATGATATGCAGTATTTTCCACAAGGCCCATCTGTTGAAATAATGTGAGAACATTTACTTTCTGATACATGCAAGTTCCTAGCCTTCAGGGTTCCAGAGAACAGCTAGAAAACAAACATACCGTGAAGGCTCAGAAAACAAGTAAAAACTGGCCAAAATGCATGGTTAAAAATCATGCGATGTTACGTACATGCCATAGGGTAAAGGGGAAGAGATAACTGTATGGATTCATTGGTTTTGAGCAACCACAGCTGGAAACACAAAGAGGAAAGAATCAGTGGGGGAACTTCATATGCTCACTTTTGGTTAGTGTCTGAAGATCTTCAACAGATGGGGGTCCATTTTTCTTCTCATAAGGAATGACGGTTGTTAAGTACTGTCAAATGAAAAACAGTGTTACTTAACAGTCCTTTCATGCAATTTATGTTGCTTGCATTTTATTTTGCAAAAGTTGTAGCAACTGAATTGCTAGCCACCAACAGCAGCTTTTCAAAAGACCGTATTTCACAAGAGATTAAGATTCTACCCTTCCTGTCCCAAAGTTTTTATCACAGAAGCCAACTTCTATTTTTTTTTTTCCAAATTATGTGACGACTTTAGGAGTCATGCAGCTAAACACTAAAAGAAAAAAAAAAAAAGTATTTTAAGAAATTGGAACTGTTTACAGTAAAAAGGTTGTTAGGTTTCTTCCTCAGAGCCTATGCACATCAATAGTAAAATCTTTCCTCTTCTCCCTCCAGAAGGCAACCAGAAGTCCTTCATGTACTTGAAGTACTTCTTACAATCAAATAAAAGCTGCAAGAACAACCATCCCACCACTTCCCTTCAAGCAACACTATAAATGTAGATGAACTCGCTCTTAAAAAAAAAAAAAAAGTATAAATATCACACGAGTGTCACCAGTTGTATCCAAAATGATAAAGTAATTCTTTCTTTCCAGGAAGTACATTTAAAAAAAAAAATAATCTTTCCAGGTAAATATTGATGTTGCCTTCAAATAACCTGGGAAACTGACAAGAGCTTTTTAAAGGATTCCAGACCACAACTGACACAGGCTGTGGCGTGTCTTAAGTAAGGCATTCAGATTTGTAGAAGTGTGCTAACAAGTATTTGGGAAAATTAAAAAAAAAACAAAACAACCAAAACCAAACAAATCTTTGAACTTGACATATACTGTGTTTGAACAACCTCAAAACTGCTGTAGGCTTTTCTCAGTACCTAGTTAACTCTTACTGAGAATGTGAAACATTCCAAGGATTTTCACAGAGGAAAGAGCATTGCTCAGTCCCAGCTCTGAAGGTGACATATAGTCCTCTGTGCAAAGAAAATTAGGCTGCCCCACAGTTAGGTGAAAAAGAAAACAGACAACTTTCGCCTTCTGACACTATACACTTCCAACCAAAAGCCAGAAAACAAGCCTAATTAAACGTAAGACCCCACCATTTGGATTTTGAATTAAATTCTCAGTTTTAATAGTCGAGTGTGCTAACAGATTGTTTCAAACCAACTCCATTTGTGTTCTATTTATTCTTTACTGAGATCTTTCATTCTTGTTAGCTTAAAAAAAAAAAAAGTAAAAATTTTCTTAAATCTTTCGGGATTTTCATACCTGCAGTGCAACCACAATTTATTTTCTAATTCTTGAAGCAACACTGTTCCTTTTTTACTAAATGCATTTAGGTACTATCTTATCGTGCAGCCTATATGAATGCATCTTCTTCTTAAAAAGGTCAGCATTTCAAAAGTACTGAAATCACTGGAATTCTCCCTAATGAAAAAGCTTCCTGAAATCTCACTCAAGTCAATTTTAAAGAATTTAACAGGAACTTTATTCTGAGTTAATGGCTACAACACAGTAGGCATAGCAATCCCCTCTCTCATTCAACTTGAGAGAGAACGTGGTTCTCCATGTAACAATCAGAAAACCTGTTACATACAATCTCTCCTCCTCTCCTAGAAGCAGCACTTCAGCAAGAGTCAAGTGGAACTCAGACTCTGGTGAAGGGGTTGCCTTTGCAGAAGAAGATTTTGTGTTGCCAAATGCAGCTGTAACTGTTGCCGCGTTTAGAGCAGGATCATGCACCTCGTGCTCAACCATATCCTCCGCCAGGTAGACAGACAGACGCAGTTCTGTGTCACTCAAGGGAACCTATTGTACAGGATGTACTGAGACCTCACCAAGACCTTATGCAAACACAGGACGCTTTTTTCCCCTCCCTTTTCCTTTTGCATTTTCTCACATCCACTCAGCACAGCAGAGGAAAGTATGCAACGCTTTTCTGGAAACAGTCAATTTTCAATTTCTCTTCGAGCAGATGTAACCAACAGATCGCATTAGAGAACTGCACTCTTACTAAAATTACTGAAATAAATGGCCAGATATAAGGCTGTTAAATCTGCAGATGTCAGAGATGAAAGCAGATCTACTAACTCTGAAATCAGATTTCAGGCTGTCATTTCCAGCCTTCAGAACTAAGTGGCATTCTACCTTTTACCTAGACAATAAATTACTAGGACATGTTTCACTGGACCAAATACCAATATTCCCAGTTTTCCTTCTCCTGTAAACTCCATCTTCCAATTTTCCTCTCTAATAGTAATAAATAAAAAAAAGGAATTTTATTCTTAGTTTCCAGAAAGCATCTTGTTTTTCTCATTTAATACTTTGCTGCCATAACTGTAAGTCTCTATAACAGCACTATAAAAACTCATTCCCTGAATTGCTGTGCGAAGGATAACATAGTATGAAAAGAAAGAAAAAAAATGACTAAAGCGTAGTTTACTGACATGACCAAGTGTTGTCTACTGTGACCTCTAAATTTTTGAAGCAGATTTGCCAATATCATAAGCAGCAATTCCCACTGCAAGTTGTAAACACCCATTAAAAGTATTCAATATGCCTAAAAATTGAAATGAAGATTACTATCTTGAATTTTCTTCTGGAAATAAAATCACAGAAAGAGCTACCAACATTTCAATGGCTTTTATGCAATTGGTGTTGTTTTTCTCCAGCTGCATTATCAGATGGTAACAGGGAATTCCCACTGGAAGTTTCTCTTCAAATGCTGAAAAATTCCAAGTAATTTTCATTTATGTCTCATACACACAAACAAAAGGACGAAAATTTTAAAAAAGAAAGTACCCACTATCAGAGTAATACTACCCAGAAAATAGTAAAGGTGGAAAATACCATTAAAATTAAAGACTGAAAGAGTTCTGAAATAACTGTACAAACTTGTCATAAACTTAATGTTGTGACTTTGTGTGTATGGACTTCTGCCTTCTAAGGTATACAAAAAATTGTCTGTCCTTGCATTTTTTTTTTTTTTTGAGCACAACTCCAGATTGTTAACTAACTCTTCCCTGCTAGCAGAAAACACCTGAACGTGAGTTTATAATGACAATATACCCTGAAAAAACACTCAGATGAATATTCGGAGAGCAGCACTATGCAAGTGAACATCTGATAGTTCTTTTAGTTTGCAACTTGGTGCAATAAGATGATGACACCTGTATTTTAAAAGCAGGGCCAGAGTTTGGTAATGTGACAAAAACCAAACAGATGAAAAAACCCCAAACAAAAACCAAATGCCACAGAGAAAAATGGATTTCCAGGACTAAATCAGAAAAGAGCTGCTATCTTTCCTACCTTTCTCCCCTATTTTTCATTTTAAGTTCTTGTTATTTCCATGATTGGCTTTAGGATACAGGAAGGGAAAAAAACCACATAACCCTGCTAACAAGGATATAGTGTAAGACCAATCAGGGAAAAGTATGATCAACATGAAGAATAACATTACTAAACTAACTCAAAAAACAACTGGAAGAGTTACCTAATCAGTGTTACTGTTAATATATGTTTATGCTACTTATGTCTAGAAAGTTAGGAGGCAGTCAAAGAAGAAAAAGTGCATTTGAATAGACATACATATAAAAGCAGTCTTTTAACCAAAAATAAGAGGGTCTGGCATAGCTAAGTATGTTCCCTTTATGAAAATACATATTTAAAATAGCTAAAGATACAGGTAGACAGCTGTAATTTATTATTAAACGGTAGAGATAGCGAAGAAAAAAACCCCAGCACAGCTACTGCTTTGCCAGTATTGAGATAACAGAGTCATATAAACTCTGGCAGGTAAACATTATGCATGTGCTCAAGATCCACACAGCTGGGGACAAATAGCTGTATCTATGTATTCATGAACTCTCATACACATACCTTGCTTGAGAAAGAGGGTAAGACCATGATTTCTAACCTCAAGATTCAGGAACGACTTGAGAGGAGTTGTTTTACCTCCTAACTCATCTGCAGGATATTCTACCCATCTTCCAGAGAAAAGCCTAATCAGCCATGACTACTGAACTGCCAGGCAGCTTACTGCCTCAACAGACTTCTCACCACGGGAAAAAAAAACAAAATAGGAATAAAAAAAAAATCTAACGCACTCCTCTGATACAACTGCATAAACTATAATGGGTGGGTACGCGTTAAATCATGTGAAATACCAATATTTTGTGATGTGTGCCAAAAGCTTGAACAATAGCATAAGCATTAACACTTTATGAAAACACAGAATGCATTTAATAAAATACATACTACAGTTCTGAAACAAAGAATTAAGTATTACTTCGAAATAAAGCATAAGAATCTTGCTACTTAGGTATATGTAACATCTACAGTGATATCCAGGGGAGCTGGTCTCTGTGGTGTGTATTTCAACACTTAAATAGTCAATGAAAAGACAGAAATTTGCCTATGGCTTATGTATTTTGTATCAGTAATCTGCATTGCACGCATTTGGCGGCTTTTAACATCATGCAGTTTTCAAAGGCAAAAAGACATACAATAGAGTCCACGCATTTTCCAGATGCTACTCTGTTTTTAGACGTATCATCTCTGAGCATTTAAAGAAAAAAGAAAACAAAACCTTTTTTCAGTTGGAGATATTACCCAAGTCCTTAAAGCTGAAGGCTGAAATGTTATGTCTAACTTGATACATATTCTTCAATTGGATATTAGATTTTTACAGACATGCAATGTATTTGAAGCATGCATTATGCCAAACCAGACTTTTAGTCTGGGGTGAGAAATAACGGTTATTATTTCAGTGCATCAGGATATCAAGTCCCGACTGTCTCGAGCTGCTGAGGAGAGAAAGAGACTGCAGGCTGACCAGAGTCCTGAGGCAGGGAAAGAGTACAGATTCCAACATTTTTGTCCTATTTTTTCCTGTCGCAGCATTTATCTTCAGCTACTGTCATTTTTCAAGATCTCAGCTCCTACTGAAAGTGCAGGCAAAGAATGAGGAAAAGAGAGAAGATAGCCCAGCACCTGTTTCTCTCCACCTGAGTTTCCAAACGTGTGGCGGAAGCCATTCTGTATGACATTTGAGATCCCCTCCATGCTGAAGCGCTAAAAGTAGTGAAAACATAGCAGAAAGAAAAAAGGGACAGAGAAAAGTTCAGAAGACGACTATTAATCAGCATTTATCAAGACTATAAAAGACGAATGACAAAGACAAGCTCTAAGATGTATTTCAGCACATTTTTATTTTTTCATTCACCTACTTGATTTTTATAACTAAAAAGCAAGCCTTACAAAGGCAGTTAAGCAGTATATCTACATCAAAATTTAATCAAACAAAATCTTCACGCTGCAGACCCAGTAACTGAGACTTGCCTTTTAAGTCTGTTTCAATTTGAAATGTAAAAAATAGCATTTTTTAAAGTTTAGTTCACAGTACAATCTCCTTTAAAATTCGTGTTCAAGCAATCCACTTTCAGACACTGCCGATACCAATGCTTCAGATTTTAAGCACCTATAGAAACACTGTTCAGAGGTAGTCATTTTCAGCTCTACCTGTTTAGAACATTTTATGATTTCATGCTTCCTTTTCCACCACTGAAGCAACAATTAGTAATCCCCATTTTTTTGTAACAAGATAAACCACACACAATTAGTTAATAACACGCCCATATTAATTTCAAGCTCCATTACATGGAATCATGGAATCAAAGTAAAGAAAAACTAATACATAACCCAACCACAGTTTTTTTTCTTGAACTTTGTAATCCTTTTTGCTTGCTGGAGAAGACAAATGGAAAAAAAAAAACCCCGAAACAATTTTTATGTTTAGCATGAGATAAAAAAATCAGCAACTGACAATATAAAAAGAAGAAACCAGCAAGCTGCTGACACAGGGCAGTATGATGGACACACCTCAGCACACTTATCTGAATGTATTTATTTCTGGGAGGGGGAATAAAATGTGCTGGAATACAGTATTCACTTGCTTTCTAAAGCACAATGAGGTCAGTAAATAGACACAGATGTTGCCAAAGCCATCTTAACTCTTTTAAGTTATCCTCCTTAAAGGAACTGGTATCTTCAAGCCCTGACTATTTTTAATCACTCCCCAATTTGCCCTTGTGAGAGAGGTGAAAGTTTTAGAAGTCTAAGAAAGTTATTTACCCAAAGGCTGTATCAAGGACAAAGAATTCAAACCTCTATTTATTAAAATTCAATTATAGTATCTACAGGAGAACTGATTTTCTTAGAGTATGAAAATTTAACCCTACTTCCAAGCTTTGTATTTAAATAAGACTTCGTTATAGCTTTAGTCAATAATTAATTTATTCATTATTTATTAACAGAAACTCACTCTTCACAAAGTTACTTGAACATACTATCTGTACACACATTCTCAGCACTTCCTTAAAAAAAAGAAAGAAAGAAAAAAAAGTGTTGAAGGAAGGAAGCTTGCACTTCTTTCTGGGAGAAGGCTCTCAAATCTGTACTTGGTCATAGTGAAAGCTGTTTTCAAACGGAACCACATACGCAGCCTACCGTCTTACTTAGGAGCTAGTTTGTCCAATCCCTCCCAGAAAGCAATCTGACACATCTATATCTTGAAGCAATCAAACAGGAAAATGTCTTATATTGGGACCATGTACTTGAACGCGTCATTCAAATCGCTAAACTTGAAGCTAACCAGAATAGCTTATGAATCACTTGACTCAAGTTTCAAACCCAAATAATTATTCTTCTTTCTAGTTAGAATACCACCTTCTGTTTTTCTATGACTGAGAAGCAAAAAAAGAGTACATTTGAACTTTTCACTGTGCTCTTGCAAAGGGATGACAATTTTGTGTTGTTTTCCAGACATCTACTTAGAGATCCATTAAAACTTAGCTATGTACACACTTTTCATCAGACAAGATCGGAACTCCATTTGGAGTTATATCACAGGTATCTTATTCTTGTGACTTTAGAAATAGATTCTGAAGATTTAATGTTTCATTATAAATGTTTATTCCTTATGTTTTAAAAACAAACCCAAAAACCTTCTGATGTCAAACTGAAGCATTCTTTCTGGGACTTAGCCAAGACCTACAACACACTAACCACATCTTCCGCGTCCTCTAAGAGACACTAAGAAATTCAAACATTAATATCCCACTTCAGTAATTTAAAATTATACTAGATGGATAAGAAAGAAAAAATTGCATTGACAAGATAATGGCCTAATTTCTTTCATTCTCTGCCTCCTATTATTCAAACTCTGTTGAGAAACATGTTTTTCCTTTCGTTGCTATGTTCTGTAAAGAATAAACCAAATCATCTCCTCCCTGTACACCTGCACTACACTTTGGCCTCACCCCTGTCTCTCATTGGACGTAGCAACTCTGCCACAGGTTTCAACAGATCCATGGTAAGACTTCTACTTTTTTCCTACCTAAAAACCACCATGATCAATAAATACCTGTACAACTACACCAATAATAATACTGAATTTCCTCCAAGACTCATAGATACTAATACATACTAAAATTCATACAGTGAAACCAAACAAATAAATGAGTTTGCCTACTGACAACAGAACACAGAGCAGGACATCCAAAGACAGTATTTTTTGCAAGAAAGGTATGTTGATTCAAGCCTAATTTGCAAACAATAAAAAAAATAATCTTTTGAGTATAAGAAGAGTAAAATATTGTAAGATCTTGTGAAAAAAAATAATCTCAATAGGAAGTGCCTACGCCTTGTCTGCAAATGAAGGCATGGAAGCAGGTGTACCAGGTATCTTAACAGAATCTAGGACTACTACTTCCTGAACCAAAAAATATCTTGACTGTATAAATAGTAGAAAAATTTGCTTACTGTTCCAGGCATATGTCCTCTTTCTTGTTTGCCATTCTGAGGACTACCATTTTTCAGCTTTTTTTTCTTCTTTGCTGTTTCTTTGTGTTCTCTCTGTTTGTTTTGTACTTCGATGAGGACAGAAATGAAGCTGTTTTTCACTTCCTTCTCAAACTCCAACTCATCTCGTAGAGCCAACTGCTGTACCAGTTCCTCAGAATAATCCTTAATAGCAGTCTCAATTTCTTCTAGCAGTTCATTTAACTCAGCAACAGACAATCTTTTTACTCCTATAAATAGTTCATATAAAAAGTAATCTGTCAGGATTTCAGGCACAAGAATACTTGTGGGAATTACGAGAAAAAAGTACTCTGAAATTTTTCAGAACAAAAAATTCAATTCTAAAACTACACAGAAGAAAACAATATTCCTAAAGGAATAAACAGAGGCAAATAGATTATCAACAAGAAGACGGTTAAAATTTCTTCTTATTTCTGAGAAACCTGGGATAATCTGCAAATACGAAGAGCATGCAGTAGTTAAGGAAGCTGAAGTAAGTGCTAAACTTCTAATACTGACACTTCTGTTAACTATTACTTTCCACCTACACTCACTGTTCAAAGTAAAAGGTCTCTGTATTTTCTGACACAACAATGAACACTGGCATTTCTGAAGTCCTTGGATTTTTCACCTACAGTAATACAGAAACTATACTTTACGAGTGAGGGAATCTTCTGGGGTATATTGCCAAGGTATGAATGCATATTAATGCAATATTAATATTAATATGCATATTGATGCATAAAAGCTTGCACCAAGCTTTTATGATCATACTTTTACATGCATTTAGCACAAAACCCAACAAAGTCATCCAAATTTTCTTTGTCTGGGGATTGTAGTCAAAAGCATGGCCTTGTATTGCCTGAAACATGGACCTAGATCAAAATTAGCTGACAGGCTCATTTCAATCAAAAATAAGCACTAATTGTTTTCAGAAAGCATGAGACTGAATTGGTCAAAGCTAAATCAGAATTCTGTAAAACTTCAGTTTGGAAACAAAAAAACCCTCCAGGTTTGCATTTTAAAGGTACTATTGGGTCATATGTCACAGAGACTGAAATTATGACCAAGCAGCATGTCCTGAGGCTTGCTTGGGTTAAAAGTGAGCACGTTCTTTGAGGACTGCTTTCCATTCCCAATTAAGTCTGACACACCTAGGAAGCTAGCAAGTCCCAGCAGTTGCTATGTCAAAGAACATAATTTTCATTGGCATTTGAGAAATGGCTAGTCCTGGTTACACTGAAGGGTACAATACCTTTAAGGACACTGCCTAGATGTTCACAATTATTTGGTTACGTTGAATTAGTCTCGTAAACGTCACATCTAAAAAAACTGTTGTAAGGGAAAGTGCCTACGGACAAGGGTTGAAAAATACAAGTAAGGCCACAAACTACAAAGAAGTACAGCCTTTAAAAGCATCAAAGGTAATAGGTAAAGTGTGATTTTTCCCTCTTAAATTACAGCAGGGAAAACACATTGGAGAAAGCTCCTTGTCACTTACTTACTAAAGAAAAAGCAATGCAACTTGTTGAGGCAATTCTCCAGCTAGGAGCCACAGTTCTTCAGAGTAACTTAGGCCTTAAACTCTGTTCACACACTGTAACAGTACCGTATGCTCAAGGATCTAATTTTTGAGTAGTATGAACCATCCATCACCTATATTGTTTAAACTATTCTAAGTATGTAGCATGGAGGTTAAGGGCTCTACTTGCAACACAGATCTTGGCTGTACTCACAGTCACTGCACGTACCACAGTAGGTCTTACCGCAGCAATAACTCTCCACAACCAGTCAGCTCTGGTTGTCAGCAACAGCAAATAGCGATATCCACTCAAACATAAGCAGGGGGAAGAATAGATAAATTCAGTGACAAGATTATCTGGTGCTCTGTGGGTGTAAGTCATGGAATAGGCCTTACAGTCTGTGAAACCAAGTATAGTCTGTGGTAAAAGTTAATGTAAGCTCCATATGCATTCAATGCAAAGGACTGTCTAAAAACCAGGTTGCACCACTGTTTTGTTCTTGTGAAAAATGACTAGAGAGCACCAGTGAGTCCTAATGCTTAAGAACCAGCTTCACAGCCTAAGAAGCAATTGTTCCAAACCCAGGTAAATATTACCCAACTGCAATCCTGACTTTTTTATGATAGATCGGTTGTTATCAAAGCCTACAAAAGGGCTACATAGGAACTACGCAGCTGACACAGGTGAGTAAAGACAGAGTAATTCAAATGCAGAAGACTACCTGGATTAAATCTTAGATATGTAGGCTAAAGGACTCACCTGTGTAACCAGAGCTGTAACTGGTTTTATTTTTGGACTGTCTTAACATGTCTTTTCCTACCCAAGAAAAAAGTAAATACAAGCTTTGATTTCCTGCACTCAGTCCTAAGTATTAACACCTCTGACTTGCCTTATAAAAGCCAGACAGTTTCTAGGAAAACCCTGCAACAATTTCAGAGATGCAGACTAATTCTGAAGCAGCTTTGCACAAAAAAAAAAAAAAAAAGGTAGCAAGAGCTTTTCATAAAATAGTGACCTGAAAGACATGAAAGCAGATTCTGAGAAACTGGTGAAGCAAAGTTAAATTATCTGCCAAAGTAACTAAAGGCATTGTTTGGTCAAGGCTGACGTTTAAACCATAAAGATGCAACAGACAAGATGAACGCCTAAGGCAAAGCAAAGTAAATATGATATGAAATGCCAAGCAAGCTTGATTAGCTCCAAACCTAAGGACATATGGAACTGTCAGAAAAGCAGGAAGCCCTGTTGAGCAGGATGCACTTTGCTTTCACATTCCTGAAATTTATGTGTTGAGACAGCTAAGAGACCAACCATGAAAACGGGATCTCCTCCATAAATCTGAAATGTAGCAGAAACTGTAAGTCATGTCACAAAAGGTCAGCCAGTTTTCTGAATCTTCTACAAAATTTATACTGTTGACCCAGACTACAGGAAAGAAAGCACCAAACTTTGTAAGAGAGACCAACGTAGAGGGATCATCTACCAAATATTCTTTGTGTTCCTATCACCTTTAAGAATTGATTTTGACAAATACACAGATGAAACAAATTTCTATCATGAGACTGAATAATCACAGGTTTCTTTTACATACAATTCAACCTACTACAATTAAACTATACATGTAATTTTTCCTTTCCTGCTGTATAGGGAAAACCAGATTTTTTCATTTGAGTAGAGTAAGATAAAAAGTTTGTTTTTTTTTTTTTTTTAACTTTAGTGCTTTTTGAAGAGGAATGGAAAGGGAGGAGAGAAAAATATGCAAGGTCCTTATGGGGGGAAAAAACCCAATGGTTGAGTTATTTTTGTGTTACTGTATGTCAAGGTATGTTGCAGTGACTGAAACAGTACCAAAGAAACACCGCTTTCTTTACTGCATAGCTTTCAAGAGCTTTAGCTAATCTTCTTAAACACAGTGTACTGGCCTCAAGAAAGTGTCTCACTTTAAAATACAGAAATTAATAAAGTTTAATAAAAATGACTTATCACTTTACCTACGAAGACACCTCATTCCAGTCTATCAAGCTTCAGCGTATTTGCTTTAATTTGAAATTCTATAAAGTTCTATTTTTATTCTAAGTTATGAAAGCTGACAAAGATCAGTCTTCTCATTATGTTCTAAATCTAGTTTATTCTTTCAGGGCATTTGGAAAATATTTTTGAATGCAGATATTTCATAAGAAGGACTCGCTATAAATCAAACATACAGCAAACTCACTCTTTAAACTATTTTCAGTAAGCATAAGAGCAAACTACTAAATAAGTATCACTTACTCTCTTCATAGCTGTTGTTCGTACTGGATCTCTTGAGTGTCTGAATTTCCTGGGAAAGTATGGAGAACCGATCTGACTGGGTGGGTGTTTCATCATCTTCTGGATCAGGTGATTCCTGCATCATTTCCTCTATTTCTTCAATCACCTTCATAAAATGAAAACCCTTATGAAAACCCTCTTGCACGAAGAGAAAAAGCCTACAATTTGAAGCAAAGCTGTCAAGAAGCGTAAGGGTTTTTTTACTTTCAGTTAGCAAAGATGCTGCTGGATAAAACGAATACCAAGACTGGATGGAAGAGAATCATCAAAATCATACTGACATTTCCTCCCCATCCTTGCCCTCTGAGAACTAAAGAGTGAGCTGGAATATCTTTCACGAGTATTCAGTTGAAGGAAAGCAAAACAACAACAACAAAAATCAATTACCTCCCCACCCCCCATTTCACTACACTTCTCTAAGAAAAAAAAAAAAAAAAAAAAAAAAAAAAAAGAGCTTTGGATAACCTGAAAATCTACTGTGCTTATAAGAAGTTTTATGAACTGATCCATCATAACCTGAAGCTGATTTGCATCCCTGGGCTTAAGACCTGAGCCAGACAGAAAGTATGTTCGTCAGAGTTCAGAGGTAACCATTTAAACAACAAGAAAACATATTCTTGTGTTTGCTTTCTACAGCAAGATGTTAATGGACAGTCATTAACCTTACTCAGAAGAGCATTTTTCAAGGTAACTTAAGTAAATTCACGGATTTGGAACAGAAGCCTTTAGACACTAAGTAATTTGAAAGCTTAGTAGCTGAACTGATGATCTGCTCTCACATTAGGCAAAAACTTGAAAGAACTCTCGCTAACCACGAAGCCACATGAAGATATGAACAGCCATACAGTCATGCTGGAAAATGACAAACTCTACAATATCACCAACATTCTGAAAATATTTTTGCTTCTTAACACATATATTTAATTTAGTAGTATTTCTGAATAATTCATGGTAAGAAATATATAAAGATTTCCAAGTCCCTGGATTATCAACCTCACCTGAAGCACTGGAATACTTTTCAAATCTGAATGACGTAGTAATATCTCACACATTATTATGACCCTAAATGAAGAACAATCAAGAAGCTTAGCTATGGTGAACAGCAAGCAAGAACAACAAAAAATAATTACAGACTAAAAGAAAATAATACACCAACAATACTGGCTTTGCTGAACACTTTACCTGCTCTGCTGTGAAGAGTGGTTCATCATTGATGCAGGAAACAATGATAGAATGCATATCCAACTGTTCTCTCAGCTCTTCGTCATCTGACAGGTCAAGGTTCAAGTTATCATTTACCTAGACAGCATGAAAAAGTGCATTTATATAAATACATATACACATTTGTGCGTGTGTGTGTATCTAAAATACATGTGCATATATAAAAAAGAAAAGGGGAATTGAATTTTAAGAATGAAACAGATTCCTTGCCCATAATAATGGAATCAATTATTCTTGCTGTCAAATACCTGGAAACTGAAGTACCTTAACAACTGAAATCAAAACTGCAGTTGGAGAAAGTTACAATAGCTGTCAGTCTTTAAATACCCTCAGCATATAAAGACCATATACACAATGACACGCAGATATCTGCACAGAAGGCAGTCAATCCAATGTAGATATCTAAATCTTAAATGAAGACAGACATTTGTCAGTCTGGGGTGAAAACCTATCTATAATGTTTAACATGATACAAACCTGTTGTTTCATACAGTTTTATAGTTCTACTTTTACACATAATAAAAGACATGAAAAAAGTTGTTTTAAAAAACAGAACATGGTTATCACCCCAGGTTATTTAAAAAATATATTGTTGACGATTTCAGGGTCTTTTCAAAGAGAAACAGAAGTAACACTGTTCCCACACATATACCATGAAATTACACTCATCTTTCAGAACCAAAGATACACATATAGTAAAAGAACCAAAAAACATTTAAGTCCCCTCCTTTATCAGTCAGGTATATTTTACTCTCACACAGTGATATATTCTAGTTTATTTACAAAGTTGCTTGCTTTTTCTGCACTTTGTCTATTACAAGATTCCAGCCAAACCAACCTAGAAAAGCCCTCCAGCCCCCAAAAGCTGCAACCTCTAACCTTTGACAATTTGAGCTTAATCACTTTAACTGATCTTTAGGCTAATTTACAAGCATAATGACTAGCTGTATAAAGTCCTTGGTCTCACTGTATCAGTTTTCAATTTTTGTTGTAATTCCTCTAATTTTCTCAGTTTCTTCAGAAACCTTAATAGTTTTCAGATTCATTTTGAAGATGCTACTGATATCCCCAGATAGCTAGTCGATAGGGGAAAACATAAAATTTGTATTTCTTCAGCCACCAGCATGAAGAAAAATGCCCACTTTTTCCAGAATCTGAATTCTAATAACCATGCAGTGACAAGGCTCCACTGAGAACATCTGCTCATCTACTGCACAGATAAAGAATTTAAAAACTGGGTTGTAACACCTGCAGTCCTCAAATGTTTTTCCATGTACATAGGATTACGACAACAACTATGGGATAGTAAGCAAGGATGAGTTTATCCAGAATGAGGTCACCTTCCACTACTGGCATCCCCAGAAAGAAAATTTTGCAAGATTATTAGAACATATTCTGATAATTTAGGCCAATAAACCACCTAAACCAGCCCAAGCTACAGCTGATGCCAAAAGGACCACCTGGTCTTCCACCCAGCCACACTCCATGCCTGTTTCTGTCCTCACACTCCTACTAGTGAATGACCTGTTTAAAAGTAAACTAACAAAAACACAATAAACAAGCAATTGGGCAATCCTGTTCCTTGTACCACAGTACAACACTTCCACCCAACTACTTCGTTCACCGTCAGAGCCATACAAAAGTGTTCATAAATCTGTGATGTGAAGCAACAAAGATTAGAAGAATCAGCCTCATTCACCTTACATTTTTTCCCTACTAAAACAGGAAGAGAAATACTTCAAGCACAAGTTCAACAGCATATTATTAGTTTCAAATGCATCAAGACAGCGTTGCTCAGCTGTTAGTATTCATTGTGAGAAAGTTAAAACAAGCTACTAGCTGTTCCATATGTGCTCTCACAAATCCAGAAATAACTGCTGAAACACAGAGAAGTAGGAAAAAAAAAAAAAAAAAGTATGTCAATCGCTCCCAAACAGATGGGTTTTATACATCAAAAGGCATGCCAGGTGTAGTGAAAGCTGAAAAAATTTAAGATATGTTTAATCCATAAACTGATTTTCCCTCTACTGGCAGCACACCTAAGATTCTTTCTAATCCAGCAACACCACTTTACAATTTTTTATGTACTTCCTTCATAACTTCCTGCAAAGAATTTACAAAAACTATATGAAACATTTTTTTTTATATTGTACCTAGTTTCTTATCAAGAAATCCATCAGTCTTCCAGTCCATTTTGCAGTCACACAACAAGGTTACAGCATGGGGGTTGCAAGTCTTTTTACTTTAAATGTAAGGATTTAATTACTCTAAACTCACTTAGAAAATCTGAACAAACATTCTAATAAAAATCAGAATAAACACAAGTCAAATTCAAGGGATAATTGTCAGACACAAATGGATACCCCAAAGTATCCTCTTCAGCAGAACAATCTTTGCTCTTGTCACAGTAAAAAGTAGCTGTGGATTCTATAACGGATGGCAGAACTCAAAGCATTACCTTATTTTCAGGTTACAACGTAATTCAACTTCACTATGTTTAAAAGATAAGCCACTTGTTTCCTCAGAAGACCTGGGAGATGGGAATTCTCCCTAGCTTGTCTTCCTCAAGCGTTTTAATCCACTTTTAAGAAGATCAGAGGACAACCCTTTCTAAACCTCTCTGAAGCTCTTCATTCCCTGCTCCCTCTCCAGACCACTATTCTACTTGTTAAATAAGAAAAACAAAACAAACCAAAATCTTGCACTTCAGTGTCTCCTGGGTCACCTTTCCTGTAAAAGCAGCCACTACAGTCTCCACCTGACTGCAGAATGGAGATGAACTTAAAAAAAGTCGACACTGGACTTACTAAATCAGAGTACTCCCACCCCTTTTCCTCCATTACCCAGAACAGTGTTCAACATGAAACAGAAAGTAGAAAGATTTTATGTAAAACACTCTCATTTTACAATTTTTTCTATCATGCTCTGGCTCTAATGAACTTCCATCGAAAACTAACCCTGAATTACTCCAACCCAAGGAGATGCAAACATACATCAATTGTTGTTTTTTTGGTCTTTAGAAAACTTTCATGTGTAATGCCAAGCACTAAAAATATTTTAAGCCATTTAATGACAACACTCTTCTATACAAATGCAAATTGTTTTATTTCCCTGCTGAGTATAAAAGATTCAAAGAGGGTATTTCTGCTGATCAGAACTTACCCCTTTTTCTGAAAGATTAAGTGTTGGCAAGTGCAAAGCTCTGGTGTGGGAAGATTTCCAGTCAACTGGCATTACATTACCATAATTATCAGTCAAAGCATTCCAAATCCTGGAGAGAGGAATAAAGGAACAAAAATGAAGACCTTAAAACAAGCAGCAACTGATCAGCAGTAAACATATTTGTAATGATGCTATATTTCTATCAACAACTATTTTTTCTTCCCTAAACATTCATCTACAAGTTACTGACAGTATTTTTATAATGTTTTGAAGCTAAGAGAAAATGTTTTTTTGATAAACATATTTCCCCTTCTAAACCAACAATGCATGCACAGCGGTGAAACAAAACTATGTGATGAAGAGACAGCTTCACTACTAATTATATAACCATACTCAAAATCTTTTTGGGGGGTGGATGAGTACCTCCTTTAATGAAATTTGAGCTCAGCTATAAATTCCATTCATAGCGTTGTTCCTGTCTCCCTTGCCTTTTGCACATTAAAATCAGGAATTAGCAGAGTAGCAAATCCTGAGCCAAGTGTTTTTTATTTCTTTCTTTCCATTTACCACAGGATAATGAACACACACAAATTATACTAAGATTTTTCAAGAATTTGGTTTTATCCAGAAGTACTCTTGCTGAGCTCAGCCCACCACTCCTGTCTACACTTGATCTTAACTGTGTCTACAGTGTACAGCCTCTCTGGCTGTAACAGAGGCTTGCGTATGCAGTCCTATTCTGGTATACCAGTTCCAATTTTGAAACAGAGCAGCCCCGTTAGGAGGTTGCTGCCTCAAGTCAGCTAACAAACCCTGCCTCCAAGCGCTGCGCTGTGGGTGCCTCTTTGGAGCGGTTGCCTAGCTAGGCTCAGAGGAGGTCAGAGGAATGGCCGAGCCGGACACAGAAGGGCAGACAGAGCCTCATCACTGCCCAACACGTCTCTGATTCATGGTTCTCTGAACTTAGCTCATTGTTTTTACCACAGATATCTAGTCTTTTCCTGAGGTTTTTTTTTCCCTTCTCTTAGAATAAGCTATATAATTTAGTAACTTCAGAGTAGAAGAAAAACTGCAGTATTTTTAATGAAGATAAGCTGACTGAAATTTACTGTAAAATAACAAGTATAAATAAAATTGTAAAATAACGTTAAAACCAGGAAAGCAGCATAGATCAGAGAAGCTCTATTGCTCAGGGGAAAAAACCGATTATCACAGTTGCAGCTGACATCTTATTCTCCATCTGCTTTCCGTACTTTCCATGTTTAATTTCAAGCACTGAGACAGAGGGCATTTTGCAAGAAGCTAAACAAATACCACCCTCAGTCACTCTGCTTTTCAGAACACCCACTTTTCTTGCCCCGAGGTAAGAGGCACTGGCGCGATGCTCTCGCACTTCCCTGGCTGGTAGGGAAATAACACCAGAAGGCTCGATGTCAAACCTGCGCCGCGCAGGCAGCACAGGCCCGCCTGCCCCCGGGTCCGGGTCCGGGTCCGGGTCCGGGTCCGGGTCCGGGTCCGGGTCCGGCGGCTGCCGGCTTCCACGCCCGCGGCCCACAAGCCCTGCCGGGACTCGGCCAGAGGAAGGCCCATGCCCCAAGGCCCAGGGGCAGCTCCTTCGTCGGGCCGCGCCAGCCAGCCAGCCACGGAGCCCGCGCTGCCCGCCGCCCCGGCTGTCCCCTCAGCCCGGGCCGGCCAGGGCCCTCCGCCCCGGGCGGCCCCACCACCGCGGCTCCCTCTCCCTGCCTCCCCCCGCCCCGCCCCGGGCCTGCACTCACTCGTCGTCCTGCAGGGCGCTCTGCTCCGTGAGGGGCCGCAGCGGAACCCGGCTCTCGCCGCCGCCGCCGCCGCCAGCCCGGGCCTGCGGGGGCTCAAAGCAGAGGGACAACTTCGCCCCCAAATCTCCACCGCCCCAGCCGCCTTTGTCGCGGGCTGCCTCGGAACCGCTCCCCGCGGAGGGCTGGAAGCCCGAGAAGTCTTGCCAGTCCCCCGGGTCTCGCTGCGAGGCCGCCGCTGCCGCCATAGCTGCTACCGCAGCTGGAGACGCCGGCCTGCGCGCCCCCGCCCGCGGCTCCCGGCGGTGCGCGCTCCCGGCGCCTCCCGCAGCTCGGCGTGGGAGGGGGGGCGGGGGCGGGGCTCGGCTCGTGACGGCGCGGGGCTGCCCCGTGGCCGCAGCGGGCGG
>JAVKLA010000049.1:2551370-2601168 GCA_034782735.1 Sagittarius serpentarius
GAAGGGGCTCCCCGCGGGCCGCGGCGGGGTAAAAGGGGTGCCGCCAGCGGCCGCCGGCGTTAGGCTTAGCGGCGAGGGCGGGGAGGGGGTCTGCGGGGCGGGGTGAGCGGGAGGCGGGCGGCGGTTCGGCGGCAGCGCTGAGGCGAGAGGGCCGGGGCGCCCCCCCCGGCCTCCCTCCGAGGCGGGGCGGAGGAGGCAGGCGGCCGGCGCGGCCTGGCGCTGGGGCTGAGGCTGAGCGCGAAGCGGTCCAGCCCCGAGAGCGCTTGCAGGGGGAGCAGGGAGCCGGCCTTGGCTGCGCCGGTGAGCGTCACTTGTGGCCACTCGCTGACGGGGTTTGCTTCTGTACACGGAAAGGGGCGGCCACAGGCCTGAGGCGGGTGCTCTTGAGGCAGCGAGCAGGGGCAGTTCACCGGGGAGGGGAAGGGGGAAGCTGGAGTACTTGCGGTAATTTCACTGCAGCCTGGTAACCCAGGGCTGGGTGTTTGCTCGGCTGTCATTTTCCCCTCCATTCAGTCACCCGACACCTGTCAACCTAAGTTTTGAAGGTACTTGGTTGGTATTAGCGCAGTCACTCCCATGCCCATCCCCTGCTAGCTTTGTATTGCGTCCTTACGCACAATGGTTTATGATGGGCTTTTTTTAATCTAGTTCTTTTTTGAGCCGCTGTAACCTTTTGATACCACCAAGTATGTAGCAAGAATTTTTTCTGCTTAACTTCTGGAATTTGTTTTGAGCCTCCTAAAGGAGGAGTTTCTTTTCAAACTTCCTACTTGAGGTTTGGAAAGAGACACAGTGAGTGGAAAATTAATTCTCTGTTAAGCACCTGCATGCCACCGAGGTAATTTAAAGACTTTTGTCCTATCCTACTCAGTTACAGCTTTTTCAAGCTGACAAACCCTAGTATACATAGGCATTCCAATATGATCCCTTTTTACATTGGGAGCAGGGCAAAGGAGGCCCGGACTACTTTGAGTGTTCAAATGTGGATGCACCGTTGTTTTATACATGAGCGCGGTGATGTTTTCTGTTCCATTCTGATGGAAAAGCAAAATGTTTGCAGGCAGAATTTGAAGATGCTCTTCTAGAAGACATAGTCTTCCATATCCATAATCTTGGGAAGGAGCAAAAATGCTGGGACAGGTAACAAGCAAGGGAGAGGAAGTTACTGGAAATTCAGTATATACACATGTAAAGGGAAGCACAAAAATACCCGTCTATCCCAGTCAAAGTCAATTATGGGCTTTGCAGTAACAATTACTACTTGGGCATTTTGGATTATTGCAGCTAGCTCTGCAAGAGCACCGACTCAGTGGTCAGCAGCAATCCGTACACTAAATACGATGCTAGATGCAGGGTGTACCATGTTTGAACAACGTGGACATTTTCAGTCCCTTTACCCGTGATCTCAAAAGGATGTAGTAGAATGGGAAGTACGAAGAACGGCAAGGTTGGCCAGAAGGTACGGAACAGCTCCCAAAGAATCATCCTGGGCTTTTCAGCACAGAAAAAAATTGGGAGGAGATCCAGGTCTTTAAATTAATAGCTGGCATATAGATACTGATCCACTGCTGCTTTGAATGCAGCAAGTCAGAGATATCAAATGAAACCATCAAGGGGTAGGTTCAAGGAAAGAAAAGGAGGCAGTTTTTCACAGAACGAGTAGTTAAGTTGAAGAACTCCTTGCCTTAGGAAGTTACATACTAGAACATTACATCAAGTCCATTAACTTACAAATTAATAGAAGAAAAAACCACTATAGGCTAATAGGTAAATAAATGATCTGTGGCTCAGGAAGTCCATGAAGTGCAAATTCTGATGCCACACACTTTCTACAGGACCTCATATTAGAGTCACATATGATTGGTTATGGCTTTCTGACAGGTACGACTAGACCACATGCACTCCATGGCAGGGCAAAGGCCTAGCTTCGCATTTGAGAGACTGATCTTTACTGAATGCTGAAACTCTTTGGAATACCACAAATCCCTCTAATGTGAAAATTCTCCAGTGTAAACCCCAGAACTTTCTGTAACTGCAAACTGTTCTTTACCCATAGTATGTTCTGAACTGTTCTGATCTAAGGTCAGCAGGACAATAATACGAATTCCCACTCCCAGGGGAAAAAAAAAAATCACCATAATATCAAGATACAAACTAATGTCTCAAGGACCGGTGTACGGAAGTAAAAAACACGAACATTAAAGAAAATATGCATCAATAGGTTTAAAATTTTTTTATTGTGCTGCCAAGAGCCAAATTACAAGAAACCGCCTTACAGTTAAAAAAGTAAACAAGCAATCTGCTGAACCGCAGTGCACTCCGAGTGCCACATATGCATCTATTTTTCAGAAAATTATATCTGCATTTCTCTTACAAGAGCACAACAGGAACCAAAGTAAAAGAGTGTAATGGATACAGCACATATGATAAATCATATCTTTAAAATAATAATAATAAAATAATAATAATAAAAAACATTTTACACCATATCCTATATCCTGCTAATATTTTCAGAATACGGCCTTGATTGTAAAACAAAAGCAAGCATTTACAATTTCTGGATAAAGACTGCTTACTCTTATGCAAGGAATGGATGTTTTGTCTTGACAAAATCTTTATAGTAACTGGACAGAAACATCTCTGTTTCAATATCAGATTGAGTACAAAACACTGGGGAGAGTACATTTTTTCTTATTGGTGGTTGGAAACTGAAGTTTTACAAGCAGAAAAAATGTTGACCCTTAATGATACACCTATTTTTTTCTTTGATGCAAACAGCTAGAACACCTTTTTGATATTCTAAAACAAAAAAATTGTTAATCTTCAGATTAATAAATTAGGTCATTATAATAATAAATTAGGTTTTTTTTTCAGTTTTAAAGTTCAGCAACCTCTGACCAAGTATTTACAACAATACTTGAGAGTTCCTTTACAAAAAATACATTTTCTTTTCACATTAAGCATACTGGGTATCTGTGTCTCTTATGACAAGCATTTGTAAAAGAAAAAAGGCAATGCACAAATGGGTAATTAGTATAAAAGTGCCAAGACCTGTTTGGAAAGTTAACATTGTATCATACAGTCAGAGTTATAAATGAGGCAAGCTACAACAAACTTCCAGCTTAATGTGGACAATATTCCAGTAGTTGTTTCAAACAATTGTTTGAAAAAAAAAAAGAAAGAAAAAAAAAAAGAAAATCCAGGAGCCGATGGTGTTATTCTATGGAGCTGATTAGTGCTGCATGTATATTGTCATCAGTGTCTCTAGCCAATGCATTCATTAAAAAGCCTTTTTAAGGCTAAGCAGGAAAAGAAAAATAAGAAACACCCTGAAATGTAGCAAGTAGCAAGAGCAACGCTTACTGCTATAATCGTGCACGTACTGTACACACGCAAACACAAGAGTGCACACACACACACACACGCACACAAACACTTTCAAATCAAATCAAACTGTAGGTAGAATGAGATGCTCTTTTCTTGTCTTTCCTAAACTCACAAGCGATTAAGCATTGATATGGAATGCCTGTTTATCTGTTTCTGCTCTGGGTAAAATCTCTCTCAGATAAAAATACATTCAACAAGAAAAAAAATAGAAAAAATATATACTGTATACATAGAATTTTATATATACAGTATATATATGTATAGTGTATATACACATGCACGTATATATACATATGTATACCTACATGCATTTGTATATACATATATATACACAAACATACAAATACTTTTTGTTGTTTTTAGCATAATTATATTTACATAAATACTCCTATAATGCTAAAGTTTAAAGAAGCATGATCTCCTTTTTTTTCTGAGCTTCAAAAAAGGTGCTTGAGTAATATACAATTAAAATTAAGCAGCTTCCTAGCATGGAAGTAGTTTCTAAATCTGCATACCAGTAAATAAGGACATCAACAGGAAAAAAACAACAACCTTAAAACAGTCTCTTTTTTACTCTCTTGTAAGCAAGAGCTTTGTCCAACAAAAATATTTTTCCTTCTCCTGTATGAACAACCAGAGATTGATACAAAATAACAAAACAAAACCACAACAGACAAAACAAACAAACAAAAGCCCCTGGAACTGCATGGTGTTCTTGACTTTTCCTTCCTTCCTTCAATACTGCTGTCAAAAGATCCAGTGCTCATATCAGGAATTACTTAGGCCTCAGTCATTTGCTAACTCTGCCGAAGTCTGGCTAATCTAGCCAATCATCTTTGAAGAAAACAAAAATAAAAACAAAAAGCAGCACAAGGTATAATTTTATACATCCTTAATAAACCCACCCTTTATTTTCTGCTATAACCTTTTCCTTGCTATGTCATTAACTACTGCAGCTTCTCATCATATAGAAAAATATTTGCAGCTACACCACACCTGTGATGTGACAAATTCTGTTCTAGGAGTATATTACTGTAGCAACAGCTGGAAAAAAAAAATTCGACCTTTTCATATTTTTTTCACATGGGGTTAGGCTTTGCTGCAACAGATGCAATTTCAGAGCAACAAGAAAAACCACTATCCTGCCGCTCGGCAGTATTCTTTATTCATTTTCTTCTCTAGCCAAGCATGACCAGCTTTTCTTCTCTGAAGCCTTCTTTTACCTCGTTGCCTACCCCTAGCCCCTGATTCCCCCTCCCAAAAAACCTCTATAGCTATGTTACAAGCAAATATATCTTAACAAGTTTTAAAACTTTGGTTCTAAGAAAACACTTGGTCAGTTATCTCAAGGAAAAGTGGGAATGCTTTTTCTGGCACATTGCAGGAGTCAGAGCTCATCCCAGAAAGGTCTTAGAGCTGTACATGTAGTCACAAATCCAATACAATCCACTAAGCAAGTGCACAATTCTAGTTTTATTTTAATAACAGACTTAGTCTCTCTCTCTCTTTTCTCTCTCTTTCTTTCTTAAATCCTCGGTAAGGGTGCAATTCTTCAAACTGTTTGATAGAAATTATCTGCCTGTAGGTTGTTCTGTTTCTGCATGCTATAAAATCCACTGTATCTTGAATCTGGGTCTGCAATTCTTAGCATCCTCTGAGAACTGTCCACCTGGACCATGGTACCTTTCTTGCAATCCACATATACCAGTTGATTGTTTAGGCAAGAAGGCTGTTGAAAAAGAAAGGGAATATTCAGTAAATTAAAAAAATTTTGTATTCCACACGTAATTTAAAAAGTCTTTGTGGTTCAAGTCCATAAGCACAAAACCAAATCAAATCGGCAATGAAATAGTCTGGACTTTTGCTAAACTTGGTAAAGGCTTATGCCAGGCACAGTAACAGACCAACACTCTCTCCTGAATCACCATTTTTCATCTTCTGAATGGAGCTCTGGTATACTCATATCCCACACAGACTGGTTAAACTGCTCTCTGTTAGTCTAGCACCACACAAGGGCTTAACCTTGTTGCCCCAGATGTGCAGCAGCTTGTTTCCAAGAGGTTAACAGCCTCTTTATTCCTGATCATTTTCAAGAACGTTCTGTTCCTGGTTGCAATTCCACTAAGAGAATGGGAGGGATCCTGTCATGGGGTGTCCTATTGGATCCTTCTGTATTCCTTTCCGAGGTGGTTTATGTATTACTTCCTTAATTAGGAAATGATCCACCTTTTATGTAGCATTTGCTAGGCCTTACACCCTTGCAAAGCAGTGTGTTATCGCGGAGATGCCAGTGTTGATATGGCATATGGTAGAGTTGTCCTTACTTGCTTGTAAGTGTAGAATAGGGGATTTAATTTGAGGCAAATGTGAATAAGTGAGGATTTGAGTACGTCATGATCTACAAGCATGAATGTGCATAAAATACTGCTCAAGGAAAGAGTTGAGCTATGTGTACTGGCTTGCCAGTCCTGCTATTCCTCTGTCTGAGAATCCTTCAACTGAAAGATTTTGCAGCTGAGAGGAACGTGAGACAATGCTGGGTGCACACTACCATGCTGGGCTGAGCATGAAGGAGGACAGGCAGTAAGCACACTCTATGGATACATACGGAGTTAGTGACAATGCGTATGTGTGCTCGCACTATAAGCATAAAAGTGGACTGCAAATCTTAAAAGTTCCAGTTTCCACTGATGTAACTTCTTTTTTCCAAGACTTAAATCAGAAGGGTTTTTATTATTAAAACTTCACCTACAGCAACCCTCATCACAAAAGTTTTTTTACCCAGATACTTACTACAAAACAGTATTTTAAAATGTTTTACATTTGGCTCTTCAAAAATCTGTGGACTGGATTCACAAAGAAGTCCTGAGGTTCACTGATGTTAACAGAATCATGGCTAAACATTAGCAGTCCATCTGTAATTTTAAACATCTTTTCTATCATCTTTCTCTCAGTGTTGATATGATTTAAGCACAGTTGTCGATTTGTTCTTTATTAACTAACTGGACTATTTTGAACAGAAAGAACATAAGCCAAAACAGGCTTGCCAAGATTTATTACTAAGAACCATCAGTCACCCTGCAAGGAACAGGAGAAACTAACAAGTGACACTTGGTTGAAGAAACCTGAAAAGAAAGATACATTTATGACAAAGACGCTCACAAGAAATCCGAGTTTCAGTATATCCATGGTCTTGCACTGAATATGTATGTGGCTTAAAGTGAGCTTTCTTAGCATATGGATGATGCCTTTTGGTGACACTGAAAAAACAATACTCCAGCAATAGAAGTGTTTGAGGAAAATGATGTTCTGCAAGTAAAAAAGTACGTAGAATTATTGATTCTATTTCCACAGTTAGCAAGTTGTGATTTTCACTTCAGCTTCAACCATTTTATCCCACAGCACTTGGATGGAGAGCAGCCTTTCTGAGAGTTTAGGAGTGAATACATTAGAGTTAAAAATGAATTTTTAAATGCATTCCTTAAGAAATTCCGAAAATGGTACTGCTCGCTTGTCTTGAAAGACTGGGAATGGGATAATAGTGATTCCTCATGCTTCCCATTTAATTACAATAGTATTCAACTTTATGCTCTGACTGTATTCATACGCTTTTTGGAAATGCTTTTTTAAAAAAAAAAGCTCTGCAGCAGTGACAGAAAGAATATGTACACTTCATTTTTAAAATTACTGTATCACTCTTCTAGGTGGAACAGAAGAAAAGACGCTCTCAAATTGTGTTCCAAGTACGGACAAAAGTCTGTTTGATTAGAATTAGGAAGTATAAGTGGGATAAATTGGGGGAACTGATATCAAAGGCATTTGAATATGGCTGCTGATGGAACTGTAACTCAAAACAAAACAATGCTCTTTTCAGTGTTCATTTCCAAGCTACCTGCTTCTTCCTTTTTATGGTAGTCACAGAATACATAATTGGTAGATATTTCCCAAGATCTCTCTTAAAATATTAATCCCAGAACCGTATGATGCAGTTACTAGAAAATGTGATAAACACTACTAGTACATACAGTACCTGATGTTGGACAAGACTTTTAAAGTGGATGAAAGTTAAGAAAGCAAAAATGTTATCTTAAAGAGTTTGACTGCAGATAAGAAAATTGCATGTATTTACCTACACATACATGGAGCTGGATTTTTTTTTTTCTGAGCTTGATTCCTATCTAGTGACAACCCATTACTAAATGGTGCTGGAAATGTTTTCATTCGATAGCGAAAAAGATCGTTTAGGAGACTAAATAAATACCAACAGATTGACTGGTATAAATGGTTTAAGACATAAGGAGAAAATAATTTAAGAGAGTTCACGTGATGTGAACTCAATTGCATCCTATAGAATATTCTAGTTTGTCTTGTTTTCCAAAAAAGTGAAAGCTTGGAAATAGACATAAACACTGCACCTTTGTTGGAGCTTTGTAGCAGGACACTGGAATCCACTGCTTTTTCTGATTGACGAGCAGAAGGACAATGATCAGTAACAGCGCTATCGTGATTGGAATTGTCACCAAGGCAACAGAGCTAACCGACCCATCTTCGCTTGCGTGTGGTCCACTGCCACTTCTGTACTCTCCCTGGAGATGATTCATGTCTGCAAGGCGAATGTCAGCGTTTGTTAGGAACTGTAAATGGGCCTCGACCATAAAGAAGTATGTAATTCTAAAAGTCCCAGTTGTGGATCTTGTCATTCATACGAATTTGGACTTTCTCCCCTGAAATGTCACATTATTTATATAAATTAGAACAACTGAAAGCTAGTATCTTGTATAGTGACTACATTAGCAGGGAAAAGGCCATAAAAAAGAAAAGAAATAGGATGGAATCTAAAGCATAACAACAAGCAAGTCTGACAATCACCTCTTAGCTCAGTTGCATTTGCATCATCTTATCTGATCACAATCAGATTCCCACTTGTAAAAAAATCAGCCTGTGTTTCTATGCTGAGGAAAAGCTGAAAGTCTTAGAATGAAAGTCCTTTTTTTTTTTTCCTTTTTTTCTTTTAAAAACTGGTAACACAATTATGATGTGCTCGCTCTCTCATTTGCTGAGTACATACTACAATACTTGCACTACTCGGCCTGTGAAAACAGACTGCTGGCAGTCTATTAGACTGTAGCAAGTTTTGCATATAATTGCAAAGAATGGTAATTTTCAATGACATACACAACATTCCCACACAGTTTGCAGTGTGTGTTTATAATCCCCAGCCAGGATAGCCGCAAGCCAGCTGCAAATGTCTGTGAGAAATGAAAATGCTGTAATTATAAAAGTGTAAGCTTACAATTTTGTAAAGCAGTTACATTTCATGTATCCTTTCTCCAAACAATACTATGCTGTGAGATCATCCTTAGATTTAAAAAAATTATATACAAGTTTAGGTAGTCCTTCAATTAGAAAAGGTTAACAAAGACTGTCATCAAGTGTTTCCCCTACCCTGGAATAACGATTTCAGCACAGTTTTAAACAAAAGATGGATTTACATCCTTAGACAACTTTATTAGCTCTGTGTCATTATACCTGAAGTATTTCTTTTACCTCTGACATTTGTCTATGATACGTGTTAAGTTGTGGTACATCTTTTCCCATTTTTGTTTATCAATGTAAGAATGTCAAATGGATTAAATGAAGGTCTATCAACTCCAGTGACCTGACAACAGTCTGCTTTCTAGTTTTTGTATCAGAAAAGACACTGCAGAATCACTCCTCATTCATTGTTTTATGGCATTCTTAATTTTACAGAACTCCATCATACCAACACGGATGTTTCTTCCGAGCTCAAGACAGAATGATGATGAGACCAAATTGCATAAATGTAATTTAATAGACTGACTCATCTTTACTCAAAGCAAAAGGCATGTAAGAGGTCTGCACTGAAGAATATTCTCAGATAACCACCTTTTCAAAGCATTACACAGATGCTACCTGAATAGAACAAGTAGATGCATCAAAACATGGGGAATAAACACAGACCTAATTTAGCCCAGTTTATATCAGATCTTACCTCTGTGAATGTGGATGATGTCATTTTCACTTGGTGTTGGCCAGTTTGGTACTTCTAGTTCAATGTCTCCTCGATGATTTGTCTTCTCAATGGGGATGTTAGTAGGTTCAGGTACATACATCTCTGAGAAATGAGGTAAATGTATTTCACAAATTACAGGCTGCTTAACTTCCCAGTGCTGCTCCCAATTCAGGAAATATACTTGGCCATCTGCAGTGCTTTGTCCTATGAATCCCTTCACTTGTTTCAGAGTTTTCACCATTACTACTCTGGGATTTTGTTTTAAAACCTGTTTCATACTGTATATGGGATACATGGCTGCTGCCATTATCATTATCCTAATGTGAACGGGATGATACAGTTGTGTGGACAAATTTGCTTTTGAAAATACCATTTCAGAATACACACTTCACTACAGTCTTGCTCCTTTGAGATACGAAACAACAAAAATACCAAGGGAAGGCTACATCTTCCCAGCTGGTATGTAAACTGTCACTGCTGGTTTCTTTGCCTTTTTTTGTAATCCTCAAAGCAGGAGAATTGCAAGAGGGGGTACTGCTGAATCTCCCCCGTTGTCCTGTTGAAAGTAGTTACCAGCTGACTAAGATGAGCAAACTCCTGTGGAAGTATGTCAGGACTAGCGTTAAAAGCCAGTTGCAAGCCTTATGTCCCTTGTGTCCGTAACTAAGAAAATTTTGTATTATTTTTAAGCCAAGTTAAAATGATAAATAAAGCAATGTGATACTTGAAAAGTAACGAAGGGACTCGGAAAAGACAGAAATGTTAATTCTCTGACAGAATCTGTGGCGATGGAAGAAGATTCATTGTCTTACTTTGCTAATGATTTTCCATAACCTTGTGAAAGGACACAGCAGGGGCAAGCAACTAATTTTTGAGTTCACAGTTCTCAGAAAAAGTAAAATTCAAACTATACATTTGCACAATATGCCTATCTGTTAAGAATAATAATTTTCCTGAAGTCTAAACGTCTGTCGTCTTCCTGATACTGTTCAAACATAGACTGATGTTCAAAACCCAATTAAAAAAACCTTATCAGTCCTGGAAAACCAGCATTACAATAATCTGGGTTGTCACATCACATTACCTGGACACATGGGACAGCAGCTTCCCTCCACGTTGATGGGTTCAGCGCAAGGGAGGGGCGGGCAGCTGACAGTGGAGCAGAGGGTCTGACCCTGCAGGCAGTAGCAGTGTGTGCAGCTGTCAATGTCCCAGCGTTCCTCATCCGCGTATGTTTTCCCACTGAAGTGGCAGACCACTTTCTTTGGAACTGTATCTTCTGTTGAAGGAAAACAAAGTGGTGTGATCATGTGGTAATGGCCAGTTACACGCAAATCTGATTTCTTCCCCAAACACAAAAGCGAAACAACAGCTACAAAGAAATCCCAGCTGTAATTAAAAGACACTCTGTACATCTTCCAGAAAATCTTTGTTAAAAAAGTGTCATTTCTGCTTCTTTATGAATGACATAATTAGCCTGGGCTGCTTCTCCTCATTTTCCTCATGGAAGAGGCTAGAGGACGGATGATTGGGGTATGAAATGACGATATCAAAAGTGCTGTGATAATTAAGGAAAACTGATATTTTTATGTTTGACTGTTTGAGACTCCCAACTACTTCTCCTTCTCGTTTCCTAGTAAATCCTATTTTAACTATGAAAAAACCCAAACTACCTACATTTCTAATTACCAAGGTTCAAGAAAGATGAACTCAGTCTGGAATACTTGAAGAACAGATTAGGCAGGATGCCAAGAAGATGCAACTCTCAGGTGATATAACTAGAAGTGCTTAGACTATTTATTATGATAAAACAGATTCGAAGGGGATCTGATCATGCCCTGTAACTGCATCAATGGACAACCCCAGGAAAAGGGCAATAACTGAATTCAGTACATTTTTTCATGGTTAGTATTACATAAATTGGAAATTGGTGTGATCTTAACCCTCAGAAAAAGTGAGGTTCCAGAACACCTTTCCCAAAGACTGACAGCTGTAAAGCTAACAACTTTCCAGATAGATTTTGACACAGTACTTAATAGGGACCTGGACTTGATGAAGCAAGTAGGTCCTGGGAAAACACTTAAAGGAAGTATTACACTTTCTGCCTAAGTGTTCAATACACCATTATTTTAGGCTGCATCCTATGCAAGCCTTTTAGGTGGTCTGCAGTATAGCTTCTACTTCCCTGAGAAGACAGTCATGAATTGCTTAGCCTAGGATGCTTTTTGCTGCTATAGTCCTTTATAGATAATCAAAATAAAACTACACAGCAGAACCTCCAAAAGCCAAGCAGCACCTCATTTTCATCTTAGCCTCTTGCTCCCTTTTTTTCTTAGGGGCAGAAATTGTTATGATGAAACCTGCTGATGACATGAATTTGCAGATTGAGCATATGCATGAGATAACAGAATGAAATTGCAGAGTAACTTCTTAAGCTGTCAGAGAAATACTGGTTTAACGTTCACACAGATTACATATGTAAATATGTCAGAATTACCTCCCAAATACAAATAAAAAGCCTTACTGAATAATTTGGCCATCAGTTCAGCTTTTAATTAGTGGCAACATAACAGACTGACATCATCTGGAATAACAAGGTTAGCAGTCAGGAGACCAATGCAATGGATCTGGACAGAGTAAATTCAACTGCAAAAAGAGACCACTAAGAAGTACTACTGTGAAAACACTACTGGAATTATCTGAAAAGCTTAAATGTTCCAGGTGGCCTTAGTATGGGTATCCCGTGGCTTCCATGGCTGTAGCTACGGGTCTCAACCTCTCCAAGTAGAAGATTTTGTAAGTGAGTATGGGGTGGACATAGGAAAGGAAGAGTGGGAGGAAAAGGTGGCTGCAAGCTGCAAAAATCACGTTAGGTTCTTGCATAGATGACCATGAGCCCTGTGTTGGTCAGAAGGTAGATATGGCTGGGAAGGGTGCGGCACACAGCCCGAGCAGTCCTCTGCAGACCTAAAGTTGTGCGCTCCCTGTGCACTCGGGGCTGATTTGGTCCTAAAGTGCTACCTTGCCCCCCTCGGGACAGCTTTTTCAACTCAGCAGCTGTTAGGGCTGGAAAAGTCCTTTAACTTGCTCAGGCTTTTGCAAGTTTGTAAAGAACACATCACAGTTTAATACAGTAAAAGTTTTTTAGAAGAATGAACAAGCGTGCAATTGCATAGAGTGTTGCAGCTTTGAACCCCAAGAGGAAACTTGTAAGTCCTCAGAACGTATTATCCTGTGTCTCCCCCCCCCATTTTGGTATCTATCTCTATGCAAGTATAAGCACAGGATGAAGACGAATGCCACACCACCAACAAGTGCTTAAGGGCAGTGGAAACAAGAGAAACTTGCAGTAAGAAACCCACATAATAATGCAGTTCAGAATACCATACCTAGCTCTACCTGTCTTCTCTCAAATTTCCTCTAGCTGCTCAAGTAAATCAATCTTGTCTGGTAAACAGTCATTGCTCTGTTTTCCGCAGAAGACTAATCTTGTCTCTAATCAAATAGATATCCCTTCATCCACCCTAAAGTAGAAGGTTGTAATTCCAAATTAATCTTTCTCTGCGTGAGAAAGAAGAACGTTGAACACACAGGATAAATCTGAGGAGTCAGACAAACAACAAAGCATCCAAGGCCTGTAAAATTTTGAATTTGAATCTATACCAACTTGTTAGGCATTAACCAGACCTGCATTCAGAAAGAATAAAATACAGTGCTAAGACCCTGCATAATTTTTGAAATGACTAAACATTTTATCAACTATTACATGAAAATAGTAAGGAAGAATCTGTCCAAAGATGTGCTTCACAGTTCTCAAGAAATGAAGAGTAAAACAGTAAGAACCAGGAAGACAAAAATTAAGTGCATGACCTTACTCCTCTTACAGGCAACAGTATATAGTTCATAGAAACCATTAAAAAAGTAAGTTTCCATGAATTTCCGTTATTTAGACCACAAAACATACTGACAAGATAGTATAGCTTGGATTAATAAAACATATCGTTGACAGTCTTCATATCTGAGCACTAATTAAAATCTGGCTTCTGTATTTTGTATTGCTGAATGAGCAGTTGCTACTAAAAAAACCCATTAAGTTTTTACAGCTCACACATTTAAGTATTTGCAATATTGTGCAATTATATGGGATTCAAAGTAAAGCCATACCTACATGTTGTGTGTGTACATATTTGCAAACCTGACATGCAAGGTGTAGGCACAAAGTTCCAGAGGTTTTATTTTTGTAGTTCATGGCACCAGTCCCTGTGGTGCATCCTTCCTCGACCTAAAGAATGCTCCAGTACAGTACTAAGGCTCATGTTCTGACTCCACTGGTTGGATTGCCCAACTTTGCATATACTCTGTATCTTTTTTAACATTAAAATGTATTCTGGATTAAAATGATCTTTATGGTTGCAAAGTCAATCACTGGGAAGAAAAGCCTGCAGAAAAAAAGTTGCCAAAGAAACTTTAAATCCTCCCCCTTTTGTATGCAAATCACGATGAGAAAGTAGTAACAGGGTAACAGTACTTTCCCCCCAAAATGTCCTCATCAGGAATCTAAGTAGGGTTCCAAAGGCAACTGAAATTTTGATACTTTGTAACTTTTCCAGGCATTTCTTTGACGGAATTCCTTGCATATCCTATAAAATTGTATCACCTATTATTAAAGACATTTTATCTGCAACGAATTACAGATTTCAAGAGCTGTATCAGTGGAACATATCTGAAAGGACTTCACAACCTTTCTGACATCTTTCTGATGAGGAACTAACTGCATTGTTTGTAGATGGGCAAGTTGATTCACAAGTTAAATTAACAATACTTAATGTCCGCTATTTTTTTATATTCTTTTTTACTGAATTCTTTTCTACTCTATCTCCCCTACTACTTTTGGAATTAAAGGTTATAGTAAGCTCTGAATGCCTTCCAACAACGCTGCAAAGACTTAATTTCAGTAAGTTCATTATACAATTTTTCTCTATCAGCAGCTTCCATTCTATAGCCTTTGTACTTACTGTGAACTCACAAAAAAGTCATCTGTAAATAAATACTCCTATTCAAAATACAACGAAAAAGTGTTCAGTAATCTCAAATTCTGCGACTTTAAAAATGCCTGGCAATTTTCACTATCTACAGCGTCCCCCATTTACTTCAACTCCAAATTAAAAACCAATGCACGGCCCTCAATTCTTTCTGCATTTTTAGTATTTAAAAAAAAATAAATATATTTTCCCTTATTTTTTTCTCAATTATTTTGCCTCTTCTATAACTATCTTTAATGAACTTCTTGTTTTGTCCTCTATTTTAATTTAGGTGTCTCATTAACACTTCTTTCTGTGAAATTTCATAATGCTTCAGCTTATCTTCTGCAGTTGTAATTAATATTTTCCTCATATTATCACATATCTTGTCATAACATATGTGTTACCTGGCAGATCTTCCTTTAAATTAAACATTTTTTGGGTAATGTTTTCATCTAGTAAGGTATATTACCAAGTTTTCTGGAGGATGTCCTCTCACGTTTGTAGGCAAATTTCTATCTTCCTGCACTTCTACCTCAAACCCACAAATCATGATCCTCAAAGCTCCCCATGCAGATTTCACTCTCCCGTTCAACTAAAGGCACAAACTGCATCTCTCCAAAACAGGGAACACATATTTCAATTTGGAAATAAAACTTCTTATTCCCAAGAAGGGGACAGCAAGTTATCAACTATTTTTATTTGCTCACCAATACAGTAAGGACAACATTGCCCCTTTCTCAAAACAGGTCTCTCACAGGATACCGGTGGGCAAGACTCAGAGTAGCATCTAATCACACCATCCATGCAAATGCAGCTAGTGCAGACATTGGGCTTCCAGGACTCAGCTGTCAGAAAAATATCTCCTTCATCGTTTTTGCAGTAACTGGGCATGCTCTCATTGCCTGATGAAGAGGGCTGAAGAGGCTCATCTGTAAATATAAACAGATTAACTTTTTTAACTTACAGTAGCTAACTTCTTTCATAGTTCCTCACCAGAGGGTTCACTCTTGAAGAACGCAATGGAATTGTAACACATTGGCTCACTACTTCAGAAAAGCCAGAAGGACAGAGCCTTATGCCTATTCAGCACTTACATGTGAAGAGGTTCTTGTGATGTGCTCTGTAATAAAGTTTATGTAGACCTTTATCGAGTTTACTCAAAAAAAAAAGAGAAAAAAGGACAGCAAAGTGAAAAAACAATCACCATCAGAAGCAGCCCCTCAGAAAGCCACTCTGAATGCTCTGAACTAAACGGTGTATAGGAATTCACCTTGAATTATCATGGAATCATAGAACGGCTTGGGTTGGAAGGGACCATCAAAGGTCATCAAGTCCAACCCCCCTGCGGTGAGCAGGGACACCTTCAACTCGATCAGGTTGCTCAGAGCCCCATCCAGCCTGGCCTTGAATGTTCCCAGGGATGGGGCTTCTGCCACCTCTCTGGGCAACCTGCTCCAGTGTTTCACCACCCTCACTGTAAAAAATTTAGAGAGATTAAATTTTAAATCTAAAACTTGAACCCCAGCTTCTGCCATGTCAGTTCAAATCCTTGAATGATGCCAAGTGAAAAGCTATTACGCTGCTGTCGCCTTTGCTAGTAGACTTATATGAGCTAATTATAAGCTGTTGAGAAACAAATGGAACTTGATTGGGCTTCAGCTTGATGCCAATGGGTCTGCTTTAATTCCCACGCCTGCACATGGGGGAGACATGTTTCTGCACCTAAGCTGTATCTTAACAGACATTATGGATCAAGAAATACGACTGTATGTGCAGAGAACATCTAAGAGAAGGAGAAGAAAAAAATATTCGTAAGGGCACTCAGATTAGGTTCTCAATCTAACTGCTTAAATTATGAGACTAAGCTCCTTATATAGCCAGCGAGGAAAGATCAGCTCCTCCAAACAGTATTTTGAAGTTAAGCAAATGCTTACTGTTATTAATAATGAGAAAAACGGAAGTCAGGAGAACTGGCTAACTTTTTTACTGACAATATTTTGTCAGGAAAAAAACACCCCCAAAAACCAACAAACACCCTGTTGAAGAAGTGGCAAAACCTAACTTTTTCTTTTTGTGAAATAACATTTTTAGATTTTGTTTTTAATAAAGACAAATATTTTCTCAGTGATTTTACATACAATTCACAGGCTTGAATGAAATTTCCACTGCAATAAACTCCCCCATTTGCTATGTAAAATAGGAATTTACATTCATTTATAATTGCATCTCTTTCCTCAGGGGAAAGCAAATCCTGTTACCTTCTTGACACTGTGAGGCAGTCTAGGAGGAATCTGGCACACCTGCTGGGCTGGAATGCTTTGATATTACGCAGTTGCCTTCAAGTCACTCTCAAATCATACCAGGTGAAGGTAGGAGCAAACAGAAGTATTTTTGAGACCAAATCCCAAATAGACAATATAGTAATAAAAAGGTTCATAGAAACCAAAGCATATAGAAAGAAAAAGAAACAAGCCTGTATCTGCCTAGCACTTTGACTACTTTCGAAGTTTCTCTAATCCTGCATGTTTCCATAAACGAGCCAGTGCATGTTTCATAAACCTTCCAACTAAGGGTTCTAGTTCTCATGCAGCCCTTACGTTATCAGATTGCCTTCAAAGCCGTTCAAACTTCAGGGCCACAACTCCCCTTTACACATAAGATATTTCTTGCACACAGTCATGTTTTGCAGTTGGAATAGAGGACTGGAGGCTCTCACTCCAAACTGCTAAACAAAGGCACCACAACAACCAACTGTGCACATGCTGAAACATTCAATATTCACATCATGTATTTTGAGATCAAGAAAGGACTCTGATGAAAGGTGGTTGTTAATATGTACCTGGGCACTGTGGACAGCAGGAGTCCTGTGTGCGGGTGGGGTTTTGACAAAGAAGCGGTGGACAGACTTCAGTCTCACACAGGACACGTCCACTGTGGCATGTACATTGTGTGCAAGAATCAATATTCCAGGTCTCTCCTTCTACAAAGTATTCCCCACCAGGAGCATGACAGATCGACGGACTGGTGAGCTCTGGCTTCTGCACAATTATTTCATCTGGGAAAAACAGAATTGGAAGACAGGCAAAATCAACTCTAACTCTAATGATTAACAAATGTATATAATGTATAAAATGAATGTAATAGTTTCTATTATTGAAAACATTAGGAATAATAAAACCAGCTATAAATATATTCTTAATGAAGCTCCTTCAACTTTATGTGACTTTTGACATTGTCACTTGCATCTCATGGAAAGTGGGAAAAATATAAACAAGAAACAATTTGTGATCAGTCTGAATAAATGCTAGTTAATATAAATCAGAGCCAATGTCAAGCATTCTTGGCATTTCAGAAAAAATCAAACCAATCTGTAATGTAGGAATTCCAAGAGACAACTGTCATTTTCTGAAAAATTCTACTGATCGGACAGTTTCTCAACTGCTAAATATTAGCATCAGTGCAATTCCTGAAGGGATGGGTAAGTATGCTTCTCATCTGGGATTTAGGAAGTCCAGATTCAACTCTCTGCCTTTAAGCTTCCCGAGTGATATGTGTCTGTACCATCTGGTGCCAGAATGATCTGCAGTCTTTGAAGTAAAAACTGCACCTAAGGAGATGCAGAGTGTGTATACTCCTATTTCCAGTGACTGTATCTCACCAAATGAACTTTAATTCCTTTTCACACTACAGCCCTGGCTGTAAACCCAGGCAGTTTAGAGAATAGATTTGATCTCCTTCAAGTTACGAAAGGAGCTGAAACTGTTTCCCTTGTTCAGCATGAGCGTCCTCTAGCCACTGGGGTATTAAAAAAATGGGGGAACTCTCTTTACCTCTTGGTGTTTTAAAAGAAAAAAGAAACCTGTCCTGCACTTTGGACGTGTTTAAGCACTTACCATCAAGAAAAGGCTATGCCACGAACTGCATCCTCTGTGGCTCCGACTGCAGCCCAGTATATGAACTGGGGGGGAGTTGGCCGGGATCACCACTTGGGAACTAACTGGGCATCAGTCAGTGACTGGTGAGGAACTGCATTGTGCATCACTTGTTTTGTGTATTCCAATTCTTTTATTATTATTATTGTCACTTTATTGTTGTTATTGTTGTCCTTGTTAGTTTTTTCCTTTCTGTTCTATTAAACTGTTCTTATCTCAACCCACGAGTTTTACTTTTTTTTCCCCATTCTGTCCCCCATCCCTCTGGGTGGGGGGAAGTGAGTGAGTGGCTGCGTGGTGCTGAGTTGCCAGCTGGGGTTAAACCAGAACAACGACACACCACTCAATTATTTGTTTCCATTTCTGGAAAACGATCAGTAGAACTCAAGGAACTTGACTCTGGTCGATCTTACTCTATTCACAAAGTACTCGTGCATTTCTTCTTTCACGGAATTATTTTATCTTTCACTGATTTGCTTATGGTATGCTTTTGCTATTGCTTACATTTATGAACCATGTATGTGATTCAGTAGCATTTACCTGAAGCGAGATAGCTCGTCTGCTGCCTTGTCACTGTTTGTTTTTTATTTCAGCTGGAACAATGTATTACATTTTATCAGTGGCATCCTAACTCATCATGGCAAAGGCAATACTAATTATTTTCCAGAAATTTTCTGAGTCATCTCCTTTGCATTTAGTTCTCTGCAAGTCACAGGCCTGTTTTACTACAGCATATATACTGTTCATAATCAGAAAAGCATAACCAGATAGTACTGCTGTACCTATGGTACTGCTTTCTGCTCCCTTAACAGCATTGATATGGATATATCACTGCAACTGAATTGCTACGAATGTGCAACTACTATATTCCTGAAGGAGCAACTAGCCAAATAAACACACACTTTCTGGATAGCAGGGCTTTGCAAAACACTAGCAGTTAAAGGCTTTCTAAATCTTACAAGAAACCTGGATCTTTTCATAAGCATTGCGACAATCCACTTTAACCTCTTAATATACAGAAACATGGTTATAATGAATGTTGTAGCAGTTGAACGTAACCACTTATTTTTTTCAGTCTGAAAAATTACCTCTGAGAGCTGCCACTTCCCTGTTGATAGGTTAACAGTGCAATTCAAAACTCAAAACATCAGGATTGCTAATTATTTCAATATCCTTATGCCAGACACATTTGAGTGACGTGCTCACCCCCTCACAATTCCAAACTGCATTCCTGTCTACTGAAAGCCATGATATTTTTTTTACCATCAGGGGGGAATCAATACATTGCAAAATAAAATCAGAGGTGCATTTCTAACAAACATAAAACCTCAGTAGGGGAAACAAAACCACACTGGGACTAATTTGGCCGTATTAATTCATACACTTGTATATGCAACCACTTTAAAAAAATGCTGTGTCTGCCCTAGCATTGTAAGAGTTTACACCAAGTATGACTTTGCTAACACAGAAGCTAGGTGACTAGTACCTCAAAAGCGGGGAAGATGTCAGACAGAGAAACCTACGCAGACACTGTATCTCAAAGGAACGGACACTACTGGGTAACTGCTCTTTTATACAAGAGACCAACATTGCCGGTGCTCAGAATCAAACACTGATCTCATCCACAAGAAATGTATAGCAGTACCTGTCTTCTCACGCTAATCTCATACTGATCTTTCTTCCACGAACTGAACATTAGGCTTATGAATGGATTTACTCAAACTCATTCTCCATACACAAAGTAACTACCCACTGGTGCTGCTGAAATACCAAAATTAACATTACTCTTATTTGAACACTCTAAGGTGTTCTATATGTGTTAGGTAGATCAATATGCACAAGTATGCTGATAGTAAAGTGAAATCAGGAATCAGTCTTGGGGACCTAACGACAGAATTTCTGGAACTGGAACAACCATCTGACATTTTAAATTTTGAATCCTGAATGTTTACCTAATGCAAGATTGACACGCTAACCTGTCCCTGGCCATATGAAGTATACCATCCCCTACAATAATACACAAATTACTGTGAAAAGGTGAGTGACTACTGCAGGTACTCCAACAGTTCTGTGCAGCCCTGAATTCCAGCTAGTGTGAGTGGAAAGCAACATCCCTGCCCAGTTACATGACTTTAGGAATATGATATTCTGTATTTATTATTTCCTGTTTGGCTGCTCCTCCTGGAACAATATTCACAACTGAATCTTTTTGTTGTGTTTTTTGGGTGTTTTTTTTTTTGTGTGTTTTTTTTTTGGTCCCCCCCGCCCCCGAGGTTTCATAGGGGAGAGAACAGTACTGTTTAAGACAGCCTGCGGACGTGTGTGTGCATGGGGAGCTAGAGGAAAGAATGACAATACCTGATGGGATGCATATGGACCAACACTACATACTGCTGTGGCAAAAAAATGTCCTGTAAGCTGATAAAACACTAAGGTTCCCTTTAAAAATTTTATGATTTGTAAATTCCCCATCAGACTAGCGAGATACTTGGTAACAGAAGAGAAGGAAGCGAGCGAAGGATGGTTCCCCTAGTGTGCGTGACTGTTGGGAGTATCCTCCTTTAGTGTTTCCATCTCAGCTAAAAATTTCATTAATGGCTGTAATTACTAAGATGCTAAGCACTAAGAGCTCAGCCTCAGAAACCACTGCTAAATTACTTAGTATTGAAAATAGCTCTGGCTCCATGAAAGCCAGTGCCAAAAGCAACACCACAGCTGGCCACAGGAACCACAGTGCCCAGTCTCGACACTAAGGGGAGGAGAGTGGTGCAGACTGAGAAAGGCTGAAAGGGAGACAGACCTTTTGGAGTCTCACATCTTTTTGGGGACTATGTTTTTCCAGTTACCACAAGGCGTGAACTGGATTGGAGATCACCATTTGTCTAAGCAGTCTAAAGAGACTGGTTATCTTAGGTCCTAGGGAGGATACACTCCTTGTCACTTTCAGAAAAAGGACCTGGCTGCTTATTTTGCCTCTCGGATTTCCTGTTCTTTACAAAGAATTTGAAACAGTTCGTAATTGCTTATATCCTGCCAGTGCTGTCTTACTGTTTTGCTATTTATAGTAGCATCACGAGCCTCGTTGTTCCTACTTCCAATAAAGTCACAGACAGTATCACGGTATTACAAATTAATCTATTTAGCATCTAAAATACTGTAGGAATCATTCTGAAGACAGAGGGCATTAACCTTATACTCTACCCACACTCTTAATATCTTTCATAGATGCTTTTCATATTAACACTTACTATTAAAAATGTACTGGAATGCAGCATTAATTGTACTTGGCCTTCCCACCAAAAGCATTAAAATAATCTTCTACTTCTGGTGGCACAGGAGCCTTTCCTCAGAACACAGAATCATAATGTTCCAATTACTTATGACATGTTTAAATGTGTACTGCTTTGAGGGGTTGTGGAACACAGATCAGGAGATGAATTTTAATAAAACTCCACTTCAAATTAAAAAAAGAGAAAATGTAATGACTTATTTGCTATTATAGGTAACAAAACTGTACATGAGTATGAATTTGTTATCATAGCTAATATAGAATAGAAACTTTTTCTAGTTTAAAGATTTCAATGTGTCACAGATTAACATGTTAGGACCCACAACATGCATATGCTTTAAATATTTAAGTTCTCGTTTTTCACATCTGAGATCTTAATGAAAGCCACTCAACATGTTATATTTGGGCACAGACACCTTCATATATACCTATTACTGAATGACGCATGAGATTATTTTCATGTATTAGGAAACAGAACATGTGAAATGAATCCCGATTACAAACCATATGGAAGTAAGCATGTTACCTGGACATGATGGGCAACACTGCCCTGGATGTATGGTGGGGTTGCCACAATTAGGAACGGGGCAGGTGATCAAGGCACACATTTCCCGTCCATTGTGACAGTAACATTCCCTGCAGCCATCGTGCCAGCCCTCCTCGTTCTCATGTCGGCGCCCATCCATTGACAGGCAAGAGCCTGTTTTAACGGGAGGCATAAGAGAAGCAGTTGCCTCTGCACAAAATCAAAGGAAAATGAAGTGTCCTGATAAGCATGTGCTGCTCAGGAAGAAAACACACCAATGTCATGCCTGGATTGCATTCAGTTTTAAAGCACATATAAGACCAAGTGAATAATAATTTTATCATTTACAGTTAAAAATAAAGGAACAACATACACGAAACAATTAAAAGGTATTCTGAAGAGGATGGTAGGATGCAGTAGATGTATTTCCTTTGAAAATATAATCACTTCTTTCTGTTGCACCTATACTGTTTTTAATTATACAGAAATGCAGTACTGGCTAAATAATACAAGAAAAAAGAGAAATGCAATGGAGGGAATAGCAGAAAGCATGAAGCATATTTAAAATGAAATATTTAAATATGGCAGTGTATTAGATTATCTATAATGTCAGTATCTGATAGTAAGCAGAACATAAAAGCATTTACAAGAGCTAAGGATGGTCATATCACGAATGAAAAAATTACAAGCAAGTTCTAACAGAGTCATGCTAGATACTGGAAATATGTCATAAAGCACCTATGAGACATTATTTGTTTATATTACTATGATAAATGAGATGTTTGGAAGATAACGGCTCTGACAATTTTATTCCTCACGCCTAGCTTTTTCTGAGATGAGAGTACAGTAGCTTGGGCTGCTGCATTACTTGCACTCAGCCAGAACACGCAAGCAGTTGGTCTAGGGAAGATAAATACCCCTTAAGGTACAAATGAGACTTTAAGTGCTGCAGGATTCAGCCTCAACATAGTCTTTGTTAATCAGGAGAGTGAATTTAGAACCTGACACTCCCTCATCCACATCATTATGAGAATGAAGGATTTAGGATCAGTTTGTCAGTGAACTGACTTGTTTTCAGTGGTATGTCAACCATGTTCTGCTGACACATCTATATATGGTTATTTGTATTAAGTTGCTTATTTCATTTTCTGTTTAAAAAAGGATGCAGTATGAAAAGTAGTAATGTTTATATGTAATTTCAGTAAGTTGTTTTTTTTGGTTTTTTTTTTTTCAAGTAACATGTAGGTCAGCACTTCTTCAGCTGTGGCAGATCTATCAAAGGTAGTCTAAGAACCACAACCAGATGGTACGAAGTTAGTTTGATGCGTGTTATCAGAATAAGAACCCAATATGCAGAAATTGCATTAGTATACCATTCTGTGAATTAAAAAGAAAAGCCATGGCATAAGGATAAAATACTTCTTAAAACAGACTTCATCCTATTGCACGAACAGAAATACTATGAAAAAAATTTACATTCAGTTACGTTACTACACTTTTATACTTCAGTATCAGATTATATATTAATTCCTATTTGAATTAATATCACTGCAATACTGTCCTACATTAAAATGAATATTGACACATGAAAGTCTTAGATGGTAATACCCTTCCCCTTCCTTAATAAATAAAGGATCTGATGTAATCAAACATTTTTTCCTGAAATATTCTGAAGTATGCTCCAAAATCTGGAGAAGCAAACCAAGCACATAGGCAACTATTCAAAATTTACTTCACAAACTGAGATTGTTTTCACTTTTCAGTTTTTAATTAAAATTAGTACAAAAGATAATACTTAAAGAAGAAACCGAATGCCCAAACATAAAATGAGCACAACTGGATAACTAGAGATATGGTTGAAACAATCTGGGATTACAGTGCTTAAGTAAAAACCAGACAGTAATGTGATAGCACTGCAGAGAAGGCAAGTTCAATCTAAGATACAAGTACAGGAGCACTGTACATTTAAATGCAGTACTACTGTCTCTAGTAGTTAGAAGTTTTTGCTACTGCTGAAGGTCAGTATCCAGTTTTTGAACTGTGATGAGAGACCAAAATAACTGAGTTTAGTTGACTCAGGAAAAAAAAAACAACCCAAAACTTTTAGGAGGCTCCAGTTGCAACCCCTTAAATGTTGCAAGAATTCTAAAGGGAATAGTGCTTAGCTGTTCCGTATGTCTGCTGAGCTTAAGAGGTAACTGGTTCAGTTGGTAGAGAGACATAAATATTACAAAGTTCATTTTAAAGTGCCACATATTGATAACCACGGGAAAACATTTTAGAGAGGTGGTTTTTTTGTCTTTTGAGAGTGGAGATTCTTAATAAATTAAATCTTAGACGAACATCTGTCAAGGATTATCCAGATACACTCTTTTTATGCAAGGGCAGAGGAATGGACTCTCAGTTTTCCAGAGGACTACCCCAGACTTCTACTTCTATGGTTCTACTTCTATTAATCCTAGCATAAGCTACTTCTGGCAAAAGCAATTTAGAAAGTGGGGCTAATTCACAGACAGGGGATTTACCCATCCCTTCCGCTTACTTAGGGATTCTGGGTCAAATTTTTAACAAGGACTCACAGCTCCACCAGAACATACTGGTGATTGCTCTAATTATTCTTGGACAAGTTGCTAATGAAGCGATATGCTCATGGCTTGGTATCTTTATGATCATGATAACAATAAATACTACTTAGAGAGGGATCAAGTTATTTTCGCTAAATATTTGTGCATTTTTTAAAATCCATCCTTGTTAAGGAAAGCATTTAAAAGTGTCATACACATAATTAGTTACCAAAGAGTTGCGTCTGTTTACAGTCTGGGATGCAATTATGGCACACCTAAGAGAGCACCTTGTGTATATTCCATCACAGCATCACGACAATCAGAAGTGTGTTGATTGTGAACATGGAGACAAGCGACAAGATAAGCGATGAGAATTGTCTTGACGGGACTCCATTCTGCAGTTACCCTTTCTTATTTAATTTTTAAAATGTGTTTCTAGTAAAAGTCATATATTGCAGCTTATGTCAGTGAAATCTCTCTCTGCTTCTCATATCTGCAAGGTACATTTATAACATTTCAATTTTTTTTTGCTAAAGTCTTAAAGTTTTGTTATAATTGTCTGCAGTGTATGATGTCATGTGGAGAAAACATAATGTTGGATCCTTCTGAGTTATATGATTGCACGTTTGCCTTCAACTACAGGAAAGTGACTTCAGGAACTCATACACTTTCTTCCAGTTCCATGTTCCCATAGTTTGTCTTATTATATTTTATCATTTTTTAAAATGCAAAAGAAATAGCTGCTAAAAATGTTAAGAATAGAGTCATTACACAAAGCAGTGACAAAATGCTCAAACTTACTTGCCTATAGCTAGAAATCAAACCACACAAGTAAGAATCAAAGAAAATAAGCATGAAAGAGCAGTTAGGATCAGAGAGAGCCTGAGTACAAACGAAAAGTTATTAAATGCAACGTATGGAGATGAGCAATGAAGGAAGTCTGATACCCAGACTAATACAAAACACAAACTGACAGTATCTTCAAAATGAGACATGTTAAAAGCAGCACAAAACTAAAGCAGACAGCTAATGAACATCTTATCTTGATCTCCACCTCGAACTTGGTAGTTACAAATTTGGGATGTGGCACGTGTGAAATCTTTAGCTTAAGAATACCCAGTCCTTTCTCCTGGCTAACTGCTCTCTCTACTCCTTGTTTCTTGAGACCACCTGAAAAGTGTCCAAGAAACAGCACTCTAATTTTAGGTGGTGTACAGGGCATCTATCAAATCCAAAACTTGAGTTTGTAAAGAAAGATGCTGGTGAAGAAGCTAAGATGAACACTGTTACTGAACCCCCCTCCCTCCCCCAACCAGCTTATTTCTAGTAGTTACTTATTAAAAGCCTGATCTAATTTTTATTAATGATAACAAACTGATTCTTGCGACTTTGTAATGGGAGATGAAAGTGGAGCGGAGGCTTTCTGTTGAAGCCAAGATGACCACAAATAATAACAAACACCTGCAAAACCATACAGTCCTTTGAGCAAAGTTGAAGCGAATCCCCCACCAGTTACCATACTTCAATTCTTACATATTCTGTGCAGTATTCCTTTTCTTTTGCTCTAGCTTCCAGCGGCTTTGAAAACAAGTTGTAATTGGAGGTGGTAATGAACTCGCACGTACCTCTACACTTGCAGATAACACAGCCGTGACTGTTCTGCTGGAAGCCCATCGGGCAGATTTTACCACAAGGCAGGTCTGGGCATTTCTTACACCGACAGATTTCACAGCCATGCTTGTTCTTCCTAGATGATCAAAATAATTTGTAAAAGGTCAGCAGGTCACTTTAAATACTTACATGTCATGATCTCTAAAGCAAAAGCATCCCCTAAAGAACTGACCGATCAAGTAAAGAAAATTATTGTTAACTATCACCCTTAGGTTCAGTGGGTCTATGGGAGGTACAGGTCTCCATCCCTGGCACGTACTCCCTTCACGTGACTGGCAAAATCTCTGCATTTGGTACTTTCAAGCTATAGCAAATAATACAGACGTATGTGTTTGTGACTACTGTTGATGATTAATTCTTTTTCAAGTGAAAAAGTAGAAAGAGAAACTTCTAAAACTGTGAAGAAGTTGGAGGAGTAGGTAGGAATCTGTTATAACTACTATGTTTTTATAACACAAATTACTGCTAACCTTTTTCCTCCAACAACAGGTAAAGTACAGTAGATTTCCTTTCTTGCATATTAACAATACATTGAGATTTGTGAAAACATTAAATAAGCAGACACAAAGCTTACTTGAAAACGCGCATGCGGAATGCCAATAAGCCATGTAAAAAGTAGCAGACACACGGTAACATTCTGAAGCAGAGAAAACCAGAGAACTTTTGAGCAGACAGAGTACAGAGAACCAAGAACACAAATGTTTCCAAAGCTTCCCGGTGAAGCTAGGCAGGAGCCTAGAGCACCACCTGACAGTTCTCTCTTCACAGCACCATAAACATGCGGCTTCTGAGAATCCTATATTGAACATGTGCTTGTCTGTTTTCAGGAAGACAGATAATACCATTCAAACTTTAGGCACAAGCATACTATTTCCCTTCATATACAGATAATTTCTGTGCCTTCCCAAAGTGCAGCAGCAGAAAAAAAAGTTGCAATGAAGAAGTTCAAGACAAAGCGGCGGGGGGGCGGGGGGGGGGGGCAGATTGTCATGAGTCTGCTGATAAACATATTGCTCCAACCAGGTAACTCACTAAAACTGGGAGAAGCATTTATTGGGAAACTGACAGATCCCTCACTGAACACTTCACCATTAAATGCACACCAGTTTCCCTCAAAACAAAGAAAAGACACGGTAGGTTAAAGAAGAACATCTAGAGGGACAGAGAAGAAATAAATTATTTAAACATCTAGAAAGTCTGGCTTCAAGCTCTAGAAAACTTTAATTTTTTGTTACGAGGGCTGAGGAAAACAAATCATCACACAGTAGGATGGAGAATGAAAGACTTTCTGTCCTCCTATCCATCTATTTTTTCCTCCTTAATCTCTGTAACCACAGCCCTTTTAATATCAAAAGAAATGCTTCTTTCCATTAGTGTGTAGAGCTTTCAAACAATGAACTCTATTGAGCAGGTTTTTTCAGACAATTGTGAAAAGGTTTTGGTTTCTTTAAAGATGCATGAACTCAGATTTTCCAATTACTAAACTTTGACAGTCTTAGGGGAAAAAAAAAAATAAATCACAAACATGATGATTACTCCTTAACTTTTCACTCTCTAATGTACTTTTAATACTTGCTTCTTTAGTCTCCTATTTGTGACCACGGTTTTACATTAAAATAGAGATTTGTCTTCCATTACATCCCATGCTTTTGATGGTCATAACAGGCTTGGAAGTCACACAAGGCTTGCTATTTTAGAAAAGAAATTGGCATGGTAGCAGTAAAGAACCAAACAAATGTACTATACAACTGTAAATCTAAGTAATTTTAGCACCAAATTAAGACTTGAAGTGAAATAATCTTAAAGTAGTTCTTACCACAATTTTAGTCCTTTATACTACAAACTGTTACATACATAATTATTTTTAAATGTTATTAATTTCATTCAGTGCAATTGTTCATGTATTTTGTAGACAGTAACAAGATTAGGGTGCTTACTTCCAATGTTTGTTTGTTTCAGTTTTTTGTTTGTTTTTAAAAATTACGATCATCTTCAGACTTATTAAACACTCAACATTTAAAAATACCAGCCAAGCACTGTGCATAATTAAATTACATTCTACATTTAAAACTAGAATTTGAATTGAAGATTATTTTTCAATTACCTTAAAAAAGTTTAAAGTTTAGGTTTTTTCAGGTGTACAAAAATGCAAGGGAAAGATCATCCCAAAACCAGGGTTCCTAAAGCACTAACATCAGCTTGAAATCAGCTGGTTTTTAAAACATCTTTATCTTGCTCCCAGCTACCACAATATGCCCATTAATATTTGCTGTAATTTCTAAAATGCTTTTGCTACATAGTTCACATGGATTTCTATTAGAAAACTGATTTATGCACACTTCAGTTAAAAAAAAAAGGAGAAAGAGAAGAGTGTGTTTCAGCTCATCTGAGTACAGAAAAACCAGAGAAATCAGTAATTTTCCTCTGTAGGTCAATATACTGAGTCATACACACAGGCTAAAAATTCCTGCTCTTTACAACAAGCAGCGTAATTGTGTGAGAGGCTGAACATTATCTTTTTTACAATGCTTTCTATTTGAAGATGAGCCATGTGGTTCAGTGCTAGCCTGCGGAGCAGTCCTGACCTCTGTGATGATTTCACAGACCTCCCACAACTCCCCTGACTGGGATACGGTTCAACGGGGCAGTCAGCATGTCTTGGACTGGGGAGCGCCTGGGCAAGTCATTAAATGGTCCAGATCTGATACTCTGTGAGTCAATGTCTGATCAAGGTGTTATTTTATCATGTCTAGGACTTCAAATGAATAGTTGCAAATTGCAAGATTCAATATTTATGCTTTTTAACTTTAACCTGTTCACCATTTTTCTTCCTTTTCACTACATTCCAGATACTTTCCATTTCTGAGGATGTGAGTTTCCATTTTGAAGCATATTACTTTGTAATTTTAGTCTTCCTCAGGTGTACAAAGTAAGCCTAGTAAATCTAGGAAATAAAGCCTGTCTTATTATTTTCTTCTTCAACATCATAAACCTTAATATTTTTCTAAATTTTTCCTACTCTTATGTGACAGTATCACACAATTTCTTAGACACTGGCTGCTTCTTCCACGTGTTTAGAAAATCACTGGGATTTGTGCCCGAAATTTGTATCCTTTAACAGATTACCCTTGACACATGATCGACACTGAAAAATACTTGCACCTAGGACTAAGCATCTCTGTATTTAGAGTGCTCTTGCAGCTCATGGACAATACTCGTAGGCCTTTTCCTACCCTTCTCAGAAACTGAGACATCAGTTATTACAGGAAAGCATTCCAGCAAAATGAATTATTGGATTCATTTCTTTATATAAAGCTCGGCCCATCTATTTTTTTTCTCTTCAGTCCTCTTTGATTTTCATTCAGAAGACTGAACCATTTCTGGGTAGACAGAGAGCATTAATGCAAGCTTCAGGTACCTCCACACTGAAGAAGATGGCACGGACACCTTTAAATTTCCCCATACAGTCAGCTAGTTACTGTTGACACATACCACAATAATCACCCGAAGTGCTTCGGCACAGGTATCAGCAGGATGACACCACAGATCACACAAACTAAGGGATTCTACAGTTCGAGAGGACTGCACTCAAACACAGAAAGTTTATTAAGGTGCAAAGTATATTAGGCTCCATTCTTGGGTTCTTATCTTTCTCATTTTTAGAGATTTCTCCTTTAAGGAGAAAATAACGCGGGCACATCTCGCGTAAAGTGCAACAAGAGAAGACCAACAGAATTATTTCAGATTTTTTTTGTTGTTGTCCAAAAAAAATATTCTTGAGGATTTATAGTGGTGTGTCATAGTATAACCCCTAATATCACAGATCAAATTCACTGCAATCTGAAGGTCATCTTCCCGTTATACATAAGAAACTTCCTCATCTTTGTTTAAACCTTTCTTTAGAAAACCAGTTAAGTCACAATTCATGAGAGAGACCATGAAAGTCAGACCTCTCAAACCAAGTAACAAGTTTCTGAATTAATCAAAGTTCGTTATTTCATTAATTAATTCAGTTCACATGGAACAGCCAACTTCATTGCAACACTAACAATACTAAAAAGTAGCATAGAAGACAACAGTAAAGAGAAATCTTTGCTTAAGAAAAGAAAGTAAAAATTAGAAGTTGCAGAGTGAAAATATATAGAAGTAAGGGGTGAATCTTTACTGAAAGCTAAGGAAGAAAACAGGACAAAAGAAAATACTATTCTTTTTAGCAGTTATACATGGTCTGGTCACTAATGAGGTAGACTTAAATCAAGAACATTACTGCCAGTCACACACACTGGGAGCACAGGCCCAGGAATGGAAATCTACTGTCTTAACTTACCTTAAAAGAATATTTGCTTTTTCCTGAAGATACAGAATTTTGGAGGTAAAAAATACTCACTTCACCTCAGGTTATTAAGGTCTCTTAAACAAAAATTACAGTTTAACATACCCAAACCAGACAAACCTGATTATTATGTGAAAGAGGGTGTTTCTTCCTAAATCCATGTTGTTGGGAAAGGTACTGTACAATAAACTAAAAGAATGTAGCAGTAAACTTAACACATTTACACAAACAAAACACATTAATAGTAAATGACTTTGGTAAGTATAGTTCAGAACAATCTTTATCAGCAGTAGAAAAACATTTTTAACACTTCGGGGTGACATCTATATTGGGACTGCCAGTGAAGAAAACCAGTAGTAGTGAACTGAAAGAAACCAAAAGGAGGAACAAACCTGACTGCTTTAGATACTGCAGAAAAGTCAAAGAATAGAGTTAGCTGGAATGGAAATAAACACCTACACCTTGGTTCACGAATGTGTTCAAGCTATTTCCATGTAAGTCCAAAAAGGCAATGACAAAAGACATTAAATAGACCTTATTTAATGGTTTTCTCATATTATAACTTTTGAATAGGCTAAAGAAATGGCCTCGAAAATAATTTATTTATGCACTTGTAATATTAAAATTAAAAAAAGCTTTTCCTATTCCAAGCTGAACAATACTCTGTCAACCCCAAGGAAACAAAAATTTTGTAGTTCATACCAACTGTCTCTGCTGTTACGCAAACACATGCACGTACACGCTCCTTGAGCATGTGGATGAAAAAGGTCTTAAAGCTATCAGGACAGAATCTGAGAAGTTACTGACTCTGCTGTGTAGAATAAATTAAGAGCTACAATATGGAAAAAGTATAAACCCCAAGATCTAACAGTCTTAGTGTACCCTTTAAATACCACATTAGATAAATCCACTGAGTTTATAAACTAATTTGAAAAAATATCCAGTAACTGAATATTGTTAATGGACATTAGCTTTTAAAACACAAATATAAAACACAAATAAAAACAAATGTTCAGATATACAGTCTGGAGAATGCCCAACTCACATCCTGTACTTGCTCCTGAAGATGTGTTATGTATCATGAACAAAAAAGATGGCTTCCATCTTTGTTGGAAATAGCAATGAAATATATTCTGATGGCCATTATTCAGAATTTTTCTCTCTTCTGTGCCAAAGCTATAAAATCAAATTTAAGCTAGTGTAAATGATTTCACTGCCCCTTGAGAAATGGTAATACCATATGAGGACTATATGGCAATTTCTAGTAAATGCTTGAATACAGTTATAAGTTGTATTCCTTTATTGCTGTTCTCTCATCCCAGAGACCCTTCCTGCTGATTCCATCGTGGAGTTCTCACAGTTTCAGACACCCCAAAACCATTTGCCTCTTTGGCTCCCAGCTTTAAGAGACACTGTCCTGGATTTTGTGCCTGCTCAATGGCATGGCTCAAACTTCACTCTCACCAGACGCTTTCTAAACAATTCTGCATGATTTGTACTTGTTTTAATGGACTTCGCTCCTTTGATCTTTAATGTAAGCAGCTTTATCCTATCTAAAAAACTGACTAACCAGTCATTATTTCTGCTCACTGTTTCACATTTCCTTTGTTCTGCTACCCATCTTCAGCCATCCTTACCTTTGAAGCCACTGGGCAAAGGTTCTGGGGATGACAAAACTGACATCCCTTTTCTGTAACTTCCCTCCTACTCTACCTTCTCTCACTTGTAAAACTGAAAATAACTCTCAGCCACTCTTGAAGTCAACATGCCTGAAGATAATTTTATTAACCTTTTAATTTAAAAGTCTTACTTTTCCTCTCTCATCTACTAAACTTTGAGTTTTGGGGACAGAAATGAAGTTTGATTCAATCTTTGCTGTCTTTCCCTCATTTTGTCCCATTTCAATCCTATCACTCTCATGAGTGCTGTTTCCTGCAAAAATTTCTATTATTTAACCAGAGGCAAGCCTAATTCTGTATCTCAAGTAATAGCAGTAAAGTATTACTTTACTTCATTCTGTTGAACTGCTATTACGTAGGTATTTTCAAATTACACTAGGGATGCCTCAAGGATACGAGTCAAGCATCCTTTCCAACGCAGAAAAAAAAGTGAGTCAATGTTTTCAAGGCAAACGTATTCTTCAAACATTCTTTTGTCTTTTTTTTTCTTTCTGATGTGGCTGTGTATTGCACCCTATTTATGCCATTATCTTTCCATGGGATATGGGTCTGCTTTTTGTTTGATGTAATGCCACCTCCTGTTTAGCACCATGCACAATACAAGAGCTGTACGGGCAGTATGAGGGAGGTCAACCAGCACGTTCACTTCAGTGGAACACCACTCTATAGCTAAGAATAGCATGAAGATTACAGGAAGGTGTAGGGCTGGTATTCTCCTTTCTTTTTTTTATTTTCTTTGGCAGCACAACAAAAGAGAATATAAATTGTTCACTGGCAGCATCTATAAGCACAGCTGATTAAATCTGTGAGAATGTCACTATGTTACAGCTTGATTTCTATTTTTCCAGAATCTCTGGTACCATTCTGGTCATTCAGGTTCTATCATATTTTGATTCTTCCAAACTTTATTAAAAGTGTGTACTAAGAGAAGGACACACTACACTATAGATTACTGTTATAGAAACCTGCAGCATTTATGAACCAGTGTCAAACAGAACTCTGAAATGAACCAGTAATTAAAGGAGTATTAGTATCAAACACTAAGAGTTGCAACATTAGTAAACTTCATTACAAATCCTAAGAAAACAAATTACATATGAATGTTACCTGAAGATCGGCTGTCACGAGGTAGGAATTACTGTTATGAAAAGCAGGCAGTAACATGGAATGGACCCATCAAAAATAAAATGTGATGGTAAAATATATATATAGCAGCCACCAGAGTGATTACTAAGAAATTTCTGTGTGACAAAAGATCTGCCCAGTTTTCGTCACCTGTTCCACAAATTAATAAATACTGCAAATATTTCCTTTTATGGAGAAAAAACTCCAGCAACAATACAGGTTTTGATCAAATTTACAAAAACTTAGATAAGAGATGGTACTGTTCTTCACAAATCCTGTAAAGTAACTACCAGAAACCTCTCACTAAGACTACTCTGCTGTCATATAACATTAAAAACCCCTTGAAATATTAGAGAATAATTAGAATAAAATAAATGGGCTATAAAATGAAAGGGTATCACAGTGGAACATGCAAACAGAATTTCAAAAAGCTACATGCAAGAGACATTACTTGTAAGTAGCTTTTTCATTTTGTCTGTCAAATATTCTTAAAAAAACCCTAAGGACTGCTTTGCTATTAACGATCTGCTGCTGTTTTTTTAGTTGCTGTTTCTTAATCTGCTGATCAAAATCCATTCTGAAGAATACTTTAATCTCACATGAAGTAATGACATTTCTATTTCCCTACATTTTCCCCTGCTTTGCCACAAAGTAAACACAAGTACATATGCCTGGATTTTGCGTATTTTCAGTAGGTACAGGGATTGTATTAAATATGCTTTCAGAATGAGAATACGTACAAGTATCCAAAGGGACAGTACTTGTCACATACAATGGGTTTGCACTTCTTAGGCCGCGGTCGGCACTGACAGATCTCACAGTTGTGGACGTCAGTCTGGAAGCCGAAGGAACAGTCCAAGGAACAGCCCGAAATGAGGCCGGTGCACAGCTCCTCCCCTGCAAAGGACACATGCAGGTTATCACAACGTGAAAACTGTTTATACTAGATACTGTTTATAGCAGACTAAACCTTCTGTTCCCTTTTACTTCAGAACTTTTTAAATACTGCTAAGCCTTAGCTTTGGACTGTCCTAATTTTAAAATATTCAACAGAATTCTCCAGTAATGACCCAAACTGTATGAGCAGACACTACAGGATGTCTTCAGTTCCAGACAAGAACTTGGGGAGTACTATCTGGTACCCTAAACTAACATGATCTTATGAACAGATACACAGAGAAAGGAGTCTAACATCCACGACTTTGTTGGCCTTCTATAAAACATTTAAAATAACATATACTTTCAATACATTATATGGGTTTAATAGGTTTCTGTTCAATACAGAGCATCTTTATTTCTCCTCTACTTATTTTAAATAGAACTGGAAGGCTGGGATGTATTAACAACTTTTACTCTTTATGCTGTTTGCTGTCAACTGTTTGATGATTAAGACCTGCTTTTTAAAAATGTAACTGTAATACCCTAAGATGTGATCTAAGCTTAGAGATGCTAGACTAAAAGACCTGTCTCTTGAAGTCCACCACCATGTTTTATCAGCCTCTTGTGGCATAAGGGAGATGCTGGATTGCTGGCTTCTCAATTTCTCCAGTACAGAGATAAATAATGGTCATTACATTCACTCTCATTGGAATTTACTATTTTGATAATGATCAGTTTCTTTTTGTTCTTCTTGAAACAAGTGCCAGAAAGACCATTTTTAACATACACTGGTATACAAAGTTCTTTTATTGATTGCAGCGGTGAGAGGAAACAGAAAATGATGATTTTTGTTAAACTAGGGATGCAAACACAGCAAAAAAAGTGATCATTATTACAACAGCCAAAGCAGAATCAAAGTAGAAAAAGAGGGAAATATAACCGAGATACTTCAACAGAAGAATATGAAGGGTGATATCCAAAGGGCTGACTTTCAGAGTGATATTTAAAGGATGGCTGATCTCTAGTTGAAACATCCACACCACTGCCAAGTGCTGGTCATACAGAGGGCAGCTGAAGAGTGCTCTTCCAGATGTGCTCCTCATTTGAGCTCTGAAGACCACTTTCCTTTAGGGGTATGAATATCTAGAGAGAGGGTTTTTCCAAAGAGGAGACCAGCACATTGACTTATTCTGTTCCTAACACTACTTCTGTAGGTCTGAAATTAAAAGATAATCTTCACAACCCCGACGGTAATATAATGAAGGCAGACCACAGAAGGAATCTTTGCTTTACTTAAATGCTTTCTCTTCTTTTTTTACGTAATGTTGCATTTAAGACTGCAAAATACAGACTTGACCAGATGTGGCTAAGCTAAGCGTTTCCTTATCTATTCTACCAGGTTAATGCTCATTTTGTAAAGGCGGCATGTTTCTTAGTACCTCAGAGTGAAACTGAAGCCTCGGAGAAAACTGGCAAATTCACTGCCTACTTCTGCGATGGAATTTGGGCACACAAGTGCAATGCAACATAAGAGCCGTATTATCCCAAACAACAGATCTCAGTTTAAGTAGGATGAAGATCCTCAGGTTCATGACCCCCACCTGTCCACTTTTAGGCAAATTTGGTGTCTGAAGCAAAAAGGGTGTAAGTTTTTTTGTCATTCAGAATACAGAAAAAGAAATGCCAGATCCTTTCACAACCTCTAGAGGTTGTCTTTGTCAGCAGAGTACCAATGCCACAAGAGTTAAGCATTTACTCTCAGTCATTGCACAGCAACGGTAAGCCTTATCTCAGGTTCTTGCTTTACGTGGAGAGAAACACATATACAAAGATCTTCATGAAGTCTTACAAGTTTCTGAAGGATAGGGTTCAGACTGATCTATCAAGAATACTAGATCTTTTTAATGCGTAGCCAGTAACGCTGATTTCAAAACACTGTAATACAGAAGAAACTCTGATACTCTTCTCTGGTAAAGAGTGATGTACATGTTACACAAAGAACAAGACTTTCCTTGAAGGAAGTTAAAATAATGAGAATTTGTCTTTAGTTTATGAGCTTTTACACTAGGATGTTTGTACACAATTATTCCCTGACAGCACACAGTGATAATAAAATTAACCAAACTTTTCATTATGCATGACTTTATAAGGTAGTCATAATTTTTAAAGTTAGACTTGAACTTTACAAAGAACGTACTGAAAAGTATACCTACACTGGAATATCTCCAAAAAGAATTAAGTTCAGTTATCACCTTTGAGATGATGTAAATTATGGTATCTCCTGCAGATGCTCAGAACTGATCAGTGAACAATCCTGGAATTGCACAGGTTGGACTGATCAGAACCATTCATTTTCTGAAGCACACTTTGTCACAGAGATGAAGTGTTTAGGTGGCTGTCCATAAACATCCGGCTCATGGAAGACAGGTCAAGGAACAAGAAGGTACAAATGCAAAGGCATGGGAGAAATGAATAGGCATCTTAAAAAAGTGAAAGGAAGAGCTGGAAATAAAAATAACCATCTATAAAAATAGAAACAACAAGAACATTTTTTAGCTGGCTTATTTCTTTATCTTATTTGTCTCCAGATTATGTGTTAAGGAGAGCTATCAAAGTGCAACACCCAGGTTTGAGTATGAAGTTATAGAAGATGGCAAAATAATGATTCCTCAGAATCCCACAGACAGATATGTTTGTTTTCAGTCTTCTGCTTTGATTGCTTTGATTTGGTTAGTGAAACTGCTTTTCAGAGATACAAAACATTGTGTAAAGTTAATATACTTTATTAAAAGGGTCAAGGTGTCTAGGACAGTGCTATACAAAAGCAGGAAGACAGTGTCTCATCCCAAGTAGCTTATGGTTTAAATATACTTAAAACTCAAACAGTCAGCTGACATACTAACCAGAAGATCCAGTCTCAAGGCAGTATCTTCCTTTCTTAACCCTTTACATAGTGAGTTATCCTCAAAAGAATTTTCACTTGTAAGCAGCCAAGAAAGAAAAGCTCTTCAGAGCCTTGGGATGGATGACTGACTAACCACCACTGCCTCTCAGGAACAGACACTGCAGAGCATACATAATATCATCAAAATTCTGGCTATGTCAAATGTACAGGGAAAGTTTGCTGAAGTCAATACAGAGCACTATTCACATCTAAACTTACTAATGTTATGCCAGTGCTCTACGAGGAAATCAGAATAATCTCCACAGACAGCCTTTCTAATAAGATGCAAAAAATAACAACCGACTTCTCAGAAGGCGTCACCAAAATTAACATGTTATCATACTTAAATTTTTGATAGCATGACATTACAAGCTCTGGAAATAGATTTTAAATAGTTTTTGAAGAAATTCTCTGTGAAGAAATTTAGTGTCATGAGAATCAGAAAGTGAATTCTGGTCTGCTTTCTGACTTCACATCTAACCATAAATTTCTCCTACTGAAAAATTATTAAAAACATGACAATTACAGGCAGTCTCAAAATGAAGTACCATCTGGTACACATACACAGGTTATGTCTGCTGCACAGGCCTGTTGAAAATCCTAGCCCAGCATTTTAAACCAGGTCTTTTTTTCAGAAACAGAATGAACCATCAATTTTACAAAGCAGAATGTAGCTCTCAGAGAAAGAAAGAAAAAAAAAAAAAGAGAATGAGATTGCAAGCCTAAAGATTCAAATGTGAATCAATGTATGCAATTGTCATCCTGACAATATTTCTATAGCCTTAGCTATAGTTTTAAATTAATCATTAATAAAATAATCACAAGTTCACTATGAAAGGATAAGTAAACCCAGATTTTCTGCTAAGGTTTTGCATTTCAAGTGACAAATACTAAAGAATAAAGAGAACTAGTTCATGAAAGTCAACCGCAATGAACTGAGGAAATTTAATATGGCAAAAAGTTAGAAGGTTACTTGTCTGGGGGCTTTTTCCACCTCTGCTTACATAAATTTCATCAGGAACCTGAATCCCAAATCATGGAACATATTTGTAGAGAAGAGATCCAGCCTTAACTGGGCTAATAACTGCTTCAAAAGTGTATCAGGGGTAATCAGACAGTCTGAAAGGAGAGGACAGGAAACATTTTAAAAGCTAATGCAGAAGGAAAACTACCTTTCAGAGTTCGAGAGAACTGCATTACGCACCTGCATGTCACTGCAACTAACAGAATGGGATCAAGCTTCTGATCACATAGTATAAGCCATCTTTATTTCTCTGTCTGATTAGTTATAGTGACATCACCTAGGGAACTAAACTAATGGTTAGATAGGAGGTAGAAGAGTAAAACAGAAACAAAATGATGAATAGGAAACCAGTTAAAGGGAAGACATCCCTCACTGTGCTGCTTAGGGGAATAACTGGCTGGAGAGCAGAGTTCTTCTACGTGAGTAGTAGAAATGTGTTCATTAATTTTTCTTATGAAACATGTCAATGACGTAATGTCAATAAAGAAAACTATCCTTCTACATAAGGCAATAGGAGGGCTTAGGGGGATAATATAGTAATAGTGGGGCGAAATGTAATACTGAAAATGTGTAACATTGTGCCACCCATAGGGAATAAACAAGAATTTGCACTACAAGTTGAGAGTTCAGGCACAGGATATTAGTTGATCTCAGAATGACACTGACGTGATATGACTTTAGAAATAGATGAATGTGATCCTGAATGTCTCGTGCTAATTTTTACCATGAATACTTAGCTTTTTAATGTGAAGACAGACATTAGCTGAAATACCACATAAAATTCTGGAAGAATTTCAACTGAATTAAGTACAGCAGAAGGCTAGGACAATAAACATAGAATGGCTGTTTGTCCTCAACCAATGACATTATTAAAAGAGCCTCCTGGTAGGAACAAATACTCACTTGAGGACAAACACACACTGAATACTTATAGCAGTGAATCCAGCCTGCACAAGACCGAGCAGTTTTCTTTTCTGTATGCAACCATGACTGCAAAAGCAGCAGCAAAGTCAGTTACCAGCAGATCCATATTTCTAGTCACAGTCTTCACTAGACATCACTTACACTGGCAAAAGCTATTGCTTACAGACTTTGACTCCTCTAAATACTGTAGTTGTAGCAAATACTTCCTTCTGTATTCTGCAACAATTTAACACATTGTATCCTGACTTGGATTTGGGAATTTCAAATTACTGAATTCATTTGGATCAATTCAGTAAGATGCTGTTAGAAAAAAAAAAAAAAGTAGAACGGGAAAGAACAGTTGAAGATGAATTGGTCTTCCAAAAAACATTTGTGAATTATTAATGAACAAACACATATTAGCACCAGGGTTTTAAAGTGTGGTCACCATTGCCGATAAACTCCTTTTAAATATAATGATTTCTTTCTACCCCTTTCTTCACTCACTCACAGTTTCATACACACAGACTATAATAAAACAAATATTAGAGTTTCAGAAGAGCATGATACTGTTTAATGGGAAACTGTTTGGGATATGGGGGATGGGACAACACACTCTGAAGAACAAACTCTTAAGAACACATGATTACCAAGATGTGGTGAGGCTCTACAGAGCACACTGCACATAAACTATGTGGTGTTTTAAAACTCTTTTCCATTAAGTATCTTATTCTCAACACTAACATCAGCTCTTGTTTTAAAAGGTTGTTGCATCACTGTAAGACCGAGTCACTGGCTGCTAAAGGAAAGAAAGATCAAAAGTCAGTATGTAAGAGCAGTTGATATACCGACGTGACCTACTATAGTTCAGGGCCCACCCTGCAAACAAGACAACAACAAAATTCCATCCCAGGATATGCAATGTTAGCAATCTGCATTTGTAAGGATTCACTCAGTAATCAGATATTTCAGACACAGCACAATCTTTCCTTCTCAGGTATGGTATCTCAGAGGCAAAGTATCTCAAAAGGAATCACAATTCTTTGGCCTAAATTCAAACCATCAGGTGCATGACTTGTTCCTGACTTCAGAGCGCTCACATCCCCACCTTGCATGAACCTATGAATATTTGGAGTGTTATAAAATATTGCTCAAAAATCAAACTGAAAAGTAAACAAAATTCAATTCCATGAATTGCATGTTTAGGTCCAAAAAAAGTCTTCTGTTTGAACTTCTAATAGCTTGACTGTCATTCCAGCTAACTCATATAAAAAAAGGCTTCTCAGTTTCCTTCTTCTAGCATATATATGGCATATAAAAAACTCCAAGTTCTTAAACTGGGATATTTATTTTTCTCCAATTTATTATTTTATGTATGGACACATTGATAATTGCACTGTAAATATTGAAAGTCATCTCAGTCTAAAAACTTCTGAAAATGCATTCTAGAGATGCACAGCCTGTTGAAATACTTTTAGTTTTCAATCTTCTAATTCACAGATAAAAAAACCTGCCAGAGAATATTAATAGATATTTGACAAGAATTATGTCAGTATTTCAACTTGGCTTAGGCTGGTGTCCATTTTTTGAAAATTTGCAGTGTGGCTACACAAAGCTAGCTACATACCTTTACCATCATTATTTTCTTGACGCTGAGGCTAGATCATATCAGGAGAACTGTTTCACAGTACCTTTATAATTAAGCACTCCTCAGCCGTCCTCTTGGTGTGGATTGCTACTGCTGGTTAATCTTCAGGGGTGGGGATCTGGGGAGGCAAATTTATGAAGGAGAAAACTAGGTTACTTATCAGTAACTGGAATTCTCTGAATATATTGCCTCCACAGATCCACACTAACCCTCCCTCCTTTCGTTAGAATTAACTCATGATTCACGATAGCTGGATAAAAATGAAGGGACTGGGCACTGTGATGCTAGAAAACCCTGTTTAAAAAAATAATCTCATGAGTCCACTGAGGCAAATTACCCACTTGGATACTTGCTCTAAACAATTCTAGGATTCACATACAACACATGACTTCATGAAAATGGATTTGTAGCAGTGATATCTCAAAGGTGGAATTACTGGAAAATGATCAAGCTTCCACAAGTCAAGTGAATTTCTTATCCGTTTCTGTTGCATTAGATATATTGTAAGCATTACTAAAGCCAGTATATTGTAATCTTCAGAGATCCCTGCCAAAGACTTTTACTCTAGTGAGAAGACAGGTAATATTTATTTGGCATGAGTAGTTCATCATAATTCCACCCTCTTCAGGAACACTCCCACTATCTTCCACATGTGTACTTAGAGTTACTATTTCCATTCTACTTAGAATATGTGCTTTTTTCTTATCTAAGCCTTAAATTTTTAAGAAACATGCTTCATCCCCAATTTTCCATGGCTGTATTTCACTAACTGAGGTCTAATATATAATAGCTATTCCCTTTCACATCACTGCAGAAGGATAATAAAACATCCTTTTTCTGCTCGGTCTACAAAATTATTCAAAAATCCAAGATGCGCTCTCCTTGCACTAAGGGAGACTACCTGGACTGTCTTTGTTTTCGTAATTTTTTTCCCCCGTGGAATTTGCTGCTAAATCAAGGTAACAATGGGAGATAATTGTTACTAAAATAGAAATGTGTTACCTAATTTATATTTTACTTTACTATTTCCAGGAATTTTGCATTCTCTGAAGTGTAGATTTTGTGTGATTAGTGTATGTGATTATTTGCCCCACCTTAGTTTGATATAAAAAGAAAATATGTTTATTTAAATGGACAAAATTAACACTGAAGGAGTTTTGAAGTGTTCAGAACAGATCACTGAGTATGGATTATTTACAGGAATAAAGGAATGGAATAATCAAATTTTGGCTAGGAAGAGCGAAAGGTTAGGATAACCCATCCCAAACTCTTAACTACTGAATGATTAACAGACAGAAAAGAGGAGTTGAGATGTATTCTCCCATTGTGGTCCCTGCAAACTTTTTCTTAAGCTTTTTCCCGTCATCACTCCATACACTTTTTCAGAGCCTTAACTGCTGCTATTTACAGACAGCCCATAGATGCACTTACCTAACTTTTCTCAAACCTTCCAATCCTACTTTGAACATCTACACAATTAAACCAAGTCCCACCCTGCCAAATCCAAATTCCATGTCACAATTCCACTCCACTTCATCAGCTAAAAAGGGAGATGGTGTGACTTGCCAGAATATTGAAGTCCACGCTGCAGCTGTCTGCTAGCATAGAGCGAATGATAGTAGCTCCTTTTTAACTCCATAGTAGGATACACTTTCTTCTCATTTAAGGAAAATGTATCAAGACTCTTGCAAAAATATTTCTGTATCTATATAGTATGTGTTTGGGGGAAATGGGGGGGGTCTATGTCTAGAGAACTGTGCAAACACGTAATATACTAAGTTTTCTAATACTTGAATAGTGATTTCATGGTTTGCTTTCATAGACAAAAGAGACTGCGACACAAAGTAGATGATGATGCACTATGATGTGCAGGGGAAACGACTCATCTCAGCGTTCTATAATTGCGTCCCTCCATAAGCCATGAGGAATTAACGAAATTGCACGACAGTCGCATCTTGCAACTGCAAAGGTAAGCCTTCTAAACGAAGCAACCGATTTTTAAAATTGACAGCAACGCTCTAATTTCATTCCATTTTAGTAAAATTTGAAAGGTTAAAAAATATTCAAGCCATACATGCTCGCAGTTATACCCTCAACAGTACTTCGATTCATTTGGTGTAAACCACTATAAGTTACAGGAGAGATTTTAAAGGGAACAGACAAGGCCAGATAAAATACTGGCCCTCACTGCAGACTCTCACTGAAGAATGATTTAGTGTTCAGCAGCAACTATCAGATTTTAAATCCTATGTTACTGCAATCAGCAGGCATTATTCAATGTGCCTGTTAAGTCTTCTTTGGAGCAACAGGAGTCCTGCCTCACAAACAGCCGATCACTGGCCTTGTTTCATTCCCCTAATGTACTCCTCCTCCTAAAGACTTTAATCCACTCCAGTTCTCCCTATGAAAGCAAAGGCCTAGACACTCCAAACACAACAGCAATTGCTGCACCCTACAAGTAACAGTTTTTTTCTTATTTACTTTTTTCTGTTTGCTTCTTGTATCATCTTATATCATCTTACTTTTTTTTTTTTTTTGGTAATGCATTTCATGTTTTTCCTACTGTTTCAGTTTTATTCTTGGTATTTTGCAGCAGTTCTTCCGTACAATCATGTATTATACTTTTTTCTTTTTATCCTCATGTATTGCTGCTTTGGCTTCTGTATGTTCCTGGTCAATACAGTCATTCTTTCTCCCTCATCATTTGTGGTTCCATCTCTAAGCGCTAGAACTTTCCCCCCATACCTATCTGTGCTCACTCTTTGCTCAGTGGTAGTTTTTTCCTCCCTTCTCTTACAACTGTGGTCTGATTCTGCCTTTTTTTTTTTTTAATTTGATTTTACTTTACAGCATGCATGTTTTCACCGCGTGTTGTTACAGCATGTTTTTGCGTTCACCACAAAAACAGAAAGAAGGATAAAGGACAAAGTGAACTACTTCTATTAAAATTGTATTCTAGAAATACTACAATTAGCTTCTTCTTTCTTGGCTTGAGTCAAGCTGGATAAACTTGAAAATAAATTACAATAAAGCACCAAACGAGTTTCATGATATCGTACTAAGATAATTATTTCAAATAAACCTGTTGTGCTGATTTCTGGCTACAGGAATGTAAACGAAGGTAGTAATGATGAACAATTTACAGCTTTACTTTATGTTCTTCCACTTTGTCATTTTGCTTTTATTTTGGCTAAAATCAACTGAAATATATAATGAATCTTCAGCAGAGCTATCTAAAAGAAATTAGCAAAAAAGGAAACTTTATTGGAAAGAGATTAGTAGAATTAGGATGTGATGACTTCAAATGGTAATGGGGGGCATGTGGGCCTCCTTTACTCAGGCACTTTAAATCTGACTCAGTCGAGCAGCTTAGACCAGCAAGAAACAAGTGGGTGCAGTACAGAGATAGTGACGTTCCCAAAGCCCACACAAGTCTACATGAGCTAAAGACAATACACATTCTCATGTTCTTAGAGAGCCAAAATGCAACTAAACTGGTTTGGACATGAAAGTACATAGGATCCCAAAACGCAGAGAACTAGCGCAGCAAGTTTTCAGCGTATTTGACCAAAACCTCCTTTCTTCTCAGTGCTCACACTCTTATTTCTCCAGAGCCTTGCAAGCAAGAGACATTACTTGACAGAAAAATTCTATTTCTGTCATTTTGACTGATAACCACCAAGTGATGAAGACTTCCAAGCTGTTATTTTTCTTCACTTCTTTAGAAAATAAAGTTTTCCCCTCTATGAATGACTGAGGAGATTTTTAAGCGATCTACAATTCAAGGTATTTAACTGAAAAAAAGATGACAGACAAATGATAGTATTAAGTTCGCTCCAGGCAGTTTGCTACTGCAAAATGAAAATCATTTCAAGCAAATATGGCAAGGGAAAAACTCCCTTGAATAGGTTCCTGAGCACTATTTAATCAGAAACACTCCAAGCAAGAACAGAGACTTTCTGGGATATGGTATGCGTACAGGTGCAATCTGGTAATCTAGGACAAAAGAGATGATCCTTTAGAGTGATGGGTCTCCTATGCACCACACTGGAGGGAAGGACTGCACGCACAGGCATAGATGACGAAATTTGCCGAGTATGTCCATCTTCTTGTTTGTGACAAACTCCCCAATCAATTTAACAACAATAAAAAAAGAAGGAAAATCAAATTACAATGTTAAAAGCAGAACTTAAGATTTCTAATTTTCTCCTTAGGAAGAACTAAGTAAGGCATGTATGCAATAGCTTGGATGCAATCTACGGAAAGTCGCCCTTGCCACGAATACAACTTGTAATCAGAGGTATTATTTCTGTATTACCATAATGACATTATTGCTTGCTATGTATTTATTTGTTATTAAGATGGCCTGTCCTTTATGTTATGGAAATAAAAAATGCACCTTTCCCCAGAAAAGAAGTTAAAAAAAGCCAGGACAAACCCTTTTCTTGCTCCTCAAGCAAAACACCAATCCAATCCTAAAACTCTTCAGTTTGTACTAATTGAGAGTTTTATTTTGACCATTTCTACTGGGGACTCCTAAAATAGTCATATTGGCTTAGAAAGTGGCTGTGAGTGGGCGGAATGAAATCAAAAGAGGAACAGAGTAATAGTTTAGTTCTGAAAGCCTTAGAGGCTGCAAGGAAGCTGCAGAACTACAATAAAATTACAAAGAGAGTTTAAACCCCCTCCTAGGCTGGGCTGGCAGCCAGAGCAATGTATCCTGCAGACTAGTACTCCATAGGTGTCCTTTGCTGGGCAATTCCAACAACTGCCCTGACTTCGCTTTATATTTCATCTGTAAACATTGAATTCTTAAGGAAGCACACACAGAAAATACATTTTTGCAGCTTCACTGATACACACAAAGTTCTCACAAGGCACAATGATTTTCCACGGGGAAGAAATAGATGTTAAAGCCTGCGTAAATCCTAACTAAAGTATTAGATAAAAAATACAAATATAAGAATATATTATAGAAACAAAATTATGTATAGATATGTTTGTATATATACAAACACCCTCCAGGCATATAATTTTTAAACATTTATCCTAAAAACCCTACGTTTTGAGGGGAAAAAAGCTAAGTTGAAAATAGGCTGTTTAGCAACTGGAGTTTTTGAGGTGCACAAACCTAGATGCTCTTCGACTCTTTACATGCACAGAGGAAAATGAAATGTGGAAGTCTTACCAGATTTCTCAAAGTCTGAATGAATATTAAGTCCCAAAATATAACCTTTTCTACTTAGCTGTTAATTTTTACCTGAAATCAGACATTTAAAGTTTTCCTCCAAACACATTTTAAGCAAGCAAACAAGCAATGTCAGAAATTAGGAACCTATTCTTTAAAGATTAACAACTGTAAAGCACACGCACACTAATAGAACATATAATCAACATTATGAATGGAAAGAACAGCATACTAGCATTTTCACGTACAGCTTGATATAAAAGGTAGAAGCCGCCGTATTTTTGCATACTCACTAGTTTTGCACTGACAAGTGCGGCAACCATTTTGGTCCAGTTTGAAGCTATAGATACAGTCTTTTTCAGTCAAAGTGCAGTTCACCAAAATCTCACAGGTGGGCGGACCTATTGTGATGTATGTTGGTTCTGAAGGTAAGAAAAAATAAAACAAATATATTTGAGATTACTTGAGTATTCTAATTACGTTCACAAAAAGGCATACACAATGCAACAGTGAAGAGAATAATTTTTAATTAATTTTGTTTCAAATTAATGAATATTCTTGGTACTTCTGAAACAACTGAAGAAAGAGACTGTGTTTTGAAATGATGTACACTCATCACAAACAGTATAAAGCTGCATAAATTTTTTGAAATACTGAAACAGGACAAAAATACTACTTTTTTTTGTTCACTATGAAATCAGCTTTCCTGCATATGAAGTTTGAAACTGAATGCAAAATACTGGTTTTGCCCACTTTTCTCCAGAAGTATTTCATCAAAACTTTGTGCAGATTTTTTTACTATAAAAACTGAACAGAGCTTTCTCCAAAGCTCTGTTGATTGGTGCTACCAAGCTGCAAATCAAAGCAAGTGACTCAGTAGATCAAATCTTTCTCTGTGCGAATGGGATCATTTCTACTGAAATTTAAAGCAGAAGAGACTCTGAATACCAAGAGGGAATGTATGATGCAGTGCATGCAAAAAGATCTCTGGAAACCATTTAACATGTCTATTTATTGAAAACATCACTTCTTAAAGTATACTTTGCAGTACCAGATTATGCTTTTTGAAGTTCAGGATATTATTGCCAATTATTAGGTATTTATGAAGAGTATACTACTTACTTTTGGACACCATTTAAATATGTTGGAGTATGAAATTTGTTTTAATACATATGGTAGCCAGAAATACTAATGTGTATACAAAGTTGTTAGAATAAAATAATATCCAAAGACTTATGAAAATAACAGGGAACCTCAACACTACCAACATAAAACAGGGTACAGAAGGAATGGAACACTCATCTTTTCCTGAATGACTTTTTGTTCTGTGAGACTAATACAGCGTATCTTGTGTTTTTCATAGAACTCTAGCACTTAAGAACCAACGAGCTTATAGTTATGAGCATTATTAACATTATACTAAGCATTCAGGAAACACAAGAGGCATGACTTTTAAAGCAGTAACTGTGAGCTTTCGTTTCACTGTTTCAATTGTTTGAGTTTATCATGTTCCTCCATCTCAAGAAATGAAGACTTAAAAGAAATTACATTTAAAAAAAATTCGATACATGTATAAATTGTGAAAATATGGAGAAATGGTATACTAACTGTCAGGGCAAAAAACCATATGTTTTATACAGTATACACATTTTCATGGACTGCAGGTGGCCATATCTTGCCATCTCTCATCCTCAAACCAAATACACCAAAAGGCAGATTTTGCCATTCTTACCTAAAAGCAGCTAGTCTTTACTGTCAGACTGAGGGTAAAATACTACTCAACGTTGATCAAGTTGTTATAAGTATATGCTGTTAACCAAAATACAAATTCCTGTGCCTATTGGCTCCACGTCCATCAGGCAGCTTTTGCACCCGTGCCTTCCAGTCAAGTGAAAATTATCCTATTACGAGAATGAGCTTTTCTGCTTTCATTGTCTTTCATAATTTTCAGCTTTCATAGCTTCTCCCCAGCCCTACTCTTCCCTTCACAACAGTTTATACACCAGATGAACATTTTTAATCCTTTTTAAAATTAGGTCAGCTAAGTACAGAGTTTGGAGGGAAAAACTGCACGAAAGACACTACAGTGAAGTTACATGACTTCAAACTTATCTCACAGGTCACAGTTCAGATTCCTTACTTTGCTGGAAGTTTCAAAGTAACATTCCAATTCTGTTGCTTGTGTAATTTTTGTAGGAAGAGTAGCTACACGCTTTATATGTATATAAAACCAGCACCAACAGCTTTGTTCAGATACAAGCTGGAAATTTGTATAAAGGCATCTGTGGCTCTGTAGACCACTCAAATCTCTTCTAATTTAAATTAAAAAAAAAATCTGGAAAAGTTTTAAGAGTTTAAAATAGATTACTAGGTTGGAGGTCAAAGGAGGGATTTTATAAACTTCTGTGAATTCTTCATTTCACAGCTCTGAGTTTGTACATGTAGTATGGAGGAGTAACCATAAGCAACGTATTTTAGAATCCATGGATTCCCAAACTAGACTTCTTCTAACCTCAGTGAACTCTTCATATTTGTTTTCAAGTTCATTCAGGAAACTATCTGACTAAATCATATTCATGTGTAATATTTAACTTCTGGAACTTCAACAAACCATTAGTTTAGGAATCAAGAACGTTTTGATATATACCAATAATATGATATATTCCAGAAACTCCATTAATTAATCCCATCTGTTTAGGACTCAGAGTATATAAACTAGTTTTGCAAATGAACTGATTTTTAGCATCTGGTGCCTATTCTGAAAACCTCCTTTCCTACCTCACTCCATTCTCTAACGAAAATACCCTAAACGTGCAAAAGGCCAAAATACAAGAGTTACCCTGAAGCTACATTCAGGTTACTGGTCAGCCAGCTGAAACCCTACACCTCAAATGACAAAAAAGCCACAGTATCGCTTATGCTCACTGGTAGTTAAAACCACTACAAATCATATGAATCATTAATGCTACCCAAAGCAAAGTTCACAGATGGTAACACAAGCTGGAGAACTGAAGGAAACTGCAGCTTTACCATCTGACTGCAGAACAGTTTGGTAAAATATGCAGTTAACCCACAAAAACTCACTGAAAGCTGAGATGCAGGTTAGTATTCATTGATCCACATGGGTGTAAACTAAACCTAGAGAGAAACAGGATTGTGTTTCACCCTCCATCACTGAAGTTCACCCCTCAAAATAACTTCTCTTTAATTGCAGGTATAATTTAATATTTAGAAAAACAACAGTGAATATTTGTTATGTATTTTTCTTGGTGACTTTTCAAACCTAGACTTCTCTGTTTTGATACTCTTGTGTCTTGGACACAACACAACAATATTTTCCCCCCTTGATACATCCAGTAATGTATTTCTTACAAGGGAAAATTAAACTGTCATTATATTAATTTGAAATGTTTTTGTTAGTCCTCTACTCATTGAGTTTTATTATTTTGTTACCCCCCACTTTGAGGATGCTGAGAGCAGACACAAGTGTTTCCAGACAAGCTTACAAATCTGTTTTCTCTCCCTCCTGTCCCTAAAGGTAAGCCCTGAGATACAGTAATTTTATATGCATGCCTGCTTCTCAATGAGCTGCAAGTAGAGAACAAAAGAAATAATTTCATTCCCTACCCCCACATGTGCAAAAATGCA
>JAVKLA010000049.1:2601178-2636696 GCA_034782735.1 Sagittarius serpentarius
GGGCGCGCGCGCCCCCAATCAGCCCTTTTCACTTCGCTAGACAAGACTCAACAAATAAAGCCAGCTCTGCTCTGCCAGGCTTCTGGCTATTTGAATAGGCAAGCAGTAGCTAAGCTTGAAAAAGCATGTCCCACCGCATGATCTGAGCTAGGCTTTCACTACTGCTCTTGGCAGAAATGGCAGAAGAAAGACCCAGTGCACAAATGCACAGACAATGGGTGGGAAAAACGGGTGCTGTTTCTGTCTGTGCGCTTTACCAAAAATACAACTGTATCATGGAAAGAGAGAGAGAAGAAAAGAAAGAGAAGGGAATTGAAGAGAGTCTGGATGAAAACAATGGATTTTTTTAATAGAGCACATATTTTGCTGATGTCAAATGCTTATAAGGTTAAATGTAGATTTCTATTAGAACATCGTGCTTCCATATACTTTCTCTGAGCTCGATACTTTCTGTGCTGAATTTTAGTGCAGAGGATTATTAATTTGCCTGCTGTGAGGCTGATAAAAATCTTTGAATTAATTTTTTACACTGCCATTTACTTAAAAACAATTTCAAAATTTTTGAAATCCACAGTAGATATTTCAGCTGCTGGTGGCCTGCCAGTCTGATTGGTCCACTGAAAAATACTACAGTATGTGATCAAAACCCTGAACCTCGTTCATTCCAGCTTGAAATCAGACTGTGCATTGATGGGGAAAGAAGGAACGACTGTGACATCGTAGTAATGCCTGGAGCTAGCTTCGTCCTTACCAAGCCTACATTAGCAATACCAACACAAAAACTGGATGTCACACACACACACCAAAAAAAAAAAAAAAAAGTTGTCAAGGTGGAATAAGACCATATTTTCACTGGTATTTTTCTACCCAGGATACTTTTGTAATATGAACAAAAGCAATCCCCAGGCCCCTCTTTTCTGCTATTTTCTGATTTTTGAGACCTCCCACTTCTCCTATGAGTGATGTGACACAGCTTGCATTACAAAGAACAGACATTTTCTTCTGTTAAAAAAGTGAAATACTATATATATATACCCAGAGACAAGAACAAAGGATGGTCGATCTGGTCTAGTACTGTGCCCTGTATACAGATCTTATTATACTTGGATGAGTATTGAGGTCTTAAGATAATGCTCAGCTGAAGTATTCAGAAATGGAGAGGAACGGATGCATCCGTGTTTCAGTGAGACCAAGGGAAAAAGTTTCTCAGGATTAGAGTTTTATTGTACATACAGTTTGATCAATTAAAGTTATCAAAAAAAGAGAAAGAAAACTAAAATTCACCACTGATTGCTGAAGCCCTGGAAAACAAAACAAATCCAAACAAACAAAAAAAAAATCAGAGACAATTTACTGCAATCTTGTTAACTTCTACTGTTTATCTGAATGTTAAAAATGAACCGTTCACTTAAGATTTCATTTTTCCTTCCAACTTTGGAGATTTCATTACGTAATTCCTTAGTTAATTTTAAAGAGAACTAAAAAAAAAAAAAAAATCCTCCCTAAGGCTGGTATCAGAACGAAAAATTATACTCATCTTCCTATCATACCCTTAGTTGTTCAAAATCTGAACTCTGGCCATTGAATTCATATCAGAAAACGAAGGCAGACTCCACTTAACCATACTACTGCAAAAGCTGCATGTATTATGAGAGCACCAAGCGTTCAGTTTTGGTTTGTGTGAAGGACAAGAGGGACCTGTATCAGCTGGAGCAGACCCTGCAGGTGTAGCGAAGTGATGCTCCTCCTCGATTTAGCACTTGCGAGCCCACAACTGGAGTAGCGTCCAGCTTTGGGCTCCTCAGCAGAAGAGAGGGGGACACACCCGAGTGAGTACAGGACAGGGCCACCATGCTGGCCAGGGGCCGGAGCAGGTGGCTTACGAGGCCAGGGCTTGTTCAGCGTGGAGAAGGAGGGTGAGGGGGGCATCCTGCTGCTGTCTACCACTACCTAATGGGAGGGTACAAAGACGACAAGGCCTGGCTCGTTCTGGAGGCGCTCCAGGCTAGGATGAGAAGCAACGAACACAAGCGTGAACACGGGGAAATTACAGCTTGATAAAAGTTGTTCTGTTCTTTCTTTTGAACCACATGGAGGGGTCAATCTATGCAAGAATCCTAGGGAGGTCGTGGGATCTCCATCCTTCAAAATACTCAAAACTTAACTGGGACAAGCCCTGAGATCCCGCTGTCACTGGACCTGCTTTCAGCAGGAAGTAGGACTAGAAAATCTCTGGTGGTCCTTTCTAACTTGCATAACTCCATGAATTTCACTTTCACATAAACTCAGGACATTTCCAGTGAAAGCAGCATTATCCTTGATGGATCCTAATCAGAGAACTGAAATGCAAAGATAAACATCTCAATTTCTGATGATTTCTGTATGCTTTTGCGGAGTACGGATTACCTTCCTTCCACAATAAAAGTATGTTTGCCTCACAACATCTCTCTGAAATCTACTTAATGACTTAAAGAGAAGCTTTTTATTCAAGAAGCAGAATTTCTTCCAGGCAGTTATAACAGTAATTCTCTCTGAAGTGTTATTTAGTGACAGCCACAACCACCTTTCATCAGTCTCAGTTTTTGTCCTCCTTTAAGTTAATACATTACCATGCTTTACCACTTGGCAAGGTATTTTTATTATTATTATTATTACTACATGAAAGACATTTAAAACAAGCTCTTTGCTTTGTTTCATTTGGAATGCATTATTTTAACTCAAACCAGGTTTTGTTTCACACTTTCAGGAACACCATGTGAGGGAAATACCTACTCCAGGCTTTTACAAAATTGGTTTTAAGTAGGGAAGTAACTGTTGCATTGTAAGTTTTTTCTTCTGCACATTGTTAAATATAACAGTTAAACACATGAATTTAATTAGGGAACTTCTATTGTTGCTTCTAACTGACTGTTAGAAATCTGGACCATCATGTATCTTAACCCAAAAGTATTAGAAATCTAAGCGGACAGGTATTTTACACTACTCAATCATTCCAGTTTTTAATTCTGCTTGTACATGTTGCCCTGTCAACACAAAAGGGAAATAAGCTATCCCTAATATAATAAAATTACTGTATTTTTCCTTGCCATAAAAGTATGACAAAAGTATGCATGGAACACCTGGGTTCAGTTACTTTGATTCTGACTTCTCCTCTTCATCATCTTCATATTGGTGTTCTTAGCGCAGCTCTAGTATTACTCTATGTGCATATGCTTGAAACCAGCGAGTCCCACCAACGTTTGGTGTAAAGTGTCCCAAACATATCACAATATCATTTGCAAATGCCATAATAACAAACTACAACAAGTGCGGGTTGACAGCAGTTCATGTATATATATTCAACAAAAGCTGGTAAACAGAGGACATTTTGGACCCCAGAGCTTCAGTGTTTTATGTATGTATGTACGCATGCCTGATGTTCTTGCCTTGTTGGATATTTATATATAAATTCATCTGTATTCATATAAAAACAGCATTTCCAGCCAACTTCACACTAACAAAGAGTTTTCAATCTGCATCATAGAAACACATTTCTTCACCAAAACTACAAAATTTTAAGCTCTATAAATATATCACTACATAGAGGTTGAAAATTACCTTTTGAGATCCTTCTCTGAATACCCAAACCACCACGGATTTCATCAATTCCATTGTAAGACTGCAAACTAATGCCCAAGTACCTATCTTTTACAAGGAATTTAGGAGCATAGGCCTTAAAAATTCATTGCCAAGTGAACAATTTTTACATTAACAGACATTAAAAGAAAGTGTGTCCCTGGAACCCACCAAAATACTATTTGTATTTTATTTATATTCATTCAGTATTTGTATATTGACTATTACTGGCATGCTTAAAAACAGTTTCAGATGTTTATTTTCATAGTTATTATATAAAACAAATAGAGTATATTCTAATCAAGGTATTTTGAGGAATTATTTGGCGAATATTGCTCATGCAATAGGAAGATAAAGTTGCCAGTGACTTCTTCCCATGTATAAGAAAAACATCTGAAAAAAAAGCGTGCAAAAAAGCATTTGTATTTTCGAAAGGCTAAATTGCAATCAAGATAATTTCAACATACAAGTTCATACCAACAGTAACACATGAACTTTTCAAACACACCAAACTAACTGTTACACAGCACAATGAAGCCACCAGGCCTAAAAATAATCCTAAACTTAAATGTGAAATCTGTCATACCTGTAGAATAAGAAGTGGGATTGTATGCTTCACCAGTCAGTGTTACAACTCCCCAACCTCCTCTTTCATATTCCCATCTTGTTAATGTGAACCAGTCTATAGTTCAACTAAAGACAGTCAGATAAAGTAGAGTAATTCTTTGTGCATATTGCACAAAAAGGCTGGAACATGGAAACACATTTTCAGCGTAGAGCAGAGGGAAGCTTTATATCCACCTGTGAGCACCACTATGTATGTTCTCCCTACCTTTAGACCAGCAGTATTGATCACAAAAAGAACCTTTTCAATATAAATAGGAAAACAAAATATTCCCAATTCTGCCCATTGATATTTCCAATACTATTAACAAAAGTAACTATGGGTGGTTGTTTTTGTGTGTTTTTTTTTTTTTTTTTTTTTAGGAGGGACAGCAATAAAAACTTTGTGTAAAGGTCTTATTGTGCTCAGCCACAAACTCAAAAAATAACTCTGAAGTTTACACATTTAATTTACAATTATTTTTGACCCCAGAGAGAACAACTCATATAAAATAGCACGTTTGGACTCTGCAGTGATTGATCTTGGGATACCTGGAGAAGACGTTAGCCAAGTAAAAAAAAAATCAGCTCAACAGAAGAGGATTCTAGAAAGCCCAACATCTCATTGGAAGCATGAAATGAAAACCTCTTCTGGGGGAGGAAGGAAAAATGAGTCAAAATCATGTTCTACACATGGAGAAAGACCTCTAACATCGGTAATAAAGGACATGCCTGTGTTTGGGGGAAGTGAAATAGCTCCCTCTTCTGTAGTATTTTATAACACAAACTACCTTTAAAAGGATGAAGACATTCTGATCCTACGAAACCAGCACCAACTGAGTTAAAGAAATACAGCATCAGTGCACTCAAGCATTTACCAGAAAAATTGGGGAAAAAAAAAAAAAAAAAAAAGTGAACGGTAGTCTTACTTTTTACTTAATGCTTTACGTGATAACTGGCTAAAAACTGGTCCTGAAGGGTGTGCTGCTCAACAGCCTTTCATTCGAGTCTGCATACTTGTTTGAATTTTGTCTGCTGTCCAAAAACGTTAACTGCAGCCTCCTAAGCAGCAGCATGTGTGTTTACTTAAGCTTCCTGTAAAAACATTCATATCATTCCAAGAGTGACTAAATGTTTTCCATCCACATAGTTTGCATTCCAGCCTTCCACGCCCCTCTAGTTCATTACATGAAAAATATCAGTCCTGAGTCCTGGGCAAGAGATTTCCTTCCTGGGTTTGAAATACCTAATGCCTTGCAGGAATTTTTTTCCCAGCATTTAGCTATCTGTGTTAACTATCAGGTTCAACAATTCAGCATCACATAACTATTTATACAATGTATGCTAGGACTTAGGACAATATAATTTTCTAATGTCATAAATGACTGAAAATATATTCAGTAATACTTCCAAACACACAGTTCAGTTTGGCAGGCTTTTGTTTCAAATTTTATTCATACTGTCAACCCGAAACTAGTTAAATATGTATTTTTCCTCGAAAGCAACTATTATAATCAAAGACTCTTTTTATTGTTGTAAACTGAAGAAGCCTCCTAGGAACCAAAGCTGCGGGGGGGTGGGGGGTGGTGGTGTTTCTTTTTTTGCAGTGACGCAATCAAAATACTCACAAACTTTCCACTCTCAAGACGTGAAGTTAAAAACTTTTGTCTGTTGTAATCAATTCTTCCAGTTTTCAGTTTAACAGGCATGTATACTCTTCAAATATATTTTAATGCCGGTAAGACTTTTTTTTGACAATTTTAGGTGGAGTGACACCAAGAAATAACCACCTTTATTAAAGCAGAATCAACTAAGCCTATCAAGAAATGTCCAAATAGATTAAGAAGGCTATTCAGTTATCGTTACTAGGTGAACATACAGCAAACACACTGAATTAGTGTGCAACTGGGGCAAATCTATGAATGCTATAGGCACTGAAAAGAATTAATTAGAGGATCCATGAGGTTCTTTAGAAGTGAGACATCCTTAGCTGCATTGATGTATATATTCATTAGGATTCTTTGGTTATTTATCCTTTCAGTCTTCCATTGAACTTAATGATGAATCACTGAAAACTAGGAAAATGGTATTTTATACTAGTATAGTCTTCCTGACTTTCTTAAACTCAGAGATACTTTCATTGGCAGTAGGTTTCATTATACCCTGGGTGGTGTGGTTCAGCAGCCTCAGTTGCCTTGTCTAAAACTGCTATAGTAAATCACGATCTGGCAAACGTAAGCCCAATTCTCTACAGCACGGCGCCTGCATCCCTTAATTGACTTTGATGAAAAGGCTGGTTGAGAGCTACAGCATCGCTGCCGAACAATAACTTATACTTCACGCTTTAAGGAGATCTCTGGGCCCAAATCCTGCGCTGGTGAACGCTGTTCACTACCACTGACTTCATCCTGAATGAATCAAATTTCTTTTCACTGGACTCTGCCGCCTGTTTTTACTTAATGAAGTCCTGGACACGCTGAAGGAACTGAACTGAATTACATCTCAGCTAGAGTTTGGAGCCCTTTATTGATGAAAATGTTAATTTCTTTTTGTGAAGATAAAGTGTCAGCCATAATGACAGCAAAGTAATGTGGGCCTTATTCATGAAAATCCTCCGAGGGGATTTTGTTTAACACTTAATTTCTTATTCACAGCTTATGCTGGCACCCTGCCACCTGTACCTGAGGGCTCTCATGCAGGAGGACGTACTGCGAGACAACCAATTACTGCGTATGAGCGGACTGGGTTGCAGCTTTCCCTGTGAATAGCCTGAGCCTCTGGGAGATGCAAGGGAATAGAAGTGACCACAGACTTTCCTAAGGGACATTTCTGGCATCAGTGCCAGTGCTGAGCACTTGTATTTATTATGTTATAAAAAAAAAAAAAAATAAAAGAAAAATCACGTATTCTTATACTACCCTACCCAATATTCACCTGCTGTGAACACATTATTCCAATTTGCAGATGGGCTGTCCACAGATGCAGATGGCCTGAGGGAAACATGGTTATTTCTATCACTGTAGCTTGTTTGGTGTTATTCATATGCTATTATATATTGACACTAAATAAGCTCCGGTATTCACTTTTTTTTTTTTTTGTAAAATTCATTAAAAATGGAATATCTTCTTAAACCACACCACTTTCATTTAGAAAATAAACAACTGTTAGCCCAACAGAGAGCAGCAGTACTAACAGCAGCCTGATTGCCAATGGATCTGGTTACCTCCAACGGGACAGCTACACAGACCAGCTCCTGTACAGAACCTCTGAGTCTAAAGAAGTGTGAGCACATACCAAAATTATGCAGTCCCTTATGGCACTTGAAAAATCACTTTCTTCCCTCTACCTAGCTGTCTGTTTTCATAAAATCTGTAGAAATGGGTTCTCTTTGAGACTTCCTCATGCTGCCAGAAGCCATTGGCTCTAAAACTGTGGGGAAAGCACAGAGGGCCAGTATGATTACCTAAGCCTTGGCTCTTAATGAAGACAGTCTAGAAAACAAAGAAAGAAAAAACAGACTAAATAGATAATAGATTAAACAAACAAAGGCAAATCCCAAAGGACCAATATCATTACAGCAGCTATAGAAGCTATATAGACGCATCCATCAGAAGCTTAAAACTAATTCTTTGTTTTGGATCCACAGAACACGATGGGCCTGCTTTTCCCAGCTCTCACCAGTAAGAGGAGGCGCCTGTGTTGGAAAGCTGCGTTGACTGAAGAACTTTGAGTCTGGGGACAGGCTGATGAAGGAAGGTCTTCCCATTCACACTGAACTGTCTCAATGTGCCTCTCTCTCTAGCCTCATGACTTACCAGTGACCCTTGCTTTCTGCCTTCCTCCCCACCCCCTGGAAATACTCACCTCAAAGCAGCAAGGCCCCTGATCACACCTTGGGCTTTTATCTATACACCCCTTGCACAAGCCACAGGCATTGCCGTGTCAGAAAACTGGCAAGACGTGACAGGGGTGCACACACTGTAACAAGACATCTTGCCAAAAGGGCTTTGATCACTTTGATGTTTACTTAAAAAAAAAGAAACAACCAGCAGCTATATATTGGTGAGCCACAGCCATCACCTCCATGAACACTGAAAGCTACAGGGGAATTACTATTACTGCTTTCAGTTATGTATGCAATTTCCTGAGAGAATGTCCTTTCACTGAAGCTGAAAACACAAACAGTGATGGGTGCCCTGAATGCATCAAAAAGACAATCTTAGTCACGACATGCCACAGGAGGAATTCTGTTTTCCTCAACAACTTTCTGCCTTCCACTAAAACACACCTTCCCTCTTGCAATTCAACTCCGTTCTTTCTTGTCCTACCTTTTTCTCTGCAACAACCTTGTAGGCACTGATATCTTCTCACTCTGAGTTCCTAATTTTCTCTTTAAGATAAACTAACCCAATTTATTCAGTCTGTCTTCCCAGGACATGTTTTCCAAATTGGGCTGTGCTTATAGCTCTCCAACTCTTTCCAGCTTGCTTCCGTCTTCTTCAGAGGAACAATGCCCAAAAAAGAACCAAGGGCCTACTATGTCAGCTAGGGACATACACAGCCACAAGAGAGAGAGCAAAAGTATTACTTCAGGTCTTGCAAACTGTACTCTTTATCATAACTTCAGTATGGTGTTGGCCTTCTCAAGGCTCTGTTAATCCACATTCAACTTTTTCTTTCCCCTTAATCACCAGACTTCTCCTGGAGAACTGCTATTTAACAAAGACTCTGGTTCAGGACTCCTGAAGAATCTCCTCCAAGCATAGCGCATTGTATTTTCGCTTGTTGAATTTGGTCAACATCTTTCTGCCAACTCTCTGCTTTAAAACAAAGATATGAATTCACACTCTGCTCTCCAAGATACTGGCTGCCCTTTTTAGCTTTGTTGTCTGTACATAAAATAAATTCAGCTGCGATCTGAGCCAGTGAAAACATCAAACAGAGCTGGACCCAGCACAGATACTATTGGATACCAAGTACAATCCAACTTAAGCAAGACTGCCCACAGATTTGAAGACTAAATCCATATACAAACCCATCGTATTGGAGCGCCATATCCATACACACCCATGTCCTCTATACACCTACCCCGTGTTCCTGTCTCTTCCTCCCCACCGATCTCCCCAGGTTGCTCCAGTGTAAAGCATCTCGAGCACCTCACTCACCGTCCCCCTTCCACCAGCAGCATCAGCAGACAAGATTCAAGTATGGAAGGGGTGGGGAGAGCTGAATCGTTACCCTCTTCTCCAAGTCCAGCAAACCCCAGACGAGCATTCAGAAAAATCACACATTTCAAACCAATTTGGCTGTCCAGTCAACGCTGGAATGTGTATCGTGGTCTACATACACACATACAGGGTATACACTATGGATACATACACAGCAGCATGTGAATAAGCATTAAAAAGGGTTTACTGTGGAAAAAACGATATAAATCAAGTCTGTATGGTAGTATTACATATCACAATTGCTACTCCTTGATCTCTAATTTAGAAAGCTGTGAACAGCTACTTCTAACTTCAGTCTCTACAATCCTCGCACTCCAGTTTTCACACTGCTGTAGTAAGAACACCAGGATTTTCTTCATGAGGAAGTGTTCTTGTTTGGTCTGAATTTACTGTGTTCACAGGCTGAATACATCTGTGTGCTGACATGCCGTGCTGATATTTCAAGAACCTGTGTTCACAGAATTTCTACTACATTATATTTGATCTCTGACCACAAAATTTTTTGAAAATGTAATCCAAGACCGATTTTATCCTTGTGTAGCTGCAGGAATGTAAACTTATCTAGGGGAACAGATATTTCCTTCATTGAAACTGATTACAAAACAGCCAGGAAATAACTGAATTGGCAGAACTGTAGGTGCAGCAGCATTTAGATCAAAGACAGAGGGGAAAAGTCAGAAGTGACTGATATTAATAACCACTTACTCTGGATGAGACGCAGCCAGGCCAGGTCCACAAACAGCTTTGATTACAATTTGTCCATCAGTTTCATGTCCCACAAACCACTCTATCCCTCAACACTCAAAACAAAATAAATGATAGAAACATCTTTGACTAAATATTTTGTTTCACATACTAAAGAGCTAATATCTGACATGCTTAAAGTAAGTTCACACAGTTGAAGCTGGCTGCTGGCAAGTGGGTTCTCTTTTACATGTAAACAGAAGTCTGATGAGAAATAAATGTATACTTAAAAACAGTGATAAGCATATGAAGTCTCTGCCTTATTATTCTTGATCTGATGCCTATTTTTAAATGGAAATATGGGCCTGAATTGATCCACCAGCAACTAAATTGACAAAAATAATAGGAAGCTTTCAACAGGCATCAGTCTTCTTCCTGTTTTAGAGCTGAAGCATAGTCAAGATTCTAGAAGAAAAATAACTGTTTCCTATATTCTGCACTAGTCCCCCAAAAAAGTGAAGTAGTTCATGCAAAAAGTAAGAGCTATAGCTTAATTAAGAAATGTAACATACGATACATGTAAAGTATATTCATGATGAAATTGTATAATACAATTTCAGAATTACCATACACGGTCATTTTAAACTGATCTATAGAAAGCAGATTATTTTACTATGGTATGTTCTCTACGGATTGAACATTTTACAGCGTGAGTTGAGATGTGAGTGAGAACTGGAAGCCATTCAAAAGAAAAGTATAAAATTAGGTATATTTATCCTTACAATCACTAGTAAACTACTATCTCAAAATCACCTCCTAAGTTTACATTACTTTTACCCATATATTGAACATATCACTAAGTTAAGCTGCTTTCTCCCTTGAACTCCTTTCGTGAATAGCTTGCATAGTTGAAAATACGGTTCTATAACACATCAGTGATCCCAGAACTTAGCCCACACCAGATGAGGATTTTGGTTTTCTTTGCTGAACAGCAGGAGATAAGACACGCAGAAGGATGGGGAAAAAAAGAACAGACTGGAGAGCACAGGACAGCAGTGTAAGCTATTAGTGCAACGTTAGTAAAGTTAGTAAAGAGCTTCTATTCAGTCAACACTTCTGCTCATACAGTACACTGTAAAATTAAGATTAAGCTACAGATACGCAGGCTTAGTGGGGCAGTATGCAGAAAAGGATCATATGGCCTACACTGATGTTTTTTAATTCCTCTAAGGAAAAACTGTGCCTGCAATGTATTTTATTGCTTATAGATCTCCACTAAATGTACTGCACATCTTTTTCATTAGTATTAGTAAAATCAAGAGACTGATTTGTCAGCCAGCTTCCCAGCTAGGACCACCTTCTCCCCTGATCCCACCACCCCTGCAGGTCACTGAGGATGCAGTGAGTATTGGGAGCAGGACCTCGTCAACAGAAACAACCCTCAGGAAAAGGAGAAGCTGATTTAAAAGGGGAAGGAGCACTGACCCATACAGCCTACCTGGTTCAGAGAACAGAGATGTCAGCTGGCTGGATGACGACAGAAACAAAGCAGTATTTCAGATAGGAGCATGCTGTCATTAAAGCTATATAACCAAAATTCAGGACAGTAAGATGTGCAAAGGAAGCAATGTTTTTAGGGCCTGTCTTCCCATGCCATATTTACTTCCCCAGTTCAGTCCTACAACAAGGAGAAAACCAGAGAACAGAAATCTAAAGCCCCTTGCCTAGTGGGTTAGCAAGCAACAGCTGTATTGCAAAGAAAGCAGACAGCACTTTTTTCTACCCGTGCATCAAACTCCAAGTAGAAACACTATTAATCTCAGATTTAAGGCTTAACACACATGATGCTATCTGACCTTGGAGGTGGGCCACAAGTCTATGGCTAATACACTAGTCCCTGTTGCCATCAGCTCAAACATTATTTTTTTTTTTTTCAAAAATAATTTAAAAATACACAGTATGCAGACAGACAGCGTCTAACAGATTATTATTTTTTCCTAACGTTGTGGGATTTTCTTAATGTGAGCTTTCAAAGAAAAATGTTAACAGATTCAGAAAGACACACAGCTCTCCATAGTTAACAAACTTCCAATCTGGTAACACCTTGCTCTCTAATATATGTAAATGTTTTTATTCAGGCTGTTAATCACAAGGCATTGCAGCCTTGAGCTCATTTTATGCCCCAAAACATAACTTCAAGAAGTTTACTGTTACCCTTGACTGGTTCATTTCTCAGGGATTTTTTGATTCATTATTATTGCAAGATAAGTTGTTAAGTCTCAGAAGCGGAGTAATTTCTCCTAAGGTCATCTGAAGCTGCTTCTTGGAAACTCAATTTTTTGTACCTTGGGTTCTAATATCTGAACTCACTGCTGAGTTCTAACACGCCAGATTTTTGATCCTTGAAATATTCCCAATATTCCCAAATCTAAATTCCTGAAATTAAATAACCTGGCACTATAGAGCATAATCATCTGTTTTATTTGGGTTTGTTTGCTGTGGGAGAGGGAAGAGAAGAAAGAAGAGAGGATTCAAGTGTGTTTTAAGGCATCCTTTGACCACTGGTACCCCAGTATGCTCAAATCCCCTCCTAGAATGAACTAAAACTACTTTCACTAATTGCCAGTTCCGTCATTTATGTAATTTCATTACCTCTTGATTGTTTACTTGGCAGTATGTGCTAGCAAAGAAACACTAAGTCAAATGTGATGCTTTTAAGCTTAAAATTTAGAGAGACGCTCAAAATACCATTCAGTATTGCTGTCCTCCAGATGACACACTCAAAACCAGATGACTAGAATTAAGTGTGCATCATATAACAGCTAACATGACAAACAAAACAAGTCAGATTATTTTCTGAGAAGATATAATTAAGATGACACAAGAATCTCATTTAAATATTGATTCCATGGTGCTAGTGTGTCAGTCTTGATCTATTTGACATCATTTGTATCATAAGTATAATTCAACACCGCATCCCACACCCCCCAACAACAAAAAAACTTTTTTTTTTTAGTTGCTAGCTACTTCTGCTTCTAAGAGTAAAAACATGTTGTAGCACGGAATTACCTAACCTAGACCAGATGAGCTAATGTGTCCTGAAAGCACTGTAGAGGCATTAGCGTGCTATGTTAACGAAGCACCAGCTTGGCTACGTTGCAACCTTTAGTAATGAATGATGAAAGCCTACGCTCTACCCTGTGTTTGCTTCCCACAGTTCATCATAATTATCTCAGTCTGATATAGATAAGCATTTAATCCAATTATCTCTCATCCATTTTCTCCAATCTGGAACAGGAAAACAGAGACATTTGTCCATCCTTCTCTCACTGGAGGAAAACAACTCCTCAACTTATTGAAAATACTTCCATCAACCTCTCCTCTCTGTACTACCTTCCCAAGCTTGCTCACATACACGCTCAATAATGAAGGGTGACAGCACATACTCTGTGATATTCATCATGAGGGCATCACTGGGGTTTAACAGCAGTTAACCTGCTTCCGCATGGTAAAATTAATTCAGTGCAAGTAGCAACCCTCTACAATTCACTGGCAGCTTTTATACATTGTCAGACACCTTCTTCATATCTTGTGATGTGAATTTTGGAATGAAAGAGCACCTGTAAGAAATCTCTATGCTCCTCAGATTTATCCTAAAAAGTAAGTATCCCAGTGAACTTGGATGGATACTACAACCCAAGAAGGGCCCCGAGACACATGCAGTTAACACAAAATCCATTTCGTTCTATCAGAGATGGAACAGGAAAAACGTAAGTAGTAGCTCACTGAGTACCCACCAGAGTTTGTACACTGTGAAGAAGTCTCTGAAGACAGGTCTAGATTAACCATTTCTAAATTTAGCAATCTGGTTTTTCATGATGAACTACTCCTCCATAAAAAGCAACTCTGAACGTACATATGTATATACAATTTTTTTAATGTCTCAGTTTGGAAATCTTCACATTTCCATTGCCAGGCCGGGCAAGCATTTACCATATAGTTAGGTTAAAAACTCAGTCAGTTATACAAGATACATGTATTCCCACAAGGTAATGAAAACTGCATTTTAAACTCTAAAAATTAACCTCTCTCCCAGACAATATTATCCCTTGCAAATTTCACTGAAATAATCACGTCCAATATCAAACCATCCTGTGCAAAGAGATTTTTAGTTGTAACTAAATGACACTGGTGAGTAAGAAACGAGGAATAATCCAATTATTAGTAATACCAGCTGATGAAAATGTTTATCTTCTAACTTCTGCTATATTTATTAATAAACTTTAAGCAAAACTAAGAGCAAAATTAGTGAACAATGCTGATCTTAAATGAACTCTTACTATACTCTTTTGGGCCGTAAGAGTATCGGGCATTGCCACATAGAGGTTTAGTTAAACCACGCTTATTTTATCCACCCTAACTAGTTTATTCAGTCACAGGCAATGCTGTACCAGCTACTTCAGTCCTCCAAAATTTTAAAGTAAACCAGGAATTACCAGGTAAGCAGCAGCCATGACAGACTAAAGCATAATAGAGGAAATACCAATCTTACCTTCACACACCGGACAGCACTCCCCGGGGACTTTAACAGGATTTAGACAGCTCTGCCCACAGGCCGTTGCAACGCAGTGTGGGTCTCCATTGATGCACTGGCAGAAAGTACAGTCATCCTCTCGCCAGCGGTCTCCGTGAGCTTGGATCTGACCATTGGCATAGCAGCCAGCAGGGTTATTTACTGGATAAACTGGGTCTGAAATGAAAGGAATTGCAACAGAACAAGAAGTTTTATCTTTCCTTTTACAGCTAAACGTTACGCATGGATAACTGCAATACTGTGATTTTACATTACCTAGAAAGTGTTAAGTGCAGCCACTATCAAACACCGAAAGAACCACACTGTGGTATACAGTGATAAAATAAGGTAGGTAACAACTTAGATATTGCAATATTGAAATTTACTGTTGAAAAAGTTAACTTTTACTGAACATTCATAAATTCAGTGTTCTATTTTTAACTATTTCAACTCAAGTTTTGTATGTAACAATTACAAGGAACAATTTTTTGATTTTCTGATTTTGTTCTTCAGAACAAAATGGATCTTAGATTTATTGATTCATTTTTTGTACCAACTTAAATTCTGAGGGAAACTGAAAACATCTCAATGAACCACTGGAACAACTTGTGTCAGCATCACACCACTATTTTATAGTGTGAGCAAAGATGAGACCTCTTGCACATTTGCTTCTGGAACAAGGAGACTGCCTTAAGCTACATCTCTTCACAGTTTTGGAGATACACTAATTTTCCTGAACAGATGATCTGGCTCAGTTTTCAATTTCATTTCAGTTGGAGCTTCTTCCCCTTAAAAGTCACAAGACCCACTTAACTGCTAGCAATCAAATTAAGACTCAAGTATTTAAATAACAGAATTTTGGGGGACATACTTTATGTAAGATTTCTCCTTAAATTTCATGCAAATAAATAATGGAACTCTGTATATGCTAATTCATTACTTGAAATAAAAGCAGCTTTTACTTTTCAGAAATAACACGTTTTACTCTTCAGAAATGCACTAAATGACACTGATATTAATACTAAAAAAATATGCTTTATGTGAATGTATGCAACTTATCATAGTGGCTAATAAGGTAACTGTTAGAGTAAAAAATTAAATATCTGAGAATGTACAGTAATTAGGTCAAGCTTTCAAAGCAAGCAGTAATACAAATTACATATTAAAGCAAATTCAGGATATTAAAAACAATAAATACAACTAAAAGCATTTTTTAGCAGACATCAGATAGCAGATATCAAATAAGTACAAGTCTTTTACCCATAAGTCAATTTTCAAAAAAGTGTTAAGTTTGAAGGATTTGGGAGAAAAGAGATGTCCTATCTCAAGGAAAAAAGAAAAAAAGAAAAAAAAAAGGACTGAATGAAACTTGGAATTTCTCTGATGTTTTGTCACTCCCCTTTGGAAGGAAGGCAATGCATTTTAAGTGCAGATAAAACCAGTAGCAATGCTAACAGCTGTTGTCTTATAATAAGACATTATATGACCTTATGACAGTATCAAACTCTGAATATTCGAAGTGAAACTGCGCACAACTTCTACCTCCATCTGGCATTCACTCCTATCCTGAATTTTAGTGATAGTCCCAATTACAGCAAAATGGGTTAAGCCAATATAGAAACCAGGTGTTTGGTAAAATAAGAAATTTAAAAATTAAAATGCTTCCTAATTTCTTAACTTTGCACCTTTTATGTTTTAGGATTACCCTGCATCTGTAATTAACTATTTTGACCTAGCCAACAATCAAATCATACACAAACAAATGAAGTTAATGTTATCATTCAGCTCACGTACAGGATTCTGATTGACACAGGAATACAGGGAAAGCACAGAAAAGCCATATAAGACTCGTGTTATTTGCAATAGTCTCCTATGCGAGTCAAAGCACAAAGTTCCTGGCACCCTTAAAAGGTCAGTAGTGTTTAAAGCTATAAATTGAGCCCAGCAAATTACATTTCCTGATGCTGAGGTATCCTACAGGACTTTGAGAAAGAATTCTTCCTGGAGCTGAGGCAAGAAAAGCTTGTGCCTGTACTACACAATGCACACCAAATCTACCATTTGCCATTTTAAAATTATTGCAGAAAAGAAGAAAGCATTGCATTTCTTTTTATTTCTATCATCAAGAAAACATTAGTAGGAAACAATCACCCTGAAAATCAGTCATGAAATAATCAAATAGAAAGAGAGCAGGTAGAAAAAACTGCTACCTCTTCACCAACTAGAAAAGCATGAATGGGCGGGCTGTTAAGTATACTTTCTGCCATTTGAAAGACTTACCTTGTCAATTTAGGTGTCACTTAACATAAGCCAAGTTATTAAGAAAGGGACCAGAGTGGAATTTAGGTGTCACTTAACATAAGCCAAGTTATTAAGAAAGGGACCAGCGTGGGTTTTTTGTTTTTTTTTGGGTTTTTAAGTGTTTAAAATTATAGTACATTAATGGAGCCAGTTGTCTAGCCTCACCTAGTGAAAAAACCAACATACATCTTACCATCCAATCACTGAGAAGTCAGGAATCAGACTTCCTTGATTTAGTGCTACAAGCCCTATCAGAAAAGCACACAACAGAAGCAAGCAAGCCAAACAGCACCAACTGATTTGATGAAGGAACCTGTAACTTGGCATCTCAGTCAGCTAAGCAGAAATTAAATCACAGCCATTACTTGAAAAAGAAGATTGTACTCAATAATTATAAATCATTACCCATTTTATTCTACCTACTAAGGATCTGTCTTAAGAAGACATTTCCATTGCAGGCCTAATACACACCAATTTATCAACCCCAAAATGAAACGTTAACAGATTTTCTTGATCATCTGATTCAAAGGTTGCAAAAAAGGAGAAATCAACTTTTAACATTGTATGATGATATGGCAGAACAATTTATTGATAAATCATAAGATAGCTGAATATTTAAATCACCAAAGAGGATGAAGGACATACCTAGAACTGTAAATCCAATGTGGAAAGTCAGCACCCACATCTGAGTATGACAGAGCTGATAGAGAGCCCAGATATAGCAGATATATAGATACATTGCTTATGTATCTCTATACATTGTCATAATGATTTCATAATGCCAAATCTCAGAATATTCACATACGTGAAGAACAGTAATTACAGGAAAAAACAACAGATTTCATATATTTTATAAAGTCAGCAGCTCACACAGCAATTTTTCAGGAGTAGATCTTCACTTACTCAGGAAGGGTTTTACCAGATCAGACATGCCTTCTCTAAACTTTTTCAATCTGTTGTTAAATGATGGTATAGCACTGAATCTTGACACCCCCCCCAGCTTGAAGGCTCTTAAAAGCATAGGTACAACTGTACCAGGAAGGACCAAGAAGTCTAGCACCCTGCCTCCAACTCTAGTTAATAATGAATGTCTAGACCAGATCTTAAACAAAGGGCAAACATGGACTGGTATCTCTTTAGAATACTTAAGCCTACAGCATTTGTATTTCAGCTTCTCTACATGCAAGTACCATGTATCAATCTATCTGATATGAACCAATACACTAAAATATATAAAAAGACAAATACTCTTTAAAGAATGGCTTCCTACTTCCTACCTTACCCCCCTGATATTTCATTATCCAGATTTTTTTTTTTTTTAAATCTCTGAAGAAGCTTTCAATAGTTTGTAACAAAACAAGCCATGAAAACAGTATCCTTCACTAGATCCTCTGCTGATTGAGAAGGTCCAACTCTTACAGCTGCCTCTTTTAGATTCATTTATACGAGGTTCTTTACTTTCATAATTCTGTTTTGAATGAAGCACAACTATAACGGATCTTTTGGCTTATATGCTCCTGCAAGGAACTACAGGAATACTGATATTATGCAAACTGCAAAGTGTTTGAAAGTGACATTGAAAATTAGATTTCTCTCCTCTTAGAAAGAGATTTGAGATTTCCAGCTTATTTTGCTTATTGAGAATTCATTCTTAAGTTCATATTTAAACGCAGGGACCAGGAGTGCTTCACAGGCCTTTTGTCTGGCCATAACCTGACCCCACTGAGGCAATATCCAAGTATAGAGCACCAGCCCCATCTCTCTCCGCTGGAATCCTGTTGTATTCTGGCAGAAGATGTGTCAAATATTTTCTAGTCTAAGCAAGAGGGTCAATGTGAAATTTCAATTTCCCTTTTTGGGAGGACTGCAGGCCTAGCAAACAGAGAAGGCTGTCAATAGGGCAAAAGAGGAATAGAAAAACACTGAAGTCGGATTACTGCCCCATTTCTTTGCTATAATTGTAGAGAAGAGAAGGTGTATGCATTGCTCTAGCTGAACAGAACAAGAATGGAAGAAGCAGGCTGCACAGCAATGGAAATGTGTCTTAGGGCCACCACTGCTGCTTTGGAGGAGCTTGTCTAAATAATTGGTGCAAAAATTGGGAACAGTTTCTTATGTCCTTTGGGAAGAAGGCTCCCCAAAAAGTACTGAGCACTTGACCATGTCCAAGGAAGTTCTGATGCAGAAGGGAAAGGAGACCCAAACAGCTCCATATAAAAAGGGCAGAGTGTCAACATCAGAGAAGCACTGCAAAAAACAAGACAGCACACTCAGACACAGCAAAATGTAGGAATAAACTGAATTAAGGAGGAATCTGCAAATTTTAGAACAAAATAAAGCACTGGTTTGCTCTTTTGCCTTGAAAAAGCAAATACAAAACGCAACGGAATTAATAAGAAAACAGGATTAAAAGGACACTGTACCTTCACACACTGGGCAGCACTCTCCTTCTGGCACATAGTACCTGTCGCAGTGGAGCTCACCACACTGGGCAGAGAAACAAATAGAGACTCCACCTTGGCATCGACAAAAACGACAAGCATCCATTCGAAACATGTCTCCGTCATAATATTCCATGCTGTTGAATATGCAAGTTGGCTTTACTTCTGAAAGAAGGAGGAGGGGGAAAAAAAATAAAATGTATTTTATAGATATTGATAAACGAGAAATAGTTAAACTCATGTTGCTCCTGACAAAAACAGATACAGAAGAGACAGCTGATTTTTCTTTCATTTTTTTAAACTAAAATACTTCTTTTTTTTTTTTTTTTTTTAGAACATGGTATATTTTATTGTCCGTTTCAACAATGGAAAAAAATAAAATGCTATTCAAAATTACTTTCACAGAAATTATTTACAATTAGAAGTCTCCATTTTAAAAATTCAAACACTGAAGGAAGGTTACGGCACTGGTATTTCTTCATAGGTGTTAAATATTTCTCATTCTAGATGAGCCAGAAGCTACTGCAAATTTCAGCACATGAAGAAATAGATTTTTCTGTTTTAAGACGACAGTTTCTGGGGTTTCTCAGTTGTAATCTTCCTTTCTGCAGGACTCAGTACACAGGTGGATAAGTTGTACTAAAGCTGTCCAATCCATAGGGATATGTTTAAAAAAACCCCAACAAACGTATTTTGCAACTGCATGATCTGTTATGCAGAACTGAATACTTCTCAGTTCAAGCAACTTGGAGCTGTACTGGTCAGCTCACATCTATACTCCTTGCAGAAAATAATCTCAATTGTAACAAATATTTATATCATCATTTTAGTGTTTCAAAACCAAAAGATGACTGGTTTTTTTATGCCTCCATCTACAGTACAGCCCTAATATACAATTAAATCCAAACTTCATGGGAAACAAAGCCTCTGAGAATTTGTAAGTATTTTGGGAAGGACATTGCCTATTTACTTAACATTAAAAAAAAAAAAAAGATGCTAACTAAAACAATGAAACAGTTTGCAGATTTAACCACCTTTTTAAAAAAAATTTTTTTTTTTTAATACCAAAGAGGTTTGGTTGCAGATTATGAAGCAGATCCACACATCATGAACACATCATAAGGTCTCCTTAGGGTTTCTGACCTTGCAGTCACTCCACACAGACGAACTTTTCTCCACCTCCACCACCTACTGCCAGCAGAGCATATTCTGTTCAACCAGCCTAACTGACACACACAGAGTGCTGTGCAGCTCCACAGCCTGGGCCGAAACATTGTGACTCAAGACACCATACAAGAAATAGTCCAAATTTATGTTCAGCTATAATATACCACATTAGTCCCTAGGAAATCATGACTTCACAGTTTCCTCATTACATTACTCAATGACTTAAGCCTCATCCCTCTTCCCCACTCCAGAATAAACTTTTTGGCCTTGTACGACACTAGCCCAAGATACCTGAAAACAGCTACTTGAAGTAAAACGGTATTTACTAAACAGATGTATTTTTTCAGAAGCTACGAATCTAACAGTCTCAAAAGCCAAAGGTTCTGCAAACAGGAAGCTATTCATTTCAGTAAGAAAGTCAAAATTAAAAACATCACGTTTCATTACATCTGAACTAAACATAGCAAAGGCAAGAAAGGACAATTGCCTATATTGCCGATTTCTGTAGAATACATGGAAGAGAGTATTTACTTACATGTGTAATGCCTAGCCACATAGGGCTGAAAACTGTGCCACTTTGTGGTCAGGTGATTTTTCTTTTTTGGTTAGTGCTCAGTCTCACATGGGAGGTGAAAAATATTTAAATGAAAATTTAGCATTTGGAGATTCCTTTTCACCCACCCCAATCCTCTTACTTTTGGGGGCTAAAAACTTTTCGTCTGAGCTACTCTTGACAATGATACAGGTTTTCTTTAAAACTCAAAAGCATTTCAAGGACTCCAGTATTTCTTTCCACATACGCTTATACTGAGCTCCAGCTTTGAGTCATTTAATATGATTGTAAAGCAGAGTTGAAACCTGGATGTACCCTGAGCAATGTTTGATTTTTATATGCCTGTTCTGTCTTCAAGGCATAATGTAGAAAGCAGCATAAAAGAGTAAGAGGAGGAAATACCACTGTGTCCGGGAAAACAGCTATGACCTCATTAGAAAGCAATTCACATAAACAAACACTTGAGAAATATTTCAAGTTTATGCAGCTCAAGCTGTTAGTTTAAAAACCTTCTCAAAAAGGAAAAAGCGCCAACACAACTCAAAAGGCCTTTAATCCATTTGCTTCTGACTTTACTGTTTTGATTGCAAGCTTTCCAGATTTTTACTGATTCCGCCCCCCCAACAGCAGATCTAAATTCCTGCCTAGCTAGAAGTAGAAAACATCATCTGCCATGAATTATCATTCATTTTTAAGATGTCAAACAAGACCAAGCAAGTAACTGTAAATCCTGAAACAGTATGTTTTATTCCTACAATGAAAACCACCACAGAATTTCACTACATGTGTATTTTTACCATCCAGATTTATGGCAGTGTATACATTCATACTAAACTATTGACCTAAGCCTACACATGCATCTATGAGACAAGGATTACTTTTGTTAGAACCATATGTAAAACTGCAGTCTTAAGACTCAGTCAAGCCAAAACAAGCACTAAACGAAGAACTCTAGCTTCAGATGCTCATAAAGTAGAAGCCTACTGAAAGAGTGAGCACCATGCCATGGAACTGTAACGATGCATTTCTTCCGCCGCGATATGCTGGAAGATTCTCCCTGTTCTCTCTCCCTTTTTTTTAAAAAATGTGTTAATTTCATTGCCTTGCTGATCTACATATGGCAGTCACAAAGGAGTGAAAGAACATAAAGCTAGTATTAAATACATGCATCTTTTCCTAAAGGCCAGTAACCACGAATTCATTCTTCTGCCAATAAAGAGAACACTACAGGTAGAACTCTTCAAGCACCAAAGCTTCGCTGCATGACCAAGTAATTTAAATTGACTGAACTTCATAGCACAAAGCGCTTAAACATATCTGAATCCCCAAATCCCTCTTCTGATACATCTGCTTTTTGATGTTTCTACCACAACGAAACAGTGGGCATGAGACAGATAGCCAGGCCATGGATTCGTGAACACGAATTCAGTGTCTGCCAGCTATCAGATAACCCAGTAATACCAGATTGATCCCAACCGAGCACAGACGCACAACTGCCCATCTGTGAAAGGAGCCAGGGCAGAGCGGACAGTACCCAGAACACCACAGAGTTTATACCGTCTGTGGGAAGACAGATGATACCACATCTCTGCTCCTGTATAAAGCTAAGCATGACTAAGAGACAGGACTTGATTTGGCATTAAAGTTCCTGCCACAGAGTTAAGTGAGAAATAGTTCTGGCACAAATTTAGCTCTACAGATCTCACAGCCACGGCCTTTTTCTTCTGGGAGCAAGAGCCCTAAAAGTCAGCGTTGCAGCGAACCACACAGCCTCACACTACACACGCACAAAAAGTGATTATTTCTCAAGACCTTTATCTCTAATCTGAACTGCAAACAGACACAATCTGTTTTATCAAATCAGTTTTTTAAGGTATTTTACCTTATACTTTTAAATTTAATTAAATACAGTTCTATTGGCTGAACTACCCCAAAATAAAACTTCTGTTATTGAGATTTCTGTCGTTTCCCAATCCTTGTGGTTTTCTTTGATTAGAGTCAGGGAACAGCTCAGAAACACATGCAAGTTTGGCAATCCATCCCTTGCAAGGCAGCAATTCTGCACACGGTTATGCTGAGCGCATGAGATGCTTCAGGCATCAGCTGTCTGTAGGCAAGTTTGGGCATTTTCTTTTTTAGTATCAGAAATTCCAGCCCTCCTGAAGTGGAAGTGAGATTCACAACAGTTTTCTGTTGTTTAAAGGATTAAAAGGTTCGTGATTCCAGCACTTTGGAAGTTTCTTCAGCATAGAGAAGGATTTGTACCAGACTAAGAAAGAACCGGGGTAAGTGCTGTGAACTTTCGATTAAATGAAAGGGAAGGAAACTGATAAACTTGAATCCTGTGTCCGTATAAACAAAACACAAAAAAGCTTTCCATTTTTCAAAAGCTGCCCTGATAGGAAGTTTAAAAAAGAGAAGGATACATTTCATTGGAATTAGCCCATGACAGCATCAAAGGACAACACACCGTATGCTTTTGTTTCCTTGCAAATATATAAAAATAAGCTAGGTAAAAAAAAAAAATATTTGAGCTCTTACTCTTCAGGTTGTACTGCTTAGTGCAGTGTATTCCTTATTAACACAATTGCAGGACCAATCTGAAAGTCCTTTGGTCCTGCACCATCTAACAAGGTCACCCAGAAACAGAGAGATCAGAATTAAAACAAACTTGCAACTATTATTTGTAAATCAATGCAATTATTTATGCATGCATTTAGACAATTATTTACACATACTTGCACAGCTTAAAGGAAAGAAACATTATTTTGTGGCACCTGCAGTCTGTAAAAGATATTAAAAGGTACTTGGGACGCTGAGGAAAATCAAATTCAGCAATTCAGCTTTAAAACAAAATGGAAATAATCAGATTTTTATAGTCAGGTTTCTAGCAGAGGAAGCCCATATCATCACATTAGAAACCACTTTTATATCCAGCTGCCGCAATCTATATACAGTGCTGACTTTCAACAATAGTCTTAAAATTTTCTGTTCACCTCAGCAGCAGGTCCCAATCCAGTAATCTTTAGGCAGCTTGTGTAGGTTCATTTTTTTATTTTTTTTTTAAACACACAGTAGACAAGACTACGATATGCTCCCCATAGAGACAGAAGACTTATTTCCAAGTCACTGTATCAGGTGGAGGTTGCATGATGGAAAAGAGCAGAGAAAGACCCCCCCGCAGAATCAGCTCTACCTGATACATCCCCAGCTTAGTTTTTTCTTTAAAACCACTGGCAATGGAGAAACTGCAACCTGCTTATTAAACAATTCCACAGTTTTAACTACTGTAACTAAGCTCAAATCACAGCAAGGGTAAGTCAGGTTAGACAGAAACAGCAAACAAACAGGAAGTTTCCCAAGTTTCATTACATTTCCCATCTTTAAGGTATATGTCCCACTATTTTTTACCTTCCTCCAACGTGCAAATTTGTTGCTAAGAGGACTCATCCTGGGTGTCCCTGCCTCCATCCTCTCTTACAGATAAAATGCATACGTTTCTTTCAATTTTAACTTTTCTGCATCAGGCCATGCTTTTCAGTGTTTGATTGTTTCTGTGGCTTTCCTCTAGGCTACCCCCCTTTTGTCTGTACCTCCTTCTGGAAATTAAGCAGTGCTACTTTTTAACATCCTGCAGTAGGTTACAGCCCTACCACAGAAAACCACCAGGACAGCCAAAGGAGGAGCCGGGGCCACCGAGGGCTGTGGCTGTGCTCTAAAACCCCCAAACAGTGACAGCTTTTCTCGGTAAAATCGCCAAGCAGTTCTTGGAAGCAAGCCATGTTCTTCGTAACAGAGGAAGGCGTTTAAATCCCAGTAGCCTCTGTCAGTCTATCACAGGAGAAAATACATGTTGTGATCAGTTTAGCCCTAGGCATGTTACCAGGACACAGGCATCTGAAACAATCTCAGCACCACTAAAAAGTACTGGCATAGCCCATCATTCACTCCTAGTACATCTGTGATAAGCCTCTAGCGCATGAGAGAAGTTAAAAACTGCAGGAAAAAAGAATTCTCGAACCTGTAACACAAGGCTGTGGTTTGGCATTACAACAAGTCGAACCATTTCTTCCATTCTTTGAGAAAAATACTTAACTCTAACTTTATTCTCCAGAGTGTTGGCAACCTTGTCCAAGTTTAAGCATTTAGAAATATCTAAGAGTCAGGACATTACTAAGACATTAACTTACCAAGAAAATTCACTTCAGCAAAAAACATTACTACTTCACCAAAGTAAATACTAGAAGTATTTTTTTTTTTTAACTTTTAAAACCAGACAGAACTGAACCATTTGGCATCTAATACTCTTTGTATATGACATACCATCAGTTCCACAGAATCTATCTAGCATCTTGTTTTTCATTAACTGGTATGAATGAAAGAAGTGAGTTAGACTTTGTCCTTATGTTATTTAAAACTCAGTCTCCACTACCCATTGACCCACTCATACTGAACCACTGGAAAAGCTTTGGAGTTTGGTTTCAAATCCAGTTGTGGTCCTGACAGTTGCTACCCCTCCTCTTTTATTTATTTACATTTTATTTATATGCATCTACGGACTAAGTATTTTTACGAGGAATTTTGGGTTGTCTGGCCTTCAGTTTTCTCCATTCTCCTCTTTCCGCCTTTTTTAAATGTAACAAGTCATGACTTGTATTGTTTCAGATACTTTTCCCAATTTGATTACAGCTAGCATAATCAAAGTTCAGATGATCTAAAACATTTGACTTGGTTTGGCAGACTGACCTGCTTTTTCACTATACTAGACCAAATTCTCACACTGCTATGGCTGGTGATTAGCCATGATTTTCAAATACTGTTCAAATGTTCTGACTGATAAAAAACCAAGCAAACCCCAAAACCCCACCCCACAACCACTAAATCTCTCTACCTTTTTGGCATCGATTATTTTCCTTTAATATTAATCTGCCTTTTATTACTTACCAAACAGTTTGTTCTCTTTTGCTCCTCGCAAGCTGCATTTTGCATCTTGTTATTTTTCAGCAGCTGTCTATTTTATGTCCACCACAAAATTCTGTGGTTTTAGATGCCCAGAGAGAAATATGCAGTCATGTTTAATTAGGATCAGGACTATATTCAGTTCTCTGCTTTGGGACAGACTCTGTTACCTTGGTCAAATCCTTATTTCTTAAGCCCACATGGAAAATAAGTGTAACAAAAGTGCAATATACATTCTGTCAGGATTAGTGCAACAAATAATGGGAACTTCGTCTTAATTAGCTGGTGTCTGTGAGGTGTTTCACTTGGACTTCATTCTTCCTTCTTTAGCAAAGATTTTCCTTGCTGACTCGATATTGCCCATCAGATGCCTTCAGTACTCATTGATACTCCCCTTAGAAACAGGTGATTCTTATTTCCCTTTAGAAATAGTGGAATCACCTTTATCCTTTCCCACACCATAAGCTGAATAATGGAACTGCAATTGCTTGCGGAGTAAGTGCATCAACAGGTCACAAGAAGTGTGATTAAAGAGGGACTTTAATCTCTTCTCCAGTTCAGTACCACTGTATAGAGATGCAAGCATGAAGAGAGGCAGGAGCCACAGAGAAAAGCCTCATTTATGTCAGTGGTATCTTCACAAATGAGGAAAAAAATTACAGAAGCACTTATAAAACACAGGTTGTCACATCAAGTGAACGAGCTTGACTTTTTAGGAGATTACTTCTATATCACCACGTGATCATCAGTACAGCCTGGAACAGCAGTACAGAAATGGTCACAGTCTTAAGTCCCAGGGGAAGTTGTCATCCTTTCTTCCCTGGATCAATACCAGTTATTTTTGTGCATGCACCAGGTAGTCCCATTTTCAATGGACAGGGCAACGAAAGTCCACACCTCACCTCTGGGGGAAAAGGACATGAAGTGGGGCTCCAGAGTCACTCCTAGAGAGGCTGGACTCAAATCACAGCTCATACGTGGCCATGGCAGAAAGCAGCCTGGTCCCTCGACCTTGGACCACATGGACACATTAACGAGGACCACTCTCACACATGCAATTTCCCATCTTTCATAAAGCAATCAGAGACCCTTTTAAAGTAGCAGTTGTATTTAGGTAAACTTACTGAGAAATGGAAGCCCCGACTGACAGACGGAAGCAGCTGCAGGATGCTCAGTAATTGCACTCTCAAATTTCTAAGGCAATATGTGCTTTAGCGCAACTTACGTTCAAGAGACCCATGCATCAATACGTAATTAGAGAACAGGCAAGTTTGGATACTCTCGTTTCCAAAGACTTCTACTCTTGCTGCACATGCAGCTTTCATTCTCTTTAGATTCACTTGTTGATCCTTGTAATTTAAAGCTGAATCTATTTTTTTTCCTTACAAGCTCTCTCATGAGAAAAGGCAGCACCCCAGGATTAGCAGACAAAAATCCTGGGGAGTAATATATTTTGGGTGGATCAGAAGAAACCTTGAGTTAACTTTGAATCTCTTGCTCAATTTTCCCCAAATTTGTATCATAGACCGTCTAGCATTCTCTAAATGGAAAGCAGATTTCAGGTAAGTACAAGCAGGGAAACTTCATGGCAATTGGAATAAACTGCCTTTAAACAAAGCAATATACACTCTCAGTTTCACCAAAACGTGCACTCTGTTACAATGCACTGGGAACAACACAATAGGCAAAACCTCATTTTCAGTTTCATGTATTAAGATGAAATAATTTGCTATAGATTTCCTATGTTGCCTAATTTCCTCTGTATCTACCTCACGCTTCTCAGGAACGAACACAGAATGGACTACGGATGTAGCTCTTCCCTGAAAACTTCACTACTGAACACCACCATACTAGTCTCTGATTCCCATATGCAACAAGCAGTGATTTATATAGCTGTATCAGCTATACCTCTAGTTACACTATTTTATGGCAGCCAGAGATTTGTATTTAGCAAGTCACGCTTCTTTCTCCTTCAGGCTAAAATTCTGTTACATGCACAACCTGGGGCTTGCCTTAAGGGTAGTCAAGAAAGTAAGATTAGGAGAAACAGCTAGCCAGCCATCTTCTAAACAAAGGCGGCTGACAAAATCGTATCACTATTGCATTGTAAATCAGTGTTTACCAACAGTTCTAGAGAATTGCAAGGTTTAATTTACAAATTAAACAGTTAAGACCTCTCTTCTGACAAGGAAAAAGGAGTAAGAAACAACGAAGTTGTGGCCATCATTGTTGTCTGAGCTATCATTTTGACATCCAAAGACCAGGCAGGGTATGCTCTGGGATGGCCCAAATATTCATACTGGATAAATCACGACAGAGGAACTTCATTGCATGAGAAGGGAACTTTGGCTTGATTCCTACCACCATTTAAACAATACAGAATGATTTTATTTACAAAGACGTTTTCCTACAAAATGAAGGAATCAATACGTGCTTTAAAATTGACCTTTTTAACTGACCTTTGGGACAAGAACCACTTTCTAATGATAGTAATACCTGTGCATTAATTGTAATGATGAATTCTTTTAACCACAGCAGTGTTTTAAAAAGCACAAATTTATGTCTCCAGTTAGCGTAAGTTTTATGTAAAATACTCTGATTTCTGCATATATTCATGCTGATTAAAATGTTACACATAACTACTAGGAGCATCAGCTCTCTGTAATATATTTTTTTCTTGTCACCAATGAGAAGGTTGTTCTCAGCACTTTCTAAAGTATTTCCATATAAAAGAAAAAAATCTAAAAAGGAGCTCAACCTATATAAAGATTGAACAGCCACAGACAGTAGGTACTTAACAACAAGCTCCAACTAAATCAAAATATTGGGACCATTTCCAAGCAGGAATAAACATTATTTTGGTGATAAATAATGCCTATATAATTATATAACAAAATATGAGAAACAGCTGATTACACATGATGGGAAACATAAGGACACACCCAATATAAATTTGAAGCCTGAAAATAATGATTAGTGTATTGACTTACTGCTGTATTTATAATCAAACAGGAACAACAACTTCACAATCTGCAAAGAGTAATTATTGTAGAAGTTTATCTCACCGCAGATTAATATGCTTTTCTAACACAGACTAACCAAAAGCCAGTTTGGGACAGTGTGTGTTGGTAACAAAGATCACAGAATCATAGAATTGCCTAGATTCGATAACCACACAAAACTACAGATGCATCATAGAGCTTCTAAATCAGTTTTATATTAAAACCAGGAATAACCTTTGTGAAAGAATGACTGATCTGTCCCAAAAATGCTGACAAACAGCAAAGAGGAACATACTGCAGAGTCTCTACCTGACACGTATTTTGCTGCCCTTATTCATTAACTACACCCTCAACACTGGCCAACGGTGCTCTGCAACAAGAGCAGACCTCTTTCCTACACAGTGAAGGCACGCTCCCCACACTCTCTCTGAACATGCAACTCTGCATCTATCACATTAGCACGTACTTGCAAAAAATATTGCAGAAGGCTGGCCTGCTTTAACACTCTGCACATCATTAGGGCTACCTAAATACACAATTTAGTTACCCCACAATATACAAACCGGATTTTTTGCAGTCTACATACACTTATTCGTAATGGATGCCTTTATTTTAAGGTAACTCAGATGATCAGTGTTATCTCTGACTACTTGTTCCCTGTCTCCCCCCCTCCAACCCCCCCAATTATTTAATTCTAACATTAGATTTATAAGAGCAGGAAAACTATACTAATGTGACTGTGCACGTCCTTTTTATTCCATCCTCCTGCCTGTTTTCAGAGGTTTTCAAACACAGAACTAATGGAACTCAGTAACACTGATTACATGACGTCCCCACTTACCATCTATAAACCCATTAACCTGCATTTGATTAAAACATACTCTTTAAAAAGGCATCTAATCCTAATTGGAAAGGATGAAGATAAGGAATTCAGCATCTTCCCAGCAGTTTGTGCCAACAGTTTACCACCCTCACTGCTGAGAACAGCACGTCCTAGATTTTACAGATTTGGCTCTTGTTATTTTGACGGCAATTTTTTTTAATGAAGTGAAGAAATTCATCTAAGCCTATCACTGTAAGATACTTTCTCCATCTGTCACTGATATCTACTAGACCTCTTCTGCACTTGTTAGTATTTCAAGACCCTTTTATAATATCCAGAACTGACAATTATATTCAACTATCAGTCTCACGAACGACATTCTCCCCTCCTCTTCATTTTAAACTGACAGAAGTAATGGTAGGGATTATTTTTATATATATATATATATATAAAATATTTACCAGTTTGTCATTGCACTAGACATTTATCTAGTAAATTCTTATCAGAATTAGTTTTCTAGGAATTTAGAGGTTTTAGGGGTGTGGCTTGCAATATTTGTCCCTGATGTAAGAACCACCTAACCATCCTAAAATGGACTTGAAAAAGCCCAAATTATAAAGCAATGCAAATCAAGTTCTATAACTATTCTGTCCTCTTTACTAATGATCTGCCACACAATCCAAATGTCACATACAGAACTCCTCATGAGTAGTTTCACAGTTGCTCCCAGCTTGTTGATAAAAATAGTTATCATCTTCAGGCTTATAACTATTTCCCCTTTCTAAAATGAAGCATCATTAATAATTGCACCTGGAAGCTTCTCACTTTCAAGTCACAAGATACAGCATTGTTTTTTAAAATCTGATTGTAGCATTAAGTAGCATAAAGACAAATGTCCTATTTAAAAAAACCACAAGTATTGAACTTTTCTGACCAGGTTTCTCAGAATTTTTTTTTTTTTTTAAGAGGAACTTATTAAAAAAAATAATTTTCATACTGGCCTGTAATATTTTAACACTGATGTTTTAAGGACATAAACAAGACAAAAGAGTCTATCTTCCTACAAACCTTCCTTTTCCTCCAATCTGGCCTTTCTGCTTCCCACTGTGGCATAAACTTCCCTTCAAAAACTCCAATTTTTCCTTCCAATTTATTCTGTCTTCGTAGGCTACTAAGGTGAAGATTAGGAATAGGAAAGCCTGAGAGGCAAAAAGAAAACCTGACACAAAAGCAGGCTGAACCTTTGGAGTGAGTTACAGTGAGCAACAAGGCAATGATGCACAGGGCAACAGTGCTAAGACAGTCCAAATACGCAGTTAACAATGAAAAATGAATATAATTCCTCCTTGGAAATAGGATATGAAAATGACTAAGGACAAAAAAAGTGGGCAATATAAACAGCTCTATCTGACACCTGATAAGATATATACTGCAAGGATTTTGATAGCGGTACCCACAAATAACATGTGGACTGAAGGGAAACAGGAATGTTAGCAACGTGGTTTGTACCTTTGCAACTGTTTCATACCAGCAAAGACATCGTATCAGAAATTGACTTCTCATTTCTTGCTCAAAGTACTAAAGTAAATCCTGAATCAAACGTTGCATTGAGGTGTGCCACACAGTTAAATCAAATTCAGAAATGATATTTTAACAGAATAACATGAATATGAAACAAAGGAAGATGAGTATTACTTTAATGTAACTGGCAATATATACACAAAAATTAAATTGCATTTAGTTCTACAACTCTATCCCAATCAGTGAAAGATTAATCTGAAAGCTAAAGGACCTGTGATTCTTCCTGATGTAAATTCTTTTATTCATATGAAAGAAGTTAATTTTTATATATTTATGTAATTTTTATATATAATGTCCCATCATATGTACTGAGTATTATTTTGGAATCAGCATTTGAGTATTTAAAATATTGCTATGTGTAAATACCACAAACATTCTCCTGGGGCAATATCGCTCTCTCTATGTATATGTGCATATGCAATGAAAAATGTAGAATAAAAGCTGTCTCAAACATATGATACGTGCACCACTAAACAAGATTAAATATTGCTGAATAAATATTAATTAGTAAATACTCCACCAACATACAAATTTTACGCTCAGAAATTATCTGTGTGCAACCCTTCAAGAGTGTTCTTCCCCCCCATCTACCAATAGTCAAATATCTCCGTCCCTTCCCAACTCACCATATATAGCATATATGCAGTTCCATATATATAGTATAGAGCAGTCCCAAGATACAGTCACTTGTTTAATAAATTCAAGGTTTTTAAACATTTTCTAAACATTTACATTGGGAAGCAAAGAATGTGAATCAGTCCATTCTTACACTGACTCACAATTTCCAAAGGTTGTACATTCGTGTTAAAAATTACTTTGCAAATGTTTCTTAAAGTGAAACCCATAGTCTACACAGCATGCTTTTGCTTACAGTACTGTAAGAAGCACTTGCAGCGCTTAGCAAAAATTTCACTTCCAAATGGACTCTAGTGTTTGCTACTGCCAAAAGAGTACCTGAAAAACATGCAGTGAGAGAGTCTTGCTAAAACTGTAATTCCCTGGGTCACAGGGAAAAGCACTTCAGAAATTAAAAGAAACATGACAACTTACAAATGACACTGTTTCCCACTTCAGTATCTTCAGCTGAACTTCCAATTCCTTCTTACTGAATGAACCTCAAGAACTATGTTGTCTTAGATCTTGACAACATAGTAAAAATAACCAAATGCCCAGCATCTCCCACAGACAGATAAAATCCTTCTCTCCAGGTGCAAGAGAAAGCTTCACGTACCATTGACACATTCAAAGACATCACAGCACTTGCCAGGTGTTCCATCTCCACGTGAGACTATCTGAGGAATGGAGCCTGCCTCGCACATGGGGAAACCACATAAACCTGAGAGACACTCGCATCTGAAACCAAAGAACAGTAAGGAAAACCCCATAAATAAATGAAACCATGTACAAAGGGAAAGAATAAGCAAGAGGAAAACTGAAAGCTAGAGCACAAGTTCCAGTATTTGTATATTCATATCTTAGAATCAACTTTTATTAACTCCACAACCAAGATAGCTTATCAACCTGAAGGTTTCTTTTAATCATCCGAACTCGGTCTGCTGGTCAAGCAAACAAGAAGGCGTTACTGTACAACTCCAACACTTCTCTAGTGATGCATGCAAAACCATAGAAAACTCTAGTTCCAAATTGTTTGAAAATAATTGTATTCTCCAGACTTGCAAAATTAGGCTTCTCCAATTCTCTCTGAAAAATCAAAACTAGTGAAACACTAATAGCAGTAAATGCACCCATTCATTAGGAAACCATATTCTACCTAGTTTTATATAGGGAATAATTAAAGGGAAATGAAGACCATGCAGAATCATTAAATCGAAGTCAAATGAAAATAAGTGCAGGTTCTCTTTTGTTTTTTTATGGTGCTGCCCTCAGTTTGTGGAGGGGCAACCAAGTACATGAGATGCCAAATAATGCGGGAGGCTAGATATATTAAATACTGTGGTTAATTTTAGAGATTGGATTATTTTAAAAAAATATTTTCTCCATGTAAGTAGTACATATTTGCTTATTTAAGAAAAACAGCCTTAGTACTGGAAGACATAAAGTGTAGACAAACAACAGTCACATTTGTTCCCAGATTCTTTGCTCTATGACTAACATAACAGTTTAAAAGACAAACACTTAAGACTTTTGATAAGTTTACACTTAACAGAGTTCTTGCCCCGAACAATGAGCAGATTATAGGGATAAGGAGCAATGATTCAATAAAATGCAAGGCAAAATGAACCAAGAGAAATATGCAAATATCATAGCTGAGAAACTTCATGGAACAGCACTTGAATTTTTCAATAGCAGATTTTTTTTTTTTTTTGGTAAAAACCCATTGTACATTAATTTAGCATACTAGAAATACATGTGAATTTTAAAAGGAAAAAAAAGAACTCAGCAGAAGATCCTGTAACTAGGAGTTAAAGAAATTAAAATAAGAACTGTACTTGTTAATAACTATTTCAAATATTTTAAGTATTCCAAGACAACCACCACATTAAACCACCCATTAGTAAGAAGCACCATTAGCACTTAATGCATTTGCTTATTCATTATGCTTAAAAGCAAGAAGTTTGGTTCTCCTCTACTATGCATGTCTCCTTAATCGCCCAACAACCATTTCATCTCAGACCAGTGTTCAATGAATGAGGAAGAGCCACCTCTCAACACACAGGTTTTTAATATCCCTCCCTTTAACCTCAGTGTCAGATAACATTGTTATATTCTCCACCGTAATGTATTACTCAAAAGAAAGTTACCAAGAAGAGATACAAGTAAAGTCAAGGAATCTCACAAAACGTTTATTATACTATCTGAAAAGAATTCTTAAAATATTGCATTGTAGTAGCATCTTACCATAAAGGGATAAATGAGTCGTTGAAAAAACAGTATTAATTATATCACATTTCACAAATAATGTTAGATAGGTCAAGATGAAGTGAAGCAATTCAAGTCTATGTACGCATATACACTACAGTGTAATGACAGTTTTAAAACAGGCATTTCAAGGATTTGTTTGATAATATTATGCTTACCATAACAGTAAAGGATAATGAACTAAACCAGCAAAAGTTAAGAACAGAAACCAAAGTTTTATTTATCATACCTTTGCTTTTGACATTTTCTTCTCAACTTATTTGTAAATACAAAAAAAGGGAAAATCTAATTTTGTTTACTGTATTGCCCTTTGCCTTCAGAGATGTAGAAGAAAAACAAGCATTATAGTTTCTACTACATGGGATCAAAAAACCCAAAGGATTTGTGACAGCAGCTTCCCTTTAAGATGACTGTAAGTAATTCTGTACTAATATCTCACCTTTTGCTGTCCCAATAAATCTCCTATAAAAAGAAGACATGGGGTGGGGCAAGAAAAAAGACTACCTCTAGCAATCAGCACAAAAGAGCAATTAGCACTGTCAGGTTCAAGGAATTTGTACCTTAACCCACCTAGCAGACATGGCTTTGGAAGATGCTTTTCCCTTGTGAGAAGAACGAAAGAGAAATAAGTCCCTACATATTACTAAAGAAGAAAGAAAAAAAGTCTTTTAAAACATATACATAAATGCATTGGGTTTGCATGGCAAGGTTTTGGTAGCAGGGGGGCTACAAGGATGGCTTCTGTGAGAAGCTCTTAGAAGCTTCCCCTATGTCCGACAGAGCCAAGGCCAGCCGACACCTAGACGGATCCACCGCTGGCCGAGGCCAAGCCCATCAGCAACAGTGGTAGAGCCCCCACGATAACAGATTTAAGAAGTGGGGGAGGGGAAAAACAACCCTATACAAAGGAAAAAGCAGCCGGAGAGAGGAGTGAGAACATGTGAGAGAAACAACTCCGCAGACCCCCAGGTCAGTGAAGCAGAAGGAGGGGGAGGAGGTGCTCCAGGCGCCGGAGCAGAGATTCCCCTGCGGCCCGTGGTGAAGACCCCGGTGAGGCAGGCTGTGCCCCTGCAGCCCGGGGAGGCCCACGCTGGAGCAGATCTCCACC
>JAVKLA010000049.1:2642248-2684756 GCA_034782735.1 Sagittarius serpentarius
CCACTGGGTGGGGGGGGAGCGAGTGAGCGGCTGCGTGGTGCTGAGTTGCTGGCTGGGGTTAAACCACGACACCAGGGATGGGGCATCTACCACCTCTCTGGGCAACCTGCTCCACTGTTTCACCACCCTCATTGTAAAATATTTTTCATTGTATCTTGTCATGGTTTAACCTCAGCCAGCAACTAAGCACCACACAGCCCCTTGCTCACTCCTCCTGCGCCGGGATGGGGGAAAGAACTGGAAGGGTAAAAGTGAGAAAACTCATGGGTTCAGATGAAGACAGTTTAATTGGTAAAGCAAATCCCATGCACACAAGCAAAGCAAAATAAAGAATTCATTCGCTACTTCCCACGGGCAGGCAGGTGTTCAGCCATCTCCAGGAAAGCCGGGCTCCATCACGTGTAACCGTTACAGAGGAACACAAACGCCATCACTGTGAATGTCCCGCCGTCCTCCTTCTTCCCTCAGCTTATATGCTGAGCATGACGTCATATAGTATGGAATATCCCTTGGGTCAGTTGGGGTCAGCTGTCCCAGCTGTGTCCTCTCCCAACTCCTTGTGCACCTCCAGCCCCCTCGCTGGTGGGGTGGGGCGAGGAGCAGAAAAGGCCTTGGCTCTGTGTAAACCCTGCTCAGCAGTAACTAAAACATCTCTGCATTATCAACAGTTTTCAGCACAAACCCAAAACCCAGCCCCATACCAGCTACTATGAAGAAAATTAACTCTATCTCAGCCCAAACCAGCACATATCTAGTTTAAATCTACCCTTTTCTAGTTTAAAACCATTACCCCTTGTCCTATTGCAACAGGCCCTGCTAAGAAGTTTGTCCTCATCTTTCTTATAAGCCCCCTTTAAGTACTGAAAGGCTGCAATAAGGTCCCACTGGAGCCCTCTCTTCTCCAGGCTGAACAACCCCAGCCTTTCTTCATAGGAGAGGTGTTCCCTCCCTCTGATCATCTTCGTGGCCCTCCTTTGGACCCGCTCCAACAGGTCTATGTCTTTCTTGTACTGAGGACCCCAGAGCTGGATGCAGTACTCCAAGTGGGATCTCACCAGAGCAGATTAGAGGGGCAGAATCACCTTGCTTGACCTGCTGGTAATGCTTCTTTTGATGCAGCCCAGGATACGGTTGGCCTTCTGGGCTGCGAGCGCACATTGCCAGCTCATGTCCAGCTTTTCATCCACCAGTACGCCCAAGTCCTTCTCGGCAGGGCTGCTCTCAATCCCTTCAGGCCCCAGCCTGTATTGATGCCAGGGGTTGCCCTGACCCAGGTGCAAGACTTTGCACTTGGCCTTGTTAAACCTCATGAAGTTCACATGGGCCCACTTCTCGAGCTTGTCCAGGTCCCTCTGGATGGCATCCTGTCCCTCAGGCGTGTCAACCGCACCACTCAGCTTGGTGTTGTCTGCAAACCTGCAGAGGGTGCACTCGGTCCTGCTGTGTCACTGATGAAGATATTAAACAGCACCGGTCCCAGTACAGACCCCTGAGGGATACCACTTGTCACCGATCTCCATCTGGACATTGAGCCATTGACCACTACCCTCTGGATGTGGCCATCCAACCAATTTGTCATCCACCAAACAGTCCACCCATCAAATCCATTATCTCTCCAATTTAGAGAGAAGGATGTTGTGGGGCACTGTGTCAAAGGCCTTACAACAATCCAGACACGCGACATTTGTAGCTCTTCCCTTGTCCACTGATGTAGTCACTCCACCACAGAAGGCCACTAGGCTTGTCAGGCAAGACTTGCCCTTGGTGAAGCCATGCTGGCTGTCTCAAGTCACCTCCCTGTCCTCCATGTGCCTTAGCATAGCTTCCAGGAGGATCTGTTCCATCATCTTCCCAGGCACAGAGGTGAGGCTGACAGGTCGGTAGTTCCCAGGGTCCTCCTTTCTAACCTCTTTAAAAATGGGTACAACGTTTCCCTTTTTCCCATCACCAGGGACTTCACCTGACTGCCATGACTTTTTCAAGTATCATGGAGAGTGGCGTGGCAACTACATCAGCCAATTCCCTCAGGACTCTAGGATTCACCTCATCAGGTCCCATAGACTTATGTGTGTTCAGGTTCCTCAGGTGGTCATGAACTTGATCTTCTCTTACAGTGGGAGGGACTTTGCTCCTCCAGTCTCTGCCTTGCGGTCCACTCACTCGAGAGGTGTGGGAAGAGAGGTGGCCAGTTAAGACCGAGGCAAAAAAGTCGAGTACCTCAGCCTTCTCCTAGTCCATTGTTACTGGTTTGCCAGTGTGTTCATTGCAGGGGTATGCTTTCTTTGACCTTTCTTTTCTGGCTGACATACCTGTAGAAGCCTTTCTTACTATTCTTTGCATCCTTTGCCAAGTTAAGCTCCAGCCATGCCTTGGAGCTCCAGCCACACCTTGGATAAATTGAGTAAATTTGAGAACTGCTCCATGCTGTTTTCATACAAGACAAGCAATCTGTCCAGAAGGGGCAAACATAACCTTCCTAAAAAGGTGGCAAACTAATAGATGATCATTTAGCTTCTGAATTTATTCCATTATGGACTAAACTTAATAATAAGGCCAGAAGTTTGTTCCAGTATCCCAGTATTTCTGAAACCAAACAACTCCATTCAATTAGTGAGACCTTTTTCATGTAGTGGGAACCAAGTATGCAAGAACTGTAACCGTTTTCTAGAAACAAGATTCTTGAAATTCTACCAATGACATTTCAAGGAAGAGTAGTTGGAAACTACTTACTATTTTAAAATGGTCCACAACCTTCAGTTCTACTTTTTAAATATTAAATAATTTAAGAAGGAAAAAAAGAAACAGCGATTTGCAGCTGCTGAAGTCCAACACAATGTTTCCTGCTATTTTCTGGATGAAACACAACTTCAAACTTTTTTGATATAACCTCAGTAATGTTAATATTGTCATCTGTTCCGAGTACTGTTGGAAACTGCTGGGAAATTCTCATGTCTCCTTCTGTTCTAAAATGCAAACATCCAAGTGATAATTCTACCGCTTTATTATGTATATGGGTCTCCCTAGGCATGTGTGAGTTTGTGAGTTTGAAGACAATTGTCACAGACATTACTGATCTCTGTGATACAAACAGAAATTTGCCTGTTCAAGTCAAATTATTCTGAACTAAATCACCTATTCAATTTCCAAACAAGTTAATAGCTGATTAAGTAGAAGAAATGGAACAAAATAGAGTGGGAAGTCTTGTGGGGAGCAGGGAGAGCAACACTCAGAGTGATCAAGGTACACACTAATTCTTAGACTGACAAGCGAAACCAAAAATGTGTTAACAGAAACATATGTCTACCAGCTTATTATAAATTGAAAGAGTTCAAACACCAGCTTGCTTGTCAAGAATGCAGACAAACCTAAATTCTACAGACACTACAATCTCATTCTACTTCCAAGCATAAAACACCATCTAAAAGTAAAGATAATTTAGAGTTACTTTATCTGAGTTAACATTTCTTCTTAACAATGAAGGAGTAAATATACTATTAACACAGCACATGGTCAGATTAAAGTACTACATATACTTTTCCATAAAAACTCATACATAAAAAAAGGAAGCTGCTCGCATAACTATGATCAATACTTCCTCACCCTGTGCAAATGCTGGGGTTTTTTTGCTTATGGGAGATGTCCTCCTTCCTTTAGGTAGCATTGTCTTGAAATATTTTGCAATTCAATACTTCCTAGAAGTTGGTGGAAGAGCATGGATGTATATTTTTACCTTATACAATACAGGTGCAAAAAACTGATCTTATAAAAGATGCAAGCAGGGACCCCTATATTTACAATGTCTTACAGCTGCTGCTGCAGAAGGTTCACATGCTATTTCCTCTGAAAACTTTCTCATGTTTCCTCTCTTTGCTAGAGGTCTCCGACACTCCGAAGTCAGCCATCAGGCTCCAGAAATGTCTTGTGTTTCAAGAGCTTCTGTTCAAGTTTTATTGAGATGGCTTTAAAAAAACCCAAACCAAACCAAAAACCCCAAACCCCCCAAAGCTTATCTTCTTCTCATTTGTGGACTTCAGGAAAATATGGTTGCTTGCCAAAACAACCCACATTGTGAGGCTGGATGCCAAGGCAGCAATAACTATCATCACACTGAGAACATCGAGGAATTGCTGAGGCAGCTGTAGCAAGGGAGGAAGAAGGGGACTGCTTGAACTCTGAATTCAGCAATTCATTATATCTCCTGGAAGACCAACATGAAGATGGCGGAGCATGGGTCACCTATAAAGGTCACACATGTGCCCTTTTATCCTTGCTCTTTGTGGATGTTCAGTACAGTGCAGTCTGTAAACAGGATTGAAGACCACTTTCTCACTTAGCAGACCTGAATGAAGAAAAAAGTTTTTCCTGGGAAAAATATTTGCTGTTTCCTAACTTTTAAGGATTTCTCTTTAAAGACTAAAACACATGAGAATGCCTAAACAACTATTTCCAGATATTATGAAACTTCACAAAATTGCAAAATTTAGCCTTTTCATCAACTGTTAAAACAAAAAAAACTCTATTACAAGTCTGAGCTTGCTGTGGGATGGGTTCAACGGGCACTAATGTAGACCTTTCCTTCAATACAAAACCTGCCTCTTTAGTAAGGAACAGAGTCTCCAATTCAACAGTAAGTGTTACACCATGGTACTGGATGGTCAGATGTCTTGAGATGGCAAGGTGGTCCACTAGAGTTAAAGTACAGGAGGAACAACTTCAGCAAGTTGGCCATGACAGCTAGAAACCAGTTTCTAAGACGCTGATGAAAGAACTGAAGGCATAGCAAAGCTTCTGCAGAACCCTTAACATGCTTTTGTTAGATCTTTGGTCCAGCTACCCAGGTTACTCAGAAGTCAAGCCCTGAATAGAAATCTCAGGAAGATACAGGTGCTTGGATTTGATTTTGGTCTTACCAGTTCCAGCTGAACTTTCCTTTAACAAAAACTGGGATCCACAAGCATTTTCTCTTGGATACCATTTCTTGAGGATGAGATGGGTGGAGGAGAAGGATCTAAAATTCTAGAACAAATACAAGGGAGACCTCTGTATCAGCAAAAATTGCTTAAGGGAGGTGACTGGTACAGGGGGAAAAGAGAAAAAGTTACACCTCCTGGAAAATCATGACTGCCCCGTAAAGAAGGTTGGGAAAAACAAAGTGGTGAATCCTGCACTGAACGCCCAAACAATGGATCATAAAATTAAGGTCTTCCAAATAGAGGAAGATCTAAGAAAAGAATCTAGACAAACATGCAAGAATCGCGTTATATTTTGATAAGGAACGATGTAGAAAAGATCTGGCCCAGCCAAGCAGCTAAGAAGAATAAACAGAAAGGGTGTGCACTACCCCTCCTATTGAGTAGGACAGATGCAAAGGTAATCAGGGATTCAAGAGGCCACCTCTACAGATGTCATCGGAAGAAAAATATCCAACTATCTGCGTATGGGTACTCTCAAATATAACGCAAATATAAATCGGTAATAGCTTAAAAAAGAGCTTACAACTACAGACTTCCCAATCATGATTCTGGTGGCTGCCATAAAATAAGAAGAAAAGAACTGCACTTGTATATGTGTAGCTGCCACTAGGATTCCCTAGACACTGGTGTAATATAAAATACAGAGGATTGGCTGGCAGGTCTAATGCCGTGACAGGTTGTGGGCACAATAGATGATACAATGACAACAGGTCCAAGTGTCATAAAAGGGGATAAAGTACATTAAAAGCAATTGCTTACTGGGCAAAGTAATCTAGAAGGGTAACAAAATAATAAACAAATTTAAATGACCTCCGAAGAGGTGTGATTTTTGCATAAACAGCTGCCACAGGACCTCTGTTTCAGTTCACAAACATGAAAGGACAGCATGGTTGACTTAACGGATATCTACAAGTTTTCTGAAAAATAAAAGTGAAACTGCTAATGATGAATTTCTCAAGTGGCATCTATATTGTGCCTAAGACAGCACAAAGTTCTATTAGAAACAAAAGATTACAAATAATAGAACGGGCAATTTCTTCCTTTGGAATCAAAACCAATTCAGTAATGGCATACAAAATTTAGAGATGCGCTAATATAAACCACTACTATTCCTTAATGTCTTTAGAACTGCTAAATAAAGCACACTCCTGTTAAAAATATTTTTGTACAGGACCAACGCAAAACAGTTTTCTTAATTTCACAGATTATTCTGAAAGTGAGGCATGTTTTGGTAAATTTATTATTTTTCCTACTATTTCATCCCTTGAAAGGTAATTTTCTTAATTAAATATGGTAATAAAATCTGGTTTTGTACTGTTCTAAGTTGTATTCAATTTCTATCCAAATATAGCTTAACATAAACCTTGAGTAAATAAATGATTTGCTACTACATCAAAGTATTACTAATTTTCTTGAGCTGTATAAAAATGTAAACACTTAAGAATTGGGAGGTGGGGGTGGGGTGGAGCTGGGCTGTCTTTTTTCTAAGTAAAGCTTTATGCTTGGGGAAAACGAAGTGCACATATAAACTGCTCCTCTGAACCTCCAACAGGACTGAGTACATGATTACAATGTAAAACAATATTTTACTATATCATCCAGAGAACTAACACTGTTGCTGGTCATGTACATTTCACTTCCTTACCATTCTGCAGACCAAACTGTGGCACTGCCATTCACAGGAGCCTCAGACTGAGACATTCTAGCCACATATGAAGAAAAACCAACAAGGTAAAGACTATTCAAACAGGGAAAAAAAGGTCTATGACTAATTCATTTAAGGAATTTTTTCAGAGGTTTTCTTCTAAAAAATAAACCTATAATCCTACCCCTCCACACTACTTGAGCCCATTGAGAGTTTTGCGTTTGCAACGCCATCCAGCTATCTGTAACTACATGATAGTGAAACAATCTGATTCAGAGTCTTCATTTGCTCATCACTCAAGCCCAAGCCTTTTGGCCTCCAATCTTGCAAGACTGTATCTGTAAAAAGCTGCTCTTCATTTTTCTGATGTATGAAACAGTCATCATGACTTGCATTCCTGTTTCATTTAGATTTATTAAGCAGTCCACTGCTTGAAGTTTCTGCCTCTGCTTGTGTTATGCTTCAGTTACATTTGTTTCTTCCCTCCTCCTCCCACATCAACCTTGAAACTGCTTTTTTAAAGATAAGACTCAGATAGAAAATGACCTACCAGAGATTTTGATAAACAAACATCAATTATTTCTAAACTTTTTCTAATCTAGAACATATTCAGGCTTATGGTGTGAGCTTTTTAAATGAGTATGTCAAGCAAACTTGTTACTGGGACTTAGTGAACATATCCCTGGATGCTTCTCTCCTTTCAGAAGGATATTATTATATTTTATATTATCAGCAAGATATTCAAGCCAGCATGTGCATGCTGCAAGAGTTCATCTCAGGAGGTAAAGGACCATAATGCTGACTCATCAGGACTGATTCACCTCCAAAATCTGGGGGAGGAGGGGCGTGGGAAATGTTCTTCAATTTTAAGAAGTTTGGGGAAGGGGATACATTTCCATTCTATAAAGTAAACTCTGTCAGACAATGTTAGTTAATAAAGTCCTAGTTTTGATTGATTGTGGCGTTTTGTTTTGGGTTTTTGGTTTTTTGTTTGTTTGTTTTTTAAGTTAGTTAGAATCCAATACAAGGAAAAGGACTGGTCACTACAGAATACAGAAATTGAGAAGGAAGGCACTTTGATTGTCAGGTTTTTAAGGCAAGCTTAGCATCTTCAAAAGACAAAATCAAGTTTCATAAAACTGCCTCTGTCAAAGCATTATCGGTTGCTTTTAGCTATAATTACATCCTTTAATCCTCAATTCAATCCTCTATCAATTTTCCCACTATTTTTCTCAGATGATATCAGGATAATCAGACTTTAATTACTTATTTTTTGTTCTTTTTAATATTGGCAAAGTACTAACATCTTTCTAGTTCTCTAGAATTTTTGTTTTATCTGGTTTTATTAAGAGACTGAAAACAGCTGGGGGGTGGGAGAGGCGAGATGGAATCTCTGAGATAAGAGAGCTCTGAATCTTGAAGTTACCAGATTTGTAAACAGGTGACAGCAGGGAGAATGGAAACTGGTGGAAGGGAAAAGACTATACTTAGATTACACAAAGGGAAAAGAGCACAGAAGCAGGGGGATAAAACTACAGCAAGAAGTGGAGAGCTAGTAAAGACTAAACTTCCAAATTATTCTAATAAAGAGAGCAGCCAGAAAGAAAAAAAGATAATCCAAAAATATTTGGTGCAAAGCTATCCAAACATGCCATTTACTCCACTATATATAATCCTATGAAAAATGTACAAAACCATGTGAGCAATAAAGATATAAGCCAACACTAATCACTGAAATCAGCTCCTGTTGTTTCAATCCATTCTTCACAGATAAAAAATTAAACAGATTTTGATAATGATAAAAATTTTTAGATGTACAAATAAATTCTCAAAGAAATCTGAAAATTTGAAGAAAAAATCATCAACAACAAAAACTGGAAACATTTGAAGATGACAGATTCTGTACACTTCATACTGATCATCTCTTCATTTAACTTTGTAAAGACGACAAACACTAATAAAACGGTGATAACGTTCTCTGTAAGAGCTCTAATACATTTTTATTCGATAAGCTCCTTGGAGAAGAGAGCATCTTTACCAAGACCAGAGACAGACATATCATTTAGCTTTCCTAACATAATAGCTGGAAATTTAAGCGAAGTGTCTCATGACAGTCTGATGAAAGCTGAAGCAACCAGTATTTTGATATCAATGCCAATCAGTAGGTTGTTCTGTTTGAACCATCGCGTTAGAAATCAGTGTGAAACTAAACGTAACCTCTGAATGCAAGTACAAGAACTTACGGTATCAGGTGTTTGTTTACTATTCCCACATTTCTCCGGCATTGCTAGAGGAGTTTTTGATATTATGAATATGTATTCAAGAGCTCACTCACAAAACAAATGCCAACTTAACACCAGATTTAAGGATCTCTGTTTTCCTAGCATATTACATACAAGAAACCAGCCAAGAACAAGATGTGGGACACAAGTCAATCTGCTCCAACTGCATGCGAAATTGTCAGCTGCTTGTTAACCGAGTCAGGGACATGCCATCCATCCTCAACCGTGATACTCTCCCTAACTGCTCTCCACTTCTGCTGCATTAAACCTTTATTTTTGTGGCAGTAAATGATACAACAAATAATTGTAATTTCTTGAAAAAGTCCATAATCCTAATAAAAATAGTTTCATGAAGTCTTAAAGACTGTGACCTTGCGAAACACTCTCTTGCTTTTAATAAATTATTCTCAAATGTACATTAAAACATACAGTGCCACTTCTTTTGAACTTAATTCTAATGATTAAAAAGAGATACGATATGGATTTAAGCAATTCTAAACAGAATCACAGTCAATGCAATGTTAATATTTCATCATGAGTTTAGTAAGAAATTCCAGAATTAAGGAAAAACATCCCCTTTTCACAGTAACTATTCAGTCATCCATAAATCGGCACTTTATTTGACTGTTTCTACAGTTTTGAAATGCAAGTCTCATGTGGAATAGAGACTCTGTCTTCAAATATAAAGCTCCAATGTTTCCTCAAATTTGAGAAGACATTGAACCTGAATTTAAATGGTTTGACTTTCATGTTCCAAGTAACTGAACTTAGTTTCCCTTTCTGCTCTCTCTCTTTTCATACATATACTTCTCTTCCCTCTAACCTTCATCTAATCTCTTTCTTGATTATCCCCATGTCTATGTTCCTTTATTCCCCCCTTCAAGTAATATCTTTACCTACAGCCCATGAATGATGACTATGGCAGTGTTTTCCTTAAGCAGCATAGCAGTATATTAAAATCTAAAAAACTAAATAAATTTTTAGCAGGCACACAACGTGTAAAGCATCTATACAAACCTACTGTTGCCAGATTCAGCTTTTCCTCTTTCCTTCTCACCTACTCTATTGAAAAACGCATTATTGCTTTGGCTGAATTAAGGCCATCCAAATATCCAGCAACCCACATAACTATATACAGCAACACAGACTAAGCCACAAAATTAAAAATTAATGGAGGAGTATAAGACATCTATAATTGTTTCAACCTGCCCGCAGACAGAGTAGGTTATGCTAATTGTGGTGTTGTTTTTTTTTTTTTGTTTTGTTTTGTTTTTTTGTTTTTTTGTTTTTGTTTTTTTCAGTTTTACATATCTAGGAGGACAGACATATTAACGCAACCCCTCCCCCAGATCCGATCATAAGACTCCAGGAGCTAAGAACTTATCTATCACAGCTCTAATCCCTTGTTAAACTCTGATCCCAGTAATGCACAGCAATCTGATTTCCAAGAGGTTTCAATGCAATTCACAATTATCTAACAATTCAAACACTCTAAGCCTGCTTGTACAATTGGGGTCTTTGTGTGCAGGAGATGAGAATACTGGTTTTGTCAATTAAGTACCATGTACATGTAACAAGTACACTTCAGATATCAGTTACAGTTAATACACAGCAAACCAACTGGTTATATTTTTAAACATTATCAAAGGAAAAAAAAAAAAGATTCTTTCATGGACATGTTTGTGCTAGGTTTTTTTATTTAAGATCAGTTCCCATGTGTGTGCTAGAAATAGAAAATATTTCCAAGTAGTCATTTTTATGAAGTAAATGAAGTTTTATTTTCTTGGTACTCTATGTTCCCTGACAGAAGGAACATGAGTTATCATCTACAAAGAATAAAGTGGGTATTTTTCATTCCCTCCACCCCAGGAATAGAAAAATCAAACCACAACTTATGTTAGATTGCAGAAAAATAGAACACAATTTTACTTTTGGGAAACAAAAAGAATTTGGCCTATATATCACTTTTTAATCCAGCAAGTTGAAACAAATTTGGAAATAAAAGTCTACCTTTAATCTAAGTTTTCTAATGTGTCAATGTTTCTGAATGTTAATCTAAACTAGAAATGTATGAAATTTTAATTTGAGATTGCTTCTTTGACTGTATCTTTCTGAACACAGTCCTTAGTAGCATTTTATTCTAGTTGTCTTGAACATGCTGAGCTGTACTGCCAGCAATGCCAGTACGATGACTGGTTAAAATCTGCAGCCTCCTGTGCAATCCTAACTAGTTGGGTCAGCTCTCAACTAATATTAAGTTACCGTAATTCTTACACAGGTTAATGAGAATATGTTAAAGGGAGGATACTGAGAATCCATACCATGTTCTGGTCCAAAATTCAGAAAACAGAGTTGTTTTCTTTTCTTTTTTTTGAATGAAGGAACATTTGTAGCATTCACTGAGTAAGGATAATAAGTATTGTTTAAGCAGCAGACTACTATGTGTATTCTACAATTACAAATACAATTTATCAAGTTTAGAAATGTATTTTCAAGTTTCAATAGACAGGATTACTGCACTATATGAAGTTCTTCACGTCTCTTTTCCTGTCTTAATTTTTTTTTTTTTTAATAGATGTATTTCCAGCTCTCCATTCAATAAGACACCCTCATATTTCATGGAAACAACAGTTTCAAAGAAGTCACCATATTACACGTCTACCGAAAGGGTACCCAACAGGAAAGAATCATTACACAACCTTTGCCATTTTCTACCTTCTGAATTCTTTGCAAGTTTATCATTCCTTTACAATCTCACAAGGGGTTGAGAATATGACAATATTGTATGGTGCGAAGACCTTCATACCAAATAAACCAACTAGCTACACCTGCAAGAAATATTTTTTTTTTGTGTAAGATATTTTCATTGATGGTACTTTTTGCTTGAATTTGTATTTATTGGTCATATTGCTAAATCAGGTTTTGAGAAGTCTGTTGTAAAAACAGAAGCTGAAACAGTGGTGCAGAATTTTGGGACAAAACCAACTCCAAATTGTCTTATTTTTCTGAATTGTAATGAATTATACCTACCTGAACAGCAACAGAAGTAAAATGGAAGCAAGTACTTGAAATTTCTGTCTCCCTACTGTTCCAGATAGCCACTGTCTTTCAGCTTCTTACAGTGGTCTTCCACATACAAAAAAAATACATTTTTTCCTTTAACTAGGCAAAATTTTCTCCAGCATATCTTCTGCCATCTCCATCATTTAATTCCTTACAAAGACTTTCAAAAGTTTTTCAAAAGATTTTACTTTTGTAACATTAACCGAATACACTGAAAATCAACCTAGAGGCACAAACCTCTCAAATAGTTTTAGCAAATATCAGCTTCATGCATTTGCACTGAGAAGAATTTTTTTTTGCTTCAAAAAGAGATTTCGTATTTCTATCAGCCTGATATACTTTTAGCCTACTTCATGTATCTTTTATTCTGTGTTAACATTTATTGCCACAGAAGTATGCATTATTATCCTGTATTTATAGTACTTGAATTGTAGAGAACAAGTTAAAAATACTTAGCCATCAAGATACCAACCTTGTGGGCAGGGTACAGCAGCCATCAGCCGTCAGCCTGACTTGGGTTTCATAGCTATCCAGGGGGCAAACAACTTGTTGAACAGGAGGACATTCGACTGTGCTGCAGTCCACACTGAACACTATGGAGGAAGGGAAAAAGAAAATTCATTTTACTCATGCTTTAGAAGCTTTTTGCAAATTACTTCATCATAAGCAACCAGTTATGCATCAGCCTCTTACCTTAAGTCAGAAAAATTATCTAGTGAATGCATGCTTGGTAGGTAACATTACAAAAAGATTTCCTTTCTCTTTAACATTCACTTTTTTAAACTGTTGACTTGGGAAGCAACCCAGCTAATACTAGTTAATAAAAGAAATTTATAAAAGTTAGACAGGCAGCTTTAAACAATCATTATACCTGTTAATAATATTAGTTACTAGAAATATACTAGGTTATTGAGAATATATTTTCCCCACAGCTTTTAAAACAGTAAACAATTCATTGTTTAATTTTTTTCCTGATTAAAGCATGTTTAAAGAGTAAAATACCTGGGTTATAGGAAATAAAAAAAAATTAAAGATACACTGTGGATTTATGCCTGCACATGTGAACTACATTTTTAAGGATTATTCCGTTAGGTTGAGTTGGTTAGGTATTTATACATGGCAAAAATGAAACGCAAATTACCAAATCTATCTATCTGTACTAATGACATGAAGAATTCTGCATAATTAGTAAGACTGACTGATGCTTTTTAAAAAGCAATAAATGCTTAGAAATGCAAAAAAATCAGGCAGAATATACATTTAATCCTATGAATCATACTCAGGAAAGTTCAAACACATCCTTATATTATTTGGTCCTAAATCTCTCATCTTCACAAACACCACCAGCTCAGGCATTATCTACTTCCTATCCCTTATCATAATTATACTAAGAAAGCACAGAATAAAACATGGTTCCCTCTTTAAACAAATAAGCTACCTACTGACTGAGAAGGCAGCAGGATGAACAGAATGTTATCAGACTGAAAATTATACAGTACGATATCCCTGATTACTGATTAAACTTCACTTCAGCACTGACACTATTACGACCACTTACTGCAGCACTAAAGCAGCTTGGCAATGCTACACCACACTTCTTGCAAGAGCCGAAACCATTCAAAGTCCCATTTTCTGTCTTTTAGTCCTACATTTTTCAGGCTTGATCCTCAGAGGTACACAGCAATAATAATTCAATTGGTCATAATGAGACATCAGTCTCAGAATTACATCTACTTAGCATATCTCATTAAGTATTTAAATGAAAGCACAAGTTCAATGAAACCAGTTTGCAGCTTAAGGTTAGGACCAGTAAGTTTGTCCTCAAGACCATTAACTTCCAAAGTACATGAGTATGTCTGTATCCTCTGTGTAAGCGATACTCACAATCTACCTTTTTCCAGTTATTTGGGAAACAAAGCCATCTGCTAAATCAGAGCAACCTGGCAAGATCAAGAAGTTCTCACTGAGAAATGTACAAATTCAATGAAAGTCCATTTTGTGGAGCAATGCAGAAAGTTACTAAATTTAAACGGAAAGATTCCAGTTACTTATCTCAACAATGGCAATTATCGAATTAACCTTTATATCTCTTCATCAATACACAAAGATACCTACTTGTCTTTAAGACAGGAATACTTAATTTTATAATATTTCACTTTAAAAAAAAAAAGTAGAGTTTTATGTTCCATTTTGTTAACAAATGACACGTTTGAGACAGCTCTTCTGTAAGAAATATACGTCTAGTTCCTCCATTATCACAACGGGCACTGAGAATCATGAGCTTGTCAGTATGGCCCAACGCGACCAATACAATTTGCATGATTCTGTTATGCCAAGTAACTACTGATGTCCAGTTTCCTGAAATTAAACCAGCAACCTTCACCTCCCTGGATTCGAGGTCCCCTCCACCCCCTTCCCAGGTAAGCAGTCTGGCGAAAACTAGCCAACAAGTTCTACCAATAAGCTGCTACTGTACAGCTATTTCTGTGTCCATCTTTCCATTTATCAGTAATGACAATGAAAGAAAAAAAACACAAGGGAACTCCCTAATCATGCCACCACGTCTCAATAAGGTGCTCTTTCTTCCTAAGTAGTTCAAATTCTTTCCAGTGGTTACGGTGTGCTAGTCCACGGCTCACCAACACGGAAAAGCAGCTCAAACAGTTCTCCTTCTAAAAGAGTACAAACTTATGAAAAATTACAAACAAACCTCAAATCAAGAGCACTCAAATAGAAAATTCTCATATAATTAAGTGGTTGCAGTCACTCAGTGGTTCCCCTGTCTGATCTGACTTACCCATTTCTATTTATTTTATACTGATCTCTTACTAGTACCAGAGTGCCCTCCAATTCTTATATGGATTAGCAGGATTTGGTGAACAAAGGGTATGCACTGAGCTCATCCACCACCCACAGAATTTTATAATCCATACTCATACCCCATCCCAGCCTTCTCTCCAAAATGGAAGATTTTTATTATTACATTATTAGATTAATCACAGACCAGGACCTCTGCAGGTCATCTGGTCCAACCCCCTTCCCAAGCCAGGCCACACAGATCAGGTTGCCCAGGACCGTGCATAGATAGCTTTTGAGTATCTCTAAGGATGGAGACCTCACCAACTCTTTTCGCAACCTGTGCCACTGCTCGGTCACCCTCACAGTGAAAAAGTGTTTCCTGATGCTGAGAGGGAACATCCTGTGTTTCAGTTTGTGCCCAGTGATTCCTGCCCTGTCACTAGGCACCTCTGAAAAAGAGCCTGGCTCTGTCTTTTTTTACACCCTCCCTTCAGGCATTTCTATACACTGTAGAGATCCTCCCTGAGCCTTCTCTTCTCCAGGCTGAACAGTGTCAGCTCTCTCAAGCTGAAGATGAGAGATGAAGAGAGGTGAGAGATGAAGGATATTTGAAGAAGGAAAAAAAGTTACCTTTTTTTTTTTTTTTTTTTTAATTTAAATGGGTTTCTCAAACTGGAAAAAGTATTGAGCCAAACTTCCAGATAAGCTGAAAATATTCTAAGGTTACAGAACAGTGTATAATTGGATTTTTCATTACTTAAAACGATGTCCCCCAGATTAGCTGTACTACCATCCTAAAAAATTAGACTGCAAACATTTGCCACTGAAATACTTTTGTTTTCATATCTTTCTTTGATTCCAATAATTACAAAGTGTACTTTTCATGAATTATTATAAGCTGTTATCATATATTTTATTATAAGACAAAAAATTTAAAATCCTGTCTAAAGAAAATTATTTTTGCCTATCCTAGAAACTTCAAGCTTTAAATACATAGTCTGGCAAATACATATCTTCATGAACTCAAACATGTTGCAATTTCCGATCAATGAAGATGCACCTGATCAACTCTTGCTTACAAGTCTTCAGGAACTTTCTCATGCAGTGAATTTGTATACAGTAGCACCTAAGAGTTACTAATTCTTCCACGAGAATGTAGCAGAAACCCTACCATGGTTTCAGACCCTGACATAGCTGCAGCAACGTGCAATCTCCTTTGTAGACTACAAAACCGAAGGTCTCTGATCATGAGACTGTCAATATCTAGCAGAAAATAACTTTATGGTAGAATATGTTAACACAAGTATACTACGTTTCACCTTTACGTATAATGCTGGCTTTTCAAGGAATAGAATATACAGTTTAGGGCCAAGATCTAAATAGCTACCTATGCATCTAAAGGTCCAGGACCAAGGCAGCATTTGCATCTCTGATGCAACACAGTGGCTCAGCACAGGGAAGACTTCTGAGGGTCCAGTACAAGGGTACACAGTCTGCTTCTACAGCAGCTAAGCATCATCACACAACACCCTTTGCTTTCAGTTCAGATGCATTTCTGGTCCCTCACGAATAACACAACATGACTACATCTGGTAATGGTAGTTACACTTTCTGCTCTGGGACAAGGAGAAAGCTAGCATGAAAGTGTCTCTCCATGACAATGCATCATCCTTTTTACATTCCTTCACACTTCAGAATGCATTAAATACAGCCAGAACAGATGGCCTTCCTGGATTTTCACTGTAGTTGTATCACTGTCTGAATCACTTCCTTAACTTCCCTATCACAGATATTTCCCAACATGGACCACCACATTTGCTGATTGTTTTTTCCTCCTTCACCATCACTGTCAACTTAGAAGCCATTTCTCCAGCTCCATTAGAAACGTATCTGTAATTCTTCCCCACTCATTTTCTCCAGTCCTCTCCCAGTCTCGTAAGTCCTCTCAACATCAGTTTCTAACAAAACATCCAATAAAACAACACATGTACTATTTCTGTAAGCAATGGAGAATTAAAAAAAAAATTATATAATTCTATTTCTCTCAACTATGTAAAAAACTTGATTTTGCTAACCTTTGTCCTTAGTGCAAGACTAAAAATTCCAGACCTGATTTTCAACACTGAAGCTGTACCAGGGTGGAGCACAAGTTACTTCCCTGTGCATCATTACACACCACCTACTAAATTTTGCTGCTGATCTCAGACTTTCCATCAAGCCCTGACTACACAGAATTCCCCAAAGAAATAAGTCAAACAGTAACATTCTCTTCAAAAATTGTGTTTAAACCAACATTTGGTACCAGAAAAAACGCTCCATTTCAGTAAGAGTAATTTTCAGGCCACGCAGGGGTGCTGGAGAAGGTGAGCGAAGGAAAGCTCTGCCAGAAAGACTGCTAGAAGAATGACAAATGAGTGGTCTTTTCAACAGAGGTTCTGTCTAGTGTGACAGACATTTCCCAGTGCTTTCTCAAGGATGTGAGAAACTAAAAGATGACGCACCCCATCTCACCATATACAACAACCACAAAAAAAGTTATCAATAAAGGTACAACAAACATCTGTTGGATAACTGCCAAAGTAAACTATTTACCTTTATTCAGAAGTGGCAGCTAGAGTTCCTATCACAACTTCAGCAAAATACCTTTTAGATTAGATTTTAACTCCATCTTTATGTAAACAAACATGATTTTAAAAACATCATTGCTCATACTGTGCTAGTTTCTTAGCAAAAGAGGTACATATACTCCCACAAATTTTGTTTCAGGTTCTTTTTATTTTTACTGTTAATACATTACACAGCTCTATCTGAGATCATTCATTCAAACTACCTTTAAGAAAAAACCCCTTATTTTTCAGAATACTTTTTAAGAACTGTAACTCCTAGCTTAAAACAAAATTCAGTGCTCATTAATTCACTGCTCATGAATGGCCAGTTACACACAGCTCGTAGGAACAAAGTAGGTTTCGTATGGCACCGGACCAGTGTTATCTCACCTCTGAGCTTAGCAACTGCAGCAAAACAAAAGGGACACGACATCCTTGTTCTCAGTAGGTACAACTGTGGTGAGATGCTTGGTGGAGCAACAGTTAAGAACATCTAACTCAAATTAATCCAGAGGTTAATAGACAGGTATGACTAAGCTACTAAGTTTCTTCACTGTTAATTTTAACTGAATGCCAATGCCTTTAAACATTGTATTCCTAAAGCAAAAGAGGTAGAAGAGGAAGCGGATCTCAAAATGAAAGATTTTATTTTTATTCTAACATTTAGTGTTAAGGAAACACTTCCTATTTTCCTTTCAGTAACTCGGTTGACAACCACAGTATTTGAACATATGCAGTTCTCAGCAGAAGGCCCCAAACTCAAATGGCACTGTAAAATGGAGAGCAGTGACATCTTATTTAAGGAACAGAACTAAACACAATTTATGCTTTAATTGCACAAACACTTTATATGAGCATAAGGCAGCACTGCTATCACAGGAAGCAGCCCTCCCACCTTCTGTCAATTTGTTTCCACCAGAAAGCCCTTGCTGGTGCAAAACCCCTATGGAGGTGGTTAAGCAGACACGGAGGTGCAGGAAGAGCATTCTGGCAGCAGCACTCACAGAAGTAAAGTTTTTAGGTCTGTGGCAAAGTATGGAAGACAGTTTTCTCTGTTCGACATGCAAAATCCACAGACATACTGACACCATTCCGTAAAACTAGTGACATTAGCCCCATAAGAAACACTGCATGAACACTTACCTACCAGGCCTTATACTGTCCATTGTCCCATTTTTTTCAGCAACATGGCATTAAAACCAGAGGAAACAAGAAACAGAGCACTGCTAGTTCAGTTCCTCTCCAACTCCTCTTTCCTACAGTTCTTCAGGATACCAAGTCAAACTCTGAAGACACAAGGTTTATTACCAGGCTTACCACAGGCTGAATAAATATTCCTGCCATGTAAGAAATATTATCTGACTTCACTTTCTAACCACTATTTCAGCAAATCCACACAGATAATTCACACAGTGTTCATACATACATAAAACCAGTTATATGCTACTACATATAAAGTAGTAGTACATGTATCTACACAGAGAATAAACAGCATAAAACAGTGCAGGAGAGGCAGGATGGACTAGATTACCTCCAGTCATCTAGTCTTCCAACCTAAATTATTCTATAATTCTGTAAGCCTATGAATAGAAATATACAATCCTAACAAAACAAGATATCCCATTGCCTGTTCTTAAACAAAGAAATTTACTTAAAACCCCAGACAGCGGTGAACATTACAGAAAGGTTATGGATAGAAAAAATCAGCAGGGTTCATGCTGACTTACAAATTTAAAAGTAAAATCCCTAAACTTCCCACAAGAAGGGAAACATGAAAAAAAAAGATTTCAGTATTTTTTTAGTCTCTAATCTTCCTTTGTATATCAAGCACAAATTATGTTGTCTATACAAGTACAGTTTATACTCTTTGAAAACAACGTTCCTCTGAAAACTGAAAAAAGTTCAGATTTGCAAAGGTTTGGCATTAAAAACAACAAAAAAAAAGTCTTCTGTGGCAAGTAATCTGTACTCTACCAAGATGTGTTAACATCCACCTACTCTTTTCCCTGTCTTCCAGTCTTGTGTTGGCTTGTTTTTCCTTTGTGATTGTCCCACTATGTCAAATAGCAAACAAAAGAAATGTGTAGACCAAAAGTTATAAAAGTCAACTTGGACAGCCACTGAAGCCTAACTTGACAAAAATCAGGCTCTGTAGTGACTAATAATTCCATATTAATAGCACTCCCTTTTTTTTCCCCCCTAAAGCTGAGACACCGCAACAAGTAGGGGCCTCGCTTACTGTGTAGTTGTAGTATAGCCATTACATCTTTCCTCACCTATCACTGCAGGGATGGCACAAGAGTACCCACCTACACTCCTCAGCCTCTTAGCCACTGCCTGAGAAACACACTTTCATCATCTCCCAAGGTAGGGGAGAACTCTCTGCTTTCCCTTAGCCTCTCAATTTCTGACCCCCATTACAAATCTCTATACCTACTTTAAATTCCGTAAGTCTCCTTCCCCAATCTCTTCAAAGCCTCTGCTCTTCTACCATCCTAACATGCATCTTCATTTTTCCAGTCGCATGTACCTTCACCTCTTAACTTGTTACAACAAAAAAATACAAACTACTTCAGAAAACAACATACACACAGTTACATAAATCCACTAATGCAATAATTAATCACATGTTCAATTTGAAGATTCTGTAATATTGACAAGCTGAAAACTACCTTCAAGGAGTAACCTACAAAGGTAAGTTTAGACTGAGTTATTTGCAAACTACAAGATGGGAATGCAAATAACAGTCGACAGGACACAGTCAGAGCTAACATTTATTTTGATAAGGAAAGAAATAATCCAAAGTCAGCAAGCTAAAATTCAGTAAAGGCATTCTTGAAGTATATATAGGAAGAATTAAAATGTACAAATATAGAGGTTCAGTAACAGTCATGCTACAGAAAGATCTTGGGATCACAGCCTTTCACAAACTAAATAGAACTCCTGCAAAAGAGTCAGCTCTTATTTAGAATTTTGCATGAAAGACAAAGTAATTATTCTACAGTATTTAGTGCTGATGAAGACTCACTGAAAACAGTAGCCTGCTTTTGGACACCACATTTTAAAGACGTGGATAAACTTAAGAAAACTTACAGAGGGGCACGACCTAACAAGGAAGGAGTGCAAGGAAACTATGCCATAAGAAATTACAGGTAGTTCTAGATGAAAGAAGGCTACGGCTGACAAAAGGTTCCAGAGCAAAAATTATTATAAAGACTTGTTCACCAGCTACCCAGGACAGAGAATGAAAAAGTTTGCTTAAATCTCCACACAGGCAGATTTGCATTGGATATTAGGAAAACACAAAGAGAAGCACCAGAAGATACAAAGACTGTACAATCTTCATCTGGGGAGGATTTAAGAAAATGCTAAACAAGCATAGGAAAGGCACAGCTTAAGCATACTTGAATCTGTTTGCATATAAGATTTTGGATTATACAATTTTATATACCTGCTTTCATCCCCCTATTTTTATTATTCATCTTTACCAAAGCCTGGATCAAAAAGAAGAGTGAATTATATCTTCCACTTCACCGAGAATAATAAATCACAAGAAAGAGTGATTCATGTTCTCATGAAATGGAAAATGGGTAAATACTGAAAATGTTGTAAAGTCTTTCACTATGCTCCTCCACAATCCTTTTGCTCTCCAGTTTTTAAGGGTCATCACTCTGTAATCTAGAGAAATCTTAAGACAGAAACCTTAATTCTCTGCCCATGCACAATATATTCCTACTATAAAAAGCCTTTGTATAATCTAATCAGTATATAAAGTATGTCACTTTCACTAGTAGCATCCACAGAAAAGCAATATTCTCACTAGGCTACTTTTCTTTTGTTGCTTAGTTTAAATTAATGTCTGAACGAAAAAAGAAAGTAAATTTTATCATGGTATTTTTTTTTTTAAATAGGTATTGCCCACATATAATCATTTTAATTTTGAAGAAGAATCAGAAGAATTTAGAGGCTATATAGGCTTTATTAGATGCAATTATATAGGTTAATGTGCTTGTCAGACAGAAAAAAAAAAATCAAAAAATGGAAAAAAAAATCGTGTCCACTTTTACCTGGTTTACATTCATAGAGATCACAGCATTCCCCTGGCTTTCCTGATGCTTTAGAAACCAGTATATTCAAATAGCCAGGTTGGCAAACCTTCCTCAAGCAGCCTGCAGGATTACACACACAACGGCTTGGGAGTGGACAGCATTCACCAGGAGGAGCATAGCCTTCAATCAAGATGGAATCTTCTGGACAGCGAGGAGAAAACTGGACTTCACAGCGGGCCTTGGAGCAATCGGGTTTCTCTTCTGAAAGGGAGAGAAAAATCAGCATGCTATAAATGTCAGCAGAACACTAGACTGAAGCTGTAAAGATGAGCTCAGATAAAGCTCCTTTTCTTCTCCTTCCCCCAAAACAACAAAAAGAAAACAAAATCGCTGCTGAACTGTTTAGCAAAAATTATGGAATATGCTTAAAACAACCCTTGGTAATTGCAAGATGGCAGGTGCGTTATGAAATATTTTACAAAAATTCTAATTTGTGCAATGTGCGTGACTGCTGAACCCACACAGCATCAAAAAACAGCTGGGAAGCTAAATGTTTGGCCATGACATTAAGAAACAACTTGTCATATCATGCACAGCCCTGATGTTCACACCTACACCCTCAGTTTCCTAAGACCTTCCATTATGAGCAACTGATTTTAATTGATTGATTTATTAAACTTGAATGACCTGAACTGAAATTTCACATATTCAAAAAGCTGGTTAAAAGTTCAACACCTAACATATTTGGAGAGTCCATACATTAGCAGAAGTGGATTTTTCTTGTACACGCTCCCAATGCTCACATTAAAGTGTTGTTCCTATGTACTTCAGGGGCTTGCATAGTAAAAGAAGAGGTTTGACTAGTACTGTCTACAGTCACTAGAGGTTTGAGGCACTGGCTGCAGGCACACAGAAATAAGAAAAGGAATACGAGGCGTAAGGTCAACAAGTCGCTGGGAATGCTAACAAGCTGGACAAACACTGAAATAAGACAAAATGAGAATGAAGACATAGAAGATGATTCTTGGACAACTAGGTAACACTCTTCCAAAACCTGGAAAAGAAGTCAAGATTCCCCATTCTCAAAACCACGAATCCTAATTCTGGCAAAAACGTTTTATCATGCCCTCCAATGACTAAGCCACACTGGGAAAAAAACAGACCACTCCTGTGACTGATTTACTCCACAATGCAAACAGTGAGAAACTTCCTCATATTCAAGAGGGTCTGACTTTGCTCAATATACCTGAGCCCTGTTAAAAAACAGGCAGACTCAAGACACTCAGAAGAGCAGTATCTTTAGGTCAACAGAACACGGCGACTTCAGGGTTTGGAGGCAACGCAGGGAGTCTTCCCAGACCTGACCAGAAAAAACACCAGAACAATAGAAAAACAAGACCTGAATTTATAAACTATACCACTCCTTGGTTATTTGCAAGTTTGTAAACTAGATGGTTGTACTACAAATGTCACTATTACCCCTACAAAATTAATCTACTACTTTGCTCGTCACTAAAGTTAGATGCAGACTAGTAGAAATAAGTAAAAACAACACTAACTTCATTAACCTGATGTTTAAGCTACTGCCATTTTAAAAATTAATCTCTAGTGATAATTCCAATGATTGAATAAGACATATCAAGTATGAGCATCTCTGATAAAAAGTCAAGAATATCTTCTGCAAGATTTCAGTAACTCACCGTTTTTGGAGTCCCTAAAGTTACTGAATATTGTGTTTGGGTTTTTTAAACTAAAAGCAACACAGCAAATACGTAATTCTGCTTCTAAACATACAGCACGTCAATGTCAATAACAGCAATAATTTTTTTTTCCAGAGAATCATTTTTACATTTAATTTTAGTATATTCTTTGGAATTCTAAGTCATATTGAAAAATCAAAGCAGTATTGTTTGTCTACATGGTTGATTTGCTAACTGTGCTTTAGTTTCATTTAAACTTAGAGGGATATAATGCCTAGACATGCAAGCGCTTAGAAAAATATTAATCTAGGTCTTAGCATTAGGAATTGCAAAGCAAAATCATGAATATAAACACTTGCCTCAATTTTAGTGGGCAAATATAGCAAAACAGAATAAAAAATAATTACACGTATTTTCTTCATATACAAGTACTTTATATTTTTTCCTACAAGCAAAAGATATGACTAACTTAAATGTGATACTAGATAGCATCATAACTCTTTTCTTACAGTTAAAACCCTCAGCATTTCCATCTGTCTTTAAAATAGCCTAGGCTAGATATGTACTTTGCCTAGAATTTTAAATAACATTTGTAAGACCAATTTTTTTTAAACCTACTCTTATGTTTAGGTTCTTATCTGCTTTATTAAACACATTGTTCAGACTGAACATTACCAGTTACAGAGGTTCACTGCAGAAAGTTGTATGAATAATAGATAATGTACTAGTCTCAGTATTTTATTGATATTCTTTAGTTTATGGATATTATAAAAGGCTCAGCATTTTAGCTTTTAGAAATCTTTTCATTTTCCACTGCACGTTGTTCAATCCTGTACAGAGAAGTGACAGAGCAGTAGTGCAGTAGCAGCCCTTGAAGTCCATGCTCACGATAGACCCTTTAAATTCACACTGTTCATTACTTGATATGCCCTAGCATTACACATCCAGTGATTTTTGGATTTCCATGACTAACATATAATCCCATCCTCATGCAGTCTGTCTTGAGAAAAGACTTCATATTATACATATTTTAAAACATTTACCTCCTATTTTTACTTGACTGCATTTACATACGTACATACATCTCTATCAACGTAAGTGTTTCCTTAAGGACTATTTGTATTTGATCAATTTAAACCAACTTTGAGAAATGCAAGGTTTGTCAGAAATGCATGTCAAACTGTTGGGATTCAGACTATACAGGACTCTACATACATTTATTTTGAAGACCAATGCAAAGCCTACTATTGGAGCTGATAAGATCACCTAGCAAAATACGAAGGAAACAAGGACATGTCACTATCAGCATGTAACAAGCACTGCAAGCGGTAGAAGAAAAAGAGAATTTTAAAACAGAGAACTGTGGCAAGTATTTATGTTCGAAATGTTCACTCAGTGTTTCATAGTTATTATCTTTGATAGTCTTTTCCACATTATTGTGCTCAATGGAGTTAACTGTAACAGAATACAACAGGACTCTACTATTAAATAAAACCGGCATTGCTTTCGGAGGAAATGGTTTAAACACAAATGACCACCACCTTGCAAAGACATGTTTGTGTTTTAATACCAGGTTAGATAACACCAGCAGATATTTAGAAATCAAACTTAAGTTTTTCTTTTAATTCAGTGTCACCATTACTTTTGTACTTCACATTCCTGAAAAATAAACAAACTACTTGTGTAAATAGCATGCTTCCAAATTATAATCTCAAACTATGTACATGGTAAAACATTCCCTTCCCACTATACAAATGCAACTGAGCAACAGGAAAGTCAAATGTATCAACCCAAGCTGGATCAGCCAACAGACAATTGTTCCTTCAGCTTCCCTAACTCCAGGGCACAGCATAATCAAGGGCAGTTAAAGAAACTTTCTGCAGACTACATCAGAACTTGGTTCTTGATTTAGATGTGGTTTTCCCTTTGCAGAAAGGAGCAAGGGGCTGAAACGACAGGTGATTGGCAGTATTTAAAGTGTTTTCTTGTAGAGTCCCTACTTCATACTTCTGAAAATAATCTTTACCCAAAACATGAAAATCCAGCAGCTCCCAGTGTAGCATTACTATTATTTTAGTTAAAACTTTCATCACCTAGCACCACACTAGCGTAACAGCATCCTGAGCCCAGCACTCACTGCAATATAAGAAGGTGGGAGTTCTGTTTTACTGCAGTTCAGTTAAAGCTGATAAGGGCTCCTCATTTTGATACCAAGCCTGAATAAAAGACATTACTTTTAAGCAACCATTAAGAAAGGTTTCAAGGTTTTTCTTCTTGTTATCTCAGCAAAAGGCAAGCATACCCATCTTCTCTATTTACAGGGATAAAGTTTGTAGGAGACCTATTTCTACAATTCATTTTGGTAAACTTGTTTACCTTTTCATTACTTGATCGAAGAAGTCATCAAAGTTAAATCTGTTCTCAAAATAAATTACAAACATTAATACGGCCGTAAATGTCACTGCTTTAGCAGGATTTCTGATTTAATTCCATTACATACCGCTATTTAAGATTTCATCAAACAAGAGGAATTATTTAATAGCTATTTTTTCCTTTATTAATAAACACTTCCAGCCCTCACAAAAGGAACACATAGGAAAACATGTCAGAGCAGAATAATTAAAAATACAACAACAGACTATCTCAACAGACAGAAAGGTAAGGCAATGGCAAGCTGCATTCCACGGAAAACAACTGTGAAATCACTCACCAGTGATATTTTTGCTACTTTAACCCTTTCATACACCAAACAGGGACTATTTCAAAGCAGCTTCTCAATACACCAAGGCAGATTCACAACAATGACCTACTGCTTCTCTGTCAAATACACACATACAATGTGAAGCACTGATTTGTCACCCACATTTTGTTTTAAGCTATTACACAAATCAGGATCTTCCTAACCAACGTCTACAAAGTCAAGCAATGTATCAGGACTTAAACCTCATATTATCATCTTTATTCTGATAATAAATAGAATATAAACAATTACTGTGTGTGCCCAGAAACAGGAGAATTTCATTTTTCAAAGCAGTTTATTGAACCTAAAAAAGCAGATTTTCGAGGAAAGGGAGAACTATGTATGTGACATGATGAAATAAATTAGCACAGCAAATATGTAAGATATTTATTGCTGAATAAAGAAGCATCTGCACACACAGATTACATGGCAAGAAGATACACACATCACATTCTCCTAATCCATAAAGTAGATTCCCTCACAAGAACAATTTCATACAAACCTAACTGTATGTAGAAAGACAGTAAAACTATTTGTTAAAGTAGATGTCTGGTTTCATAATTAAGACTTCGTACTCAGGACACATCACGTTAATTAAAATATATTTTTATAAAACATTGTTCTACCTCTACCCTTGAAGCAGCTGATAGGTCTCATTTAAAAAGCTGACTGTATTAGCAAGGCAAGAAATTGATTATACAACTCATCAATTAATTTAATGAAGTGAGGAGTTGTATACACTTTTGCTGTTTGATTTTCACAGAATCAGTTAATGGAAAAAGCGCATACAACTTAATCGCATTTCAGTCTCTCCTTTAAAAAAGAAACCATTAACAAGGAGAACAATTACTTGTCAAGGATGCATCCATCAAACTTCTCATAAACTAAGTCTGAACAGATAACCTTCAGCCCACTAAAAAAAACTTAGTTGGCTACAAACATTGCCTTTATGTTCAAAAAAGCATTTCAAATGACTACACAAAGAACAGAAACTATCAGTTGATTTGCTGATGAGGTTTCTCTGTGGGACACATTCTCTTTACAGCCCTTCATCAAATACCACAGAAGCTGGAAGCGTTCTGGTATCTCTGACATCTCACCAGCCTGAGCCAGCAAAGAATCTCTATAGAGATAAAGGAAGAGTCTGGGTCAATCAAGCTTTTACAAGCTATCTATTCTGAGCCCGTCAATCTTCTCAAGAAATTCAGAAATGTATCTGGAAAGAGAACATTTTTAACAAATTGAACACAACCCAAACCGGAAAACTGACATTTTTATGAATTAAAAAGTAAGACTCCTATCCTTGGAAACAAACTTCATATCTACTCCAAAAGGCAGCCTTACAGACCATTTAATATAAAATTATTCAGTTTACCAGTGACAGTGCTATTTCTAGGTATAAATTACTACTGGTACGAGATTTGCACAGATTTGCATTTCAAGACAAACTTTACTTTCTGTAGGTCTGAAGCTTACTTGCCGTTACTTTGCAATTAACCTGCAAAAACAACCTGCTGTTACTAAGCACATGACAGAGGACACCCTACAATCAGCAAGAATAACTGAATCACCTAATTTACAATGTGTAACTGAACAATAACAACTGAGTAAGTTACAATGTACTGTGTGCTTTAATATCAAGACAGGGATCATCCATTTAAAAAGTCAGGATGTCTCAAAAGCATTTCTCATTTTCATCTGATTTTCATCTCAGAAGCACACAGGAAAGTTGTAGCATCTCAGAAGTCAAAGCACGGTAACATTCAAACTGACCTTTCATTGAAACCACAGTGTATTTGTTATAAAGTGCAGGAGGAGGAGGAGAGCAATCTTCAAAGGACAGAATAGAAAGAAGAAATCTGATGTGTATTTCCTTTTTTTCTTTGCCATTAACATTAGAGTCTGTCATAAAGCAACAGCCGTAAAGCTAGAACTTTCACAAAGTTTCTCCATATCAAAAGCTGCTACCTATTTTTAAAATTATGCTTCCCATGACCTTACAAAGTTATTACGGGGAAGTGCAGATATAATGGCAAGTTACTTAAGTAACTTCTATGTTACAACCAATGCTTTCTCTGAGAGAAGGTAACTTCTCTACCTTCCTGAAAGGTTTATACAATACTCAAACTGGCCACTAGTTAGAGCTGTTTTTACTAAGACAGTCACCAAATATAGGAAGTCTAGATCTTAGGGGTTTTTTTGTTTTGTTAAAAGCAGAGCAGTTGTAACAAAACCCAACCAAACATAAACACACCCCCCCATCTTGGCTAGTACCAGAGCAGTATGGAAATAAAAATGGTTCCTGAAGATGAATGAAAAACTTTTTGCTTTGACCTCTTCTTTTCCTTCATTATGTTTGCATGCTCTGCTTTGACACGCAGAGAAAGTATATGCCAAGTTTAGTAATGAGAAAAGCAGAACAGTTAAAGCATTGGTTAGCACAGCGAAAGGATCTTAAGGTATAACCTACTGTGGGAGAAATGGAGAAAAGCCCCGATGGGGGTGGGAGGGTCTTCTCCTCATTCTCCAGGTGTAATGAAACAGATGCACGCTTTTCTGGAAACCTTTTTCAGGGAGGAGTTTTTATAATTTTGTCAAAACTTCCTGTGACCAGAGATGCCTTTACTCAGTCACCATAGAAACAAGGACAGAATGTTTTCATCCAAGGAGAAGGCTGAAGAGAACTATCGGAGACTCGGGTCTGAACGCTTCTGCCGAGATGCTTAAACTGTTCTACAGCTGCTCCTCAAAAACAAGTTTTTAACATGTACACGTATGGACATACATATATGTATGTATATACACAGAAAAAAAGAGAATAAATTTTAATTTTTTCTGTTCGGTCCCTCAGAAGACTACAGAATAAGAAGCATTTCAAAATAGCTAGCTTCATATTTCATTTTTCAGAGCAGTTCAAAATAGAATATGGTTCATAAAGATGAACAGTTTGTACAACTAAGCAAAGTGATGCACTAAGCTCAGTAAACATGCTTTGAAGACACGTTGTTCAGCTTTGCATTTTTGCTTCATCGTAAACCGGTTTTGTGAAATCTACGCTAAAATACAGCCACTTTTACTGTACAGTCTTACAGTTGTCATTGAAACACATTCCAAACAATAGGCATACTGTGCTGTTACACAGTGGCAGGAAGGAAATATTAAAAGGATTAGAGATAAACAAGAAAAATGATTACCCAGCTGAAGCAGTCAGACAGACAGGGATCGATATCGGAATGCAAAATACCCAAAAGGATTTTCAAGAATCAAAAGGACACTTATAGTAGATTAAAAAATGAGATTACCTTACACATACAATATGCACAGTACTGTATACGGATGAACTGCTACAAATAAAAAAAGGAACTAGAGCCTGACCTTTTACCTACAACTGAACTTCATTTAAAATCCATTCTGTGTTTTAAATGAGTTTCGCTTCGCTTTCCATCATTCTAGCGCTCTAGATTTTACATGCTACACAGTGGAGCAACCCATCTCACCAATATTATAGCCTAATCTTCTTGTAATTTAACAGCAATGGCTTGCAACTAACCTGGGTTAAAAAAAGTCACACACAAAAAGACAGTAATAGACACAAATTTTACTAAATATGCACTTGTCAATATACGTCTTTGCAACATGGTATTCACTATGGATTTGCCAGAGATTTTGCATTTCAAGGACTAAAGACCCATGAACAAGGGTTACACCACTCAAGACAGCTAGAGCCACGAAAGATAATAATCCCATTTGGATAGCAAAGCTATTAGGACATTATAATTCCACTTCCTGAATTTTCTTTTCCTGTACTGAAAATATGAAAAAGAAAGGTGGTAATTCAAAACCAAACACACACCAGAATTGCAATCAAGCCTTAAACTCAAGCTGCTGTCTACCTAAGAAAGGGTTTTAACAGAATCAGTGAGGATTTGTCAGACACCCTGCATCTAAATGCAAATGCAAGTTCTACAAGACCAACGTTGTTTGTGGCAGCAGTTGCATTTGGGTTTAGACCTCCCAGCTCAAAGCATTTCTCTGTTAGCCTTAAAACCAGTCAAGTCTGGAAAACTCAAAGGTAGTTTTTCTTTCCTCCACTTCACGTAAAACCTGCTTTCAACAGATACGTATTAACATTTTTTAATATCAATCAACAGCTTGACACCAATGAGTTAATCCAAATCTGTAATGGATAACATGAGCTTTCTGACAGAACTGTACATGCAGAGAAGGACACGAGTGCAGCCCGCTGCAGAGCAGACAGAGGTAGGTGTGCCATCCCAGGGATAGGATCCATTTTCACTGGTAACTGCACCGCTTTCAATAGCAATAAAGCACCTTTAAACTTCAGTAGTGAAAATCCTTCAGAAGTCAGACAGAGAGATGAGCAGATAGCTACCTGTAATCAGATTTACAACTGGGTTGCATCCATTGTAAAAAAAAAAAACAAACAAAAAAAAAACAACAACAACAAAAAAAGCGTTTTCAATACTGTCATGACTGCAGTAACATTGTACACTGTGATTTCTTTATATAAGAGAGCCTATTATTCTGAGTGAATGATACTACTCCTACTCTTGGTCAATCTTTATACTGGCAAATCAAGTGAAATCTCCAAAGAAAGAAAGAGTATGTAAACAGTAATGAGGTGGTCTCAACTACAGAGCCAAGACTTTAAAGAATGCCAAAACATTTTGGAAGTAAACCAAAACCAGAAACACTAAATTTGCACCAGTATAAACTGCATACACTTCAATGACTTACAAAAAATGTACACCGGTAGCAAATTTACCTAAAGCAGAAAGTATTCTTTATTACATCGATATAAGCAGCTGCAAACCAAAGGTATTGCTGAATGCATTCCAAAATGATGACAAAGCACAAATATTTGGAACAATTCTGCTTAATATAGCTTAAGAAAAAATATAAGCTAGCTGACAGCTGGAGAAATAATCACAAGTATTCACTAAAGAAGGACTGCAACACACACCTTGATGTGACAGGGAGAAAGGGATTTTAATTTGAGCACGTAACTTGTACCCCACAAAGGACAAACACCTCTGGAGGCAGCTCTGGACGCAAGATGTACACCCAAAGTAGTAGTCTCAAATCACTGTTTGCTTCCTAATCAAAGTCTGAAAACATAAGCATAACAAAGACCCAGAAAACACTTGCATTTGCAATAAATGCAAACTACAGTCAACATAAATACATAATTTTACAAAGAAATGAGAATTCACATATGTGGGAAGTTAGCTACTGAGATAAAACTCTGAATAGCAAGAACAGCAATTACGTTTTCTAGAGCCAGTTTTAAAAAAGCAACTGAGATGTAAGAATTAACTTAGAAATGAGGGGTTTGATATTCAAAGGAACACAACTTTCTGTTATTAGTGAAACTGAATCAAATCCTGTCTGCCCTTTGGTGTTTTAAGTTAATAAAACTAAATTTAAGGTATGCGCTTTCTTCAAGTTCTCTGATCTCTGCTAATGTTAAAAAAAAAACAAAACAAAACCCAAACCCAAAAAGCCAAACCCACACACAATAAAACAAGGACTTAAATGCCTTAAGATACTTCTGGCAAGTAAACTCCATTATGCAAACTAGTTTTCCTAGCTATTACATTCAAAGTACTTCTGTATGTTTGATTAGCAGCTTAACCACATATTTCTTAAATTCTTTCACAAAAACACTCAAGATGCAGAACATCAGAAAAATCAACCCTGTTCAACATTTCATTCTTGTTTTTACTAATCTAAGATACCGCAGTTATCAGAAAGTACGAAGAGAGGCATAGTTTCCTTCTTTTAAGCAAACAGGTGACTGCTTCCCATGGTTAAGGCCAATGCCCAAGTGTTTCGAGATATTTTCATTCTTCAACTGCTATAGTTCATCTCTTGACTTGTCTGGGTTGGCTTCTTCCAAAGTTCTTCTAAATAGCCTCTCTAAATTTATAACCTAAATGCATTTCTATTATGTAAGATTTTCCATATTACTAGAGATCTTCTTGAATTCTTACTTTTTTCCTCTATTTTTTTACATGAATATTTGTTAAATTTGCCTCCCTAGGACGAATTTTAATACCAACTACTATAATTACTACTTTGCAATTCGTCAATTACCAAACCTGTGTCCACTTACTGAACAAAATTTCTATGCATTACTTAGGACAACAGAAAAAGAACTCTAGCTATAATATGAAAAATGACAGCAAAGCAAAAGGGGCCATTATAATTTTGGGTGAAATCTATACTGACACAGTGAATTATTACGTAAAAGTTCTTGGTGCCTTGCAGTGAAGAGATTCTACAATATTTTTACTACATTTCCAATTACAAGATAAATTGTCAACATGAAAGAATTTACTAAACAGCTTAGTCCTCCAGAAAAAGTAGATACAGGTTTTTACTAGATCTATTTTTGCAGAGAAATGACACTTAATAAAACTCTAGTTAAGAGCATTTCACTGAATAGAGAGATGGTGGATATTCCACATAAAACATTATCTTTTCTCCAAAGACAAAGTCTTCTAATAAACTGCCACATCTTACACTTAAGATGCAAGAAGCACAAATAAGCAGCATATCAGAAGACTCGGTTGTAAAAGAAGTTAAAGCACTCTGTCCTTTGGTTCTTATCCTGGAGGCAATTTCTCATAGTCCATGTAACAATATGGAATATTTAAAATATAATGTTGTTATCTGGATACAGGCTTTCTTGAATCCAAAGAACATGTGCACTAGGAAAAATAAAATTAAAGAAAGCACTTAAAATTCATTGTGTGATGTTTAAATTCCGAGTTCCTGCTTGCAACACCTGTTTTCAGTGCTAGCTTGGATGAGTTTCTGGTTTTTTTCGTAACTATCAATCACACAAATACAAAAAGAAAAAAATTATTTATTCAGAAAAACAACATCAGAAGACAAAAAGAAGCACATGAAATTTTAATTTTAGTCTAAGATCTAAGCAGTTTAAGCTTGAGAAGACAGCTGTCCCAACTGTTCACACAAAAGTTTTTGAAAACTGATTAGAAAAATAAACATACTGGAAATTTAGAGAATCATCTTAACTCTTCCTGCTTCCAAACTACAGTAGTATCCAAACCAGAAATATCTACACATTTATGAAAAAAAGGCAATGTAAGTCAGATGCACACATGTATTTATAACTGGCCCTCAAAGAGACTAAAGACCGCAAGCAACCACAGTATGGGAAGTGCAAACAAGTTGCTCCATTCTGCAATATTGCCATACAAAACTCAGCGTAAGAACACAGATTACTTTTAACACAAACTGAGAAACTTGTAATATCTGCAGTCTTTATTCATCCCATAGTCACTAAACAGGTGTCTGCACAGGGCTATGCAGGTACATAAATAAAATACTCAAAATAGATGATATCAATTAAACACAGCTTCACGTCCGTCATACATTAAATGCTACTAGATATCACCACCCTGCTACAGCATCCCTTATTCTACCTCAAAGCAGCAACATCCCACAGAGGGAATTAAATGTGAAAACTACAAAAAGCAGAAAGTCAGAGCTTACACAGCACTGAGCTTCTGTTAACACTTGTACAAGGATTTTGCTGACTGCAGTAGTCATTAAACTTGGACTCTTCTATTTCAAGCTGGATGAATGCCATCACCTTTTATTATGAACAAAAGACAGCAAGCCTGGAAAAAGACCAACAATTCTATGCCAAATATATAAAAATAATCTCTCAATTTCAGAATATTGTTGGCTGCAACATTCTTTAATTAGATTCAGTTTCTGATCTCATTTGAAGCATCCAGTTGTGTATTAACTAGCTAGAGAGCTTGTTTCCAAGAGCAGCTTAAAGGGGAGTGATCTAGATGACTGCAAGTATGGTAATCCATTTTTCCCAAATGTACTGTTTAGAATATTTTTTTTTTTTGGAAGCAGAACTATCAAGTAGAAGAGTATCACAACTTATGCTGGCTCAGAGATTTATTCTGATTCTTTACCTTGTGCTTTTCTTACTTTCTTCTTCGTTGTCCTTTCCTCTTAACTTAGCCATGTTGTTTATGCCCTCTGTAAAGCAAACCCCCAAAACTTCCTTCTTCACATCTTTTCTAACCTTTTGTCTTCCTTACGATACATCTCCATTAGCACAATGTACAGTAACATACTATGTTTGTTTAACAATCTACCTTAATACAAAATATTATTTTCTCTCAAACACCAAAGAAAAGCATATTTGTGGCATTTTCTATACCAACTTCTGTGACGCAACTAGAAAAAGAAAAAAACTAAGAAATTCAGATGCAGAAGTATTTAATTAACATAATTTCTTAGGGCAGTCTGACTAAGCCTCGAATGCAGATTTAATTTACAAGCACTAAAATGCAGATTACATACCTTTGTGGAACATTATGCATAGTGACAGAAGTTATGCCAGGAAACTGCAGATATGGTTGCACTTTACAAGTGAAGTGAAGCAAATCAGTGTTATTTCCAGTAAGATGCCCATGACGGCACTCCTTGCATAGGTTTGGGATTCAGTGACATCCAAAGCCATTTTTAGATCAAACTCTGTACAGTGCATGGCTTAGGAATTGGACACAATCAACGTACATTAATCCTACATATAAGTTCACAGCAAAAATATTAGGTTACAGAGTATAAGATTCCTTGATCAGAGACAAGGCATATCAGCTTATTAATAAACTGGTCAAGTATATGAGATGGCACCTAATCCACAAAAGTGATATTAGCATCTCCAAACCAGGAGGGAGACACCAATGATGTATTTGATGAGCTGACAGACTCAACGAACCTGGAAAAACTATGAGTAGGAAGATGACAAATGCAGTTTTGAACGATAACGACCGAGTGACCCACGGAAGGGACTGGATCTCTACACTCTCATGTTACAATGACAGGGATTCTACCTCAAAAACATACTCTGGCAGGCAACATGAGCAGGAAGACCAGAATTTTAATTGAGAGCTGTTGTGAACAAAATCATTTTATTGCTCAAACCAGACTAATGAAAAATAGAAGAAGAAAAAAGCTGAGGTTACTAGCAAACACTACGAAATTATATCTCAAAAGATCAATGATCCGTACAACCAAGATACTGCACTGATTGTATAAACTCACAGAAGTCAGCAAAGCCTGAGCAGCGCTAACCATGAAAGCCTGTTGACATCCAACAAGATGACAGAAGAAAGCAAAAGCTACCAAATAGTTTTACCAAATAACATATATGCTGATGCTTATGCATCTCAAAGCAGAGTGATGCTACTTTAAACAACAGTCTGTTTTCATTGTTTTTTTCCCTGTTTGGCTGGAAAGAGACACCAGAGAGAAAAACCATCTAGTGTTGTTTTGTTACACGATGAGGTATCTCACATGCCACTTAAGATACCGGTACACCACAGTGAACAGCAGTCCTCACAGTAAACCAGCAGCAACAGAAGTAAATGGGAAAGAATGAAAAATGTTTCTCTATACTCAAAACCAGATCTGTAGTTAAAGCAGTTGTAGGTGTTGTTAATGAAGGCGGTATGAATGAGGTGAGTTTTAAAGCAGACTTTTCATTAGCACGACTCAAAATGCACACATTTTTTTCAACAAAAAGACTAAGTTGCATAACATACCACCTAGTATTACTGCTGACAATCAAACGATTCTCCTCTAATCTTTCTTCCAATCTATACAATGAATGCATTTTCTCAACAGAAGAATACTTGCTTTCATGGAAATCTGGATCAAGACTTACAAAGATTTATCAGAACCCTCTGAAATATAAGCATGCAAGAAAGACAAGATTAAGTACTACTGATATGTCAAGAATAGTAAAATAGGATGCAAATGTCAACTCTGTCACCTGTGAAGCATGCCTTCAGAATCTCATCAACATAAACAGAAAGAATAATTGAAGTAACAGCCGAAAAAAGTTAGAAATTTTACTCTGCTTTTCTTACCGCATGCATACCTTCCCCATGCACTGTTCCCCATTAATGCTTTAGATGAACGCTTAAAAGGAAGCAAAGCTAGTGATTTTAATAAATCTTTCACATACTTAACTTGCAGTACTGATCCCAACCTTACACTTAAACCACCTAATGCCCTGTGAAGAAGGTTTTTAAATATCACCTTTAACATGCTGACCTTCTCCTCTTTCACATGATTATCTTGAATCATGTTGTAGATCTCAAGATACTCTAAACCAGCATTTAAGCACCAACTATTTCGGAAAAAAGTAAAAACTGAGTCAATGTCACATTCTAGCCACAATTTCTATTATGCCGCAAAACAAGCAAAACTTAGATCACACATAAAAATGGACAGTCGGACAAGCTTAAATAACCTGTAAATGCACAGTTTAAGAAACACAGATACCTTCTTTTTGGAAATAAACTATTTATCTAGCAAGATTTAAGAACAAAACTTTAGTTAGCATAAATTGCCTTAGATGCTTGACTTTGTAATCAAGGACTACTTGTGTGATTTTATACTGTCTCATGTCCTGCAGATTACAATGTGTTAACCAAGAATAATGACTAAAAAAATAATTAACCCCCTCCCCCCACCCCACCCCTAACCAAATAATAAAAAAAAAAAGCATCACAAGAAGAGAAGACGACAAAACAGTCACAAAAACATACCAAAAAGAACAGGGAGGCTTATACAACTAAGCAGCCAAACCAAGAGACACCAAATGGATAGGAAAGGATGTAGACCTTGTTCCCCAGCCTCTTAACTCAAGCATCCTTCTTGCATTAGGGATCCCAAATCTGGGCATGCTACTCCGGGTGAGGGTTCAACAGTGCTCAAGAGAAGGTATGAGAGTCTCCCATCCTGGCTCTGCTGGCTGCGCTCCTGCTAATACAACCTGGCATGCAGTTGGCCGCCTTCACCGCAAGGGCACACTGCTGACTCATGTTCAACTTGCTGCTCTGTCAGTCTTCGTCAGGGTAAGTCATTATTCCTGCCTGTCACAGGTAAGCTTTTTCCCTGCTGAAGTTTTCATGAGGACAGAAATTTCTACAGTAAGTAACATATCGCCCTAGTGTGACCTTTTCTTTATTAGTAAAACAATTTAAGGTAGGTTTTCCATCCATCATTGGCTTCTACAGTCCAGTAAGCCAAAGATGAACTCCAGAAAATTTAATTATTTTCTTTTGGAGCTAGATGTTTGACCAACATATGTGATAAGGGAAGTTCAGAGATACATTTTTTTAATCTTGGATTCAGTTTTTATCCTCCCTTCATCTCAGTTATGTCTCCTGAAGCTGTTGAAATGTTCAGCGGTAGCACAGACTTACGCACTGCAAAAAAAGAAATTAATTTTGTCCACAAATTACTACTGCAGTGGGGAATTTATGTGCTCCTCACCTCTTAAATTGTGGCCTGAATTCAACTTTACCTGTAGTAGACAAATTCAGAATAAACGAGGAAATTTTCAGAGGACTACACTTTTTTACTGCTCTATTTATAGAGAAGTATTTATCATTTTTTGTTAGGAACTTCAGCTTGTTTGGGCTATGAAGGAAACAATCCTGCCTAACATTTTGTCATCCAGCCTTCACAGTTCCGGTATGCAATATAATCTCCACACAGTCAGATCAGACGCCCTTTTCTGCTCTTGATCTAAGTATTAACTCTGAACTTCGCAAGAGAGAGCAATATGGACACTAATGTGCAAATAAGCTTCCTTCTAGAGTTAACACATGTTCTTCAATAATTTACTGACTTCCTTTGATATAAGGGGATAGTGCCAGAAGCATTAGGATGAGTTATGACAACGTTCCCTCTCATCTCAACATTTCTATTTCTACTATTCAAGCATGGGGTGAAGGGGGCGTCCTGGGGGAGTATCTGTATTGAGTAACAACTGAGGAAGGACAGTAGTACTCTTCCCCCCCAACTCCAAGACAAATTTGTCCCAAAATATTTAATATAACCTTAAGTTATCCTGGAAGCTCATCCGCTTCCAAGCAAAAACAAACACTGAGACCTAAGAGGCTGGCATAGTCTAAAGAGTTATCTCCTCCATCTTCACTCAGTCTGCACAGCCCCTCTTCAGATGCCCGTTCTTGAACAGACAAGTCTGACAAGAGTACAGCCTTGTTTATACAGGTCAGGTAGAAGGCACATCCCAAAATACCAAACTTCGACAGAACAGGTTACATTCTTCCATCTAAACACACCCACCGATGCTACCAACCACAGTTCAGCTGTCAGAAACTTCCGGTTACACTGAGTGACAGGTTTACCACACATGTTGTGTGGACACAAATCAAAATGACCACACTAATAACTAAATAGATATGTATTATTTATACCTACATTGTGTTTAACTACATACATGACAGTAATTTTCTTTTCCTGTAATAACTCAATACAAGTGAGCAAGACTTCCAGTAAGAAATCATTTTCACTTCCACTACAAAGCGCTTCCCTTCAAAAAAGACTTGGTTGCAATGAACACTGAAATAAAACAAATACACTTGCATTCATGCCCATGGTCACAGCTCTGCGTTTGCCCTGTAATACCAGGCATACCGATTCTCCACTAGTGGATGCAGTTGATTATTATAAAACGTAGCACTGTAGTCATGACCTGAAAATAAAGGGAATAAAATTGCACAGTAGCCAACAGTAAGTGGACACCACCTGTCATGCTAACAAGGCTCAGATGCTATAGCTACATCACTTCTGTGCTTCAAGAACACTATCATGTTACAGTTAAATAGAAATAATAATCTGTTTTAGAAGTGGTGCAAAATGAAAATTATTTTGGTAAATTTGTAATATAAACTCTTTCTTTTACAGATTTCAAGCACTGGTTTTCTTTACATATATCAATATATTATTAAATATTTAGTATAAAAATAACTGGTATATTAATACATATATTTTATTGAGATATATATTAAAATCAGATCTGCATACTGAGGAAGACCAAACATGTAACGCACCACACTTTCTTCTCTGAAGAACAAGAACACTGGAACCTTTTCTCCTCCCTTTTAAAATTAGAGTTACTTGCATTATTTTTTAAACAGAAAATAAATATTGCTTGGACTTTAAAAGAAAATTTACTGAGGACATATTGACAGGACACTAGAATCTTGTATTTTAAAAATAAACACTTTGCATATTGAGAAATACCTAAACATCATCTTACAGCATTTATCTGTGTGGAGTGGAGAGATTTAACTGTAGCAGCCTCGCTGCAGTCTCAGCTTTACTGAAGTGAATCAATTTCATGAGCGGTAGTATCAAACAAAAGGATTTCTGTAATACTTCAGATTCCAGAGCAAGAAGTCAAAGTGAAATACAGAAGCAAAACGTTAAACCTAACATGAATACGGTGAATTCTTAAAATAAGTGAGTAAACTCTTAAAGCATATATAGAGGGAATGACACAAAAAGCCACTGGCAGATCTTGAAAGCATTTGAGGGTCTAACTTGAAATGTTCAGCAGGCAATCAGTCGAACTTTTCAGGACTTCATATGATAAACCTTCATAAATGAACTGGAGTTATGTCATGGTTTAACCCCAGCAGGCAGTTTAAGTACCACACAGCCCCTTGCTCACTGCCCACCCACCGATGGGATGGGGAGAGATTTGGAAGGGTAAAAGTGCAAGAACTCATGGCTTGAGATAAAGACAGTTTAATATGGGGGAAAAAGGAGACGGAGAAAAAGAAAAAGCAAAACTCCCCAAAGAAAAACAAAACCAAGAAAAACAAGTGCTGCAAAAACTCCCCGTTGCTCACCAACAGCCGACCGATTGATCCCCAGCCAGTCCCTGAGCAATGGCAGTGCTGGCAAACCTTCCCTCCCCCTGAGTTTTTGTTGCTGAGCATGATGTCATATGGTACAGGGTATCCCTTCGGTCAGCTGGGGTCAGCTCTCCCAGCTGTGTCCCCTCCCAACTTCTTGTGCACCCCCAGATGACTTGCTAGCAGGGTAGCACGAGAAGAAGAAAAGGCCCTGACTCAGCATAAACACTGCTCAGCAACTACTGAAATATCAGTATGTTATCAACACCTTTTTCTTCACAAATCCAAAACACAGTACCATACAAGCTACTACGGAGAAAATTAACTCTATCCCATCCTAAACCAGCACAAGTTAATACCAGAACTCAGCTTGCAAGGTAGTATTCTGCTGCGTGCATACATGGGGTACAGCTTTACTCATCCTGAAGCACACATTTTTATGAGATTAACCCTCTCTGATTATTCTGAGATATTCAAAGATTATCAGAATTTAGTTAAATACCATATTTTCCTATCAGAGGAATGTTTTCTCTAATGTTCTCAGACCAGCTCTACCCACATCACAATCTGGACACCAGTTTATGCATTTCCAAGCCCCCACTACTGTAGCCTAGTAAGTAATTAAATGCAGAAACTTTTTACTCCATGACAGAAGTAGGAAGACTTTTTAAAACATACATGTATACATACATATATTTATGGAACCCTCTGAATGTACTTGTGCCCCATGAATTCAAGGATTTTTGAGATGACATTTCTTTTAGAAAGTTGCATTTATTTTTAGAATAGAATATAAATTTGCGTCATTTGGAATTGTATCAATTCATCAATAGGAAGGATACATATTAGATTGACTTCAGATTTACAATGTTTGTAAATATTTTCTAACAATAATACCTTGTGAGATAGAACGAGTTATGAATTTATAACCGGACCAACATTACAGTGAGTCAAGACCCAATTTACCTGGTATTTGTTAACAAATACATGAAATCTGAACATTATTCCAAGCTTGGATTGCAGAGATGGAAGATGCAAAGAGCCAAATCTTTGTGGATCTTCCTCTCTCCATCTCTTCCTCAAATGCCACTCCCCTATCACCCCCTCATCTTTCCAGTTCTTCCTTTCTGAATTCTTGCCACTGTTTCCCTCATCTCCAGTCACCTCACATTTATGCCCTAAGTCCTCTCCCTCTTCCATACTCTTCCTTCCCCTTCTTCAGATCCCATCCCAATTACATTCAGTTCAGACAAGCTCCTTCCACACACTGTCCAAACGTGAGTGGAACAATAAAAGCACAAAAGTCTGTCCTTGCTTTCAATCCTTATACCGGACAACACAGAGCTATGAGACTGCGTGAAATCCTCCTTAGCCTTCTCATGTCCAAAGCACACAGAATCCTCAGAGAACTAAAATGGGAAAGTTTCTTAAATCTCTACTGAACCTTTGCAAACATTTTTTTGAATGTTTTATATCGTAGCCAACTACAGGCAATGTCTCTTTTGACAGATAATGTCATACAAAAAACAAAAAGGGACAGCCAATAAAGGAAGGAGTATAATGAATACAGATTCCCTACCAGTTATCTCCAAGTACAGAAGTCATCCATGTCAAAGTTAAATCTGATGTACAGCATGCCGGTGCCAGAGCTTTTTTGTGAAAACACTTCAGGAAGTTGTGGGTTTTTTGTTTCTCCTTTTTTTTTTTTTTTAATAATGAACATTACAATGTTAATAAATACTCAGTAAAAAAACTCAAAGAAAACAAAACCTATACTGATTATTTGCTCTGGGATTGCACTTTGTTGTTCTCACTTTGGTTTTAAATCATCCAGAAGCAGATGTAGCAAAAAGCACTTCAATTTACACGTTTAAAGTTCAGCGAAGAGCTACACAACTAAAGACAAAAATAACTGCTAAGTTATCTCAACACTAGTCAGAACTCGCTCCCTACCTACCTCATCTCACATACAAAACACCAAGAATGCAAGAGAAGAGCACAGCAACTACCACAGCATTTTTAACAGCCTTTTTGTCCTGTACCATACAATGCACACAGAAAGAAACAAACCACAGAAGGAAACATACCTTGTCCACCCCCTTAAGATTTAAGGGAGACATTTGCTTACATTTAAAGGTATACATGCAGAAGCACAAAAACTACAACTCATCATTAGCTTGAAAGCACACTTGACACGCACAATCAAAAAACCAGAAAGACAGCCAGAACCCCGTAATTGTCTAAGTAACCTTCAGAGACAGTAACATAACCGAGAAGGCTAGTAATACCAAATTTGGACCTGAAACATGATATAAAACAGGGTGCTGACCTAGTTGCTAACATAAAGAGAACTAAATACCCAGTGTACTTGCGTATTTGTTCCACACAGTATGGTTGTACCAAAACTCAACCACAGCAGTGCCTTAATGGCCTAATTCACCAAAATTTAGGCAACTTCAGTTGTTGCTGGTTCTCTTGGCTTCATCAGTATCATGCTAGCAAAGCTATCCATAGTGCTTACATAACTGGACCACTCTTTTCAAGACAAGTGTATTAGAATACGTTACGCTGTTTAGTAAGTACTTTATAATTGCCATATTGATTCAGCAACAAACTTCAAGAGAAACCAGGCAGGTCTGCAACTGTACATCTACTGTCCTCAAAGAGAAACACAATTAAGAAAAACTCTTCTCTCAAATTACATTCTGAAAGATCACCTGTACTACATGCCATGGTACAATGCATTTAGGCAGTCTGACACCTAGCTGTATTGGGATTGAGTGGTGGGGTTTTGGGAGCGGGGGCGGGGCCGCAGGGGGGGTCCTGTGAGAAGCTGCCAGAAGCTCCCCCGGCTCCAAGCCGGACCCGCCTCTGGCCAAGGCCGAGCCCGT
>JAVKLA010000049.1:2685018-2700234 GCA_034782735.1 Sagittarius serpentarius
CCCACCTGCAGCCCGGGGAGGGCCCCACGCCGGAGCAGGTGGGTGCCCCCGAAGATGGCCGTGACTCCGTGGGGAAGGACCCACGCTGGAGCAGTTCATGAAGAATTGCAGCCTGGGGGAAGGACTCATGCTGGAGAAATTCATGGAGGACTGTCTCCGGTGGGAGGGACCCCACACTGGAGCCAGGGAATAGTGTGAGGAGTCCTCCCCCTGAGGAGAAGAAGCAGCAGAGACAACATGTAAGGAACTGACCCCAACCCACAGTCCCCGGCCCCCTGCGCTGGTGGTGGGGAGGGGGTAGAGAAAAATGCGAGTGGAGTTGAGGCAGGAAGGAGGGAGGGGGGGGGGAAGGTGTTTTAAGATTTGGTTTTATTTCTCATTAGCCTTGTTTTGATTTGATTGGTAGTAAGTTAAACTGATTTTGTTTCTTCCCAAGTTGAGTCTGTTTTTGCCCGTGATGGTAATCAGTGAGTGATCCCTCCCTGTCCTTGTCTCGACCCATGAGCTTTTCTTTATATTTTCTCTTCCTCACCCCACTGAGGGGTGGGGGGAGTGAGTGGCCTTGTGGTGCTTTGTTGCTGGCTGGGCTTAAACTACAACACTAGCGTAAGTTAAAATCCTGTCTATGCCTCTCCCTAAGTTTCTTTAGGTTTTGTATAGGCCCCAGAGGGGGTTCATAAACACCTGGATGAGGAAAAAGAATGTGTGGTGATAATCACAAGGGGACCTTCCTGGAGGACTTGGGCTCTAAACCCTATCCTGGAGATCAGCATCTACAACATGTCAGCACTTTCTCATGATAAAAGACCATTTCCTTTTTTCCTTAGGAATCTACAGTAAGCACGCAGTCACCTGGAAGAACCTCAACTTCAAATCCTCTCTCTGCATATGAATCTAAACCCGTGTTTTTGAAAGCATACTCATCACAGAATTTTCACAGGAGTAGAATTTTTCCAGTTGAGGCTACTTCATTAGGCATTGGAAAATCAACACTATCTTTCCCTCTGCATTATGTTGCTCAAGGATTAGAAGCTTCACTTCATTGTAAAACCAAGTTTCCATCCCTTCACCAATTGATACTTACATATTTTTATACAGAGTAAAACAGTTTCAACCACAGACAATGACAGAAGCCACTTTGCACAAATCTACTGTAGTTTAATGTAAGAACCTGGAAAGAAATAAGAATTGCCAATTCCAGCTCCTATACATACTCTTTTGGAGCCAAGCACAGGTGCTTCAGAAATTGAGAAACAAATGCTGCCAACAACTGAACACTGAAAGTAACACACTTAAATATACAGGTGAAATGCAGAGAGAGAAGGCTTTAGCCTTGACAAAGTATTAGAAAGGATAGTTTGATACACCTGAAATGCTGTGCTTTAAGTGGGTACAGCTGGAATAGTAAAAATGTCAGATCTACTTTCAGTGAAAACAGCAAGGTAAGTGTCATTGCATCTATTAGTTACTAAATCAAAGACATTCGGATTATGAATACTAAGAGCAGAAGAATACAACAGGGAGAGAGTGATGCAGGATGAAAGAGGATGAAACTACTTCCCATATAACTTTTGCTTGAAGGAGCAAGGTCTTGGGCATACTTTTTTGGCTTCTAAGCTTCACATTCAGCTTCAAACAAACCAACTCCACACACTTTTCAATGAAGACTGATTTCTCACATCTCCCCAACAATATGGGGAACAATAGGTAGAAAAGATTAGAAAGTAGAAGGGCATACTGTCAATAGGCTAAGTAATGTTTTGAGTAAAAAATATGAGAATGGCAAGTCTAAACTTTGCCATTTGAGAATATGAATTATTAAAAGGAAATATTTTCTTGCTTTATCAAAACATCAGCAAAATGACAGTGAAAGTCAACTTATGTTTTGTACAAAGACATTTTCACAGAACAGCACAAAATGACATGGGATGAAATCCTGATGAACATTTTTTTGACAGAAACAAAGCCATAACTATTATAACAAAACTAAGGTGTTAGGACTACTTACTGTACCTGAGGTATTCCACCAGTGGTGGAATAAACACTGTGCTCTTAAGAAAAAGTACAAGTAAGTTAATTGTAAGGAGTTTACCTCTCAAACAACACAAGCTAGCCCACAGTGACCGTATGACAGAAGAGTACATACAGGCAGTCACACCCTAACAAATTATACACTGTAAATTTACATTCCTAGCTTGCACCGAACACTAAAGTAAGAATTGTGTCCTTTGCTGTCTGCTGTAATTTTTTTTTTTTTAAGTATTGTAGTTTCTTGTTGGCTCCAGCCCAAACCTGCCAGAGTTGAAGATTCATCATTGCTGACTCAATAATAATATAGGGGGGGAGTGCTCATAAATACGAGAAGTTTAGAAGTACAACTTTAAAAAAAAAAAAAAAAGACAGGCTTTCAACATAATTGCATCAGATTTCAAGAAAACAAATGGGTAGCACTGAAAAGGGAAGAGACTACTTAAAGACTAAATGCATCCTCCCCATCAAAATATGAGTTTAGTTACTGTACCAGGCACAATGTAATTGAAGCAGCTACACACACTTAGGAATGCAGAAGCAAACTGCATAATCCAGTGAAGCACAAAGCACAGCAATTTCTTTGAAAAAATAAAAAATGCAATAGACAAGAATGATGACTAACAAGGCTCTGCCCAAGCATCTGATGGTAAAAACTGAGTTTTTATTGGAGAAGAAAAGGGTATGGAAATACCTTCTGGAATACTAAACAAGCAAACAACAGAATGACTACATTGACCCCAAATAATTGGCAGAATGTTACACCATGTGTATGCTATTTCTAGCTTTGCTGTTTCCAGTAACATAGGCTGTAAACATCATTTAGATACAGTCCAGCTAGAATTCCTATATGGTTATATATGGGAACACCAAATCAGCATACTTGAACTAAGTTTCCAAGCTCTTACCAGAAGTTACCATCTCAACATCAAACGAAATTGAAATTTGCAGAAGAATTTCAAACAAGATAGATTCCCCGCCCGCCGCCTCCCCCCCCCCCCCCATTCCTCAGGAATAGCAAATCAAAATAGTGCGGCAGAAAAAGAAAGAATATATTTTTAAATGGTTATTGAGATTAAATATGATTTTTTAAAATCCGACTTCACATTTTCATTTTGCCCTAAAATTATTTTCCTTGTGCTGTAAAATTGTTTACTCTTCAATTTTTTTGCCAATAATTTTCTCATTAATGATAAAAACCAAAGCTTTAAAATTACTTAATATTCATATGTATATCCAGTAACACCTCTTCACAATTAAAGAGCAAAAGAAAATATAAGTAGAAATGTACATGCTCATAATAGCAGTCACCTGGAAAAATATTTACTAGTTCAAGCTGTAAACAAATATTAAGACATACAAACAATGCTTAATACCCTACCCTACATTTCAAGGTGGGGGAAAAGTAAAGAAATTATTAAATCTTGTTTTGAGACAAATGTTAATGAATAAAAGTGTCAATCCATTTATAAAAATATAAGGTTCAGACAATTCGAAATGTCTATGGTTTATAACCTAAGTTTATTTAGTCCTGGATATATAGTCCCTTCACAGCCCTATCTAGCAGCTTCATTACACATAAGGAAGTCTGCCTTAAAATTACTCTACAATAAAGTTAAATATCATCAATTACAGGAAAAAAAAAAAGCTATTGCTGTATTACTATTTTAAGACTTAGATAAACTTCAAGGGGGATGGGATGGGACCCAACTGTCTTCCATTGTCATCAGTGCATTTTTTCCTCATCACAAAGCATACTGTTTTGCTCCATAAATTTCTGACCACACTGAGCTATGCGTAACATTTGAGATGATACAGAGTTGATCTTTGAAACGATACAGAAGCAATGAACTACTTAGCTGTTTTCTTTAAGAATTCAAATGGTAGGAAGATTTCCACACAAATAAGCTAAAAGCTCAAACCAATAAACTACACTGCTTATCCTAAAAAGACCCCTCTCTCCCTCCTCAAACGCACACACAAATCCCATATTCTACATCAGTAGGCACTTATGTCCATGAAGTTCACATAAAAACCAAACGCTTTCAGGAAGCGGCTGATATGTCAGGGTTATGAAACGGTCCTACATCATATGATGAAATTTTAGTCAGACAGGTCTATAGATATAAGGGCGGGGGTGGGAAGAGAACAACAAAAAACCCTACAACATTATGTCACCCTGGAAAATCCACTCAATAAAACAATCATTGAATTTGCTACAATATTATTCATAGATCTGCTACTGCTAATAACAGTTATAAAATGTATCAGTGGATTTTTGTCTTGTTTGCTATTGTTAACTGTAAATCAGAAGCATGAAGTGCCACTGGAAGCAAGCACTGGAAAAGAAAGAGCTACCAGACCTGTACCTTCAGAAAAAACAAGTTACTGTCACTTTGAAATATATATTCCTAGAGTATTCAAATCTCTTCAATCATATTCTAATTCTCTGCATCACCGCGAACGTGGATGAGAAAGAAACACACATCCAGATCAGTCTGAAAATCTCTGCTATATTCAAAAGAAAAGGTGTTTGCTACTGCGTCTAAAGAGGTAGTCAAGAACGTCTCCCTCAGGGAGAATCTCTCAAGGGGCATCACTGAAGCAGGCTGCAAGTAAATGAACAAGAGATACTCGTTTTTTCTGAAGACAGATGAGTTACTCAGAGGTACAACACATTTGGGAAGAGTTAATTACGTTTGATACATCGTGAAGAACACTACGACTGCAGAACACGGCAAAGACTAAGAATAATCCAGATCTTCAAACAGGCAATGCTGAATAGCAAGAACCGTTTGCATTCACCACAAGCATTCCCCTTGTGAACTGAGCCTGACCTCCTCACAGGACCAATGGCATCACAGAAGCTGCATGAAGTTAAGAAATAAAAGATACAGCCAAAAAGCCTTTTCTTTTTAAGAGCGTGGCTAACTTTGCAGAATAAACCATAATAATGAAGAAAAACAGCCAGCGTGGTGATCAGCTTGCCACAGTGTGTGGTGTTGAGGAACACGCTAGAAGCAGTCCATTAAGAACACAGCAAAATGAAACTGCAAGTGGGTCGAGGTCTGCTTGACCCTTGGAGCTTCTTTTTAGCACACCTGCTCCAAATATACACTTTCTCCACTAAATGTTATCGCCCAGAGAAAATAAGCGATGAACTTGTCCACTTTGTCCATAAAAGCATATATAGCAGAAAAATTATCCAAATCAAGTTCTGCTGTGATTTTTTTATGAAGATATTGTTACAAAATAGGCAGAGCTTACTAGAATATCAAACAGTCCAGGACACTGTTTTACTAAGCAACTGAAGAAACTGATACAACTCCACCTGAAGGCAGAATCAACCACAAAACAAGCTCTTGGGCTACCAACAAAATTTATCATGAGATATGCAAAAATCTATTTTGGGAGAATTTTAAAGGAGTGGAGGAAGCTATAAAGCTGAAAAGGAATATCATACTGTGTAAATGGCTTTTATTCGCTGGTGCAGTAAACACCAAAATCTTCCCTTAATGCTAGGCAGAGTAAACGGAAGAGAACTAACACCACAGTACGGGCTCTCCGCCTGACGGCAGCGCCATGGAAAGAGTCAGATCTGCCTGCACGACTGCTGCAGGCGGGCGGCACAACGGCACCCTGCGGAGCAGAGGGAAACCCGGCGGGGCTGCTTGCTCACTTACATCCCAAAACAATCCCGAGCTGGACTCGGTCAGCATCCCGGTCCTCAGTGGCGTCTCAGCAAGCCAAAGTAGTTTTGGCCACCTGCCCACTATCAATTTCCCTGCAACAGAAATGGCTCCTGTCACTCCCTGAGGAGTCAAGCACTGCAGGTAACTGCAAGCGCTACACCTACTCATTTCTCTGTCTGATCATAGTTTTTACAGCGGGCTTGAAAAGTTCTGCATCAAAGGTAATTTTCATCCCATTTTCAGTCTTCAGTCTAACAGTGACAAACATTTTCAAGATATATTTGTGATAAATGTGTAATACCTATACCGCAAAGATCTTTCCACACAGAGTGAAGGGACGCAATTATGCAACGAAATTCCAAGAATCTTCACATCAGACAATGCGGACAGAATTCCTTTCACAGACACCAAATACCTACACTGACTACATAGACATGGTATTTGTGCATTGACCATGTCAGTTTTAACAGGTAAGTGCATTTTTTGCCCCCTTGAATCTTATGTTTATGTAAAATACAATTCAGTTACCCAGAATTGCTAGTAACATATACCCGAGTACCAGAGATTTCTTTCACAGATTTGGTGGGTATCATGCAGGTATTAAGAAGGTCATCAACAAAATGAACTTAGATACTACATCTAAATTCTGTCTACTTCCAGCTTCTATTTACTGCTGTCAAATTAATGAACGTCTCTGCCTCAATAACAGATCAACTACAGAGGCGCAAGTTGTAAACCCGGATCAACCAATAGACTGATGAAAAGGATGATAAAATACAATGTGAATACAGATAACATTTAGTTTCTTAAGTGTATTTAGAGACTATTTTGATCAAATGATACATAAAAACCAAGCATAAAAATGTAAAAATACAGTCACCACTTAGAATATAATTATAACACCACCACTACTCACTGTTATACAAGTGCTACAGCTCTCTGCAGAAATTATTAAAAAACAAAGACACAAGCATCTCCAAATAGTATCTGTTATGATTCACCACCCTAGATGGTATCAGTAACTGATTTTTCTTTTTTTAAACCTACTGTATTTTCTAACATACTAACACAATGACAGCAGTACATTACTTAACACTGGAAGGGACAACAGTCCAAACAGTACATGTTAAATGATACTCTTTTTCTGGAAGGATTATTCATATGAAAATTAAGTATAGAGCAAATGTAAAGGATAACAAGAAGTAATGTAGAGTCAAGATCAAGACAGAGCTAGAGATGAAGAAACGTCAGCCATAAAAAGCCTCAAAAAAATGAGGACAAAATTTCCTCAAAGTTTTCATATCAATTACAGCTTGAAGTGAGAAAACCTCCAAATTAACATGAATAAGGTTAATCTCTTTTTGTAAACAATGCATTTGTTTTTAATCTGAATTTAACATACATTGCCCTGAGAAAGGATTCACTAAGTCTACTTTAACTGACCACAGCCTTGTATATAACACAGAATTTCATCAAATAGTATTCAAATAAATGATTGAGTACTATTTGATTAAGCAAAAGAACAGAGATTCTAATAAATAAACTACTCTTAAAAATCCTGAAATACTCAATATTTCTATAAAGTAAAACAAAATACTTTTAACTTCTGCAGAAACCCTGGAAGCCTTCTCTACCTCAAAGTACATTTACTTCAGAAGTCTTCTCTTGTTCTACTTTGCTTGCTCACACACTTTTTTGTGCATGTGAGGTGCTGTATTTTAAATAATGGTGGAAGACGCTGAGGAATGGCAATGGTCCTTTTACTACCACCTTCTTCAGACTCTCACTTAGGCATCTTCGCAGTCTCCACAAATTACCACTGAGTGCTGGTCCACAAACTCAGTGACCCACTTACTAAAGACTTTAACAGATTGTTGTTGTTAAATCTTGAGCATATGAAACTCTCAGATGCTCATTTAGCACTAAGAGCTACTGTATAGCTTTTGAACTGTAGTGGTTTATTTCAAAGACAGCATTATGTAAATCCTAAATGGAGCTACTAGCTAACCAAGTAACACTCAGTGTGAAGGTGACATTCAGTCCCACCATTTTAGAAAAGAGAAAACATGTTTATTTGAAAAAGCTTGTCTAACTTGCTGAATCAATCACCACTTCCAACCAACAAGAAAAGCTTCACGATCACTAAATACTGTATTGAACTCCTTCAGACAACAGGTAAGAAACTGGTCTTAAAAAGGGGGTAGAATTAAAGAGACTGTTTTCAACCTATACTTTTCTTTTAGCTAACCACCTCCAAAAACATACAGGTTACAGGATGCTCAAAGTATTGTAAAAGATCTTTTAAAGAATAGAATAGGAATAGAATAGAATAGGAATAGAATAGAATAGGAATAGAATAGAAAAGAATAGAATAGAAAAGAATAGAATAGAAAAGAATAGAATAGAAAAGAATAGAATAGAAAAGAATAGAAAAAAGAAAAAAGAAAAAGAACCTATGGGATTTTGGTTGTTCTTCACTCTCCCATTCTTAAGTAGCAGTCCCACACCTCTCCACCAATTTCTACTAATAAAGCAGAACTTGGTCTATCTGGCTCTGACAAAGAGGAAGAAACAGAGGAAGCACAAGAGTACATGCAAGGCACAATCTGTAACACTTGGTGGTCTTTTAGCTTTGTGGCCAAGATCACTAACGAACGGAAGGAACCACAGAGACTGAGAGGCACATGGGAATGGATGCTTCTTTCTCACTACAAGGAGAAGCAAGCAGTTAATGGATTAACCAAGAGCTGCAGAAAGGCACAGTCTGATAACCGTGTAACTGGGAGGCTATTAGAGTTTTCCTCCAGACGAAAACATACGTCAAACAACCTCTACCATGCCTGTAACCTGGAGGGAAATGCAAGTGTTGCATGCCATATAGTTAAAGGTTGAGGGGAATTCATGTGCTGCCTGGGAAGAACAGAAGAACAGGTAGGAGGAGAGGCACTACTGTCCAGGCCTCTATCCCAACAGCCTCTACTCACCTGCAAAATGGCTGAGGCTGCTCCTCCCGCAAGGCCATCTGGAGCATCAGCAGCAGTGGGACAAGTCCCACTGTGCAACCAGGAAAGTGGGGAGACCACCTACAAACAAAATGGAACAAAAACTAAAATTAAATTCAAAGAAGCTGAGATAGGTCAAGCTCACTGGATCCTAAATTCTAAGAAAATATGTTTGAAAATTTAAAGGAAATAAAATTATATATCCCAAGCTTAGAAACTGTCATCTAGTGTGTTTTTAATAAAATGGAAGATTTTATCCCAAAGAAATTCCTGGAAACATTCCAACTATAAACAGCTATACGAGGAATTCGGTTTAAATATGAACCAATCTCATGAACAACAGATACAAGTTAGCTACAAGAAACTGCATCCAATAAATTAAATCAGTATTTTATGAACTAACATTTCCACACCCATGTCAATCTACAGCAAAGCAATGATGCCTATGTAATTACTTAATGCCTTCTAGGACAAAACCAAAATAAAACCACACATGCTGCATCTGAAAAGAGTCAGGACTTGGGGGAAAGGCAAGTGACATTTGTTTATATAAATATTTTCCCCCCAATTTCCAAAATCCTATTATGCCAGAGGAAAATTACAGAAAGTTACACTGCACCACAAAGTGACATCCATTATGGCATACTATCACAATCTGGGCCTTGAGATCTATCAACATGAAGAAAAAAGAAAAAACCCACATTAAATTTCCAGTCTAAGCTCTATGAAAAGGAACACAGGAGTTTGTTTACACCATTTGGTTTAAACACAAAAAATTACAAACTCAACTACTTATCTTTTTTATCTGTGCTACAGTATAAACCTTCAACAGATGTATTGCCAATAACTACTGTTAATTAAACAAGTATACAAAGAGAGTATTTCCTTCCATGCAAAAGACAACTGGATGGAAACATCTCAATTACATTCTAAATTCTGTATTGAAAAATATTAGATAAAAACATCTTAATCACCCCGACAATCAATCTCACCCTAAATGTTTAAAATAATTAATAACATTGAAGACAGATGAGTTATTTGTTTAAAGGCTACAGTCATAAAACCAATCAGGTCTCATATTTATAGAGCTATTTAGAATTAACACAAAGGCATTTTTTGCATGAATAGTTTCCTGCAGTTTCAGAATTCCTGGAATGCAAATTCAGTTATGAAACAAATTAATCTTTTAAATGACTTAATTATGTCTCAGATCCAACAAACAGGCAACTGTAAAATACGAGAGAAATAGGAGGCAGAATAAAGGCATTTGTAACTGTACAACTTCAAATCTACTCCAGAAGAACAACTGCACTCTGGTAGTGGCAGCTACCTCTGTAAGGCAGGAACCCCAGTACACGTGTCAGCAGCTGGGCTGCTCTGGTTGGAGTGTTTCTCAAGTGCCTGGGTATACTCTATTTGAGATTTGCACATATTTTCATCAGAAAAAGTGAACATGAAACAGACTGTCAACAGCAAGAAACATCTTAGATTCAAATATTACTTCAAAAGGCTTGTTTCAGCCTTTCTAGAGCAGAAGGTTCATCTGTTTCTCCTATCTTGAGGTACATTGAGTAATTATTAATTTATATATAAAAAAGTGTATTCCTTGTGAACAGAAGTTCAGTCTTCACTGCAATTTATCAGGTTTGATTTAGCACTGAACCCTGTTCAGATATACTTTTTCTCCCATTTACTTGATTTTGCTAATTTCCTCTTATTTTGTCTACTCAGTGCATTAATCCCTTTTCACCTGAAGAGGTTTGCCCCATCTATCAGTGTTCCCAATGTTATACGTATCTGCTGCATATTCTTAGGAGACCAATGCAGTACTCTACACACTTGCCTATCACAGGATCCCTACCTTTTCTTCAGGCCTAGATAGTCCACGAAAGTTGCTTTCTTTTGCAAATGGAAACAGTTCACTTCTTGGAAATCATCTAGGTCAAGATAATTGTAACCAAAGGGTTTTGTTGTTGTTGTTGGGGGGTTTTTTTTGTGTTTTTTTTTGTGTGTGTGTTTTTTTTTTTTAAAGCAGCATTGGCCTATTCCATTCCAAAAAAAGTCTTAAAATAGCCTATTTATACTGTTTGCCACCCAGTCACTAGGTCTGCAAGCCCATTCTGCCCTTCAACTCCTGATTTCAAGCACATTTCAGCTGTATGTGTCTGTGGTTTTCTTTGAAACTCAACCACAAGTGTTATAGATATTTCCCAAAGTTTTAAAATAAGTAGTACATTGTGTTGAAAGACTATATAGGGGAAATAAACCCCAAAACAACAAAATAACATAGCATCAAAAGTCTCTGGTTTGGTCACAATTTCTAATGATGAAATGTAATTAACACTTTACCATTTCCCTTTGAAATCATATTTTGGTTGCTTCTAACTGGCACACTAAGCCCTTTAACCCAGAATTCTTTGTATTTCATCCCCAGGCTTTATTATTAAGGAGAAAAAACATCACATTTCAGCAATGTCAACTTGGATTTTTTCAAGGAAACGAGAAGAGAAGCAATACTGGCATTTACTGCCAGGGCTGAAAGCAAGCTGATCTTTTTTTATTCTAGTTTCCCAAGCTTATGTAATCTGCTAGCACCTCTACTTGGGAGCTTTTAAACTTGTTGCCAATTCTGTTCAAGAACAAGGAGCTTGAAATACAGGAAAAAACCCTCCTAAAAGGTAAAGGGGTAAGGAGGAGTAAAGCTGGTATATCTGATTACTGGCATTAAGCAGTGACCTGAGAGACAGAAAAGTAGAAAAAGGTGGGGTTTTGTTGTTGGGGTTGTGGGGTTTTGTTTTGTTTTTAATTCACAGCTGTTTTGCCTTTTAAAAATACTTGGCAGACAATCATCATATGTTTAGCTGTTAATGACATACCATGCATCTTTCTTTGCCTAGTGCAGGTGCCATGAAAGATACAGAAAGAGTCAGGAAATAAAACAGTACACAAGCTTGTGTAACAACGACCAGGAACTTTGTACCACCTAGATGCACTCAACTTGCATCCAGCTGAAGTATCTAAACTACGAACCCAATCTCCCCATGCTGACATAATGCTATGGACAGGCCTGCATATATGCTGAGGCAATTCAGACCTTTGGTGGCCTGGATCACCTTCCCCAGCCTCCCTATTAACCACAAAGTGATGACTCTGTGACTTTTGACACATTAAAAAAAGCGTAGAATGTATCAGAATTACACCTACCAGAAACTAATCTAATTCAAATAGCCCAGTAAAATGTTCAACCCTTTCAAAGAACAGGTGTACCACTGTATTGTACCACGTATAGTAGTACTCTGTTACTGTATAAAATGGGAAGAAGGTAAAATATTGTTCCACATTTGAGAAAAATGAGAACGAATACAGTACCAACAACAAACATGCAAAGTTTTTTGGGCTTTTCTTCAGACAGAGACATGGGGAAGTAGAGTATGATGCAAGGACAAAATACTCTAGAGAAAGGAAAAGTTTAACCTGTTGCTCTTTTTTTTTTTAACATTATGAGTAATTTTTATACTAAACCTATGTTTATACGCCACCAACCATGCCAAGGCTGAGAGTATGCTGCAGTGGTGCTAAACACTGTACAAAACCTTTGCTATGAAAAAGGTTGTCTTAAGTAGGCTAGAATTAGGGAGGAGAGATTTAGTCACAGTTGTATTTATTATTTATGAACTTTGTTTGTGCCAGAATTTGTACAGAGGAGTACAGGAGAAGGTAGAAGCTGCAGTGCAGAGGAGACATTGGTGGAGGGGTTGGGAGAGGCTGATCTGCACAGAGAGTTGAAGGGGAGTGAGAGGAGCTGGAGCTGTTCAACGAGCAGAGGGAAGAAACTCTCCATACTGGAAGCACCCACCATTAATTGTCAGTGGTTTAAACAGCTCCTACTGCTGTTTGAAGGGGCAGCTTTAAGCTCTTCGTGGCTCTTCTACAAAGCTGCTTTTTGAAGGCCTTTTACTTCAGGGACAGAAGCTCAAGTGCCCTCATTAACTCAAGCAGCAGCTTTGCAATCTCCAAATACTGCAACACAGACAAGTGCCAGATGATTACTTAACCGTATGCTTTAAAACTGTGACAGGACATGAAAAAAGGGAGCACAACTTGATTTGCACACCTTCCTCAATGAGGCTTTAGGGAAGACTAACTATTAAGGAACTATTTAGGAAACTATTGTGTTTAGAAAACTTCTCACAATAAAACATTATTTTCGTCCTGCTGATGTCCTCTTGTTAGAGCAAGCCAGCGTGACATGAAAAGCATTTTTAAAAATAGAAATACCGTACTTTTGCAAGATTTCCTTAGCTTTAAATTAGCTCCGTGAATTAAAGGATTAAGCACTTCATGGGGCAATGGAGATCAGTCTAAAAAGCTTTACGGTATCTTTCATCTTTTTGAATTTAAAGTAGCTATCATTATATTAACAGAAAGTTAGAGGTTTAGTCTACTGTGCAAGTCAGGGTTTTCATGCTGTTAAAATGCTAAATTCTATAGCACTTTCAGTGAACCAGAAAAACACCGAAAGATTGCTGAGGCAAAGCAAGACATTGATGGAAAGCAGTGGGGAGAGAGGTACAGAACCTCAAAAGCAGAATAAAGCAAGCTCTTGCTCTTACTCAGGAGAATTAATTTTGGATGCCAACATTTGTTGGACTTTTTCCTCCCCAAAAAGGTAAATGCATGCAGAGAATGTTTTCATCTGTATTTTCAAACATTCTGTTTTAAAGACCGGATTTCTTCAGACAAGACTTCATAGTTACTTCTACAGCTCTGAAGCAAGACAATAATGTCTCAATTGGACTCCGAAATTAAAACCTGGCCAGGATGAAGGGAGAGTATATGCTAATGAATGTTGTATACAAGGTGAGACACACTACCAAGAGCCATTTTCTTCCAGGTTAGAATGATGGTAGTATGAAAATCAAGCCATACTCCAAGGGTTAGTAATTATATCTTCCTCCTCTGAGGTTTGAGGGTAGAAGATTGCAATAACCTTTCAAAAATATGTGGTCAAAAAAGTCATTTGGAAAATTGTCATTTTCCTGCAATACCATGGTACTGTAACACCACTATTAAAGCTATCATTTATTGCAGAATGTATCATTAATATTTTTATATAATAGAACACTTGTAATTTGAAGACACTAAGATGGGAGCATACTAAGAAGATTAAATTCAAACATTGGGTTCATGATTATCATGAATTGGATGTTATTCCTATTAGTCTACAATTCTTTGAAAGCAGCAAAACCCTTGAGGCTTTATTTTTAAAGCAGTACTGACAGCAACAATTTATGTTACGTCTTTATGTTCAAAGAAGCAAAACGCATGATCCAGGCAGTGCTGTCCTATCTTACATGCCATTATGAGCCCACCCTGGAAAGCTTCCCCTGCAGTAAACACTGCATCTTTTTTCAGCCAAGCAATAGATATTACACATCCTCCTCCTCAAAGACTTACACAGAAGTTCACAGTTTTGTTTTGTTTTTAAAGAAAGAAAATTCATTTTTTCTTCCATAAAACAAAGTCAACAGTTTTGTGTCCAAGGCAGGGGTGTGCATCGCTAAAATATTACTATACAAGCAAAAGTTTTGTTTGGGGCAAACAACTTGCTTGCAGAGGTTGACAAGTAGTACTATTCTGTTTAAATCAGGAAGATAGAAATACAGAAGCTCCAATTTCAAACCTTAACAATTCAAGCCCCAGAGTTATACTTAAGTACTCCGTACATCTAATAAAAACCCCCTTCTATTTGGTGAAAAACTTCAAATAAAAATCACATTACAAGCTGTGACAAAGTTAACTTCTATTCTAAAAGGCCTATTTATAATTTTATTAAAAAAAAAAAAAGTTTTTAGGAAATTGCAGTGTCCTAGTTCACAGAGTCACAGAGTAGTTGAGGCAGGAGAGGACCTCTGCAGGTCATATGGTCCAACCTCCCTGCTCAAGCAGGTCTATCCTGAGCAGGCTGCCCAGGACCATGTCTAGATGGCTTTCAAGTATCTCTAAGGATGGAGACCCTACCACCTCTTTTCACAACCTGTGCCACTGCTCAGTCACCCTCACAGTGAAAAAGTGTTTCCTGATGCTCAGAGGGAACCTCCTGCGTTCCAGTTTGTGCTCAGTGATTCTTGTTCTGTCACTAGGCACCACTGAACAGAGCTTGGCTCAGTCGTCGTCTTTACACCCCTCCTTCAGGTATTTATACACACTGTAGAGATCCCCCCCGAGCCTTCTCTTCTCCAGGTTGAAGAGTGCCAGCTCTCTCAAGCCTTTCTTCACAGGAGAGATGCTCCAGTCATTAATCATCTTTGTGCCTTTTGTTGGACACCCTCTGGTATGTCCGTGTCTCTCTTGTACTGGGGAGCCCAGACCTGGACACAGTACTCCGAATATGGCCTTATCGGGTCTGAGCAATGGGGAAGGACCACCTCCCTTCACCTGCCGACAACGCACTTCTCAATGCAGCTCAGGATACCATTAGCCGCCTTTGCCGC
>JAVKLA010000049.1:2707715-2718243 GCA_034782735.1 Sagittarius serpentarius
CCTGTGCTGCTCGGGGGGAGTTGGTAAAGAATTTGGGAGTGAAGCTGTGCCCGGGAAGAAGGGGGGTGGGGGGAAGGCATTTTTAAGATTTGGATTTTATTTCTCATTACCCTACTCTGGTTTGATTGGAAATAAATTAAGTTCATTTTTCCCCAAACTGATTCTGTTTTGCCCCTGACAGTAATTGGTTAAGTGATCTCTCCCTGTCTTTATCTCGACCCACAAGCTTTTCGTTATATTCTCCCTCTCCTGTCCAGTCGAGGAGGGGGATTGAGAGAGCGGCTTTGGTGGGTACCTGGCGTCCAGCCAGGGTCAACCCACCACAGTAACCAAACAAGCGAGAAACAGACTGGAGAGGCGGACTGCAAGGTAAGTGAATAACCTGCTAGACTACCAGGCTTAAAAGCACAGTGGTCAGAGACCTGATGTCCAGCAGGTGACCTGTTACTAGCAGCGCTCCTCAGGCACCTTTACAGTGACTGGCACAGCTTGGCATCTTCCTGAAGCTGGACAATGGGACAGAACACACTTTCAGCAAGTCTGCAGATGACACCTAACTGGGAGGAGTGGCTGATAAACGGGAATTCATTCAGAGGGATCCTTACAGGCTGGAGAAACAAGCTGACACATTCAGTGAAGACAAAAGCACTGCTGCCGAGATGCTGGCTAGCTGGTCAGAAAGCAGCTTTGCAGAAGGCAACCTGGGGGCCCTGTAGCCCACCAACAGCTTGCACAGGAGTCAGCAGGGAGGCCTTGTGGCAACACAGGCTACCAGACACTAGGCTGCACGAGTAAGAGTTTACCCAACAGGTTGAAGAAAATTATTATTTCTCTCTACCTGCGACTGGGGATACTACGCTGGGCGTACAGTTTGAGGATCCTCAGTACAAGGTACTGACACATTGCAGCAAGTCCTAAAGAGCCACCAAGGTGAACGGGCTCGGAAGCCCACAACGCACAGGGAAAAGCAAACAGAAATTCTGTCGTTCAGCCTCAAGGAGGAGGCTGAAGTGGATCTAACTGCTGACTTGACTGCCTGACAGGCAGCTACAAAGAAGGCAGCACCCAACTCTTCTAAGAGGTGCCCAGCGGGAGGGTGAGCGCAGCAGGGTCACAAACCGCAGCAAGGGATGTTCCATTTAGACACAAGGAAAACATTCTTCATAGAAAGGGTGGTCAAACATTGGATCCAGCTGCCTGGAAAGCAGCCTACAACCATTACACTTGAAAATGTGTTACGTCAGTTACTTTCACTTACTTCTCAGCTCGAAACAATCTTCCTCTTTAGATGCCAGATTTCTCTTGAACAAATGTTCTTTCAGCCCGATGTGCTAGCCACAGTGGGCATTTCTGGTTTCTTATGAAGCTGGCTGCATGCTTCCTTGCAGAAAATTTCAGGTTTGGGCTTTTTTAAATTCATATTGCAGTACTATTTCTCATTGCATATCACTCACCAACTGTTTTATAGTGCCTTTTCTGAAAATCTGTTCATCTTTGATTCCAGAGGTTTTACTTAATTGACTGTTTGTCTTGTTCTCCCTCACTCCAAGTATAATATACATTTAAAACAATTTGTGATCTCGGAGGATTTTTTTCTCTTTCAGGTCCATGCATAATTTATAATAACCACCATTAGCTATAATCACCTAAAACCTATCAATTATTAGTCAGATAGCTATATTTTTCCCTGTGCACCCAGTGGAGTATCAGTAACTATGGTACGCCCACATCACATCATACACCATTTCATAGCTAATGTCTTTTGATCATCTCCATATGGGACATTTCACACATAAGTATAAGTTGCTCATCATATCCATATAGTTCCTTTGGGAAGGAAAATCAGCTGTTGCCAGAGCAGGGAAATACAGCTTTTCTGAAACATGTGGGAACAAGTGGAATGGGAAAGAGAAGCTGCACGGAAGCCTGGAAGAATATTACCACTACAATATTCTGAACAACTCAAGAGAGGGGTACGAAGACGGAAGAAAGTGATTAAGCAGACTTTTGGTGTTTTCTAAGAAGGGTGGGTTTAAAAAAAAAAAAAAAAAAAAAGAGAGAGAGAGAGGACCAGTCTCTGTCTTGCACTGATTCTGTTTGCTGCTTCTTCCAGCTGACTATCACACTCTCTGCTCCCAATTAGAAGCGGTAAGATGGCACGGGTGCTAACTAGATGTATCAGAGAACAATGCTGTTTCTAGCTAGAACTACCATGGGACATTCTTCTAGCAGCATTAGTGCAAGAGCTGAACTGTTTGCGAAAGGGAGACTCTGTAACTTGCAGTAAACTAAGCGCTCAGGGCACATATGCCAGCCTTTAGCACACCTTTTATTTGACACGCATAGCCAAAATGTTTCTTCTTCCAGGCATCTGGAAGTATATACAAGCTAAACGCTTATGACTTTTAATAGCTCCAAGATGATGCCAATAGTTTCTCAGTACTAATTTACTATTTTCTTTCCCGTTCCTGTAACCTCGCTAAAATGGAACTGTCCACTAAAATCAACTGCGGGATAACTCCATTTCTCTACAGAGTCCGGCAAGCCTGGCCCTTGAGCCTCCCCTGCCTGTGTTATTAGAGATACTAAAATACATGAGCACCCTCCAATCTTTATCAAGCTCCCCAGAGATACATAGTGTTTTTCAGACTAAGAAATTAGAGCAGAAAGAATAATTGTTTTTCAAAGGGCTCAGAAGGAAGCCTGCCACACTTACAGAAAACTTGATATTCTGGCTGTCTATGTTTGCTGGGCTACCAGATTACACTCCAAATATCCAGAGTTGAAGTTACGAAAGTCTGATCAAGCATTAACATGGTTTTAAGACATTAAGATGGTTTCAAGGCATTAAGGGTGAAAATCTATAACAACACAATAATGTTGCCAAAATTAACACTACCTTACAAAAGCTGATGACAATAAAAACAAGCAAAGTATTAAATTATGAATCATTGACTAGTTTTTTTAAGTAAAACACTATGAAGTCAATGTTTCCATGTAATTGGAGGTCAAGGAAAAGCTTGACATTCGCAAATATTACAAGATTAGTTTATATTCGTGCATATTAAAAAAAACACTAACAAAGCAAGTATCTCTCATCCTCCAGTGTTTCCAATTCCTGTTAAAGTACTGTTGAAAGATGCAAGGGATAGCAATTTTGTTTCATAGCAAACCTTCCTTCTATCCTGTAGAAAGGAACCATTTATCCTTGCATACCCAGGTGCCAAGGTAAATGCAGGTGATAATGCATTTGTAATCTATCTGTATCCCTGCTTTGTTCATAGCATCTTTTTTATTACCATGCAAATTTCAGCAAATAACATAAAAATTTCCCTCACTAAGCAAATTTCTTTGTCAGCATAGACTACCTTACTAACTCTGTTCAAGGCTTTCTGAAGGCTTCCATTCTGGTTACACAAATTTACCCCAACTCATTGCTTACTCAGAAGGGTGGCAAACACCATTCGATGCATGAGCTTTCTGCAACTTGCTTTTGTGATTACACTTGTAAAACTATAGCAGAGTTTACTTGTAAAACATGGCAGCTTTCACAGGTTACTGTGACCAGATTTTTTCGATGTACTATCATTACCTTCTAATACATTTTGAAAGTTATTAGGGAGCCAGAGGCAATCTTAGTGTAGAAACATGGCCAGGATGATTCCTGAAACCTTTCCACTAATTTTTAGTGCTGGCTTTAGCACAATAATCAGTCATGTACTTTCCACTGAAAATCAACACTGAAAAAGAGCTGTAATGTTGATGCTATATGTAAAACTAATCGTTTTCATCACACAGCATCGAGACGTCACCTGTTCTGCAAGGCTATACAGAGAACAGATACCAAATTTAAGTGGCATCGCTCATTCTTCTCATGTACAGATGGACCAGATAGGTAGCCATCACTATTTCACACTTCTCTTTCTCTGGCTACAAAAAAATGCACTATGGGATTTACAGATACGAGTATGCGAACATCAACATCTTTTTCTTTCTCAAGCCTATCATACCATCACCCAGAAATCTTAAAGATTTTAAAAGTGTGTTGGAATGAAACACATCATCCCAAACACATATCAGAGGCAAATCAATTAATGAACATATGTTTGCCTGCAACATCAAAAATGCTATACAGCCAAACAGCAGACATAACTTTGAAACACCTTTATTCCTTTTACAAGGAAAACATGCTCTTCCTCCTGATTTTGTCAGATAATCTTTGCTGAGGGTAAACTTTCTATTTTAATACACTTCCTAACATCATATTTGAGCTTTTCTATTCCAGAAACATGCTGGAGATTGAAAAACCCGCCACTCTGAAGCCTCTCAGATTCACAGTGCCCTTCACACCCCCATTACTTGGAAAAACTATTCTTAGCTACTCTCATCTTCGAGAGTTTAGGATGTGTCCCTAGAGTAATACAGAAAGTTTCCTAGGAAGCCTCAGGAACAGACACATTTTCATCTAGAATCAATCATTTTTTTCCAGAACAATCACTATATATTGTTTAGAAATTTTATGGGAGGGGAGGAAGTGTTACTTACCAGTAGTCCTGTTCATTGCAGTCTTCCTCTTCCTCCAGCCTACAACAGAGTCCTTACACTAAGCGTTACGGCTCCCACCTATCAGGAAGCAAAAGAATTGTCAGTCAAGGTCATTAAGGAAGTACCAGCCTGTGCACTTCCATCTTGGTTACATTTCCATAGCATGGAGACCTAAACTGCATGTGAGAATCTAGAAAAACTTCATCACCAAACTGTACCAAAGAAGAAATAAAAAGGAAAGCAGTTGCTTGAGGCATTAGGAGGCTGGAGAGAAGCGATGGCTTGTTGATGATTTCTCTCTCTCCCCTGCCACACATTTCTTAAATAGGAGCCTCTGCTAAAAGAATCAGAAAGAAAAGAAAGGCTGCTATAAACAGTTACCAGAGGCCAAATGCGTGCTCAAGGCATGCATCCAAATCTGTGCAGTCTAAACACTAGGAGAACAGCTGAAACTTAATGGGGCATAGCAAGTTACACAGGAATAGGACTTTGTTTCTATTATAGACACTTAACTGTTTCTGCTACGGTAAGATGATGTGCTACTAGGTGAAAAAACTTCAACTATCTGCAGTATTTAGCTATACTGGCTACTGTCCTTTGAAGACAACAGATACGAAAGGACTTATGTTTCTCTATTAAGGCAACTTCCAGAGGAAAGACTGTACAAAGAGTTGATGCATATAATCCATCTTAAACTATTCTGTCTGTACCTGTGTATCAATAAATTCTTTAATTGAATTATATGCACATAACTTTTAAGAGTTTGTGGACAAGCATGTTATACTTACCTATTCCTTTTGTTGGAATTTATGAAAGTGTCTGCCAAATGAATCTAATCTTTGTACAGACGGGAAAAAATTACCTATTCTCAGAAGTCTTTGAAGAGGAAGAATGTAAAATGTATTGACTAGTGCAAAACAGTGTTTTTAGGAACTGTGTGAGCTGATGTAAGACAATTTACCTGTCTAAAATGAGGACACCTGACAAAGTTGTCATAAGATTTCATGCCTCTAACATGTTTTTTCCAAGTATTACAACTGCTTTATCAAAAAACTGTGGTTTTTATTTTGAGGTAAAAGTGACAGGCATCTCAGCTGCCAAACTTCTTGGCATTATCACATTTGAAACTCAATCTCTGTGGAACTCAAAGGTATAGAAAGCTTAGATACAGACAAGAGGTTGATGTGATGATACATAAGGTGATGAGAGAAAACAAGAATGAGCTCATCTTTCTATTTGAGGTTCACCTTTTCCTGGTGCTAACTTTCTTCATAAGAAAGTTTCTCTACATAAAGTTTCTGAAATAGTTTCTTTTAGGAGCTGAGATTCAAAAATAACCCACTGATCTCACAAATGATATCAAATTTTCAAGGACAGTCACATATTACTATCATTCACAGAAACTATTCTATAAAGCCAGAAAGCTCAAAAAAATTAGCTTTTTCTATTTTAGCTCTGTACAGCATGTTACATGTAGTGTAAGCAACCAGCAACTACAGGTATTCAAGAAAGGGGGGAAATGAGAAATATTAGTACATGAGAAAAATTGTCATTATTTGACAAAATAAATCGAACCACAGAAAACATCCTATGTGCCAAATAAAGAATCTAGAGATAAGGACAGCATGTCAGTGAAGCGATACCTGTTTGAATTACTGACACCCCAGCGAGCTCACTAAAGGTGAGCACAGCCCAGACAATGCCACACTAAGCTGAGAATTTAGAAGGAATGGAGTCGCTTCTTTACAAGTTGCCAAGGACTAGTCCTGGAGGGTATTCTCACAGAGGTAACTCAAAACATTACATTTTAATTTCTCTGCAAAAATGGAGTCAGATCTCTGCATTCAGGCATCTGTATGTTTCAGACACTGCTTAAAAAAACCCCAAAATTATGGTAACACAGTTACCAACAAAATACAAGCTGAGAAAAGAAACCATGGCAAAGGAACATTAAGAAGTATATTAAATGGGGAAGGAAACAAGCATTTAGTTTGTGTAAGACCAGAATAAAAACAGAAGCAGTAGCCATTCTTCCTGCCGTTCAAAAACACCCACCACCGCTAAGAAAATAGAGAACCTTTCCACATGGAATTAGCCAGGACAACTGAACGGGAGTTGAAGGTTCCTGGTTTGAAGCCAGAAGTTTAATACCTCCAAAACTTCGAGGCTGAATAAAACATTTCTCATTAAGCATGAAGCCCAGCAGCTTAAAAAAAAAAAAATAATAAAAATGCTCCAGGGCACTAAAGATTTAACCTGCACTATTTGTTCAAAAAACCTTGGGCCAGTTGGTACTATATGAGAAACACTGGAAAAGTGCTCAAAACACCTTCAGGCAAACACCTAACCAACACTCGTAACAGTCGCTTGAAATGCTACTCCATTCTCTCCCCGCCCTCAGCCAATATACACTTATTTACAATAACTGAATGAGTGTTTCTTCACACAGATGTGTTGACCCAGGAAAACAAGCTTGTAAGTGGGAAATACTGTGGTTCTTCACCCTGACAGACTGCACCTTGCCACTGCTCAGTATCTATCTTATCAAAAGCTCTCTGAACGCATTTGTAAACCATCAGGCTGCCAAAAGCCCTTCAACAGGTATTTAACACTACAATGACTTCCCAGTATGGCGATATCACTTGCTTCTGTTAGATGTCATGTCTCTGTCAAAATCAAAAGAAGAAAGAGCCCTTAAGTTCCCAATCCACAGCTGGCCTTTCTGCCTCAGAGAATTAATACCCTTCACATCGCTCAGTCGTATCCTCTGTACTTTCCCTGTCACTGATTCATCTCATCATCCAGAAAGACAATTTTCCTTAAGAAGAGTGACGCTTTCCTCCTCCATTTGCGGTGAAAGGCATTCTTCTCAACTGCTCTCGAGCAGCACAAGCATCTTGCAGCCTTCTCATGACTGTCTTATTCTTACCTAGTACCACAGCTACAGAGTTAGGGTTTTTCTTAACGACTGCCTCCTTCACCTTCTCCCTTTTCTTCTTCTCAAAACTGCACATAACTTACACACCTTTTCTCAGTTATCCTCTTCAGTCACGTTACTAACACCTCTTCTGTTACTTCCATTCCTAGACCTTTCTGCGCACCACACCAGCCACCATCACACCTCTGCCTTTCCTCCGATTCTCACCCGGGCCTTAAGCTGCCAATTTATCATCTATTTAGTTTCTCTCCTCTGTTCTCATATCTAGAAAAATTGAATTCTTGGCCATGCCACTGCCTGTTTCTTTCTTTAATCAAAGTTCCCACTAACTGGCATAACTGCATTTCTTACTTTCCCGTTTCAGTTTTCAGCCCCTTTGCGCAATGTTAACAAGAAGGCTATACACACATTGACGCTTGTCTAGTATCACTCTACATCTTGAATGAAGGCATTTCTGTAGAGTTGTTTCCAGACAGAAGCATTGCATAAAAGTGAACTTTTGTGAAGCAGCATTTGCCTCTCAATATTCAAACAGAAGGTCTTAAGTTTTCTGTTCTTTGAATTTTGCTTTCTCATAGCTACATTCTGGTTTAAAATTAACTTGGAGTGAAGGAAGCCCCTTAGAGACTTAACCTCCAAAATACTACCATGAGACAGCATCTCATTTACTTCAGTCCTCACTGGAGTTAACACAGGTTTCCATCCACATTTAATTAAAAAAACCCAAACAAACAACTGCCTGAGAAAGCCTATTTGCTTCTCAAGGTTCTCTATAACTACATCAGTAACTACAACATGGAGGAGTTTTACCAGGAATGACACCACCAGAAGAGCCTGAACTGAGTAAAATGCTATCGAGGATGTTCAATAGCTCTGCAGCAGAGAGGACAACTAGTATTTTAGAAAGCATTTTTGCTTTTGTTAATGCAAGCAAAGTTTATAAGATAGGCAGCAGTGCTTTGCTTAACATACAGTAACTCAAGCCATCAAGAATCATGTTTGAAAACACTGAAAGGAAATAATGATTCCAGCCTCTACTGATAGAAAGCCCACTACATGCAGCTATCAAAAAAAAGAGAGAAGAAAAAAGAAAAAAAAAAAGTGCACAAAAGCTCCGTGTCTTACTGGGATACAATCATCAGGGGACTAAGCAAAACTTCCACAAAACTTTTCAGTCAATGAGTTGAACATCTAACACCTAAAGCTACTCAAAATTAAGCATCTGAAGATGTTTGGAGTCAACAGAATTCATTAATGAAAAAGTGTATTAGATATTCGGGGTGGGACAGGACGAATTCAGAGGCAAACAAAACCCAAAGCATTTGAAAATGCCTGTATAAATTTTTCTAGGAAATTACCACCAGAACAATTTCTCTAAATTGCCACAAGGACAATTTCTCTAAATTGCCACAAGGACAATTTCTCTAAAAGAAGTCAATAATAAATCAGATTTTTCAAAAAGGGTTCTCTTGGGGTTAGGAAAAAGAAGAAAAATATTTTTTAATTTAGAGCAACAGTATTAGTTATTGCAGTACTGTACAGAACAAACATACTAAGAGAGTAGAAATCAAGGATGGATAATACTGGTCAAATTTTAAATTTTCAATACTTCCAGTAAGGCCAAGGACACAAATATGCTATCTAAACCATATTAATATTACCTTGTCTTAACAAGCTAGCACTTACCAGGTAAGCTGTGACAAGAAAAGACAGGATGCTTACTCTCTCCCAAATGCAAATTCCAACTAAACTTACGAATTTTAATTTGCATTTGCAGTGAGCTAGGCATGTGGACAAGAGCAGCTACAATTTATTCAGCTGACACTCACCTAGCTACTATCAGATCACATAACCCCACATCTTAAAAAGACAAAAGTAAATCTGATTACAGAAGGATTCAAAATGGTTTAACAAACACTCACCATCGTTAGCAAATAATCAGCAAGACTTAAGTGCACATCTAAGACACTTTCATACACGCTTCCACAGATACTTCATGAAACAATTCCCTCCTCTGCTAGAAAAGCTATGCTTTAAGATCATACGTGCATAAGTAGAGCAGCTGCTGAGAAATATTCTTGCTGTGAAAGGAACAGGAGAATATGCTGCAAGGAAGAAAGCCAGCCAAGACAGCCAGCAGCCTAGGGAAAGTAATTTCTTGGATTATCTCAAAGAAATGGACAATTAGAGATCCAAGACAAGAGAAAGGAAGAATTAAAGACAGGATGATTAACTTAACACCATTCAACTTGAAAAGCAAACATACATTTTCATCTGAACACTGCAGTCCTATTACAGGACTGCTAAAATTAAAAGATCATAGACAATTTTTTTTTTCAGTTCATTTAGTACACTTACCAGCATTTGCTGTATAGAGAATTTCATTGATGGGTCAGTTGTACTTCCTCTCTAAAGTGCTTTGAGGGGAGCTCAAGTGCATCCTCTTCCTCAATCTTTGAAGTGTTTACCTGTACCACCAGCTTTGAAAGTAAAAGGCAACAGGCAGGCAATGCAGAGACAGGAATGCGGCTGAATACAATATTATATTACTCCAAAAATATTTTAATGCTGCTCTTCAACTCTTACAGGGACACAAAGTCCTTTTTCTTTTTTTTTCGCTTTTTTTTTTTTTTTTAAGACAGAGCCTTTAGATACTATTTAAAATATACTATTTAAAATTGACATTTTGGAATTAAGTCAGCAATATATCAGTTTACAAGAATATAAGAACAGATAATCTGAAATCATATACATTATATACACAAGTACAGAAAACAAAGAGGATTCTTAATGAATAAAATTATTGGTGTGCTATAACAAAAAGCAATTGGAGAACTCCCAATATTAAAACAAACAGAATCACTGTTGGATACTAAGAACTAATGGGAGCACATTATAACAGGAATGTTGATGAGTGTGGAATTATGAAAAATTATGTCTGTATAAGCATGTCAGAGTAAAAAGAATTCAAACAGTGGCGGAAGTACTACAGGTAAAGACTAAAACTGGCAAAGATTTGTCCACAATGCGGGGGGTGGATGGGGC
>JAVKLA010000049.1:2718343-2776519 GCA_034782735.1 Sagittarius serpentarius
TTTTAGCACTATTTTCCTTTGCCAGGTTGCGCATTCATACCATGCCAGATTCCATCATGTGTTTGTTTTGTTTTGTTTAAATTATTGGGCTGGATATGCTTACTATCTCAAACACTAGAAGTATTTTCTTTAGTTGTCTGATTAAATGCAGTGAAGCAGGAAATACAGTAATCTAGACTCAGCATTTCTATTAAATTTCATAGAATCATAAATATTTTAGATTAGAAGGGACCTCTGAAGGTTGTCTAGTTCAACGCTCTGCTCCAAGGGACTTGTCCAGCCCACTCTCATGGTAACAAACGAATAAATTAAAAAGAAAATCCAGTTTCCCCAATTCCAACTTGTGTTTGCTGCTTCTTGTCCCTGTCTTGTCCCGTCACAGTGCACCTCCAAGAAAGGTCTGGCTCGGTCTTCTCTGTGTCCTCGGTCAGGCAGTTGTAGATGGCAGTAAGGTCTCCCCTTCCCCTTTTCTTCTCCAGGCTGGCAAAGGCCAGCTCTCGCGGCCTCTCTTGGCAGGTCGTGGTGTTCTTGGTATGTCTAGCTCCTTTACTAGCTTGGTGGCCGACTGCTAGACTTGCTCTTTAAGACATTTCTTAGAAATTCATGAAAGCAATTTTGTAAAGGTTGTTTTTTGGTTTTTGGGGGGTTTTTTGTTGGTTTTGTTTGGGTTTTTTTTTTAGTTTGGGGTATGTATAGCCTTACAAGTTTGCTAGGAGAAACAATAAAATACTAAACAGTAATCTGAAATGAATTGAGATTTTTTATGCAACTCTTCAGATGATGACTGCTAATTTCCATTCATTAGGTTTATTTAAAACCAGATCATGAAGTAATATTAGTAGTATTTTTTGACTCTGCTACCCCTCAGTAATGCTGGCACATGTTTTCAGTGAAGAAGAATGGCGGTGGAGTGGTGGGGTACTCTGACAGCAGCTTTAATGACTGTCAGTATAAAATGAAGAGTTTTCTTCCATCTTTCTGAAAAACATTTGCTGTTTTTAAGATATAATACCTTCTGTTAAGTAACCCTCCAGAAATGTTGTGTCTGGGGATTTTGGTTTGGTTTGGTATGAGGTATGTTCTTGCCTTGTAACTAATTCAGTCATCTGCTGAAATTAAAATTTTACAAAAATATTACTTTAAGGCAAAGACTAAGCATGAGGATTAAAAGCTAAAGTTAATTTGGGGAAAAAACTCCACAAAATTATTTTCTGTGATTTATGAAGAAATATCTTCTCAATCTGAACTGCAGTGTACAATAGACAATTTTAAAGCATATAGTAATAAACTAAAAAAAAAAAAGCAACAATCACCCAGCAGAGTAATTTATTCACATTGTGGCATACATTGAGGGCCTACCTACAGAGAATTCCTCGGGAGAAATCCTAACCTTACTGAAAAAAACCCACCGGTATGACCTTACGTAACTTTCAATTTTTTTTCCCCTGTTTTTAAAAGGTAGTAATTTATATCTTAAGTCGTGAGCGTAAATTTAATTGTATCAGAGAATATGCATATGTTTTTCCATTGGGTTATTTTTACAAAACATACAGATGTACTACAGCACCAGGTGATAACTGATTGTCATAGACAACCGGACATCTGGTGTTAATGCCGTTGTCTCGGTTTATAAAATACTGATCAGTTATTTTACAGGTAAATGACAAGGAAAGAAAAAAGTGCAATCTTCATAAAAATATAAAGAAATACATACTATATTGTAATTTTCAGGGATTTTTGTAACTTAAAGATAGTGACTGTAATAAGTACAAATGGAAAGAAATGGTGATTTTTGTACACGGTATTTCCCAAGAATAAATGCAAAGTACTTAAATGCTATTTGTCCTCTGTTAAATAAAGTAATACAGACTATTGCAAAAAATCCCTGTAAGAAGTTGTTCAGGAGACTATGGGGGACAAGAATGTATACTTTAACTACAGTATTGAACTAATTACACAACAGTGGGGTTTTTATGTACATAAAAGGCAAACATGACACAGAGATAAATAGTTCTATATCTACTTGTGTTTTATATTAGAGTAATGTTTAAAGTTCAGTGATGAGGCAAAATGCATATTTCTAAAACTATTTTAGGTATTTTTCACAGTTCCAGTTATTTACTAACACATACATAACATAAATGATCAGTAAAACAGAGTCCTTAAGTTGTCTGAGAGTTTCTTGGATGTTCTTTTTATTCAGTCGTTTGGCCAAATCACTGTTACATCAGGTTGGTACTTTAGACTTTGTGTCTGGTTGAATGATACGAGCTTTAGGTGATCAAGGCTATTGCCATTCAGGAACTGTACTGAACTGATCCCTTCAGAACACTAGCGCATGTTTTCTGGGCTTGAAAATGAGACAAGTTGCAGATGTGTGTTTATATGCTCGGCAAATGAAGTCTTTGAAGACTATACAATACATAATTCACATAATGCAAAAGCATTTAGAAATCTGCTGGTCGAATCATCATAGTTGTGGCTTTGAGAGAGTATCCCGAGCCTTTCCAGTAGTACCACTTGATACCGTTGAACTTGTTGTTGTTCTGTCGTAATGGGTAATACATTCCATTGAGGTTAGAAGGACCACATGCATCAAACCACCATCCTGCAAGACAGAAAACAAAGGAAAACATCAGCAGAGGTAATTTTCAAAATAGTATATAAGGACGCTTTGTTGTCCTGAAATGAGAGAGAAATCTAAACGCAGGTTTTCATTCTTATGATTTGGAAGTGTCAGTACAAAATACTTGCCTCAAACTGAGAAAAGAAAGGTATTTATTTATTAACTACATATTCTTGAAGCTTATGTAATACATTGTAGTTTAAAATTGAGAAGGGAAGGTGTTCAATCAAGCTTAATTTATAATCGCTATCAAACATTATTGTTGGCAGTCTGAAGGCATAACTCGGCTTGTACTATTATGATATTGAGTCGCCTTTGGGTTTTATCTGCTCTTTGGTAAATTCCTGTTCTTCACAGCTTTGAACTCCTTTCTTAACTGAATTAATCCTCGAAGAAGAATTATCTGTTTCAGTTCTCTGTGCAGATCAGTTCAAAACCTCTCTGCTGAAACCTGGGAAGAAGGAAAAGGAGAAAAAAAGCCGCCCAAACTTGTTTTGTATCCTTATGGCCCTGACCTGTTAGTGGGTCATAAGGAAAATTTATTTTCATTAATAAGATAATATTTTTATACTTCTGTTATGATGGCGATAATGTGTGTGTTGTGTTTTGCAGGGCAGTAATCCAATTATCCTTTTGGATAAACTGAAGCTGTCTTTTGTCTTGGAACTTGCGCTATAGGGAAATGAACCATTGCTTAAGAGATAACAGGAAGAGAAGTCAAATTTACAAAGTAGTTGTTTACATTTCAGAATGTGGAATTCTAGACTGACAAATTATGGAATGGCTTGTGTGGTTCCACATAAAAATATCACCTAAAACTCCAACAGCTAGTGAACAATCATTAGGAAAACGTAGATATCTCGTCCATGTGGTGTATCTTTGCCATTTCACAATTATATTGAAATACGGAATTAAATACTTGTACCCTTCTGTGGCATGTACTGTATACAGCAGCTTTGGAGGGTTCTCTTCTGCTCTGGATAGTCAGGGAAAGAGTTTGTGCCTAAAGAATCAGGAGCCATTTCACTGATGAACTGACTCTCTACTAAAACAGCTTTTTTGGGGGGAATGAAGTGTTTTGATAGCTGAATGTTATCCTGTTCCTTGGAAGAAGAATCTGCTGTCTCTCTGATTAGTTCCACAATTACAGACCTTCTTGTACCCCAACGTTAGAGACTTTTTTCCCTCCAGTTTTAACTTCCCATGTTTTACTTTAACCGACTTTGTCAAATGATAAAATACCTCATTTGCAGTCACCGTACTAGTGTTCCTATCTGTGAATTTTGGACTTCTTCAATAGTCAAAATTTACTAAGGCAAAATTATCACTATTTATCTCGTAGACAATTTCAGTGCCAATAAAAATAGGAAGACTGAGGGAAAAAAAAAACATTCCTACCTCCTGTTAGCATTTGTGAACATTTGCAAATACATTTGTCATTGTCTGCATCCTTTGTGCTAAAATCATTTCCTGGTTGGCTTATACTACTTATTTTGCCCGCTGTCCCAGTAAGTCCTTTAAGGTAAATCCTGTAGGAGGGAGGAATGGAAAAACAATTATTACGGGGAAGTTAACGGTAGCTGATCTGCAAAATAATGATGGAATAGTTTGCAATAAATATCCTGTTCAAATAGTTGAGTTCTCTTCTGGCCAATGTACTGTACTTTGTTGTAAGCTGTTTTGCAGCATGTTTTCATATGAGCAGAAATGGTCAGCATGATATTCTAATGAACAGCCTCCACGTTTGTAGAGATGACTGTTTTCCTCATGTCACATAAGAAAATGAGAGCAGGTTGATAATAACTCCTGGAATCTTTCATATAGAGCATGCGTTTCTTAACACTGTAAGTACATTGTGTGCAATTATTTTCTTAATCAAGTTCAAAAGTGTAAACCAAAACTTTTTTGATTGTTAGCAAGACATGGCAACGTAGCATTACAACTTCGCATCTGTGAGAGAAAACAGCATTACCTGGACTACTAATTACCAACTAGTAACTGATATTTTAGGAGTTTCTCAATATTTCCCTTCCCATTTTCCTTATATACTCTTCCTTTTCACATCCTTCATAGATTTATTAGTGTTAAATCATCACAGGTATTTTAAGTTCGCCTCAATTCCCTGGTAAGGTGAGCTTTCGGTGAGGCTGCCGCTGTTCGGATCTGCTTACACAGGCGCAGGTGCAGCCTCAGTGGGGAGGGACACAGGGCACCGAAGTAGGGCAGCGATTACACAGCTGTTACTGCGTTACCTTGAATTGGAAGGACCTGAACCCTCTGCTCCCACTGTTATCTCTTTGGTGATTGCATTTCTGTGTCTAATAGCTCGTCCTTCTCAGAGGTATTCTATTTGTTTAAGGAGGAGATCTGACTCTGTGAGGAGAATTAGTATGTCCCCGGATCAGTCTTCATCTTGCATGTAATTCTCTGCTTATGATAGCAGTTGTCTTTGGTAGCTTAACAGATTATTTTAAGCCATTTTATATTCCCTATTTGAAAATATTAAAAGTGAATGAATTTTTATTCATTTAGGTTTCAAAAGAACAGCTCGTTACGGATTTTCTCAAAAATCTCTTTCAAAAAGTTGAATATTCTGTTCTATCCTAAGGTGAGTTCAAAATTCTGGAAGCCAATTTCTAACACAAATGGTATCAAAGGTTCCAAGTATAATGTATGAGCCTAGGCTTGATTTTCAAATACCATTTGAAATCTAATGTAAGCAGAATATGATTCATTTATTATTCATATTCATATTATTATTATTCAGGTTTTAAAAGTACGACTTAGTATAACAGAAGATGAGAGGTTCTGACTGGAAATCAGGAAAACCTTTTCCACCACGAGGACAGACAGGCAGTGGAACAGGCTGTGCCACCTCCGCCTTTGGAGGTTATCGAGACCCAACTGGATAAAGCCCTCAGCAACCTGGTCTGACCTTTCAGCTTTAAGATCAGGAAGTCTGACTCAAACAAAGTGCATTCTGATCTCAATTTTTCTATGAATATATGAAATTCCCGTTTTATGGCTCAACTCATAATCTTTCCAGCATTCAGAATATATTAATGTTTTTAATGTAATGGAAGATGCTCTTAATTGAATACTTTCTTAGGTTTATTCTTTTTCATAATGTTTAATATAGTCTTTAAACCACTGCATTTTATGATGCATTCCATGTTTGGTTGCACATTAAAATAAAGTATCTATTTACAGACAGCCATCTTAGTTTTCAGTAATTATTTTTTAATATCGTAAAAGGACAAGGGTAATGACCCATTTTGCAAAGGTTGCCTTTATAAGTATTTTAAAGCATTACTTTAAAAAAAAATCTCTGCTGTAGATTCTGACTGTTTCCAGATGAAAAAATATTTGCTTTGGAGTTGAGACAACTGTATATTACTAAGGCATTAAGATCTAACATTTGAGGTGGGGGTGAGATGCTGATAGTTTTGGATTGCTTTGCACGTAAGACTGGAGCTGAAATGACAGCAAGCGGTTCTCACAGGTGTCAGACTGACTTTGTTTACAACAAGTAGCTGCTAGAAACCCTGGAGAAATTCATCTAAATTTAGACAATTTTTCTGTCCAGTCACCTGAAGATCCATGAATCTCTAAGATTCTTATAAAGAAACATTTCATGGACCATGTAGTAGGAAAGTATCTGTTATACTGCAGAGTCTCTAGTTTCTTCTATAACCAAACAATACCTACTGCATCTACAGAGCGCCTGGAGAATGAACTGCCCGTGTATTTCAGCTGTGGCTGATACTATTTCAAAATGTGTAATACTATGATACTATTTAAAAGGTATAATACTATGGTAATATTTATTTATGTATAAAGTATTTATTTAAAATGTATATTATTTCCTCTTTTAACCAAGTATGTAAGAAGAAATTGTGAAGCTTTACATTTTACAGAATTATGGGAGCATAAGTAATACGTCCATTAAACTTTGTCGGGGGGTGAGACTGGACAATTGCTATTAGTTTCATTTTCACAGGTAGGAGAGTTACTCTGAGAGTCCAAGCCAGTGGGTCACGGAAGGAGAAGGCAGCGTTACCTCAGTGTGCTCTTCGTGACAACAGAACCAGCTCCTACTAGCCACTGACTTAAGCGGAAAATCTCCTCGCAGTATTATTCATCTTCATCATCCACTTTCCAGAAATGTATTTATTGCGGGAAATAAGGATTTGATAGCAACTGCAGAGAGGTTCCTATTGCCCTGAGGACTGTGCACTGCCATCCGCTATAATGGCATGTACATCCTATCTTATACCATACTATCTCTTCGTCTATGTGCATCTTGTGCGTTACACCCACCCAGGGTGCACTAGCAAAACACACCTTCTCTCCGCCAGGAAAAAAAAATTGTTTTAGGCAACAGGTGAAAAATGGAGCAAACCTTATTTTCTGAGTGAACTGAAAAATCGTTATAATTTTTATGAAATAAGGTCATGCATCTACACACTCTAAAGTGATTATTATCAGATCTTTTTTTAATTCAGATCTGATTTTTCTGCTTACCTGTATTTTAGTTCTTCACTTGCTAGAGAGAAGTGGTCATACAATGAATATGCCTCGTTTCCTTCCCAGTCTTTCAGGTGTATTTTAAGAACGTAACGCTTCTGATTAGTCAGTTGAGAAACAAACTCATTTCCCAGCCAGTACTCCCCGGCAGGATCACCAAATCCCTGTAATTCAAGTTGTGTATTTAAATAGCTTTGTTTTGGTTTTTATCTGAGTTTGAAACAACCACTTTATCAGTTTTTAATAGTTTTCATTCTGTCAACTAAGAATTTTACTGTGTCTGTGAGGGTTATAGATCTGTAATATTTCAAAAAACTAATTTCAGCAAAGACAAACTCAGGAATCTGAAATCATGAATCAATATTACTTAGTAGATTTGGAACAGTTTCTACTGTTGCCACTAGAAACAAATATAAATAACTCAAAAAATGTGTACATATCATGGAACAGCTGATGAAAGAAAAGTGAGGTTTCTCTGTAAAAACAAACATCACACGTGTAAGTCTGCTTAGGCAAACAGCTCATCCTACTCTGACATCTTCTACGTGAACATCTAAGGACAAAGACAACTTTTAAAACCTGCTTACATTCTAAGGATGCTATTAGTGTAACTTTATTACATTAGATTTCAGACAATAACTAATATTAAGGCTTCAGAAAACATTGTTTACCATCTTGTACTCTCTCCATGTCCGGTGAAAGTCCACACTGCCGTCTTCACGTCTCTGAATAACTGTCCAACCTCCTCCACCAGTTTCCATGTCGCAGTAGGCCTACCAGAGTAAGCGTGTAACAGCGTGAGCGCATGCAGTCATGGGACAACAAAACCACAAAGCACCTACTTTCCAGAATTCTATATAGTGGCAAGTTTTAAAGTGTACAAATGCAGAATGTGTATTAACCTAAAAATGCTGGGTTTCATAGCTTTCATACAAATCCGTTGCGGTTGTCCACAGATAAAAGTGATTCCTCGGTGTGTACCAGGCTTAACACAATACAAGCGACACCTTAAAAATAGCTGATAGCTGGTGTTAAAGGAAGAAAAAAATGAATGCGGCTTCTGATTCTATACTTCCCTCTTGCACCGATATTTTTAGTGAGTTTCCTAATGAAATATTTCTCCTAAAAGATGTTTTCACGTCTCCATCTTTTTTGTGAGAGATCCGTTCAAATTTCCCACGGCTTGGCAGAGTATACGTACTGTTAAATTCAGGAAGTGAGCAAAATGAAATATGTTTTTATTTCCACTGTCGTTGTTCAATGCCTTTGCTGAGATGGTCTGACCCCAAAGTTAAATCTAAGTGTAGAACAATTATTACCTGAAAGTTAAATCTCGAAGCAACGTTATTATACAGACTGCAATGAGTATCTTATATTCTAGAACAAAAAAGTAACAACTATAAGATGTTCCCAAATATTCGTAAGTCATCTTTGATTTTACCAAGTTATTGCTAAACATTTGAAAGGATTGGCACGTAATAGGCAGTTCGCTGAACTCAGTTTTAGAATACCCAATAAAGGCATCCCTGGCACAGTAAAATTCAAGATCATAGGTGACTTGTTCAGTCAGTCTCCTTCTAGATTAAAACAGAAAGTGACTGACTGAAACAGAATTCTGGTGTATGCCCACTGTAGTGGCAGAGATAAAAGGTATTACTGAAGGTGCCAATACACTGGGGCGATGCTGATGGAAAAAAATCTTTTGAAAATTTAGAGGGAATTTTGGAGTGATGTTTGGGAGAAATAAGGGATAAATGAACAAGAAAATATTGTGAATGTGTGAAGATTTAGGACTCCTTTTCTTGAGACGGGATTTTAAATTGTTGCATCTAATTCTGCTCTTCTGAAACTAGAATTTAAAAGCAGATGTGTGAAGTCAGTGAAACTAAGCTGGTGTAAAATAGTATAATGAAAGTCAAACTGAAATCAGTATCTGTTTAAATTGCATGTTAGTACCGATACCGATTTTAAGAAAAATGTTAGCTTTCTTGTACAAGTATTCCTGTTTGGAGAGTTCACAGTTAATGCTCTAGGCGCTCTCATTTGGAAGTTTAAATTTATTTTTTTTTACCACTTTCTGCCAAGATAGTGAAGTTCTGTGTCCTCATCAGAATTATTTCACATCTTTGAAAAGTTTTTAAATTATATTTTGAGTATTAAACTACATTAACTTCTAACCTGTATTCTAGATCTTTCATCAATTAAGTGAAGTTGCATCTTCCCATTTACAGTAGTGGAGCCAAGCTTTGGCTTCTTATACTTTGATAGGCTATTTCATTGGTACAGATTAATTAAAAAAAAAAACCAAACCAAACCAAACCAAAACACCTAGATCTGAGCGTTTCATCATGAATTTGGATGTTTCCTTCTTTGTTTAAAAAAAATCTCTCCGTGATGTTCCTTCTTACCTAACTTACTACTGCTGCTTGTCACAACGGGCCTAGAAATGCCCCAAATTGTGACTGAATGAGACTGAACCTCTGCGTCTTTTTTGCCCTCTTCTATGGGCTACTGTCTTGTCAGCGTTAGCAGATTTGAGTTCTTTGAACTGTTAGACCTCCTGGAAATTCATTGAAAAAGTATGACTTCAGAGAAGCCAGAGTTTCCTTCTGTCCTCTGGCAGTGTTTCGCGTGTCATCTGAGGAAGAAAAGTGTGCTCCTTACGAAGTTTTCAGTATAGTTGGCTCTTTCAGGGTAAGCATGTATTTCTGTGGACGCGTGTTGTACATACCTTACACACCCACACACATATATTTACATAAATCAAACAGGGTATTTACAGAGCAAGCAGTGGCATATATACTGTTCAAAGGCATCAGACTTTTGAAAGAAAAGCAAGCCCTTAGAGCTGCAAATATTAAACGTATTCGTGTTTCAACAGGCTGTAACACATTGGAAATCCAAAGCAGATACTGTATTTTAAGGTTGTATCTAGACTCCCTGTTCAACAGCAGAGAATCCTGAGACATTCAACTGGAGATTTTTAGGAAAGATAGAGCGCTGGATTAGGGATTGCTTGTTAAAGTATGTCACGTGAATGGAATTTAATTGAAAGCGGCAACTTTAATTTGTACTGACATACACAATTCCTTGCACCTCAAAGCCTGTTTTTTGTTGGATTTTACTAGCCTCTGTATTTAATGACCGTTATTTAATGATTTGGTAATAGTAAATTTAGTAAAAATAAAAATTGCCTTGAAAAAGCAAGGCTGAAGATAAGGTATTGTAAAAGATGATCAATCTGTTTTAGAAAGCTAACTCATGTGATGTGTAAGGCATACGTGAAAATGAATTTCCACAGGAGGCTATGAAGAGGGATACTAGGGATGGGCTAAAGCGGATGCAGATACTTTTACTAAGCATCGCTACAAGTTAAAATGCTGATTTAACAGTAGTCAAATATCATTGGTTGTAGAGAAAGTTGTTGACTCTGAAGCTTCACCCCACTGAAAGGACAGTGTAAGCAGCCAGATTGAGAATAGAACTGTTTCACCCTTCTCTGAAACACGCAGTTTTTAACCTCTTACAGAGGGAGGCCGGGTATTAATTTACATGGGCCACTGGTCCAGTCTGATACTGCTATTGTAGACATTAACTGATGTTTTTGAATGTTACATGCAATTTCCTTGATGCCTATCATCTAAATTTCAATTCAGCTGGAATTACTACTTTGAAGATACAAATGCCTTAAAATAGCACTGTATTTAGTTCTAATGAGATTAAAATAGTCTCAAACAGTGAACAACTGTGAATGTCTTACATAAAATACTCCTGTTAGAGCCAGTATCCATTTTGTATGTGAATGGTAAGACAACTAGCTTTTATAGACACTATAGACTCTTTGGGATAAATGCTGGTGTCCTGCCAATTTGTTCCCAAAGGGAGAAGCAATTTAGTAGGAACTGAAACACAAGATAAGAAATTGAAGAAGTCCATAAAAATCTCATGTAGATTTTTCTTACCAGTAATGGTTTTATAAAGTTTATGTGAATTTGGGAGTAAAATTTTTCCACATCAAAAAATTTCATGTCGGTCATCTGTAAGTGCTTCTAAAAGACGGCGGTTTTATGGCCTTGGAAAGGGAAATCCTTTTCTTTCTTGGGTGGAAAGTATGGCATGGGCAAAGGGAATGTGCTGGTTACATCATCTCCTTCTAGTGCCACAGTAACTGTTTTAAAAGAGGAGAAGATTATTGCTGTTTGAGATTTTAGCGTATGGTTTCTAACTGCCGTGCTTTGTGGTTGCACACTTGCTCCCTTGAACTAGCTAAAAAGTGAAAATTCTTTTTACCACCCATTAAGTAAGCATCATACAGTGAAATGTTTTGCTTTCAGGCTTGACTGGCAATTCAGAACCCTGTCTTTCAAGCCCTCGCGTATGCAGCTTTGCTCATGAAATCATTCCTTTGCTTTCCAGATCATTTCCCTAGAAATCAATTCTCTGACTAAACAAGGTGAAAATGCTTACTGTAAAAAGAGGAACTTCAAATTTACATACACACTTGATTTTTCATTTGGGAAAAAATAACGTTCATGAAGAAAAATGACAGTAAAGATTATAGAAAGAAAACAAATTAAATAAGTTGATGTATTTTTATTACTTTTTACTAAAAATACTTAAGTGAATGATGCATATTTGTAAGTAATTTTAAGGACAGAGATAGACTATTCAGTAAAATGAAGATTAAGGAAAGGATTTACTTAGTTTAAAATAAACACAATAAATTGCTGTGTCAGTCTGCAGAGGGAACAATTTCTTTATGATGTATGTGAAAGATGAGGGGAGAGGAAGCATTTATTTGGACTATAACTTCTTTTAAAAAATCTTCATTCTCCAGTAAAATGATATGCATATAAGGGGTTCTCTAACACTCATTACTAGAACAGAACTCTTCTGACCTTTCAGCCTAGCCTAGGTTTTATATTCAAAAGGAAGAACTGTAACATTTCATAAAACTAGTAAAAATAGATACCAAGATTAGGCAGGCAGCAGGAGTCTTCCAACAGATGCCAAAAAGAATAAAGAGATTAGCCTCTCAAATTACAACAAATTGGCAGAGGGAATATTTGCTTTATCTTGTGAACTGCTCCAGTACTTACAGTTCTAGCAGCTGTAGCACTGAGCGAGCTACGGTCAGCTGTTTATATTCTTCACCTTCAGCTAAAGAGCGCTGCTGTGTTTTTGAAAATGCTGTAATGTACATGTAACCAGAAGTAGTCCCCTTCCCAAAGATGGTAAGGCTTCACTGTTTAGGAAGTTGACTTTCAGAGCAAGTAATTTTTCTTTTTTCTTGTACGTTGGGGTATTTGGGGTGTAAGTGTTTTCAGACCGACTTTCTGCATGAAGATCCACTACAGTTCTCCTACAAAAGCAAGTGCCGTTGCCGCATCTGTGCGGTGTCCCTTTGCATCACTTTTGGCTGTTCTCTGAACACTTCTGAGTCATGATGCTCAATGATTTTTATATTCCGCTATCTCTAGCTCCTAGGGATGTGACTAGGTAAGAATTGCGGTCTTAATTCCTGGTTCAGGAAAAAATAACTACACGTGTGGTTTATAATGGAATTTAACCTAATACCAGTTACCAGTGAAAAAGATGATGAGACTTCTAAAATTTAAAGAAAAACCCTCATCTGACCTCTTACTGTATCGGAGAAGCTACACATATGCTCTTTTTTAATGCTTGGGGTTGGAAACAATTTGTGTATTTTAGACGTAAAATTCATGGCATGGGCTGCTTTTGAAATGACAAGCTAGTTGTCTGGATGATCACTTTTTAGGAAAGTTAAGCAAAACCATTTTGTTGGTAAATTCAAATTTGCTGAAATCACTTTCTGCAAGAAAGTTTTGGTTAGAAAGACCTTGGCTTGGAATATGTGTTGGTTCTGGGATGAAAATTCAGCTCAGCAGGGGTGGAAATGGGGAAGAGCTTAGCCACTGCTTCAGCCACTCTTTTAAGATTTGGGGTAATACGTTGGTAACAGTTGTGGTAATGGTTGAGCTAATATATTAGGGTCATTCAGACTCAACTCTTCTGCCTGGCTAAGACCAGGAGGTTAATCGGTTCAGGTGACGGCTGTAAACATGAAGCTATTGACTTTTCATGGGTTTGCCTCTGCCATTTTTCCTTGTGTCAGCAGTCTTTTGCTGTTTTTCCTCGGTGTTTTTAAAAGGACTTAGCTTTTGTCCTGGTGCAGAACAGGAAAGCTTGAAAGCTTGAAAATATTAATGGAATGAAATAATTGTTTTCCTCTCAGCTCTCATATGCAGTTCTTTAGTTCTGGATTATGATGGGAGACAAATTAGTAAAGTGGGATCAGTTACAGGTTACACAGAAGTTGTTTATAAGCCTGTTGGGAGGTCAGAAGGTGTTACAAGAGGAAAAGACAAAAACATAAACAGCACTGCAGCACTTTTGGCAAATAAAAAAGGTCATTCTGTTTCCTGGTCCGACTGGCCATCCACATCATAAACAGCCAAAAATGGTGTAACGTGTTGATTATCCCTAAACCCTCACTTCCCTTGACAACTCCTCTTATGCATTTGTATTTGTAAAAAAAATCTGCATTAGATTAAAACCTTTTAGTCTCTTAATTTTTACGTCACACAGTAAGTAAAACCTTCACTGTCTTTTTAAGTGTCTTTTTCATTCTGTCTGAACTGGGCAGAAGAAGATTAAAATTCTTTAATATTATTAAATGAATTACTAATTTAATTAAATTATTACATTTTAACTACTTTTTTTTAAACTAGTCAATAACCAAAATGGGCATTTTTGTTAAGTGTTTTAAGCCTCCATGTTCAAATGTAAAGCATTTCATATTTTATAGTCTAGGAAATTCGCGACTGTACTTTTGCTTCAGGGATAGAATATTTTGGTAGGTTTTAGTTTTGTAGAAATGTGTGTTACTCTGGCTGCTTAGATCATACAAATTGCCTAAACATTTATGGCTTTGAAAATGCAGTGCTAAAGTTTGTGACAGAAGCTTTCATTCTATAATATGGCATGCACTTGTGTCTGCTTTTAGAAAATATGCATGTTCTGTATATTATATTTGATAGTAAAATTAAAACCAAAGGTAAAAGCTTGGGACAAGTAATATTAAGAGATTCAAGGAATGTAACCCTTCCTGAGATGTCTAAGACTGCTGAAATCTGTTACTTTAGAGATGCAGTAGCTTGCATCGCCTTTAGCATTTAAATTTGTGATTGTAGATATCTATGCTATTAAAATACCATTCTGCTTCATTTGTAATAAAACACTGCTGCATCTTCTGTAACTAATTTTCTTGTAAAACAGATGTATTGAATATAGACTAGACTATTCCAAAGGAAAACCAGCCTCTTTTTTTTTCTCAAGAGAAACAGACTTCCGATATCATCATTTCGCTAGACGATATCTGAAAAAAATGCAGGTTTCATGTATTGTAATTTATAGATCTTAGCCAAACAAATTGCTTATTTCCTTTAGTTGAGAGCTTTGTAATGGTACAGATCACAAACTCTGGCTTGGGCTAGATGAAGTTCTGGCACTTCAAAGACTGGTCACTGATGAACGTAATTTCTAAACCTTTGCTACCAAAACTTGGGGAAAAAAATGCTTTCTCTGTCAGAGTTTTACCAATTGCTTTTCCAGACGTGCCCTCATTTTTCTCTGCTTTTGTACATTTTCTATTCAGGTTTTTTTCCCCAAGCATTTCTGATATAATAAAGTAGAGGCTTAGGAATTCCATAAAATACTTCATTTTTTGGTAAGGAAGTGTCTACAATATGAAATAATGAAATAAAAGCATTAGAAAACTATTTAATGTTTGTCTAAGAAATATATTAAGCATTTTTGCTTATATTCAAATGTCCCTTAGCCTCCCCAGCCTGCTGTGTCTGAAAAGTTGGAAACAAACGTTCATCATTTGAGCCCCACTCCTCAGAATGCTCACTGCAGTTTTTGGTTCTTTATCCTCACAATCCGCCTGGGACTTTTCTCCCTTTCACATTTCATTGATTGTTTCAACTGAATTATACTATCTGAAGCTTCATCATTTTATTTACTTCAGTAGATGAAGCACCTCTGTCAGGCACCCAGTGCTTCCTCCACTGAGTGCCATTTTTAGCTCAAGTTCTCTTCTATAGAGGTATGGTGTATTGCTTTAAGTTAAATTGACACTGAAGTTCATTTCAGTTAAACACATAGGGGAAAAAATATCCCTAGAGGAATTTAAACTGATCTAGTGAAACCACTGCAAACTCTCACCTTTTATTTAAATCAAAGCAGTATTTTCCCAGAAAGTCCTCTCTGTTACCCAGTGTCAGTTGTGCTGATCTAACTGCTAATCTAATTGTTACACAAGTGCCCTTAAAACTTTCCATAACTGAGAACTGGAACCCATACCTCAGCCCAGCACTAGCAGATTGCTCACGAGTACTCTTCCATGCCCCTGATTTTACCTCCTTTTGCCACCTGAAGAGACTTGGACACATGAAGGAACCAAGAACTTAGAGGAGGCAGGAGACTGCTGATCATGCAGAGCAATTGTGCTGGAGTTAAGAGATTTTATAAAGAAATTACAGTACTATATTGCTTTAATTGCATTAATTATATGGAAACAAAGAATGAAATTCTGGCATGCTGCAGTGAACAACAGAACACTCATTCGTTTCAACTGAACCAAGATTTCACCTGAAGGACTTTCTTCTTCCTGTGAGATACGCAGATCTGTAAGTGATGAAATGCTCATAAAAAGCCACAGTAAGTAATAAACTTCACTATTAACTAGCCTTTAAAATCGCATATTTACCAGATCAAATAACTTTTTAACACTCAGTATGCCTGGGTAGCACTTTAGAGCCATACTACCTTCTTTTCTTGCACAGTGTTTGGAACTGTTAAAGTGTAGATTCCACTTGTTGTCAGTCCAGATTTGAAAGCTTCAGCACAGTCTTTGAAGCTGATTTGCTCTTCTTTAGCTATGAAGTTGTTCTTAGCTGTTAAAAATACAATAGAAATTTAAGGCATTAGGAGGAGATGAATAAAAGTTACTAAGAAGCAATTAATGATCTAACCAGCTTAAAGCTTTGCAGTTCCGAAAAACATGCCTGGTCCTGAAAGAAATGACAGATCAAGGTATTAATTACGTGTGTTGTTACTTTCTATTATTTAGAGACGGTATTCTGGCAGGAGCGTGGTTGCTTGATAGGTTGAAAAGTGCTGGCACTTATTAATATGTTGAATAAGAGAACTTAGGATATAGCATCTCGTTCAGTTGAACAGTTTCTACTTCCATTCATTGCCTTTGCTGGACTCCCATTTGCGTTACCATCTCTGCATGCATTAACTACTACTACAAACATATCTAACTAGCAAGCGATTAGATTAGTAACGACCTTTGGCCAGCACTCTAATATTGCGAAATCTAATGTAAGAGTTGTGAAACCTAACATTAAGTGTTATGAAATCTTTTATAATACAGCTGGCTGGGATAACTACTCCTACTAAGTTTTAGCTAGTTTTTTTGCCCCTGTGCTGAGCAGGAGCAACTTTGTATGTCCCAGGCTGAAGCTTGGTAGCTCAGCCCAACCCACCAAGGAGACATCCCTTCTGGAATTCATTTGTTTAAAAACCACATTTTAATATGGCTAAGCCTTCTTATTTTACAGAACAATCTAAGGCTCATCTTTTTGTTCAGTTCTTTATTAACTATGGAGGATGGAATTTCCTGGCAATTCGCCTACTGACTGATACTTCATATTTGACCCTTTTTGGGCTGGTTCTGTGTATTTTCCCTTTTAATTTAATCTAACAAGCACAGCCACTTAGTACAAAGTTTTAGGGGCCATATAACTACATTCTTATCTTAGAGTTGCTTATTATGTTCTTTTTAGCTTGCTTATTCATTATTTACCTGTTTACATGCTTTGCCTTAAACATAAAAATAACACATTCGGTGTTTTAATTGCTTTTCCACACTCTATTGTTTGTATACTGTCTTAGAAGCTTTCCCTGCTAATTTTGTCCTTTTGGCAAACATTCATTATTTTTTCCACTCTGGGTTTAACAGTGTTGTAGCCAACATGGCTTTGACTTGTTTACTTATTTGTGCACTAGCATAGCAGATAACATCAGCAGGAACATGTACAGCCTTGGTAATGGTATTTAAGGGGATAGTGTCAGTTATTAAGACAAAACACTTGGGTTTTACTTTGTTTAGAAAAACCTGCAACATCATATCATTTAGGACACTACTGAAAGCAAGGACTTCCGAACATCCTTTTCCTCTTTTGTGATCCAGCTTACAGTAATGCAGCATAGTCCACCTGTACTGTCTTTTAAGTTGTAATGACAACTATTTTATAATTTTCCTAGTATTTAATTTTAAATCTTTTTTTTAAAGGTTCTATATTTCCAGCCCTGGGAACTTTACAGGCAAACACGACAGATTCTGTACTCTTTTACATACAACAGTTACACCTTCTTAATTTGTCAAAGTTCCATATCAGACATGAAATTCAAGGTAAAGAATTTGTTCATTTGTTTCAATTCTGTTTAGCCATAACTATCAGTTTATGGTTTGTGGGGGTTTTTTATGGAGCATGTGAATCTGCATAAATTTGGAAGCTATGCTCACTGGCTATGATTTGTTGCAGGGCTGTCAGGCATTTAGGGGTGAGATTATTGCCTATAAAATTTGCTAGGACAAGGGATTTTTAGGATGAATAGGGAAGCTTCCGTGAAAGACTGGAGGACTTTTGGGAGTACCTGCCACCCTGGGCTGGTGCTTTCTGTGGTTTGGGGCATACACAGGTGCTAAAAACTGGGCCAGTGCTGACTCCTTTGCCTTTAATAGCCACTATAATTTGTCCTTTCTTTGATCAACTATGTGCACAGAGCAATGAGAGGTGGCAGAAGCAAACTTTGTGAGCCAGGAAGAAAAACTACAGGCCTACATCGTGCAGTCTGACCTAGATACATGGTCAAGGGAGTGTATATTGCCAGAGGAATAAATGCCATATGAGATGAATGACACTTGGCGTCGCTGTACTTTGTTGAACCTCTGGAGAAGTGGGCAGGCAAACCAATATAAACCACAGAAGATGCTGAAAAGAAACCACACAAATGTTGTGGTTGTCCCCCCCACACCCCTAAAAACCAGCTTAATTTAATCAGATGCAGAATTTAAGGCAAAAAAAAAAAAATGCTTTTTAAGAAGCAGAAGTGTGGCAAAACCGGTTGTAAGACTTCATAGGTAATAATGTATACAAATTAGGGAATGTCACTCAAATGATACAAGCATGTCTGCTTTTACTTACTGTTTGGTGTAGATATCATAGTAAGCAAGTTGTGAACAGTCTCCATCAGATCATGTTGCTGTTTTTGCAGAACTGAGTTGTTTACTGTAGCTGTAACTAACTGTTTTTCTAGTTCTTCTATAATAGAATTCTGTCTGGCTACTAGGACTTGAAGCTGATCTTTTTCATCTTTTATTGACTTCAGCTGAAGTGTGTGCTTGTCTTCCATCTCAAGAACTCTTTTTTCTAGAAAGCTAAATAAAAAATTACAGTTAGGCTCCCCAGAAACAATTTTGAGCAAATGTAAAGGGAATCAAGCCTGGTGCAGAAGTTTCTTTCTTCGCAAGTACTCAACTTCGTTCTCTGATGCCATGCATGCAGTAGAAAGCTAAATGAAACCTGAGTTTAATTCGATATATATGCTTTACTTTAATATATTAGCACATTAATAAACAACATTATCTAGTATAGTCTGTATTGCAGGCTTTTAAAGTGTAACAATTGGCTGTTTAATAATTCAGCATTGTGAAAGGAAAGATAGTGAAAGATTTCATGGTTTCACCCTATTAAAAGATGAAACTTATTTAAAGATGAACCTATGAACTTTTCAAATGTTCTGTAATTATAGTAAAATATATACTGAAATCAATGTTACGGCGTTAAGAAAGGGAAACGTGCAAGTAGTTACTTGAAGATGTGCTACCCATCTCCAGTTCTGGAGCTGGTGTGAGTAGGTGACTAGCTGGAACATCATTTCATTGGTAATTGTTCTGATGCAGACTCTGAGAAAGCTGATGTTAAAAGATACGTGGCCAGAAGGGAGAAGTTCACCTAAAATCCATTGCTGTTATTGAAAAAAAAATCCTGAACCTTATAATTACGTTTCAAGCAGATTAGCTCAATGTCAGGTTGTCTTTTGTTAGGTGAGAAACAATGCTTTTGTCTTTGCTAATGCTAAATGCTAAAGTCTGCTGAGTTTAACACAAAAAAAGGTGACATTTTACAATGCAGTATTTACTTTGCTTTCCATTTGATAAGGATGCTTATTTTTATTAAGCTGGCAGACAAAACCTTTAGGGAGCATATATAAATGTACTAGAGTAGTGAACAAAAATGTCAAAACATGTCTCCTGGGTTTTTTAAGCTAATTCTTTCAAAATAAAAAGCACTTTGCACATATGGTTCTCATTGAAAAAAACACAGCTTTGAAGGAGAAAACTTAATGTTATTGCTGCTTTTAGATTTCTCTGTAAACTATTTATTGCCAAAAGTAAAATAAGACCCTGGTGATATGAAAATGAAACTAGCTGGAAAACAGGTAGGAGCCTTTGGACAACAGCTGAGTACAGAGACGGACAGGAGTAATAGTTGGATATTGGTCTGAATTTCAAAAGATTGACGAGTAAGGAACGTTGCATATGAGTAGTATTTGCCTTTTCTCACCAGGTTAGAAAAAAACTGTGGCAATGACCTGATCGTGTATTAGAATAGCTGTGTACTATACGGAAATAAAATTTTAAAGATGCGGTTGCACTGGATTAGTTTTGAGTCAGGTTATGTAACCCGTAACTTCATCTGGGTATGTCTAAAGAAGAATATAAATTGGCTACAGTGGAAGTACTGAGAAGTATTTCAGCTTTAACCTTAAGTTCCTCATATAAATGAGAACTTTAGACAGTGAAGAATGATACATAAACAGAACACAAGAAGAATAAACCTGCATGATTCTCTAGGCCTTTAATAATATATGACCTTTGTAATAAGCATAGCTGGGTGTGGGGAGCTTCTGTACAAGGCCTTATTTTCCTACTTGAGTGCATTTGATTCTAAAACCAGTAGAAGGGCACTTCAGGGAATCGCATTTTATTGGGTTGATAGGCAAACTTACCTGTTTTTTTCTTGTAATTTAGTTATCTCGTTGGTCTGATCTGAAATCTGTCTTTCTAGTTTGTTTGTTGAAAGAGAGTGTTCCAAAAGCTGAAGTTCAAGTCTGGTTGTCTGGTTTAACACCTAAATAAAATTTATACAAATATTTGAAAATCAAGATACTTCTTTTAAATAAATTGTAATTTCTTTATGTTGTGAAATTATGCAAATCTCTACTTAAGCCTATAATTAAAAAATGTATTTGTGAACACTTAATTTGGGCACAAATGCTCATAGACTTAGCATGAAGAAGAATACACAGAGCTGCACTGATTTTGTTGTTACACTACCATATAGCATTGGGAATATTTCAGTAGTATGCTACGTTTCTGATCAATGGCTGAGGGGTACTGTGTACTTTAGTTTTGCTGTCATACCTTCCTCCCTGTTATGATATTCTTATTTCATTACTGGAACTATTAATTATGGTTGTTGTTCAGAGAATAATTTGAGTTGTTTGGTCAATCTGGTGCAGAAAGAAAGTACTTTGTGTATCTCTCACTGGTTGAAATCTTGGCCCAGTCCCGAAATCACTGGATAGTTCCCTCTTAGCCATTTTCCTTAATGCCAAATGATATTTTAGAGTGTTTATCATGTGAACCACAATTTCGTTGATTCATTCCTTGCATTTTAATGTCACCTTTTCTGTATATATGGTTTACTGTCTACGTTTGCCTCTTGAAATGAAGAAACGCAGCTACTAGGAAACATGGGCGATAGTTTCTGGGTTGTATTGGACTGCATTACTTTGAGGCATGTTTTCTAGAAATATTTTCTCATTGTTTTAGAACAGCTTTTTTTAATTCAGCAGAATTTAGCTTTCCTTGGCAGGAAGAATTGATTAGTCATGTCCTTCATGTTAAACAGTCATTCAGGACATGATTTCACACTTAAGTCTAATTGAAAACTATTGCCAAAAGTAAGTGTCCTTGAGAGAGCAATTGTTTGGTTGATTTCCTTATGTTGCTAATTGAGCCCTTAACCCAGTCACCAGTAATTTCAAGCAGAGAAGGAAAGTTACAGTGATGATTTTCTTCCTCTAAGCAGAAAATAATTGAATAATTTCCATAAAGACGTTACTGTGAATGAGTAAATACATTCCCTCAACATGTGCAAAATACTGGGCTCCTGAAAAATGCAGTCAGAAAGCTGAATTCAGTACGCCTGTGAGCTATGAACTATCAGTTTACCAAAGAGTTCACAAAGGCTTGTTTTAGGTTAAGAAATTAAATTTAATTCATCAGATTAAATCTACAGATAGTAAAATGTCTAACCAGGATTTCAGGTTTCGCATGCTGTTTACATTATATAAAATGTTATGTGTTGCGTGCTATATTCATTATTTGTTTGGAGAATTATATATTTGAATTTTCCTACCATGTTAGCAAAACCAGAAATACGTACCAGCGTACATTGACTGGACTTGTCCTTATAACGTATTAAAATCTGCATTCTGTTTCACATAATGTCTTCATGTAGTTAAGCTTTTCAATTAAAGCAATAATTAAAGATAAACCCATTAATTTTTTTGTTTGAAATAATTTAGAGAATAATATGTACAGTAGGCAAGTTTACTTCTGTGTGAATATACTTTTCTAGTAGCCTCCTCCTAGCTCCTTTTTTCTTGATTCATATCTGCTTCATTTAGTTATCCCTCTGTTAAATAACAATAATTGTGCTGGAAATGAACTGTTATCCCACTTGTAATATCTGTGAAAACATTCATTAAAAAGACGCATTTTTCTTGATAAGAAGTTTTAAAAAGTACAAAAGAAAATGTAAATATTGAAAAGCTATTAGCTTGGTAAATGGAACAAAGGCAGTTTGAAGGAACTCTCTTGTAGCCGAGATCTGGCGGTGAGAGGTGAATCATAAGCAGAGATACATGAGGGTTCTATAAGAGCACACTAGTACCCGACTGATGTTTGCATATAGTATAGTAGGTTTAAGTACATTATCTTTACAGATGAATGTAACAGTTGTCTTGCTAGACATACTTCAAATCCTGCTGTACTGGAAGTCTTTCAAGAGACAACAGTGGGCTTGAGACGGAACTATGTGTTACCAAATACTAATGGTTCCCTAAGCTGAGCAGAGCTCTTGATTATAATGATTGACTTCTAATTGTTGAATTGAATAGTGTAACACTGAACTGTGTTAAATGTGTAGTTGTAGGTGTTTGGGAAGCAGAAGCATTTTTAGGTTGAAATTCATTACTTACTTGTGCTTCAACATCTGTTAATTTGCGGGTCTGTTCAGCTGTTTGATTTAGTAAGTTTGTGCCTATTTCAATCATTACTGCAGTCTGGTTCTGCACTGCAGTTTGCTGGATCTCTACCATTTCTTTCTTCATACTGTCTTGGATGTAATTCTCAAGCTACATGGGAAAGGAAAGAGAGAAGATAGTTGCATTCTTTAAATGTTGGGGTGGGGGGAGGGTAGTATTTGTTTAATGGACAAAAAGAGAGATTTATTCAACATTCGCATCAAATGTTTTATATTCCAAAAGTGACTAGGAAAGATAATGCTACTGTGCAGTTTGTCACAGATGATTAATAGTTATTTCCAAAACCCAAAAGTTAAATCTGCAGGATGAAATGTTTCACACAAGAATTAAAAATAAACTGGCAAGAAGCCAGTTTTGACTGCTGTTTGTTACTCATCTTCATGTTAAAAGGACAAGCATGTTGATGAGCATTGCTTCTGAGCCAATGACTGCAACTAAGGAAATTTCCACCATACTTAAAGGTTAGGAAGTCCTCCGAGCACTTGGTTTTCATTGTATATATTACAGGTCTGCTGACCTAGCAAAAGTAACCTGCTTCTTATATAACCTGGAAGGTAAAGAAAATAAGAAAAATTGACTTTTTTTTTTAATTAAATCTAACTGGCAGACAGTCAGGCTGCACAGTACTAGAGGATCTAAATATGACTATGCAAGAGCAAAACACTGGGAATTAATTCAGCTTAGTCTCCATCTCTTCTCTACAAGAAAGAGATGGAAAGAAAAAGGCAGTGGTTGTTGCTTCTCCTACCTTCTCCAACTGTCAGGGTTTTGGGGTTTTTTTGGGGGGCAGTTGGTTTTTTTGTTGTTGTTGTTTCTTTTTTTTTTTTTTAAAGTTAAATATAATTTTAAAATTTTCACGATTAAACCCTAAAAATACGTTTAAGAATTTATTTTTTTCCTTGACCATAGAAGTGTAGAAACAAAAGTACTCCAAACAGTGGTAAAACTTATCCGGTACTTCCACATGCAATTATCAAGGAGTAATTTTGGCATAATATTGAGGTGGGGCTTCATAATTTCTGGGGTAATACAGAACAGAATAAAGCAGATGTCTTGACTAGAGGGCAAAGGATTTTATTATAGAGAACAGTGAACTTGTCCCTAAAATGTTAACCCTAGGGGTGAATTAAGTGAAACAAAAACACAAAGCTCACTCTACTAGCTGAGAAAGTTACCACAAATGTTAGTATGTAAAAGAAAGCGACTACAGGCAGAAAACTGTAATAGACAAAATGAAGAAGAAAACTAAAGGAGATTCATAGTTTCCATGTTTGTTGACTAACCAAGTGAAATTTTCCAAATCAAGCTGCCAACAATATAACATGGATTATAACAATCTTGTATTTGCTACAACAGAAGCTTCAAAAGTGAAAACTACAGTGCACCAATACCATAATTTGCATCGAACACTCGCTCATGATTCAGCACCTGTTTTACACACAAAAAGGCTGGAAACACGGCAAGACAGAAATTCAGTATACTCTGTGGAGAAGCTTCAGCCCTCTGCGCATCAGAAACCCAAAATCTCTCATTATGAATGTCTAGAAAGCAAGTCAGGGACAGTTTTCAACATTTATCCCTCTTCCCCAATTCTTAAATTCTTGATTCGTCATTATTTTCTTAATGCTCTTCCCTCTTTTAAACTGTTATTTCCTGGTTTACAGATAAAGAATCGAAAACTGAGATGCAGTTGAATTCCTCTGTGGCCAGGCCCTGTGGTAGGAGCGGCTGAGCGAGTTGACTCAGGCTGTGGTCATCTTTGCTTCCGCTCCTACACAAGGGTCGCTGCAGAACAGTATGAATTGCAAATAGCTAGGTATCTTCTCAAGCCACAGTCAGCAGAAGTCTCAATCATTTCATCTTTTTTTCGACGTTAAGAACCATAGTCAGTTTATGAACTTTTTAACAGCAGAGAGAAAACTGTACGACATGACTATAAAGGAGATACTTCACGTTTTCACAGATAAAACATCTGTACATTTAGCATTCTTTTTGCCAAGTCTTAACAGGACAGGGAAGGCAACAACCACTTATTACGCTTGAAAGAAAATAATTCTACCATCGCCCTCAGGGAAGGAGGTCAACGCCTTCGAGCGTCTCAAAACTTTTGGAGAGCAGGGCTCTTGCTTGGCTCGTTTCTTCTTGCACAATTCTTTGTATCAGCTGCGGCTCCGCTACGGGGGAGCGAGAAGAGCAAGGCGGAGCTGCCGGTCTGTCCCCCTTGGCGGAGAGGGACAGCTGTCAGTAGTTTCTGCGGAGGCTCGCAGCCAGTAACTGCTGTGGCCTGTTCTCCGTCTCCCACCCTGGCCAAATGGAGCAGAGCAGGGCCACGGGAGAAAGAGCCACGGTACTGCTCTTGAATACTCTGTGATCGCCTTGGATCCGCTAAAACTTTGTGAGCCTCAAAAAGCCACACTGCGAAACACTTCTCTGTGAAAGTTATGATCACAATGTGATCACTTGGCATGTGTAGCATTAGTGATAAAGGTCTAAATACACAGCACTAAGTGTTACAGTTACTTCTTCAAAAACTAACTGAAAGTGATGCTGGTTTGGTGGGTTGGGTTTTTGTTTTTTATTCCAAAGAAAATTCCCTTTTAAGGGACTTACCTTCTCCAGTGCCAACGAATCCACAGGCTCAAGACTGATGGAAGCCAGGGACTGCAGAGCTGACAGACTTAATCCACCTGCTAAAAAGGATCATGCTGGAGCTGGTAAGAACCACTGGCTGCACAGTCCAAATCTAGTTCACTTAACCCAGTGTGATGTCCCTAGAAAACTTTATTGTCTAGCTTCCTGCCCAGGCAGAGTCACAGAAGAAATCCGAAATCAAAAGCCCAGGGTGACAGCAGTCCCTAAGGGGGCACAAGACACACCAGACCCATGCATTGCTCCCCAAAGGCACTCTCGTAAGTAAGCAGAAAAAGAATATCCCACACCAAGCTATACTGCAGAATTAAAACACTTATAACCCAGTCAGCAAGTATGTCTGCTGTGAACTGGAAAAAAACTGCGAGGCTGAAATTAAACTCCTTCATACAAAAGCTGACACAAAACTTATTTCAACTGTTTTCTCCCCAGGCTGACAAGACCACGGCCACAATCTGGACATGCAAACCAGCACTGTCAGTCTTCTCTGTCTCTTGTTTCAGAACGACTAAAGGATCATCATTTCAGGAATTCAGAAACATCCTTTCTAAATAAAGCCCACTGCACTCATACAGTCTCAGTACAACCCTGTACATCAGGACAAAACAGTGGTTTTAAGCCAAGCCCCTCTTCAAGCAAGCACGTCTCCCAGGCAGACATCATACAGTGTTTCACATACTCCAAAACAAGGCCTAACATAACCCAAGGCTGATAATACAAGATATTTTCCCTCACTCTGGATTTCCAGCTCCTCTCTCTAAACAGACAAAAGCCCATCAAGACCCCATGCAAGACCTCTGCCACAAAGGAGAACTTCTCTTCAACATTAGTCATCCTCTCATCAATAGGACAGAAATACACCTTTATCTCTAATACTGCTTCTCTGAATGCATACTCCACAGCTACCTTTTGAATTGTACTCAGGGTGTTATTAACGAAACAGTATTTTCAGTGTCTCCACATACCCACAGCATTTTTTTTTTTACCCCCCCAGTAATCCCCTTTGCCAACACTGAGCCCTTCAGCACCTGAGGGCTGCCAGGGCTTGCCTAAGAAGTTTATTCTCTCTCTACCTCACTGCAATAGCTTCATAAGAAACTATCGTCACTTCAAAACAGGCAACAAAATTGGGACGTTACATCTAGGCATCACTCTTGCTCACAGTTCATCTGCTTAGTGCAAACTTGCTTTCATCACCAGTTTAGTATGCTAGGCTGTATACTGCCTTCAACAACAGCTAAGATTCACCAGGCACAACATCGATCTCGCACATCAGAGCTCTCAAGTTGCCAAGGTCCAACACCAGCTATTTTCAACATGGCATAGGGAAGCACAGTCTCAACATTTCTTCCTGAAAGGAAGTCTGCTTTCTATGCATAATTTTTAAGAAATGTCAAGTTTTAATTAAAAAAAAAAAAAATAAAAAAAAAAATCAAACTTTTGCTATTCAAATGGCTATCACCATAACAACCAACCTCCTCAAACTTTCGAGAAATATCATCTTCAAAATACTATATGAAGTAGGAAAGTAATACCTTCAAGTGAGGAACTGAAGGCATATGTTAGAGATAAGTAATTTTCAGAAAGTCTCTATTATGTGTAAATACCCATAGCTTTTATACCGCAAATAAAGCCTGCTGAATGATCTCTATGGTATTGGTTTGTAGGTAACCATTATATGGAGTTGGATGACACGAAGAGGATACAAGAGAGAAACCATACACATAATTCTGAACACCAAGATGCTTCAGGCATTTCTGTCAGTGTATTTTTAAAAATATATTTACATTAAAAACAGATTACTTTTGGTATTTGGGTCTTATTTTTAACTTATCTTCCTATGATAAACAAACCTACAGCCAAAGTAGCACCTTCCTGCAAACTACCCTAATTTTTGGCTGAATTTCTTTCCTTCACAGTACTTCCTTCAACACTCCCTTATCCATTCCACAAAGACTCTTCAGTCAAACACTAATAATTTCAAAGGAATGGTAAAGACAAACCAGCTTCAGACACAGGTACCAATGAAGAGCTTTTCAAGGTAGGCCACACTGCCTGCATTTGACAGCCTACGATCTCCTTCTTAAAAAAAGAAAACCAAACCAACACTGCCCAGACTAGAATGAGAGTTACACCTAGCATCACCCAGAGCAGAAGTTCCCAAACATCCGTGTCACATCCTCAAAGTGGTACGGCAGAGCAGGACAGTGGCTGCAATAGCACTTGCATTTCCTGATCAGCTGTTCAGAGCAGACCCACAGAGGATGAAGCAAGAAATGAGGAGTCCACGAGGTATGTGCATGCCCAGGAAGATCCGAAGAGAGGACTGATTTGGTGCAGGATAGCTGGGGAAAAGATGGTTAGGAGTAGGCATAGTAGATGTGCTAGAAAGGTGAAAGAGTAGGAAGGTTGTGCACAGCTGACTGTAGCACTGGAAGAAAATTAGAAGTGGGGAGAAATCTTCTGCATGTCAACTTTTATTTGGACTTACTGAGAAACAAGAGACTTGTACAATTCCTCCAAAACACTAAATTTAAGAAGTCATTCTTACTCACGTGATCATTCCAGAACTGCAAAATAAAGTTATAAACTAACCATCAAGTACCCAACAAATGCAAAAAGCTGGCATCCCTTCATATTTCTTCATAGCTCAAGAGAAGTATCTGTATTAAACTGCCCTGTTGCAGCAGAGCAACAACTGTATACAAAATTCAGAGTAGGCATCACATTCCGTTAAGTGATTCTAACCCCTTTTGAAAACCTTAATCAAGATGCTTTGAAATCTGACACTTCAGTTTTCATCAGTATTAATACTCCAAACTGAAATATCTAGAAGACGTTCCCAAAATACAGTACCTAAAGAAACCCGTACTGTTGCTTTTAGATTTGTCATTCAGTATTTATCGGGCTCATTACTAAGCATCCACTGATTGCGGTCTTCATTAGAAGAGATGGTATTCTTATGGAGTAGATCACAAGGATGTGGATGTCTTCTGGTTTGGTCCCATTGTATCCCCAAATGCAAGGTGAGGGCTATACCCCAGGTATTACAATATGCAAACATACAACAATAACTACAGAATTTATCATGTCCCCACACCCATGACCTAGATAGCCCTCTACTAGTAAATACAGGCAGGCAATGACCCTGTTCTTGGGCTGTTCTCAGCCACCTCCCCAGCTGCCCTGTAGGTCAAACCAGCAATAAAATCAAGCTAAAATAATCTCCCACACTGACTGAATGACAAGCATGTTGCAATTGAAGACTAGCACTACGAGAAGAGGAACCGTATTACAGGTAGTCATTACCAGGTATTGCTTCAAGATGCATTTGTTTTGAAGTGGTAACTGTATTCAGTTACAAACATCTCACCAACACAAATGAGTTGCTCCACAGCACTGTAAGCTTCCAACACTCAAAAATCATGCCTTCTGCCACAGGTTAAACCATTCATCATCCATGCTCCTGCCACTGTCACCAGTTTTTACAATGCATTCCTCTTAAACATCACTGTCATCTCCTGATTTCTCATCTATTAACATTAGAACCAAGAAACAGGGAAACAAAAAAGAGTTGTGTGTTGACACCTAAATGCAACTAAATGCAAGCAACCGCTTTGCGCAGCAGGCTTTTCAGAAAGGGTAGAAGGTCTGAACAATCAAGGATATAGAGTGCTGAAAGCCCTGCACGTTTCCCACAACAATGGCCAATATGAGCCTCATTAGGATAGCATCTAAGCATCCATACCGATGTCTATTCTCATTACACGATAGCTGAAAAGTATTTTCGATATACTCAGATGAAGAATCAAGACACAGAGACATCCACAGAACAGACGCAGGGGTTCTGCCACCTAGTGGCACCTAGAGCCTCAAATTATCATTTCTACCATATTATTATTATTTTTTTTTTTAAACTGGAAGCATTTGACAGCACGGAACAGAACAGAGAACACAGTTTCACTAGCACTGAAATTATCAAGCCTGATTCCTCCCTGCAGCTTTGTTTCAGAAGTGTATTCTGTAGCACCCACGATGATGAGTTTCACTTAAAGCTTTCCTAGCTGTTCAGATAGTGACAGTGTATTTCTCTTCATCCCTCCTCCAGCTCCTGTAGATTCTCTGCTGCCTAATATTGATTTCATGTACACTCTCTCTCATAGTCAGCTGCCCATTTTCAGTACTTGCAGTACTATAGTATCTTTGAGGTCCCTATCCGTTTGTCATGGCTGATGGAACCTGGTAACTCTCAGGAAACAGGGAAAGGCAGAGACTGAGAGACTAATGCAGGAGAACGATAAAAGCCTTGTCTCCTCATGACACTGTCTGCATTGCTGTTTGTCAATAAAGAATCTTTGTCAGCACTAACGGCTTACGGGATTCCCCTGCCCAGTTCACAGCACGGACCCACAGTGTGTCACGTCAAGGCGACAGGGACAGGGACACAGAGGAGCACAGAGGCAGGAACTCCTTAAGGCAAGCAGCTAGCAGAAACCCCTCTTTTTGCCAGGCCATAAACTCAAAAGCCCCCTTTCCCACATGGGATTCAAAGCCAGACTCACTTTAATGCCTAAACTAGGTCAGTCTTTGTTTACACAAAACACAGATGAGAAAGGAAGTATCACTCACTCAGGATCAGTCCAAACCACCGGACTACAAAGCCCAGAGCAGCATACTGCATTGATCTCTTGAGAAATGAAACCTTATCAAAGGCACATTCAGAAAACACACCTCACACAGATGTGGCCAGGTAACAAACAACTTTTCCATATAAGACAGACATGCTCCCTCTGTGGGAGCACTGACAATGTAATTTGAAGTGATCTCGCATCCTTACTAGGCTCTACCCTCACAGATGCTTTAGGTTCCAGCCCCCATTTGTCAACTTTTGTAACCTTGGTAAGCCATGAACACTTCTGGGCCACATCTACTACAGATTCCCTAGTAAGTAACAGATAGGTTTGGATATTTTAGTTTCAGTCCAGAACAAAAACAAAACACATCCCCCCCCCAACCCCCAAAACCCACACACCCAGAAAAATCCCACCAAAACATCCAAAACACAAGCGAGATCACAAGCACTATACAGCTGTAAGTCCTATCCTTTTGACATTTTTCTTTTGCCTTCAAGTTTTTTCCTCTGACTCCACAGCAATCCCTGCACTCCCCCCAGAGTTCCTTAGCTGTAGCCTCTGGTAATTTTCCCACTTAAGGGGTGGGGAAGAGGAAAAAAACCCCAAACCGACCAAGTAGTATCTGCCACAGGAGACCACAGGTGAGCCACTATTGGCAGAGCTAGCAGTGATTCACAGATCTCTGCTAGACTTTTATGAGAAAAAAGGAGAAGGTTTCATCAAGTTTCATTTCTTGCTCTGTATTCCACACATTTGGATTTCAGCTGTGTACAGTATGGCTGTAAAACAAGCATGTAAAAACTACCATAGTGATGAAGAGAGGTGCACATATACCTTGATGTGAAACCATGTTTGATCACTCAGTGATGAGTTTTGTGGACTGCAGCTGTAAAGACAGACTACATTTCTGCTAGAAAGCAAAGCTCTCTTTCCATTGTCAACAAGCTACTAGCTTTCACAGTAATAGTGCCTAGGATTGAGAAGGAAAACAGAGATTGTTGGAATAAACGTGCTGGCAAAGCAGTACTTCACAAATGTAGGACTGTGAGTGAAAGCCAGACACAGATTGCTTCTGTCTGCAGCCTCCTGAATCAAACCAAAGATGGCTCAGCACAGAAAGCATTAGGCTTTCTTACAGTCAGCGTTCATGCTCTAGTCTACGTGTAGAAAGCTACTCACATTGCTGGAACATCATGGTATCATTCAAAAGAAGTTAGGGATGTGTTATCATAAAGATACATCGTTATCTCAGTTTTCAGGTTTCACTTAATCTCACTTCACACTAGCACTGAACAGCTCTGTTGAAACTCAGCTGCAACCTAAGGAACTTGCAGAGTACAGCAGCAAACCACAGCCCCTTATATAGGGCAATCCTCATAAGGGATTATTAATTAGAGGTTAACCAGATTCCTAATTTATGTCTCATTTCAATACATAGCTTGCTCAGACAGAATGGCACAGGAGCCAGTAAGTTGTTTTCATGCCGTATCAATGTGTATCATCCCTTCATATGATGCTCTAAGCTCCTACAGACCTGGTTTGGGAATCTCAGTAACACGCTACCGAGTTTTGAAAAAGTCTAAGGAAGCTCACTTTCAAAAAAAAAAAATCTTGATAAAGTTAGAATAACTTTATGCAGTAATAAAAAGTTCTAAAATAGCACACTTTACATGTCGAGAGGGGCAACAATTTCCTCCTCCCCTCTTCTCTACGAATCTCTAGAGCTGCGCCTCAGACTCATTCATTAGATGTTATGCATATTATGTTTTGCAAGAGATCTGGACCTATCAGTGAATCAGTCAGTTCACCTGTTTCTTTATAACGAACAGAACCCCATTATCCAAGTACAGCCCTCGAGCCAGGATCCGAGTCCCATCCACCCTCAGTTACTTGTTTGTTTTCCCAAAACTCCACTTCCCTGAAGTACTCAATTTCTTCTTTAAGACACCCGATGTCACACAAGGAACAGCATCAGCAGACTGATCTGTTAAGCATTTTAACTCCTCAACACTAGGAGGAGATGTCTGGAAAAAGAGACAGGTATTTCTTTCTCATTTCATCCCACACACACTCCAGTTTGATCTTGCTTGGCTCACTTGGTGTTTTCAGCTTCTAGGAAAGACAGGGAGTCCTGCTCTTCATTCACGTCTTCTAGGGGCTGCTAGCATCTTGTTCAGGGACAGATCCAGTTCAAGGAGACGGACAGCATTTAGCTCCCAATAGCTCTCTAGCTCCAGCAGGTAAATTCCAGGCTCAAGATGTTTGTCCTTCTACCCAGTCTGCCTACTTTGCAGGATGTCAAAGCCCCAGCAGAAGGTACCCAGTTATTGCAAGCTGGAAGCTGAAAGCAGTGGCTTGCACACAGCAGACAGGTAAGGACTGGATTGCTCAGAACAGTGTCACAGGCTAAAGTACACATTCTTACTATACGGCTGATGTGGCAGCAGGAACTGCAAGACTTTTGAAGAGCAGCAGCATTGAGATTGCTGTTTTATTTTTCTGTCACGTGATCTACCCAGGTAAGGAATACCCACGCTGCCCACAAACTACAACAGCACAATAATTAGAAAATTTTGTTCAACAGACTTATTTTACATCTTGTTTTCTATCCATCATTCCGGTATGGTATATCAGTCACAAGGTTACTGGACAATTTTTGATGTTCAAAGTGGTTTTCTTCAGAAGCATCCAGATTGGCTTTTTAAAAATACAGTATTTTTACTCAGATTGTAAAATCCTGATATTAGTATTCTAACCTGGCTTCTAAAAACATACAAGACATTAGGAACTCATGTTCTAAACACTCTTAAAGTAATTAATACATAGTACAGAAAGACTCAAAGCAGAACGATGACACATGTTGCTTTTGGCATTACTCCGTCCCCTATTCACTTCTACAAGAAGCCTGCAATGACAACTGAGAAGAAAAAAAACATCAGACCTACACATATAAGTGTGCCAAAGAGCTGGAAGCCCCAGCTCAGATGGCTAGAATGTCAGGCATTTCCTCCACTGCTGTATGTGACTGCATCTCCTAGCCAGAGGTCAAAAGCAGATTTGAGTTTCCAGTTTTGGGTTTTGGTTTTTTATGTTTGTTTTAAATCAAGAGAGTGTTTTCTTTGCCCTTCTAAAGTTATATGCCAGTGCCAAACATGTTTAACATTTAACATTAGTGCATTCATTTATAGAAGCTGCGATTCTGGCATATGTATCTGACAAGTCATTTAAATTCTAGCACCTTAAATTATGTAGATTGGTTTGTCACTATGACAACAATTTCTACATGTCTCTAGAACAAAGTTGATCCTACAAAAGCACTATCTGTTCTCTTCCTAACAGAAACTAAAAGTTAGTGAAAGCTTTACCTCTTCTGGACAGAAAGGCAGAATTTACATCTTTTAATGTAAGTTGACAACACATCTGATTGTAGATAAGCTATTTAATGTACATCATACAAGGTACTTGATGAATGAAGAAGGAAGTTTTCTTGGATTTGAACAGCAAGAATTCAAAAAATACTTTATATATAGAACACTTGAGGGAAGCTAGAACAACGGCAAAGAGAACGCGCAGGAATCTGGGGGGGTGGGCAGAGCCATTTCTTATCGGCACTAAGGCTAAGAATGCCTTTGGTTGGGTTGGTTGTTTTGGGGTTTTTTTGAAAAAGCCATTCAACCTTGAGGTCAGTGCTTTGCCTATAAAACACCCATCCTCTCCTCAAGTATTTGCATAGAGGAATCCGTTATCAGTAACTAGAAGCACAAACATGTGCCCAAATTATATTGGCAGCAAAGAGACAGATGCCCCAGCATTTGGAAAGCAGGCATTTTATTTTCAAGCATCCACAGAGGGCACACATGTACTACCTACGCTCAGGTCCAGTGCTTAAGGATACTGCCCAGAGTACTAGCTCACTGCAGTGTCACCAGGAAAGGTGGAACTGAGTCCTGAAAAGCCCATTTACAACTAGGTGTTTTCCATTACCTTACACAGACTTTTGGACTTCTGTTCATACTGTGAGCTGTACCCCTGCTAACACTCTGGGGAAGGGTGAGAAATTCTTCTCAGAGGTCTTTGTAAGAAGAACTTATTAAAAAGTTTTACACAGGTTTTTTTCTGGGGGGCATGAGGGTGCAATCGAGCAACACCTGCTCATACGGAACCTAGAAGGGCTGAGTAACAGGAAAACAGGAGTAATAAGCTCAGAACAACACTTCCCACCTAGATCATTAGATCAGGCTGTCAGTGATAGATTACAGCTAGTTAGAGTGAAGCAGTCATGGCTACAGGAAAACCTGAAATGGTTTTGAACACACACACACACACACACACACGTACGTCTTTTTTAAAAGGGAAAGGCAGACTATGGATTTGTAGCATTAGATCTGGCTGATGCTATGTGACTAAATTAGTAAGGACTGATAACCTGGAGAAGAAAGTTAGTAATGCAAAATCCCCTCAAAAAAAAAAATATTCCACCCGACCCCATGGGAAGATGAGAAGTAGTTAGCCACATGTCTGAAGAGATTTAGATGTGATTTTTAACTGTTAATAGTAGCGCTCTTCTCCGAAGATGTACCTCTATGAGAAAAATAATGACACCCAGTAATAACAAAAGGGCAATTTCCTATAGAGGTGCCTCACAGCTAGACCTGATGACGTATTCACTTGACACAGAAGGAAATTTTGCCATTTCTAGGAAAGCAAACAGTCCCAGACTAAATAGCCCATTCCCAAGGCTGTTGGAAATGGGTAACAAGAATGAGATGAAGGAAGAGGAACAGAAGGAGGCCACATCTTCCACTTGAAATTATTCACAACGTACACTAAAACAGACTAACCAGAGCAAGTGGTGCGAGTGCTCAATGCACAACCCCATGATAGATCTAGGACAGTATCCTACTCACAACATTATTTTCCAGAGGTTATTACACTCAAGTCTTTGATACACTTCTGCTGAATGTGGAAACAAGCTAGAGACTCTTCCTCTGCAGATCAGCACTACTGCCAGCAGCAGTGCTGAGCAGAACCTTGGGCTGAAGATGATTGGGGCAGGAGCTCAGCTAGACCCCAAAAGTTTGACCAGCAATTAAAACTCCCCTACATTTACCAGCATAGAAAAACCAACAGTGAAAAGGCATGTCAAGTCCCACATTAGACAAGTTAATGCACAGAACACTAAATATTATTAAAATAGAAAGAAAAACAAAAAAAAAACCTGAAACAAAAAGAACCCTGAACATTTTTGTAGGGAAATAATTTTGTTTTTCTTGTCACACTAATATGACAATTCCATTGCAAATATTAATCATTTTGCTTTCTTACAGAGCAAAAATCTTACATTTGCAAATTATCTGATAGGGACATCTTCTATTACTGTATTAATTAGCAAGTGCTTTTGGATATGGGAGGAAGAAACATTTCATCTTCTAGTAGTGAATATAGATAAAAAACAGGCTCATACACATTTTTTGAATGTTTACGTTGGACTGAGTTAAATTCTCATGCATCTTGAAAAGAGTACTGTTGGAACAGCTATACACGTATCCTTGCTCTACTTAAAAGCTGCTGGGGCAAACCAAGCTTATTAAGCATCCTATCTGCAGCCTGTTCTGAAGTAGGGCCAATGGAAGTTTTCCAGAAACACTGCTCTTTTTCTCCTTTCTCCTCCCACCTTCCATGCTCTGCAAGGGATTATCCAACTTCAAAGTTTCTCCGAAACCCAACTGCTTCACAAGATATTGCTGACTCTAGTCTCCATCCATCCATCTTGGAGACAAACATTTTGCTGGTAATGCTTCATTCTATTGCACAGGAAAGTTAGTCTGATGCTATGGAAGCTGCATAGTGTTTGTTCTATTTAGAAAAAAACAACAACAAAACTTCACAAAATAATTAAAGGCCTAAATGTGGAGATGAAGAGCTAAAATAGTTTGTCACTGTGCCATACCACCATTCAGAATTACAGAACGCTGGTACATCATTCTTTTAAAGAGACAACTGTGAAGTCTACTGGAAGTGATCAAAGCAAAAAAAGACGACTTTATTTTCCAATAATTTTTCCTCATTATAGACACACCACCATTGTATTAAAATTGTCATATTGACCAGTAAGTCACTGATACCACTATCACTGGATACATTCATCCAACACAGTTATCTCTGTCAGCATCAATGCTGCATATATCCAAACAAGACTTGCCTTGTTAAAACAAGACCTGTGACCCAGCACAGCAAGTGCCACAGGAATACAGCTTCCTGCTAGTATGCAACATTAGCCTAATGTTTACACACCATTCAATTCGAGATCTTTGCTCAGGTCTCTTGTCACAAGTAGGTAACTTTTGATCCTAAAAATCAACACTGCATCTGGAAGCGTTCTGCTAAAAAGTCACCTGCTCCATTTTATTCTGTCTTCCCCAGCTTTAACAGAAGTTAAGGCCAAGCATTCATTAAACCTGTAACTTGCCACTACAGTTGAAGTGGCCATACTTCAGTACAGCCTACTTGCCAGCATGGAAAAGAACATCTGAAAGGCACTGAACTTACCAAAACCAACATCTTACCAGCTGCAAGATACCTGTCCTGTTCTTATCCTTTTCTTACAGAGGCTCCAGGTACAGTAAGTTATCTTGTATTGAGTTTCAGATGAATGCAGGTAAGCATTTGAAACAGAAAAAAAGCAAGAAGAATGCTCCTTTGTAGGAACAACCACGCTTTGACCATCCACATCTTATTGCTAGCTTTGTGGGATGCATTTGTCACACAGTCCTATCCCAAGGCCTACAGTTAAGGTTACACTTATGTCCACAGCAATCTCAGAAACTGCAAGTTTGAAGGAGACTGAAGTGTCACAAATGGAAGAACCAGTACCCTCTCCGTAAGCGTTACATACCCAAGGGATTTGGATGTAGAAGAAGGAAAGGCAAGGGTGGCATCTGCACAGCAGCTTACATGAGCAAGTGTAGCACAGAAAGACAGTAAGCTCAGCTACTACACAGTAAAAACACCATGTTTACATAAAATGGCAAGGAAAAAATAGAAGTGTAAAGATACAGTATTGGTTATAATTGAAGTAATTTCTGTGATGCTAACAATTCTAGGTTATTTTTAACCAGCTGCTCAGTTTTGGGTTCCTTCTTTAATCTTCCCTCCTAACAGTTTCTGCAATGCACTTTTTCCCTCCCCATTAATACAAACAGCATTATTCATAATCTAATTAAGCCTAAAATTAGGTGACCAGCCACATCAATACAAAAATATGAAAGTCATTTTTCTCTTTTGACATCTTTCTGAAACTTCTGCAAGGTTTTCTTACTGTCAGCTTGAAATGTCATGGCACAGATGTTCTCTGTGTGACCACTAATCTTAAAAACAGGACATGCTAAAAGAGCCAATACATTAGAAAAAGATCATAATTCCTTCATCAGAGAACAGTTCTCTGAGAGGCTAGAGTCAGAAAAGTGACAAGTCCTGCAAATTTAACACCGTTCTTAGGCTGTGAAGGCAACTGCTCTGCCAGATGTGCCACCGTCACAAAACTCTCTCATCAGTTAATGAGCAAGTTCTCTTCCCCTTTTTTTTTTTTGAAGATTTCTTTGTGTATTCAAGTTTATATCAGTATTCCTAATCTGTACTATTTCCACATCAAATGGTTTTTCCTTCTTTATCTATGCTTTCAGAAACAAAGCCGGAAAGCTATACTGCTATTTTCCTCTGGGCTTCATATGAAATTTTGCCTTCAAATGCATTTACTTGCCTTCAAATGCATTTACTTGGCTCTCACAAGCATGTTCAAGGGCAAAATCTGGACCCTTGCCACAGTCACATTCCTTATTGCAAATACATGCCAACCTTCAAAGTTCAGTTATTTGAGCAAAAACATATGTTAATTGTTATGCGAGAGGAGTGGAAAGTGTATCAGATTAAGCACATTTCAAAGTATTTCACTCCTCTCCTTGCTTGATTATTCAGTATAAAGCTGGATTTATTCTGTTCTAGTTTTTCAACATAGCTGCAGACATTAAGACCACACAAGTGAAGTTCAACACAAAATCAGACCTAACAACAACCAAACAAGCATTCAGAATAAAATTACCTTCTCATATTTGTTATTCCAGGACTGGTCTAACAGGTATTGCAACATTTACCAGCATAAAGTTATTCAGTTACATGTAAAAAAATAATGGAATGCAAGGAGTATGTTGCAATAAGTCAGCTTAATAGACACCAGCGACTTAAAAGGCCTTTTCCTTTCACCTATGAAGGACAGCAGTGAATAGCTCGGAAAGATGCAAGCCAGGTAACCAAGAAGCAACTCTTCAAATAAGTTTCAATTAACTCAGTACCAGCAGCAGGTTTTACATGCAGAGATGCAAGTGAAGTGCGTTCATTTACCTAAAGCACTAGTCACATCTTTCATCAAAAAAAGTACAAATTTTATCCTTCACATATAGTCTGAATAAAGACTGGGCTTAACTCTGACATTGAAAATGCTTACGCTTTTGGTAGAGTATGAACTGATAAAGAAAGTCAATTGGTTTCTCCTCTTAGAGCTCAAGCGTACATTGAGAGAACCTGACATACACAAAAGCACCGCCTTTGCTATGGCCAGTGGCACTTAATGCTCTCCGTAGTACTCGAAAACACGTTTGTCTGTGTCTCACACTGGTACCTGGCACTATCAGAACAAACACTGCTACCAAATTACTTTAAAGAAGCAAGCTAGTACTAGGAAGTGTCTCATCTGTGAGATCATCTGCAGACTGAAGTTTTAAGTAGATCCAGCTGAAGAGATCCCAACCTGAAGGACAGCCCACCTACTGAAAGGCTGGATGCCTCTGACCCACAGCTTTCCCCTCACTTCCCAGGGGAAAGATGAGATAGCTGTTTTAGCAGGGAACATATTTTTGGGAGCAAGTTATCATTCCAAAGACCTGCTGCTGCCTCCGAAGGGGGAAGGCAGCAAGGCACGCTGCCCTCCCACGGGCAGCTCACGAGAGCATAGATCCTGACCTGCTCCTGTAGAGGAGGAGCAGGCTAAAGAACATCCTTGGGTTCCAGTTCTTTAAAGCTTTGCTGGGCTATCTGAACTGCTGCCGGTCTGCCATAGAGGGAGAGAAAGAAGACCCCAGAACTGGAACACAGACTTTGATACTACTGAGGATGGGTCACTTCAGATACTGACTTCCTAGATACTGACTTCCCAGTGACTCTACAGATGTGCTGGGCAAGATTGAGATAACCAGACTGGCACTACACAACAAGTTTTGAATACTACTACCTACCAGTGTCCTACAAATGTATCTGGATGAAAAAATTACTTCCTCTTTCACTTCTTTTGCCCCCAATCCTCAGTGTCTCACAAAGTCTGAAGAACTGACCCTTCTGTACCATCTGCAGCTAATTCTTAGCAGAGCATGACTGCAAGAACGTGTAGATGCAGCTTACTAGACTTCTGCCTCTTACTGTGGCTCAGCAAACCGATGGCATCTTGTCACTTTTCACCCTCTGGACATTTTTTCCACAGTTCGCTCCAGCAGTCCAAGTTCAACCAAGCTGTCATCATTAGCAGTCTCCTGAATAGAAACCAGCTTTCCAAGCTCAAGAACACAGGATTTCCTGAACCATATCAGAGCAGGCACTCATCAAGACAACAACCGAAAGCAAAACATTTTAAACAACAACAGCAAAAAAACCCAACACAGGAATCTATTATTATTTAGGTATGCAATAGCTTTTCCAGACTGTTTCTTTCTAGCCCCAAATGTGTGCATTTCCTCATAGTAGGATGGTTTGTGACCTCTATACAAACCTTCTATACGGAAAGTCACTGACGGTCCATGTGGAGAAGCAGACACTTTAAGCCTGGTAAAAGAGCTGTGAGACCTCTAAGGCATAAATGTGCTTTATTCTCATACTAAACCCAAAACATAGCACGGTACCAGCTACTAGGAAGAAAATTATTCCAGCCGAAACCAGGACAATGCTAAATGATACTCTATTCAAGTAATAAGTCTTTGAACATTTGCAGTATGTCTACACAAAGATTAGTTAGAAGTTAGCTACCAAGTTCTACGACAAAACCAATCCTTTCAAATGTATCTAATCCTACTATTTCCCAGGAAAACAAGGGCAAGGGATAAGGACGGTAACTGCCTTCAGTACCTGTATTACTGAGACCCCACATTAACCTCTCAGTACTTTCTTGCAAATAGACATCAGCACCTCTACAGAAATTACATACATTAGAGTAGAGATTAAAATAGACTCTCCTCATCACAGGCTTCCCCAGTTCAGGGCAGAACAAGACTTTGGGAGACAAAATAAAGAACATGGCTTTCAGGCCCTGTCAACAATGTCTAAGCAACATGATGTTAGAGAGCCCATGCAGCCTGATTTGGGAAGGAAAGGCAAATAAGGCAATTTTATCTGTCCTATGTGGCTTGGTTAAGTGAACTGGGGTACAAACAGGATGAAATAGGTAGGCAAAGAAAGCAAGAAAAGGAGGCAGGGAAAAGTAAAACAAAATATGAAGAGCCCAGGAAGGCAGGCAGACACGAGCTGACAGGGAAAGAAAAATCCTATATGAAGCTAACAAGAAAAAACTTTAGGTTAGCTGAGTAAGCAAGCTAGAACTGATATCAAGCCCAGAAGGGAAGACCACACACAACCTGAAAAGCTTAAGTATAAGACAAACTAGATAAAAAAGGGATGACTAAAGAGGCACTTGAAACAAGCACAGAAAGACACAAGAAACCAAAGTACATGCAAAAGCCCTGACCGCTTAGCATATACGCATTTGTATCTGGAAATGGGTCTGCAGATTTTGTTTCACTGCTCGTTATTTGCCAGGTCATATTTATGGAACGGATTCCACATCTGCAGGCAAAAGTAGCTTTCAGTGAGCTGTACAGGTTGATAAAGCTGGCAACTACAGCTCACGCTATGCATTAGCACCAGCATCTCCTGTGCATGGACCTATGTATACTTAGTATAGTTGGGGCAGCCTAACTGCACCCTTCCCTCTTCTTTCAAAGAAACAAGAAAAAATCCAACAACAAAAAAAAAAAAAGGAAAAGAGAGAGAGAAAGAAGATGGAAAAGCCACAGAACTCATTGTAATCAGAACAAGCAAACCACACTTGTCTAGCACCACTGGCCTCTATAATAGCCTTGCCTCAACTACTCAGGAAACTGAAAGACAGGTTCTCATTTAAATGATTTTATAGGCCAAGATAACTTTTCATAGCTATGCAACTTTAATGAAATTGCTTGAGCCAGAATTTCTCTAGAGGCCATTGTATACTAATTTTCTAGGTTCCAATTTGTCAAATATTCTGTGAATTTATAAATCTATTTCAGCTAGGCTTTTAAGAATAGTAGTACCAAAAAAAGTTCACTTCATAGGACCTTCCCCCTTCCCGATTACCTCCATAATTAGAAGGAAAGCTACCTGACCCATTTTTCCCTCAGCAGGATGGGGTTAGGTATCTTCCCTTGCCTCAGTTGTGTTACGGAAGTTCATCAACATATGAATGATACACGATCTTATAATGAATCTCAAAAAATCCTGCAGTGACACCTCACTGAAAAACACAAAACATTCTCAATTGCTTAGTAAGTATTCTCAAAGTAGAACACACATGGAAGTAGCTGCTTAGATGGCATTTTTCTTCTTTAAGTTTTCTTCAGAAACTCCGATTATGGTGTATCCATCATTCAGGTGCTCAACTTAGGTCTTTTTAATCACACCGCGTACTTAATTATCCATATCAAGTGTGGTGTGAAGAGGGAAGTTAGACTACCCTCTCTTGATCCCACTTTCCATGGCAGCTGGTTCTATTAGAATATTTCAAGATTTAAATTACTAGTTTCAAATCTTCCTGCTATTATCTTTAACAGACAAGCCAAAAGAGTGAAGTATAGATCAGTACTTTGGATTCCAGGAAAATCTTAATTAGACATATTTAACAGATTTTATGAATCACCCCTTTTTACATGACACTACAGTTAAAGACTTAGCTTGCCTTGAACAAATTGAAAGATTTCTCTGTTTTAACATGCTCAAAGAGCCCTCTGGTTTGCGTACTACCTAAGTTGTGTTTCAGGTGGACTTTCCAAATGGATGAATTCAACTTTCATACTATAAACTTTGAAAGCTTGAAATACTCAAACAGCAAATACTGGCTCAGACACACCAAAGTGCCTACCCCGTTCTACCCAGGAGAGTTGGCTTGCTTACCAAACAGGGATGTGGCAAGTGCAAGGGGAAAAAAGTTACTCTTCTTTTCCGTTAGCTTAGGTACAGGATGCAGCATACATTTTAATTATCAAAACAAGAAGTAATGCATTTAAAGAAATAACCTCCGTAAGCAGTTAGCATTCAATCCCCAATCCTAGTTAGAGAAAGAGGGAATAAGCATTTACAGTGCAAAACACAGTAGGCAGATTTGACTGGCTGCAGCTGTCAAATGCAGACAAATCAAAGTTATGCTATGACTTCTGCCCTTCTATTAGGAAATACAGATGGATTTAACGTCAAACATTCCTCAGTGGAAGGGTCTGATAGTCTGAGGATGCAAATGCAAATTCACATTCTTATGAGTAAAGGTTGGACTGTTACAATACTCAAGTTGTAACTGCCAGATTTCTGGTATTTAAGGGTACCATTCACCACTTGCATCAACTATCTTTCCTGTCTGTGAAAGATTAAAAATCAACAGGTACTAAACTCTTCAATGCGTGCCCTATAGCCTAGGCTTTAGAAGAACACCCTCCCCACTCCCCCAAAAAGAAATAAAACCAAGAAAACAGATAAAAACACCCTCCCCACTCCCCAAAAAAAGAAATAAAACCAAGAAAACAGATAAATGAAAAAGAAAATTACACCTCTGAAAAACAACTGCACCATCATACCAGACAGTTTAGATGTAGAATATTGTTACCTCATGGCTAAGCTTAAAATGCTTCTCTTTTTAGAATGGGAATTTAGTCAAAACAAGAGGTTGCTGAAGGCAAGCTACTCAAAGAATCAACCTGCTTCAGCTACACCATTCCACAAACTATGTCCATTTCTTCTGAGTCTGCAAAAAACAAAAATGCATCCCACAGCAGATTTTCTTAGCAAGTTAAACACATGATGAATTGTCATGCCAATAGAGTCCTGCTGAACTACTACAGACCTAGCCACGCATTCACAAGTGAAAAAAGAAGTGGTAAGGTTACTTAAGAACCCATATATGCTACTGCCCACTACTACAGCAACAAACGAGAGGCCAAAGATTGTGCTTCTCCTCTTCCTAGAACTAAAAAAACACAAAATCCCCCACACAAAGCACTTGTATGCCTTTAGTGACCAACATCATGACGAACGACAATGAACATGTTTCTGCCACCTACATTTTTTTCCACAAGATCTCCTTGTTTCAAGCCTGTAGCTTGAAAACAATTTTCTTATCACAAAAGGAATATGACAGATGACATCAGATCATATTTCCTTAACTCAAAGGTAGTAACTTTAAATACAGGCAGTAGCCTTGTAAATACATTTACTTTTGCAATACGACTTTAAACATTGGTTTAAAGTAGACTAATTAAGCAGGTTCACACCACTAATCAACTTTTGCATCTTCCTGGGGACTTTGGAAAATAAACAGTAATTACAGCATCATAGAAAGAGCCCTGAGATCAAACCTTTGATAACTGTTCAAAACAATTCTAGAAATACACCACGGGAATTTAATTCCAACTGGATATATTTGAGCCAACTCATTTCCAGTTCAGCCATAAGAAACAAAAAACCAAACCAAAACAAAACCCCAAAAAGCCATCATGTATGTGTGCAGAAGCATAAACATATGTGCCCTAATGCAAATCTAATCAAAGGAACACAGAAACTGAAAAATACGAGCATTAAAGTAATGCTACATTATGTAAACCTAAATAAAACAGCAATTCACACATTTGTATAAGAAAAGACATATGTGTAATCAACAGCTACTCCTTTTTCTATGCCTTTAAAATCCACTCTGTTTATTTCATGGTTCAGTCACATCAATACATCTAAACAGAGTTTCCCACACTGCTTTACAGCTAAAGATATGTGAAGGTAGCTACCACGAACTACGAACAGAATGGTTTTAGCCTCAAAATCTGCAATCATCATAACACAAAGTGCAAAGTATTAGTTTCTTCCATTCTTAAACCTACACACTTGGAAGGCCAAGCTTACTGAAGTCCTGTCTTCCTTTAAAATATACAACTGTCTTCTGAAAAGTACAAGACCACAGGTATCTGAAACTACCCAAGTCATCCTAAAACATATTAAACTAGACCCTAGCTTTTCATCAAATGCACAGAAAAATTACTAACTCTGAATTACTGAAGACAAGTGCTTACCTTCAATCCTTTTTAAGGCCGACAGGCAAGTATCCCGGCTTGGAAATTCAAATGGATTATTACAGGTCCGAATGGTGCCACATTCGCATTTCCCGCTGATTATGTTACAACCTGTTATAAGGTTTTCATTGCACGGTTCAAATCCAAGAAGCTGATCATCATCCCAGTTTTCATCTAAAATAAACAAACAAACTCGCTCACTATTGGATTTCGGCTGCAGTATATAAATTCAGCTGCTTTGGAGTTCGGTGCGATTTACTTCAAGTTCAACATAGCGCTAAACAGAAAACAGATTAAAAAAATAATGGATTAATCTAAACTGTGGGATTTGCCAAATACCATGTTTCTCAGCTGTTCTATTGCCCATTTTGCTATAGCTACTGGCATTATTTACTTCCATCTGTATGAAAAACTATGATGTCTCGTGGAAATACATAGCTCTAGTACAAATGAGTGCTATTCTAACTGAAATAACTTTCGGAGATACTTGAAGTTATATTTATCATGGAAGTGACAATGTTGGGATAGAATCTGCAGCTGTTACAGAAGTCAAAATTGAGTCAGAAGGAGACCATTTTTAAACCCAATTAAATACATCACATAGAATTCACTCCACAGAGATAACTTTTTGTTACAAAAATACTGCAAGATGCCAGGCCTCTGATTCTGTAATATGACCAAAGGTGAGTTATCCATATTCTAGGAGAATTGCTCAAGCACATCACGTTCCTTGCTGTCAAGGGGGATAGTTGGGCTGCAACAAGTCTCTCTGCTCAAATAATTCTGCTGCTTTTGAATCAGTCCCATCAAATGTGTGTAACTGAAGTTCCCACTGTAAAACTGACTATTTTCCTTTTAGAAGGCTACATGCAAGAAGAATTTTCTTTTTTCTCCAGGAAGCAATAAATCCAGTCAATCCAGAGTTCCACTAAGATTATCAATCCTCCAAAGTCTCAGCTTCCTTAGGTCAAGTGCACATGTAGCAACAACCCACCAACGCAGAAGTTTAAGCAAGATACATTGTTTTAACGCAAAATAAACTAGGCATTAGGTATTCTTTGTTCTAGAGTGCCAGATCATTTTCCAACCTTGTCTGTCTACCAAAACAAGTACTACAAAATAGTCACACAGATTAGTCCACTGACTTCCAGTAATGACAAAAGGAACAAATACCTATTTTCAATCTTTACATCCTTATATTCATATTGTGCCTTCTAGCAGTTCACCCCAATTTTGTATACTATCAACAAGCAAGTTTCCAATACAGATCCTGCCAAGAAACACTTCAGAAAAGTTAAGACCTCTTCCAGCTATGAAAGGTGGGGTTTTTTTGTTGTTGCTGAGGTTATCAGAAGCCATCTTCCAGTATGGAAGGCTGCAGCCAAATACAAACTGTGTCATTCAGTAGCCTAGACACTCAATAGAAGTCTAAAAACCAATAGTAAATATCAGTATATACACACACACACACTGAGGTTGACATGTAAGTACTGTCCGCTCACAGAAACATGCAGCGTATCTGCTAACCTGCAGTTTTTCCTGTTTTGGGGCAAAAACAACTAACACCTGGAAAGAGCTGTTTTCCAGTTAAGTACCATACGTGATCTACAGAAAGTGTCACAGCAGATTCTCGCAGGTTTGTTTCTCCCCGTACAACCAACTGCGTGCTTTCTGTTATAAGTCGGCAGAGTACTCTGCTGACAAAAAGCACTGAACAAACAACTAAGGCAACTTTAGACGTAAAGAAGGGAACCTCCATGGGAGCCTCATGGCTCTTCTACTCCATAAAAATAGCAAAGGAAGAGTAGTCATTAACCCCAGGAAGCAATCTGTCTTTTCCCACCCCCTCTCCCCCAGTTAAAGTTAACCTATCATCCCATACAGCAACTGTATCAATAAAAGTCAAAGGAAGCGTAGAAGTTCCTGAAGAGAAGCTATTAAAATTCTTTCAAGAGAAAGATGCCACTTCAGTAATGCTTGGGACACTTTCACACTTTCATCGTGAGGAGGTCATGCATGCAGAGGGAGGAAAAGAAAAAAAATAATCACGAGAATTTGGAGAACAATAATACATCCTGTTTTTGAGAAGCCGGAATACAGCCTGGACAATTTGTATTTTACAAATCACAGCAGTAATCCACGTAACGACAAGAACAACAGAGGTCAGAGCTATGCTCCAGGACTTGGTGTTTCAACTTCTGTGACCGCAGGGACCACAGCTTCATCCAGATCGGTCTGTTTAACGCTCTTAAGAAAACGGTTTGAATTGCTCCTTGTTTCTGACACAGAGGCTCTCCTCCCCGCCCGCTGTGTACAGGCCAGGAGCTTCGCCCGCCCCGGCGCCCACGAGGCAGCCTGCCCTTGCCCCCGGCTCCCTAGAGCTGCTCTGCCCACCAGCCTCCCCAGACCAGCGCAGTGCAGGCCGGTGGGGCGCGCAGACAGCGATGACAGCACACTTTTGCCTTTCCAGCACACCAGTTCAGAGCATTTGTGCGTATTTCAGCACTACATCTTGTCAAGGCTGCCAGAGATCAGCAGGATCCCTGTTACACAAGCGTTGCTCGCCCCACGTAAGGTGGGACCCAACTGGCATGGAAAGCAGAGCCATCCCTTACTCACGGCAGAACGCCTCGATGCAGATGTACCACACACTGTGGCACTAACCACAATATTATCTGATTTCCAGGACAGATTAGTGTTTGATATCTCAGCTGCCACCTCTCACAGCTTTTCAGATGGAAACAGAAAAGGAGGTACACAGGAAACACATGGCCCAATACTGGGTGTAGTTGAAGTCTTCAGTGCCACACGCCTCAAAAGTTAGCTCAGTAGCCATTAACAGGATGGAAGACAAGAGAAATCCCCCAGTAATACTTGCAGACGATACATCTAACATGCTGAATCTTGAAACAGGGTATTTTTCATTATTCAGAGTGAATACAAAAGAGTCACATTCGGACAGGAAGAATGCAAATCCAGTTCTAGCTTGGACACCTTTTATCAGACTGCTTTTAACACAACTTCATTTAGAAACAAGATTTCCATCAATGAAGAAGCAAGCATGTAACAAGAAAAGAGCTTATTCTAGTTTAGTAAATCAATGCCAAGCCTAGCATGATCTTTCATGCAGACTTAAGACTCCTTTTCCTGGTTGATTTTGTCATTCTGTGAACAGAAGTTAAAGGTCCTGTTTAAATGAATACTTGTTTACCACTTAGAGTGAACCCTCAGAAGTCACATCAGTACAGGCAAAATTCCTTGGAATGAAAGGTACAACCACATGAAAGCACTCGCATGAGCTAAAGGGATGAATCCAGTGTCTCACTTTGAATCAAAAGTTAATTACTTGATGCAAAGGCATCTCGTGCTCTGCTTGATGCAGCTAAATGGTGGTCCAGTATAGCATGCTTGTTCCTTTAGAGGTCAGCAGTATTTCAACTGATAACAGAAACATGTCTTGAACAAAATCTAGGCTCTGTGAAGCATATAACCTATTATTCCCAAAATCATCATGCCTCGTCGACTATTCCAAAAAAACCAAAGTTTTACACACCAGTGATTTGGAGACCTGGGACAGTTCATGAACTATTCCAGACTGCAGCACATTTTCCTGCATGCTTTATTTGACCTCCTCTATGGCTTCCTTTTCAGGACACTGCTCTTTCATGCGTATGTCTCAGAAATCTGGATGATATGAAGGAAGAAACTGAGATATAATCATTTGTGAATGCTTTACTCCTCTGCAAGCACGGTTGACAAAACCCAAATGTAAGAATCTAAGAGCCTCTCCAACCTCGGTATGCGCATCCTATCCACTAGCTGACTTCTAGGACACCTAAAACCACAAAAATCAAGTAGGTGTTAACATTGAGTTTTTAGAAACAATCTAGCTGAAGAGCAGCCAAAGTAAACTGTTAGCTTCCACCCAAACTGACCTTAGTTTAGCTGCAATTTCCACCATCTCATTGTACTGGCATGATCAGGTAGGGGCAAAAAAAGGGAAGGGCCACTCTTTAGCAGTCCTGAGTTGACACTGGACAGTTGTTACATAGCCGCTCAACTGCCTTTTGCACACATGCCTAGAAGCGGTTCAAACACTCCCAGCAGGCCGATAACTATAGCTTGAAAGTCACTCTTTCAAATCAGTTCTATCCACATGCAGTTCCCCACTCTTTGCAACTCATTCCGGCAAGTTCCCTTTTCAGACAATACAGTAGTTCTGCAGTTACTCAGACCAAGGTTAAGTCTTGGATGTAATACTTTTTTAATTCTTCTAAGTGTGCTTTCATACCATAAGGAAGCCATGGGAGGGGGAGGCATCATCTTAATTCCAGATTTTTTTCATTTTCTTCCGTCTTTCATATAATCACTTGCTTTCTGCAAAAGCAAACGTTTCAGCTCGCTAACAATTCAAGTGCTGCTCTGGGTTGCTGAACTCCCAAGTCCTGTCATAGCATGCATCTAAAGCAGTGAAGAGGATTAAGGTATTAACAAGTTGAACAAGAGGTCCTTAAACAACAGGTCCAGTCTGGGAAACAGTCTGAGAAATATGTCTCTGGTAAGCAGCATTCCATCACTTCTTCCATGCTAAATCCTACATACCAGCACTCACAACAGAGCACTACAGCAGCGCGCAGGGCGCAATGCTCTGGATTGAAGCATTTATGTCGTCTTCACCTGAAGAGCTGCTTGTGTTTCCAGAAAAGCATGCAACTATGAGAAACTAACTTGAAGCCTTATTTTGAAAGTACACAGTAGCTCACTATAGTTGCATTTATCATTGCCGTATGCAAAGGATCATCTCAAAACATGTGCAGGTTAAAAGTACGAGGAAAGACCTTTCCAGAGATTCCTCCATTGCTTAAACGTTTGCTTGCCCTTCCTTGAAGTTCTCAATTCCTTCTGCCTGCCACAGAACATTCTCTTTTGTGCCCTGACCCTTCTCTTCCTTTCTGGACATTTAATGAATATCAGCTATTGTTTGGAAAACCATATACTGTTCTCCTTCATTGTTTATAAACATAACGCATGACCTCAAACCAACAAGCAACACACTGGAATGGTCACTAAAGTATCACTGTTGAAAACTAATATACAAGCATTGCACCCACAAAAATCTTAAATCACAGTTCAGGGGTGTGGGGGGGTAAATGTAACTGGAGTGAATTGAGTGAACTCCCATAATTTACATTTATACGCAGCATGTTACTCAGCTATTTCTACCTCTTTAAAGCGTGACAGGCAGGTTTTCAGAATGCTGAAAGAGCAAAGAGACCATCAAACATATTGCTGATCTGAAAGTGAAACAAAGACACATCTTACAGACTTGCATCCTTTTAAATCCTGCATCTGAAGAAGGAGAGAGAATGGGTTTCACAGTGACACAGAAGTGATCCTTTCTGAGACTGGTACTGCCCTCTGGGAAGGCGGGGAGCCTTTCAGAAGCTTCTCCCTCAAACCAGACCCAAGGTCTAAGCCCTACCACTCCAGCACACTGGTGTACACAACAGCATTTTCAAATCAGTGGTATTCATTAAGATGGTATGAGACTCTGAAAGGATTCTACAGACTTGCTAAAATAAAAAAAGGAAATACTTCTTGCCAGTAAGCTTTGGCTTCTCTTTGAACAGGAAAAAAGAACGATGGAAAGGAAATTCATGTTTTGGAGGAGCTGAACAATAGAAATGACTAATCACCACTAAAGAATGCTTGAAACCCAGCCCTAGACCTTGAAAAGCAGCAGAAGGGAAGGCTAGCCTTGAAGTGAGTTTGAGCTCACGTACTGGCAGCAATCCTCTCCCCCTCTCGCAACTTACGCCTTCAGTGAAGTCACGGATCGGGGACCAGAGCCTGCAGAAACTTTTATGGCAAGACACACAGCTGAGAGTTTTATGATAAAGCAGTTTTTCCACCTTTTGGAAGCATCCAATTTCCACGATCAAATCTGCATGTGGAATGCACGTCAGTACACAAGCGCTTTGCAGCCTCCTGATAAAATTTCTAGGCAAAGCTAGAAAGCAAAACCATACCATAACATTTAGATACATCAGGAACACCCCACATGTAAGGCTTGTCTAAAATTTGCCTGCCTGCTTTATCTTATCCAAAGTAGAGTGTGTATCTCGGGTGATTAAATCCCCAATATAGCAAGAAAGACTTCAACTGCAGCAGCTCTGCGTGTGTGTCAAGGCGGTTATTTCATACTAAGGAATGCAGAAAGTATTTAAACAAACCAGCTTTCCACTCAATTATCAGAAACTCCACAGAAGCCGTGAGGAAAGCAAGGAGATAAATGGAAGCCTTAAGTGAAGCATGTGATGTGGACAACTATTTCAAGTTTAAAGTTTTCCCTTACCCACACTGACTGCAGTATTTCCGTTCTCCAGGTACCCACCTCTTTTTTTTTTTTTTGGGGGGGGGGGGGGGGGCCGCCCAGGCAGGGTTTGGCTTTTGTTTGTTAAGACTTTCACGATCAGGGTTCCCCCAACAAGACTGAATGATATTTGCAATAGCCTTCTGCCCCAAAGACGGTCTGAAGTGATAAATAATTAGTTTTGAAGTCTGACCCCTAGACATTTAAGCACCTGAAAGAAGACTTGCAAGCAAGTTATTTTAATCTTACGACAAGAACCACATCTTGTTTGTAAATAGTTGACTGAAAATACTACACAGTGTCCCAGGGTTTAATTGGTCAGACAGAGCCTCTGCCAGTACTCTCCTGATAAGAATAAGCACAGACAGCAGCGTTTCAGCTGTCCTAGCAGATTTTTCCTCTAGCTTTAGAAAACTCTTTAAAAAAAATAATTGCTAAAGCCTCAGGAAAGGGCCAAACCTTCTCACCCCTTTTCCAAAGGAGGCTAAAATTCCAATTTTTTGTTTTTCCCCACATTGCACTCTGCCCCCACACACTTCAGAAGCCTGCAGGTACAGCAGCACGCATCAGCCTCACTGCGAACAAGGAGCTGGCCGGCAGCCTGCTGAAGCTGCTCCGCGGAGGCAAAGCTGACAGGAGTAGGAAAAGACAAATTCTGGAACAGGGCTATGAATAAAGCAACCTACACCAAGAACAGTCCCCACTATTAGAAGAAACCTGATATCCTAAACCTTTTGCCACTTTTCCCCCAGTCATTAATGCATCATCACTGAACATCAGAATTGCAGGATGTTTCAGAGGAATTACACCCAATTTCTTAGTCACAGAAGACTACAGGAAGAAAGTCTACATACCCTGGATTTAGAATTAGCATCAAGGCTTTTTTCTTTTTTTAAAACCTAACATAGACAGACGTCAACTTGAGTGTTTCTATTATCACGGCAGCACATTTTACGTTAGCACATGTAATGGCATTATCAGTATGACCCCAGCTTTTTATCAACAGCCCATCAGTGAGGGGAAGAAACACCTCCACATGCACACGTCCAGCCTTTCTGAAAAATCCTCAACGGAGCACAACACAGGCTGCAGCAAAACACTGAAGTTTACTTTGTTTCAAGGATGTGACCCAATCTCTCACTTTCAGAAACATTACACTTGCTAGACTTCTCACTGATTTAAAAAAAAAAAAAAAAAAAAAAAAAAAAAAAAAAACCCCACCAAAAAACCACCTGAAGCTTATCAGTATCAAGGTAGCTGGCTATATAAGGCTTAAAGTTTTGGAAATGAGTAAGAACATGGGAATGCGTGCATGCCTGTGAGCCAGTGCTTTTCCTCCTGTCCACAACCCTGTGGTCTCCTGCTTGTTTTCTTATTGAAAGACTTGCACACTCATGACCCCCCAAGGTGTTAACATGATTTGCAGATTGTGAAGTTAAGCACCCAGCATACCCAGTGAAAGCTGCTGGGGACTGAATATTGCCTCTGGTAAAGGTGTGAACTGCTTCTATTTATCTCAATACATTACTAAGGGCTTACTTCCCCCAAACATGGCCAAACTAGTCTGTTTAGACTAGAGCTCCCTCAGGGACCATATTTTAATCCCTATACTTCTGTGGAATTTAATCTAGATAGCCTTCACACAAAGTTAGCTTCCCATCTTAGTTTATATTGGTAAGTTTCTCCATATACATAAGCTTTCTACATCAGTATCAGTCATTTTCCAAACTGCATGCATACATACCAAAAGGCAGAGTTAAAACATAATATTGTCAGACTACACAGCTGGTGTCACATTAAATCTCAGGCAAAATCCTGAATTCACCATTTCCAAGTTTACATTCCTTGTGGATTAAATGCATTCTCAAAATGAAAGCAGTTTACAAGTCACAAGAAACATTTAATAGGTCACTTCTACAAAGTATTTAATCCATTAAAACAGAGAAACATTGGGTTCTGTGTGCAAGATGCTATAAACTTTACTCATTGAGATGAAGAATCCTTGAGGGGGGTGCAAAGGAAGGAGGGGAAGAGGAAGGCATTTTTGAACCATATTAATGGATTAATTATTGCACAATATGCCTGTCAGTCAAATGACATTTTGGTTGATTAAGTACTATGCAAGAAGTTATATCATGGAAGTATTCTGAATCAGCTAGAGGGTACTTAAAACAGCAAACTTTCCTAGGGGTGCAGAAGTTACTGACAAGTTTGAAGGTAGGTTAAAAAAAAAAAAATAAAAATCTTTATAAGCAGCATGATTTTGGGGAACGTGATGAAATAACCATTTTCTACTGGAAAAAAAATCCACATCAGCAGAGGATGCTTGACATAAAGTCATGTGAGATCAAATGGTTTATAAAAATAAAGTGAGTATTCTTCTTAACAGAAGTTAAGAGATTTAGTCATTCAGCCTATCCACGGTGAGATTTCTAATTTTAAACTAACTGTGCTGATCCACAACAGCAAAAACCTACCAATTCTTGCATCAATATCCCTCCTCATATCTGTTGGACTTTTCCATTTCATTTTCGTTGAAATATTGGAACCAAGCGGTTTCTAAAATGGAAACATGATGCTCAGAAACAGAGAGGAAACCATTTCCAAGTCAAATAAGCACCTGATCTAATTCAAATTCCATGCCATGCTCAAAGTTACATGTCCTTATCGATGCTGAGATTTCAGCATTGATACAAGACAGAGCAGAAATAGCTTATAAATCATCCAACCTGTGCATAAGAAGTCAGTGCGCGCCTAGTGTTTTTTGGGTGGTAGGGGAAGGGGACTGTTAAATATGGTCAAGACTAGCATGTCAGAAGCTGAACATTTGCCAAAGAATTACTTCTCATTACTGTTTCACAAGTTCAGTAATTTTGGTTATAATTTTTTTTTGACACCATGAATAATTTTTCCATTTTCTTTTTCCCAGTAGTCTGGATTGCTGATAGCCTTTGAACCAAGTATTTTGACTGTCTTCATGCCAACAATCATTTGGTGCACCACTTAATACTGATTACGTCCCCAACTAGATCATCAGTTCTAACACTTGATGTTAAGGGAGGAAGTTCTCTGTACACACATGGACATCAGAATCATTTGGACGTTTCCCAGCCATTCACTACATAAAAGATAAGAAAACAAACAACAGAAAGTTAAGAAATCTGGGCAACACTGTTCCAGTCAAACAGATATAAACAACCAGGTTACCCACATGCAACTTCTAAACTACTTGAACTTCAGTAACTGGTACTCAAAGTACAATAATACCTGATCTGCATCTGTGATGCAGTCCAGACAAGAAGCTAAGCATGTTGTATAGGAGTCTGTCTGGAGACAAAGCTTCATGTTCTAGGCTTTGGGTCCATAGACCCATTAGATACAGGGCACAGGACTGAGAACGACTGAAACCAAGGTTCTCCCAAGGGTACTAGCTACAGAAGTTATAAGCAGCAGTGCTACTTGTGGTAAAAGTACTAGCAAGGCTGTAAGCAAGTTATTCTTACTTCAGAAAAGCAGAAGAGAACTCCATTACCATACATGTCAACTGATGCCCGAACAAAAAAAAAAAAAAAAAAACACAAACCCACACCTTAGCTCTCCTCCTCCCAATTTTGAAAAAGGATAGGTTTTCAAAGTTTTCATTTCTTCTCGTCAGCTCCAGTTTCACTGCACTTTGCTTACATACAATATACTGTGCCCTTACATATCATACTCCATTACTTTTCTGGGGGAGGAAAATTAGTCTATGTTTGGCTTAAAGATTGGGAGGGTGGGAGGAACACCAAAAGCTCTCCCCACTTGTCTCAACAAGGAGTCAGACAGACAATAATGCTCCAAGCTCCCAGAAAAATGCAGTTCAGCAGAAGAGACTAGGACGAGTCACTGTAGGGCAAGCTTCTACCATCGTCCTTGAGGACTAACCCACATACTTCTCGATACTTGCCTAAAATCTGCTACAGCAGCTTTCTCCTGGTCCCAAGTGAACCCCAGTTCAGAAGTTACACACCAGGCAGACAAGCCTCAAGTATTCAAGGCAAATCTTGAATTACCTACAGCAGGCAAAAAGATGACCACAATAACTGTATACCCCCCCCCCCAAAAAAAACCCAAACCCCACCAAAAAAAACAAAACAAAAAAACCACAAAGTACTACAAGTTATTGGTAAGCTATCAGGGCAGAAATACCTTCTTTCAATGGCTACCTAGAGGCTAATTCATATGGAAGTATATTCTAAAAGGCACTTAAGAACACAGCGAGACCATCAGTTTTGTTAACAATGCATTTCAAATACAACACAGAAAACTTATGCTTCTATTACACGGTTAAAAATAATTTCAGCTCATTTTTAGTGTTATTTTATATGCTACTGTTATGCCTTAGAAGAGTTTAGGAAAGCAATCAAGGCCTCTTCATCTAAAAGCACCAGGAATTGGGGAAGTGTTGAAACAGACAAGAAGAGAGTCATCACAAGAAATGCCTTCGCAGAGTAACCAAACTTCTTTGGCAGAGCTTTTCCAAGGCTTTCCAATCCCCTGCAAAGCAGGAGCCCTGCCCAGCTGGACTGCTGCAGAAGCCAAGGCTAACATGTTTCTGGAGATCTCCAGTCTAATCAAGGGGTGGCTCTAGGTCTACCTTCAAAGGCAGAGACCAAGGGCAGTCCCTGCTTTAAGCTCAAAATTTCTCAGTGCTAAGAGCGTTTGGAAGGGGCTGTAAGCTCTCGACACCTCATCGAATGAATCCAGCAGCATCCCTGCACCGCCAACAGAGCCTGGAGGTGTGCAAAGTCTCTCAAGATTGCCCTTGGGGAAGGGTACCCGCCCATGCCAGGGGAAGCTGACCTCAGAATTATTCTTTACCAAGAATACAACTACCCTCAGGAAGGATATTTACAGACTTCAGGATAGTGCCACAAACTGAGCCTTAGAACTGCATAAAGATGTGAATAGTTCAGGTGGCGAAATGAATAAGAACTTCCTTCAGGTTTTAAAAGGATAAAGAAAAGAACCCAGAATCAGCAACAGGTTTCATTAATAAACACTAGTTCAACAAAGACTACGTCATTTCTAGTTTCAGAGAGGCTACCAATGACAGATGCCATGGAGACTTCTCCATCAAGTGTTACAGAGCTCACTTATGCCGAGTGCATAAAATACTAAAACTAAGTTAACAGACAAGTATTTTTACCTGCTGCAATTCTAGCTCTTAAAAGTTTTCTGTAGCCTAGTAAGTGTTGATACTCTGAGAGAAGACACTGCTGAAGCTTCACAAATGATAAAAAAAAAAATGCTTATAACTGTAGCCAGTAGGGGTCATTTTAGTGTAAAAAATTGCGGTGAAAGAAAAGGCTAGAGATAGGAAGGAAAGTAAAAACATCAATTTCCATTCACACAGTTCTGTAAGTCACTTCCATTTCCTCCTCCCTGAACTAGGGTAGGAAAGGGTTTATGCTCCCAGCAGACAGGATAAAAAAAAAGTAGCCTTTATTCCATTAATGGATAAAGGCAGGGCTTAGTACTACTCGCACATCAGGCATTACCAGCCTAGCCTGTTGCACGTGTGCCTGTAAACTGCACAACTGTTTAGGTCGCCACGATCAAAAAAACCTGCTAATCAACCTCATTTTAGTGATCGGAGGTAGTACATTAAGTCCCCTTTTTTCCGTGCTGCCACCCCTTGTGCACAACACGCACAATGAAGAACACCACATTACTTACATTGCTTAGAATGAGGCAGTTTTCTGACAATTCAGTAATAGGTATTCCAGGACTATTTATTAGGCTGACAGTTCAGCTCAGTTGCTTTTCATTTACGAGAATGAAAATTAAACAGATAAGTTATCTCCCTGACTATTCTTATAGGGACAGCTGGAACTAGTTCCTAACCACAACACTAATTGAAATGCAATCTTGCCAACAAATGCTTCATACTATTTTCAACAGTAGATGGGACGTGTTATGAGTTGAACTACAGCAACGTACAGATTGCATCACTTCAAAGGAATGAAATACTCCTAAACTGCCAGAGAGGTCTGTACTGTGATACAGTAAGGGAGCTGGAACATTAAGGCATTTAATGACTGCAGGCTTTTAGTTCCTTTAACCAAGGGGGTGGGGGGGACGGGACACAAAAGCTGTTTAAGCCAAGCTTTTACTTGAAAACATGCAAAAAGAGAAACTCATGCAAAACCAGGTAGGTTTTTAAAGTACCTATTCCCTCTTTGCTTGTACTTTCCTATTTAAGAAAACTTTTCCAATACGTATGAAAAATAATAATAGAGACTACAGCAATATACATATTCGGCAACATGGCCTCAGCCAACGTCTTCAAAATAGTTTAGGGCCATTTTTACTTGTTTAACGACAGAGCTTTTAACCCTGGAGTTCGTCCTACCCAAGCAACAACTGCAGAGGCTGACGGCACTGCTTATAGTACAGGCGGGACACGCTGCCCGGCTCTGCTCCGGTTTGCAGTTTATCTGTTAGGGAAGGAAACGGAGCTTTAACCTAATAACGAGCGCCGGGACAAAGGTCAGCTGCCCACTCAAAGTGAGGGGGTTTAGCTCTCTCAAAACAGTACATCTTTTTAAATGCGAGTTTTTTGGAGAGATGCTGTCTCCCCAGCTCGCTGGACTTTCTACCGCCCTCTACCCGCCGAGAGCAGACCGCCTCCCTCTCCTTTTCCAGAATTGTCGAAGCTCCCGCTCCGAGTCTCACATACATTTATACATATCCCAAACTACTGCTTATTTGTAATCTCTTTACAGCGCCATGTTTTCCCTCAGCTCGGGGGAAAAGGGAGCCGGAGGGACAAGGCAAAAAGAGACAAAGATTTGCCTTTGGCCTTCCGTTAAATTACACCATATTAAAAATAAGTCTCAAGGACTCTGATAGATACCAAATTTGAAGGGGGGGCGGGGGAAGTGAACTCCTCTTGCATTTCGTACCAATTCATCACCTCACAAGCAGCCGGCAGGAAGCCGAAGTGACTTTGAGAGGAGTTCTGCCGTGGGGATTTCTCCCTCCCCCTTGATGCTCCAGCAGGCGAAGGGACATCCCTTGTCATCATCTGCCGAGTAGGACAGGCGGGGAGATATTAAGTGACAGGAACAGGAAGGAAAAACTTTACAACAGATGATCAGCCTTTGTGTTTCCTTACAGAGGAGGGAATCCGGAACAGGCATCAATGCGTGCACGACTGACCTCCGCCGATCTCCCATCTGCCAAACCCTTCCCAAGCCCTTTTATCAAGGAATTTTAGCTGGGCATCAGGAGCGGGTATAAGCGATTAGCAAACCAGTGAAGCGCTATGCGAAGCGAGAAGTGGAGGAGCCTGGAAGTTCAGGTTAAGAAAAATTAAGGGTAAAACTTTTAAATAGGATTTTTTGGGGGTTGTTTTTGTTTTGGGGTTTTTTTGTGTGTTGTTTTTTTTTTTTTTTTTTTTTTTTAGGCAGGGAAGGTTAAAAAGACACGCCT
>JAVKLA010000049.1:2778436-2919017 GCA_034782735.1 Sagittarius serpentarius
CTGCGCTGGGTAACGACGGGCGGCAGCGTCCGGGACGGGAGGGAAAGGGGAGGTCGTTGCCTTCGCAAGGGCAGCCCCTCGGTATAACCGAAGAGCGGGATCCGCTGCTGCCGTGTCACGCCCTGCCCCGGGTGCGAAGGCGGCTGTGGGAGCAACCTATTCCGCCGTCAGGAACGCCGGGAGCTGTGGCGGCTGCGAGAACGAAGTAATTTGCTGGGCAGGTGGGGTTGTGTCAGCTGCACCGTGCTGAGCCTGGAGAGTCTTGGGTTGCGCACACGGGTGCCAGCGATGTGGGAAATCTTAGGAGACAGGTTCTGGAAACTTAATACAGGTTATTACGGAGAGTGCCAAGGTACGGCTTCTAGAGTTTCGCCAGTCCCACACACTCCTCCACTTGAGCAGAAAGAACCAGTTCTCGTCTCAATGGAGGAGGTGCTGCGTAAGGGCAAAACTCCCCATTGGCAAGGCAAATGACAAGCTGCTACCAGTAACAGAAGAAACTACAGTGTAAAGCTTTGTCAGCAATAGCGTACCTTTTTGGTGTGCTTTAGAAAGCACTGCAATTCACTGTTGTTCACTCCAGCCTAAATGCCTACTGGTAGCAAAGGTTCCCTATTCCTGGCACAGGCCCATTACTAATGGAAACAGTACATCTGTGCAACATGATGCCGAAAAATAAACTATTTCCATATTTGTCTAAAAGCATTTCCCGTATTTGTCTATTATTAAAAGTAATGATGTTTTTATCATATCAGAATGGCTGACTATATTCTGATCCATTCAGAACTTAAACTAAATTGTAGAAGGCAATTTTTCAAGAGCTACAGATGTTTTAATTAGCCCCAATAGTTTGCAAGGCATTGGGTTATTTTTCAGTGAAACGTTATTACTGTGATAAAACGCTATCAATACAGCATACATTACGTGGATTAGGGCCATTCAGCTGATGTATCTCCACAACGGATGGACAATGAGAAGCAGCCATCTACTGGGCATCGGTATTTGAACTGATACTGTGCTACGTTTTTGAAGAGATTTGGAAAGTAAAGGACAACCTGATCTCATTAAAGGCACCGTGTTTTGGTGTAAACAAACCCAGTGTTTGAGAACAACCAAAACCACTGTGTGTTCCTGTGTTCTGGAAAGCAGTAAGTCAGGAAAGCACCCTGAAGGTCATATTAGACAAGCACTCAAACTCTGAATGTTACGGCAAATGGATGATACTCCCAGGCGTAGCAACACGCCAAGCAGGAAGTTTTGCACGGTTTCCTCAAAACGCAGGTTCTTCCCTCAGCCTCAGCCCTCTCGTGTCAGTTTGCCGAAGCACCTGCAGGGGTCAGAGTACTTTTGATTCACCAGAAGTTTCCACCAAAAAACCCACTGTGATTTGGATGAGAGCAGTCTGCAAAAAACATACCGTTTCCTACGAACTGGAAATGCTGCCTTTTGGTCATGTCTTTTACTGACGAGGTGCGTGAAGGGGTTTTACCTTCTATGTATAGCGTCGCTGAGATTGCTTTTTAAATGAGGCAGACAGTTCCTGCGGCTGTATTTTTAAAATACTGTTCACAAACCCAAGATTCTGGAGATAGGAATCACAAAAGTGATTTCAGTGCTAGAGAGGATGCTGCATAATACAATACATGATCAGAGACTTGAATTCAATAAGCTTAGTTTATCGAAAGATGAAAAGTGAGCTGATTACAGTGTATTAACCCCCTCGTGTGGAAAAATGAACTGGTCTATGAAAAATATGTAGGTATTTTTCCAGGACTTGTGAACATAGCCAGCATGGAAATCTCAGGCATGTTGGATTGCATGCACAGGCGGTTCAATATTTCCCAGACATGCCAGACCTACCAGTCATGTACTGTACTGATGTTCAGTATACTCAATGCACAAAGAATTCATTGGACCTACTGTGCCTGTTTGCATGTGTGGGAACGAACAAAGAAGTGCTAGAAGCAGTACAAAAACAGATGAAGAGGAAAGCTACGGGCAGCTTAGATAAGAATGTTGTAGGGCCCTGAGAAAAAGACAGCAAACTTTTGAGCTGACTGCCAAATGAGAGAGGCTTCAGCTGTGAACAGGATTAGTACCCTGCTTCATACACTGTTTACCCAGTGATAGCTGCATGTAAGGGGGCAAAACACGGAAATATGTATAGAACAAGGACCAAAATTTAGGGTTCTTTTCTCCTTATGCCTTGCCCTTTAGGTACAAGTCACAAACTGCTCATGCATATGCTTGTGTTTCCCTTTTCTGGCCCCAGGAACCTAAATACTTCATTGCACAGTGGCACAGATTCAACAGGAAAAGTAGAGAATGCTCCTGCCCCAAACCTGAGAAGAGTCCATAGGGACAATGAGGCACTCCTTGGAATTCAGCAAATCTGGTATCTGACGACTTTACAGGGAAGGTGAATATCCGTGCTTTCCCCAGCAAGAGACAGTGAAGGATCCTTACAGGGAAATTCACTTACCCCTGCTTCTTGCTGCCTCTTGATTTATTAAGGGGTCTACTGATCCAAATAGCTTAGGAGTAAGTAGATTCAGCTACTGAAGGGAAATCCAGCTCTTAATTTCCCCTAGAAACAAGTTAGTAAATACTGCTAAATACAACTGTGGGAGGAAGAAAAGCATTCCGATAAACAGGCTGTAGCAGCTGAAATTTCCTGGGCTTGTTTTCTTGTAATGTTAGTGTTGTATCAAAGCCACATTTAGGTTGGATGAAGTTGCAGCAGTAATTGAGTGGAGCTGTACAGCCTTCTTGGTCATCATGTAATGTGGAGCTTTTCCAAAACCACACAGTGCTATGAGAAAATTACTACCCCCTTCCCTAATTCCTCAGTCCTGTACTTGCTCCCGTTCCTACTGGTAGATCTCCCCATATGAAAAATAGGTGTTCAGCATAAATCTCCTGATCAGTCTGATATTCACAATAATGACAACTGAAATACAGATTTGATTTTATGACATAGGTGAAGATAACATTTATACTACCAAAAATAAAAACATCTCCCCCCCCCCAACACTAAGTAAAATATCAAGATGTTCTTCATTTCAATTCAAAAGTTTGTTTCTACTGTGCTGATACATACTGGTAACTCCTTATGTATCTCTGAATTTTGGGAACATTGGTGATTTTAATACCAAAGTTGTGCTTTTTTTCTTTGCAAATGTTTTGTTTCTTTTCTGTGCCTCATTGTGTCTTTGTTGCACATTAAATTCCTTTTTCATTCTTTAGTCTGTTAAGATTGTGTGTCCTTTGTAGCAGTCTCTTGACATAAACGCTTTCGTAAACAGGTTATACACATGAGCAATCTCTACTCCCAGAAAGAAAGGATCACGATGAAACCTGCCACTAATACAAGCCCTGCTGAATCAGTCTGAAACACACGAGAATAATTTCTCTCTTCTTCACAGAGATATCATGGACTTATTACCTTAGTAGCTACAAGGTGTTTCAAAACCTTTAAACGGAAAATGGTGGGAAACTGGGAAGGTGAATATGAGAATTCATTTTAATAGAAATAACCTTTTTAAGAATTGTTTTGAATGTGTTCATAATAAATAAATATCCCATGAGATTGTTGGTTTTTTCAGCCCTATAAGCTTTTCCTGTCAGCTGAATCCCTAATTTAAGTCCAGAATAACTAAAAGGCAGAATTGTTTGTAGCTTTTTCCTAATACATCTTTGATTGCTCATATGGAACATACAAGTAAAAGGACCTGCCTTTTTAATGGCCTCAGAGCAACTGCATAAGCAATTTTAAAATACAATTGCATGGCTAAGATACTTGTGCATGCTTTTTCACAAATTTGGAAACTATACATTAATAAAAAAGATAAATAAATAAGCTATAAATGAATAGGACTGGCCATTTACAGGTGCAGTTCTTCACATTGCACTTAAATCATGGAAATCATTGTGCATTCAGCCTAAGGATTTTTCCAGATCTGGACATTTTATAATATGTATCTTAAAAACTGCAAGGTCAAAGAACTAGGGAGTCAATATCTATTTAAGGCTATCTACCACGAGCATATCAGGAGAAGTAACTGCTATGTCTAGAAATGCAATTTTGTATTTAAATTGATCACACTCAAGGTCATGGTGGTTTAAGCTTCTTTAGCACAAAGAAAATATTTTTAACAAATAAGCACAGTTAGCAAGGAAAGACAATTTGCTGTCAGTTTACAAAAGAAAAGTAGAAGTCTTTTAAACTGGTATGTCATTCTCAGCATTGTATGCATTTTTATTACAGAAAATCTGGCCACCAGAAAAGTAGGTGGATTTGATCAGCATCTATATCCTTTTCACAGTGCTGCATACTGATAAGATTTTAAATGTTAAAATATAAAACTGAAAATACTGTGTTTATTTCCCTGCAATCTGCTGTGTACCAATAACTGCAGTATAAAATAGATTAAATCAGATAGCATGAGGGATCCGCTGGATGTGATCTAAAATTTGCCATAGCTAATTCCCTAGCTTAGCGTGCCCAAGAAAAGTTCATAGAGTTCTAGGCAAGGTACTTCCTATTCTGAACGTGGTTTTGAACTCTTGAAGGAAAAGCATGAGAGGCTGAACTTGGTGGGTAAAAGGGCTAAGCTGGTGGGTAGCTGATGATCAAGGTAAGTCAGGCCCTAGCTGTAATACTTTTCATTTCAGTTCAAACTCATCAAAACATGAGTGAGCTTCAGACTCTTCAAATAACTGATTCAAATAGGGGCAAAATGGCTTGTGCTCTGGTTTGCAGCTGAATCAAATGCTAAAAGGAAGGTTGTCTAATTATGAGTGAATGGCAACCTTATTCAGAGACCACTGAAAAAAGATTTTTTAATAACATTAATGACAATGAAGATCTCCGGTTTCTCTTTTTCTAGGAGGATTATACCTATAAAACATCTCCAAAATATATTTTCTGTGTTAGAGAAATTTCACCTCGTCAGGTGCATTCACACGTGTGGGCCTAGTCAGCTCTGGATTATCAAGAGTAACCTGAAAAGGGAAAAGAAAAAAGAAAAAAGCCCCCCCAAACCCAACCCTACCCCCAAACCCACTGGCAGTACAAGATGAATGCAAGGCAGTCTTTGGGATCACGCAATGAGAATGCAGTGGGGAAGAGAGCGGGCTGGTGATACCGGTGACTGCGGAGGGTGGGGACCCAGGCGGGTGTGGGGTACACCGGTGTGGCCATGTCTTGCAAACACAACTCTTCTGCTCGCAGACGTGAGCTGGCTCATGCCGGGCCGTTCAAGTGTCTCCAGTCTTGCAACATGGTTAATCCATAACCCAGACAAGCCATCAGCAGTTGATTGAGAGGCAACTATAGCTGATCCTGCTTTACGGCAAGGGGGCTGTATAAACCCCTGTGAGTTTCCTGACAATGTTTTCTACAAGTCTTTCAAGCAGCATTGCACGTTCTGGCTGTATTCCGACTGCTGGAACTCGCAGATGCCAGGGGTTATTGAGACATTCTCAACCTGACCCTCTACTTATTTAGTCAATTATAACTATTTTTGATGTCTTTATTAAAGCTGGATAGAAGCTTTCATTCCAGGAAATCACAGCATATTTCCAGTGTTTTTTCTAGCTCTTTCTAGATTTTAACGCTGATAAATGTAACTGGCCATAAAAGCCACCTATCCCTACTGACTTGCTTCCATTTGTGTCTATAATTGCCTTCTCGATTTCTGCAGATGATGAATGTGGGTTACGAAAAATGTTTAGGACAAAGTCAAAGGCTGTTCTGATTACTACAACTTCATGTATGCCAAATTAAGAAGTTTGCCTTCTAATACCTACCAAGTATGCTGAGAAAATCAGATTTTGCTAGTTCATCAGTCCATCCTAGGAAGATAGTGTTGCTTATGAGAGTAAAGCAGAGACATTTCCCCAAAGTAGACCAGTATTTCTATAAATTGTTTGAACTTCTTTATTTCTCTGGATGGATAGTAAATAGCCAATCTAACTGTTCAGCTTTTTAACAGCTTGGTTAGAACTATGCACAGCTTGGGTACCATTTGCAAAGTCCATATGTCTAAAGTTATTGTGTTGTGGTGACAGTGAGAAAAAAGGTTACTATAAATCAGCATTCATATCAATTGTTTGGTCTATGTTAGTTTTTATAACATCTTAGGGCAAAAAAACCAGATTACTATTTTTTCAAGGGTATCTAGGCCTTACTCATTCATTGTGGTTTTTTTTTCTGTTAATATTTTCTTATTCGTGTTGTGATATTAGTTGGCCTCCCATGGCTGATTTCAGTATATTAGCAATAACTATTTGCTAACTTCTGGGTTTTTTTCTTTACATATTTAGAAATATGGTGACTCGTCTTGTAAATTGCTAAGTAGACTGAGAGGCTCTGCAAGTCTGGATTTCATTGTAGGCTTCAACAAACACGAATGCACACAGCCTATATCAGAAGTTAACATCATGTGAGGTCATACACCTTTTCTTTCAGTCTGCAGGAAGACATATTCAGTAGATTTCCTGGTCCAGCTTGGCTGAAAGAAGCAAATGGACGTTGCTGTATACACACTCTTTTGAACAGCATTTATATTTTCAAGTGTGAACTTGGAATCTTAAGTTTAGGGACTTGGGTGGGGGTTAAGGAAAGAAGCCAGAAGGTAGGACGGTTTGCTTATAGCATGGGCAGTGGTACAGTTAGGAAGAGAAGACAGCATCTCCTGCTTCTCAAAACATTTCTGCCTCACAAAGTTAACATTTCAGATAAAGCTGGGAAAATGATGGTGAGAGGGAACAAGCCCTGAACGGCAGAGAAGCCTCAGCAATAAGAAAGATGGGAAGGAGGATGGTCTGATTAGTATGGACTGCTAGAGACCAGATGGACAAGAAAGTTTTCTCAAGCCAGGGGAAAGATGGGATGGATGCAATTACGGGGAATAGCATCCTACCATTGGTAGGAACTTGCAAGATATTAGCAGTTTCCTACACATTTCAAGTTCTATCACTTCCTGACAATAAAACAATAAAAACACAAGACATCATCGGTGTTATTCTCACAGTCCTTCTCTCTTAATATACAGGCAATTAATATCAACAGCCTACTAAGTCATCCCCTTTAAAGCAGAAGGGTTCTCCTCTCATGAAATCTTCAAGTCGTCATTGTTTTTGAGCTGAAGCAGAGCCCCCATTTTAGGAAATCCTTTATTTATGGGATTATGTTAAAGCAGAAGTTCCCCTCTCCTCTCCTAGCTAGTTGGTCTAGCCCCCACAGCTTATTACAGCCTTCTATAACCTGCCCCCAGGTTAACTAGGCTCTAGACTGAGTAGGTAGATTTTAGCATGCTTTAATTCATGATAGTGAGTTTATTTATCAAAGACACTTTCAAAGGTTTAATATAATTAATGTGTTCTCTTGAGTGCTTGACTGACATATTTTTGCCTTTCTGCATTTTTGTTATTAAAAAATCTTTTTTTTTTTCTTCAGAAGAGAAGATACAGAGAATTTAGGTGATGAATCTGGAAAAAAGGTTAATCAACTCTCACAAGCCAATCTTTGAATTCTACCAGAAACACTGCTACAGGGCTCCTATTATTTTATGGCAATGAAGCTGTTAGAGTTTTTTTAGTTAGTAATAAGGAGAAAGATTTGCTGTTACGCTTTGTCTGCTTAACTCTTCACAGCAATGCAGACTAGCAGTAAAAATTTACTTTTTATTGGCCAGTTAATCTGGTTCTACAGGTGATTTTTCATAACTAGACTTGCAAACAGCAAGCAGATCACACCTGTGACTATTGTACAGGACATATACAGCCTTTTCACACTCTATCTCAGCTACAGTCCATCATGGGAAAGTGTAGCACTGTCACCATCTTGACTTGAATTTTAGAAAGGTTTTTCTCAGCCTTCAGCTGGATATGTTGGTCAGATTGAGACTAGGGTGCTGTTTCAGTCCTGTTGTCATCCTACTCTTTGTAGTACATTTTAGAAGGATAAAACCACTGATACTGTCTCAAGAACCTGAGAAGGTGAGCAGGAAGAGGACAACAGTTCACAGTTCGCCTGACATACTTGAAAGAGACTCAGAACAACTGGCAGCAGGATATAACCGAAGTCCAGGTCCTTCCTACACCTTCTGAATCAGCTTTTATATCCAGCATCAAGCAAGGGCAAAAGCATCTTGAGCCACCTTCCTCTCTTTGGTCATCCAATAAGGCTTCAGCAGATTAAGCTCCCAATACATTAGTTTTTTAATAACATTTTCCTCTCTCAACTTACAGCTTTTTTTTTTTTTTTCTTTCAGACTAGGAAGAGTGTTCCTTGATTCAGCTTAAGTGATGAAATTGGAATCATATCATATGTTTTACAGAGAACCTTTCAGAATGAGTACAAACAAAATATACAAATGTACTCTTCTTTAATTCTTAAAGTTCTGTAGGTATTCATTCTCAACATAACAATTTTGAGGCAGAGTTAAACTTTAAAAAGATAAAAAAAGATAAAGTGTTTTTAATTCTGTAGCTGAAGCTGAAAAAATTATAATTATGCAGTATGCAGTATTTCAAGTCCACCTGGTTATTTCTGTTACAAATTATTCCATAATTTCTCTGATCTTTTACATTTGTTGTAAGAAAGGAAGGTCTTCATAGCCCCACACTGAAAGCTACAGTTAAAGCTATATTTACTCACAGTTGAGGTTCAAGCAGGCAGCACCTTTTCTGGAAAATTTAAAGAAATAATAAGAAATTAACAGAAAAAAGGCTTACGCATCCCATTCTACCTTCATACTATCTACAGTGCTACTGAAAATGAACGGTAGTACTTCACAAAGCTTATATTTCCATTCACCCCAGAAACCAAAAGGGAACACAAACCCCAACTTTAAGTTTCCACTTTGATTTATGAAATTTTGATAATGGTCTGGTATGGTATCAGCTGATCAAGTCATCTGCCTTCCATAAATTGGCAAAGACGTTTCCCTTAATTCTGCTGAGTTTTTCTGTTTTAATTGAAGTTGTTACAGCTGCTATTTTGGCCAGTGTCCTCCGAAGCTAAAAGCCTGAATCTGTACAAGTTCTCCTGAAGAGCCAGCCTCTCCAGGCCAGGGCTGCTGCAAACTCAGAACCTTGGCGGGGTGAATGCAGTGGCAGATACATACACAGCCTGCTCAATGGGAAAGGAAAATGAGTGACAAATAAATGAGAAGTTCATCTGGTGGCTGTCACCATGGCTCAGTGATGATGAGTGATCACCCCTGACTGATGGGCTATCAGCTTTAAAGTACGTTCTTATAGTGTGGACTAAGCAATCTGTACAAAATCTGCAGTGTTGTTTAGACTCTCATCTTTCAGGTACTAATTTTAAATGCCCTCCCCCCATGTGACAGAGATGGTTGGGGTACTATTTTGCTCTTTGTAAAGGAGTTATCATAAAACTCTTTGATTTGATAGAAAGTTCCCCAGTGAGTTATACATCTACTTAATAGTTATCATTAGCAAACCTATCAGTAGACCTTTCCTAACTCCATCTAAATGGCAGGAGATAGCATTTAGCAGCTCTTCTGTATTGGAGATTTTGGCTTTGTCATAAAAGGGAAAGAGGTATAAGTGGGAATTTTAGATAGCAGTTAGAAGTAGTGAAAGCCAGTATTTTTCCTTTTAGTGTAGAAAATAATCTCTCTGAATTTCTAGGGTATTAGGAAAGTCTTTTTTTGTTGTTTTGTTTTCCTTTGTGTTAATGGATAAACGGGGGCAGATTTATCATTGGTATCTCTGGGTTCAGTCTGGCTGAGTAGAGAAACATACAGCACAGAGAAAATGTGTTAGTGCAGAAGAGGACTCAAAGTAATTGAGATTTTTTTTTTTCTGTTCACAAAATAGGGACAGAAAAGTGAAAATTATCAAAGGGAATACTCCTTGGACATTTATTATTCTCTCTGCATCAATTAATTTTTCCAGATTACCATGAATAATTCAAATAGACATCTTAGTTTATATTCCATTCTTTCTCTTTTTACTATTTAAATGCAATTTTTAATAAGTGAGATTTAAAGCTTAAGAGTGACAAAAAGAATATTGGCTTAAATATGGCTGTCTGATGAACATATTTTTAATAGAATAATCTGCATTTGCCTTGCTCCTAAAACCCACTGAAGCTAACTTTTCATTACAAGAACTGTATGCACATAACTAGAGGACTGAACACCTACTGAAGCTGATAGAAATGCTCTAGTTAACTTCATAAAGTTCTAGCTAATAATTACTTATGTGAAATACATGTATCTTTAATCAACTATGATTCTGATTTCTCCTTTCTTCTGAACTTTGATGTAATAAATTTGGCTTTTTGTAGGCACAGAAGCAATGTGCAAGGCTGTACTGCTTATTTTCATTCTAAATCTAACTGGTCTCAGAATTTTTGTACATATATATTAATAATTTAGCTGGACTGTAACCATGACAATATTGATAGCATATGTAGAATAAATAGGACACAAGGCTGCTTACCCAGGAAGAGTCAACATTTAGAATAGTATCAAGATATTTGCAATTCTCAGATGTGAACTAGACATTAGTTATTAATATTGTTTCTTATATTGAAAGCTATTAGAGGTTAATTTTTTAATTTGTTCTTTTCCTGTTATACATTTGTCTGTCAATAGTCTCATCCATGTAATGGTCATGATATGTATAAAAGGTTAAACCTGACAGTTATCCTTTAAATTATGTTCCTTTAAATGCCAAAGTGTGTCTATTTAAACCTTCTGCTGGGGCGATTATTCATTGGGGAATTGTGTTGACTTGAACTCAGATTCTTTTTAGGCATTGTATTTAAGCCCATTCAGAGGAGTTAGGGCTGATTTTTCACTTCTTGGGACTTCACTGCAAAGCACTTCATATCTGATATGGAAATATTTGATTAAATTGCAACCATATTATCTGAAATTATTGTTTGGAGTTCAAATCACAGCAATCAGGTGCCCTGTCTTTTGCACAACTCCCTGTTCATTCCAAAATACAATTTTATTTGTGCTTGTTTTCTGAACCACTTTCATCTCCTGTGTTTCATAGTTCAGAGCTTTCACTCATTTCAGTCAATACAAAGGTGCAACAGGGCTATAAAATGAGCTTTGTCGACAATTTGGGGACAGTGCAGATGACTGCTGTCGCTTGTTGTGGCATGTATTTCAGACGAGTCAGATGAGAGCTCAAGTTCTACTGTGCGCTGGCAATTTCTGTCAGGTGGGACAGATTATTGATGACCTTTACTGCTGGGTAAAACCTAAAGGAAATCAGAAACTGTCAATAAAATGTTGGGTGAAGGGGGGCAGAGAAAGGGTTCTTTGGTAGTCCTCAGACTCCATTTAGATGTATTTTTCTGCTTCTTTCACAGCTACGCTGTGTGCAGAACACTTCCTTTCTCTTTATTGTTATTGTTAGAACAGCAACAAAATCACCAGTCTCTTTAAAAATCACATTGAAGTGGCCAATGTTAATGTTAGTCTAACTGCTGTTTCTAAATCTACATGTATTTGTAGGTCTTCCTTCAGGATATATGAGGGTAAAAACTATACTGTTAAAATATCCTAAACACAAAGACTGAAAAATTAGAAAATACAAATAAAAATAATCTTGACCTAAAATAAGAAAAAGGAGATCATTTATATGGGCCGTTAACAAATGGTGAACTTCAGGAATGGCTATTTTCTTTCAGAACTGCATGTTAGTTTTAACTCTGTGTTGCTTTAAATACAATTAGAGCCAGTGCTGTAGAAGGAAGGGAGTGGCGGTGGGGCAAGAGGAGGGCTGGTCATCATTGCATCATATGGGCAAGATGTGACAGGGAAGTTGGTACCTGGTAATTTTGTACTGTTTGGGTAGCACAGCTACTGTCACACTTCAAGGTACAACTGGTCCCTAGTCTTATCTGTCAGGTACTGGGATCTTTTTTTAATTAGGTGGACCTTCTTTAATTAGCTGGGACTCCCGTGTGTCCTAGGGAAGCCTTACTAAATACGGAAAAAATCTCTCTAAGACGCAGGGAACTATGCTGTGTAAAGCAATGGAAAGTTGGGCATTTAGGGGAGCTATCTGTACGCTGCCTTTGCAGCCCTAAGACACTTCTCACCTGCGTGAATATTCTACCTGCAGCCTCCTCAACCTTCTTCAGCATCTTTGCTTGAATTGCTCTCTCCTTTTCCTCCTTCTCCTTCCTTCTCCCTTCTCTCCTTTTCTGTTCTTCTTTTTTTAATTTTTTCTTTTCTTCTTTTTTCTTTTTTTTTTCTTCTTCTTTTTTTCCTAAATGTGGACTGTTATGAAGAGGTTTGTGACAGGCAAGTTTAAAAGTACACAATTTCTACAGGTTTCATAGAGCTGTAGCTATCTCTGTTCACACAGTCCTATGAAATTGAAGCTGAATTTCTGTTGAACCTGGAGAAAAAAACCTCTGCAAAATATTTCTGTATTTTGGATATTTAAGAGAGCTCACTTCTTGCTTGAGTTAACTCTGCTATGTTGTATGTAATTTCCCCCAAAGTTCTTGGGAATTATTTGAAGCGCTGTCTTTGTGCATTACCACACCAGCTACGACTGTCCCAGGCACTTAACTAACAGCCACAGCATAAATTCTGTAGGGCAGCAGAGTTCCTCCTACACCTTCAGATCTTTGAAATTAATTTGCTTTTCAATTCTGAGAGATCACAAGTTTTGTTAGCCTCAGAAGGCAATGAAAAAAGCATTTAGTTAAGTAAACTTCTTTTGATGCTGCACTTTCCATCCAGAGATGGAAACCTAGCCCAGACTCTAAATGCAGTCTTTGCAACCTACAAGTATTTTACTGTACAAGTATTTTACTGTGCTTTCATTAAAAAAAAGTGTAACTGTAGTAAAGAAATTGAGGTAACAGACAAAGGAAGTAGTAGTAGTGGAAGAAAGTACACTAGCTCAGAACATAGACCGAAGATGCAGTCTGGTATACAGCATCCTCTGGCACCAAACACATAACACACAAAAAGATGGAGAATTAATGTTCCCAGTTGGTGAAAGTGGTAGTTAATAGACTAAATCCCCTTTTTACATTAATTTACCTGTATCACATCAGTGAACAACAGCATATTCTCTCTGGGAAAAATAGATATTTTATGACATGCGTTAAAATTTAGTATTAATTAAAATAATTTTCTCAAATACCGCTTTTTGTATGAAGCACATTTTGTAATAGATAATATAATTAAATTATCCAGATTCTTGGAAATAAAAGCATATGCGCTCAACAGATGACATTTTTAGTTTAAGACACTTCATTTTATACAATAGTGAACAGCAGCAAATGCAACAATAACATTTTTCTACGATATGGGAGGTATGGCAGTAATGATACTACTGTGCCTCAATGACCATTCACCTACATCAGCAAATGTCAGCTGGAAATCCAAAGGATAATGAGTCAATTTTTATACTCCCAGAAATGCAGATGAGAAAGCTGAACATCTTTACATGTATCCAAATGTGCACTACATGATCATGTGGATTCTTGACAAGTCATCCATTATGAAATTCAGTCAGAAAACAGAAAATGAATTATTCAACAAAATCTGAAAGAGTTTTTCTTTGAAGGGTGACACTCATTTCTGCTGCATTACACAAAGAACCTTGCTTGGGGGGAAAAGACTCTGAGGGTGTTTTGTGGGTTTTTTTTTCTGTTTGTTTATTTTTTGTTTTAGTTGTTGTTGTGTTGTTTTGTTTTTTTTTCAGCTGTCAAACCAATTACACAGACGGTAAGGCTATTTGAATATTTTTATTTCTTGTCACCAAGATTAAAATCCAGAAAATTGAATGGAACCCAATTCCTCCAGACTGAGGAAATCTTGTTTTTGATCCTCCAAAGCTGGAATGTTTCAGTAGCATTTACTCTCTAGTTTGCCATTTCTAAAGCATTTCAGTTTTCAGGTGCACACCGACAAAAGTTAGGGAGATGGAGAATTAGGTTCCTGGTGGTATTACTGACAGGGGTTCTGTACATATCAGACAGCCCAGGAACGGGGGAAATGGTGAGGAGATCCTTTCTCCACCTGAGACGACTTGAACCTGTATCATCCTCCTTCCTGAGCAGCGCTTCCACAGCCCAGCATAGACGACTCGGGGCAGATCCTCAGCCTCTCCAGATGGAGACAGTCCCCTTTGTATTAGAGCACAATGTCTGAGCCCAGAGGTTTCATGTCTTCGCCAGCCACCAACCACTACATTCTCTCTATACCTCTCTTTTTCTAAATAGGGCGCTCACAATGAACAGTATCAATTAAAGACATCCAGAAAGCCCCGTTCATAGTGTATTGGGGAATAGTGAGGGGATAGTGCAGCTCTTCAGTAACACTGTTTCAAGACTTCGCAAGAAGCTGGAGTACAGCATGCATCTCCCATTTCTCATCCGGATGATCTAACTACAGAGCCTAGCCCTTCTTTTCTTTGACTTTGATGTCACATAAACAAACACTGATATGTCGAAACAATTCATTTTGTATATATGCCAGTTATTAATTTCGGATATTTTAAAAACTTTTCTGCTAAAATTATTTGGCAATTCAAACCAAACTGGTGACCAGTTTCTATATGTTTTTGGTAACGTCCTCCCAAAATGTTATTAATGAGTAATACAGATTTCTTTTGCACTAAAGCCACTGCAGGAAGTCTACATACACTCTGAATGATAGTAAAGAAGACTTCTTAACAAAATATAAGAGAAAGGTAGGAATATGAGGGGGAATCTACAAACAATAAACTGTACTGCATCACATTCTTACTGTCCAGGAAAAGCCTCTTTCATTAAAGTACTTAGAGAATAAATCAGGAGTTCATAATGCTCCATTTCTATTCCTGCCTTTCTCAGAAAAAGATCATTCTGATAATCTTTTTTGACAAATCACCTGCAGATAAATCTGTTGCAAGTTACTCATAGACACAGTTAATTAATTTAATGCAGTCTGATTTCTTGCTGTTTTGGTAATAATCTGATCCAGTTTCTTTACTGTCTTCTCTTGTGGCCAGTCGGGTCTCCTCTACAGCAGTCTTCTCTTTTTCTGACACATTTTGGATAAAGCAAACTGTAATACAACTGTCTGTTTCCTAAGCGCTGGGTGCCATGCTGTCCTCTTTAGAACTTTGCAGGACATGGCAATCTCCTTATAGAAACAACTTTTCTCAAAATTACTGCCAGACAAGAAAGGTAAAATAGGAGTCTGCTTATAAATATTTTAAACTAAATACTACTGCCGTAACCTTTCAAGCCCTACCCCCCTCCCTGAAGTCTTTTCCTCCCAACTAATTGGGTCTCAGGCAAAATCAGAAATCAGTTGATGTGTTTCTCTTAGAACAGACATCTCAAATACTCACATTTTAAGCAAAATACCTCACCATTTTTTTTTTTTATATCATTTTATACATGCCGTTCAGCAAGCTGAGCTTGTCTGGATAATGTTTAAAAAAAAATCAGCTTTGTATTTATTTCAAGAAACAGATAGAAGTAGCAGTATGTTTTCCTTCCTTCCTCCAAACATGGTTACTACATGGTAATCTAGAGCAGTGTATAGAAAATATTTTAAAGTTTAATTTTAAGGATAATGAAATTAAATACTGTATGTTGTGAACCTGAAAGGGTTTCCAAAGACACTTTGCTGGACAAATCATAATCCAAATATACTTTATACAACCAAATGCCCTATACAGGAGAAAACCAGGTAAGAAACAAGGAGACAAACTATGAAGTTTAGTACAAGGAGTGTCAAAAAGGAAATGTATTATCTAGGCTGGAAGCAGTGTCAGTCAGTGCCTGACAGTTTACAAACCTCTGGTTTATAATTTAAGTTTCTGAAGAAAAAGACCTGTTAGGGAAGATAACTACTAATTCAGAATCTATTAAACTGGAACAGACTAAGTGGTCCTTTAATATCAGCATTAGTGTCTCTAGCTTTTAGAAACAAAAGATCTCTTACGAATGATCCATCTTTGCAGAAGAAGCAGGATTGCAACTATCTGTTGTGGTCTGCTTTTTTACTACAGAGTCACCATTTCATTGACAATATACCTTGCTTTTTGTCCCATTTATTTAACATCAAAATTCCTATTGTCATTAATGGGAACAGATTTAGATCTTAAGATTTCTGTCTTCTGAGAATTCACAGACTGTAGTTGTATCACAGGCAAGTGAATCCTATATTTATTCAATAAGAGACTGAAAGAAGTACACTAGCAGAGATATGATATCTAAAAATTTCCAGAGTGCCCTGGCTAATTAAGGTGCTTAAGTTCTGTGTTTAGAAATCCTATTGATGAACCTACATCCTGTGTGACTTAAACAAGCCAAAGGTTAGATTTTCAAGTGTATATAGGTGATTAATGCCCTTTGTGTAAAATCCTATATGCTTGTATTGATTTGAAATCAGGATCTAGTCTTCTAAGTCAGTTAGGCTCTATCAAGGTTTTCTTGGGTGCTACCAGGTACCCACGATTACCCAGTTCAGGGGACTTGATGGGGCACACTATGGTTTGGCCTATGTGTGTGCTTTCTTTTCATGGAAGCAAGAAGAGCAGAAATATGGGAGAGGAGGGCTAACTTACACACTTGCCCTGGTATTCATTCAGGATCCAGTCAGGGCACATTCCTGGACTGGAAACTATTCCTATAACTATAGCTTATATTTAAACTTCTTTCTTTTTCCTTTTAAAAAGTATTATTTGGTGAACACACATACAATGATCAGGAGCTTAATGTAGGCTTAAGCAGTCCAAAGACTTTCCATTAGCAAAAAACCATAACCCCAAGAGGAGTTCTATAGATAGAGACGGTGTTTCCTTCTCAGGAACTTTCCTCCTGTTTTGGATGCTCTTTCATAGGACTGAGGATGTGCTGTGGAGAGAGGCAAAACTCTCGTTTTTTTGACTTAGACCTACCAGCAGAAGTTCTTAACTGGCATTAGCTTTGCCCTGAGCACTTTTAAACTATATAAATTTCAATGACCTTTCGAATTTTGCTTCTGGGGCAGTAGCAACTAGAGAGGGAGAACTTGATAGTACAGTTCTTTGGGAGATGAGGATCCAAAATGCAATCCAAAGACACAGAGGTTTTATGTGTGATTGCTCATAGACCCTGATGAATCCTGTGGGAGCCCCTTGGACTGAGCCCACTGCTCATTCTGTGGGAACAGAGCTCCTCTTTTCTCCCTACAAGAACAATACAGCGGAAACTCTGCTAGGAGCTTGCCATGGAATTTCCATTTCCCCATGCAGCATTTTCCTGTACAGGACTAATCTGGACAGTAATGGCTTCTTAGCTGAGCTTTAACATAGGTTCAAAAGCATATGAATGCTCTCGTGGGTGGAATAGGAGGCTACTGGAGGATATGAAATATTTCCTCAGTGGAGGCATTTACTAAAGTCTCTGTAGGACTTCCATGAATCCATGAAAGCCAAGTCTTCTGAAAATTTTCATGTTAATTTATATAGATGTTTTAAAAAAGGAGTAATGGAATTCCATACCTCATATACATTAACTTTCCATCCAGCAGAATAACTCTGGCCATCTTGTACTTCAGTGAAAACTACCTCTGTAAGCAGAGTGTGACCAAACAAGAACTAGCATAATGGAAAGTTTCATTTCCAAAATATAATAAAGTTGCAGGAGTAGTGAAGGAAGTGAACATTACTTGCACTTATGGTACACTCATTTATGCCTTTATGAATATGAATTTATGTTTTACTTTTATGCTGCTGTTTGTATAGATGAAATCTACCATGGTATTTAAAACTGGATTAAAATGTTTCTTTTGTTTCTGCTTTTGAGTCTTTTACAGAATAAATTATGTTTTAAAGTTGCTATTATAAATGCTTGCGATGAATAATACTATGCATGGGCCTAGTCCAACTCCCACTTAACTTGGTAGAAAGACTCTTTTGATGTTGATGGGAGCTGGATCAGGCGATGTCTTGCTGTTTGTATATATTAGTATACAAAAGTGTTAATGCTCTGTAAGTTAGCAGAGATATTATTACCATCTGAATTTCCAGTGTAGATATATTACCTAAAAAATACCTATAAAAACTAAAACCATGAGCAGTGCAATTAATGAAGCCTAATTTTCTATGATTTGTGTCTGAGGGTGAATTTCCTTGTGGATTCTTTTACAGCTAATCAGAGTTGCACTCACACTGCAGCCTTTCGTGCCAGGAGAGCAATGTCTGTGTCCCCCTTGCCTCCCTGGCGGCTTATTTTCATGAGATTTGTAGGAAACGAATTCAGATGAGTCTTCTAGCTCTCTGTCGAATTTGGGTAAAAGCAGCTAGCAGATTTACTAGGGGCTGGCAGGCAGGTGACACAAAAGCTTGCAAATGCTATAGTTGCAAGTCACATTCCTGGGGAAACTGGACAAGAAGTAAAGGAATGCATACATTGGACTTTGTATCGTCAGACTTTGATAATATGCTAAAGGAACAGTTAATAAGAAACCACAAATGTAGATTTAAAAGGAGGAAGAAGTAATCTGAGTTTTAATAAGCAACACAGAAAGTTCGGTTATCCCGGTAAGCACAGCGAGGCATTACATAACCTCACGACTTCCCAGGGGAGGCATCTCGTTCCAGTGAGACCCCCATGCCTCCTGCAGCTTCCCAGCGTACCGGCGGTATTTGAAATATTTATGGTACTGCTACATGCCTTTGGGAGCAGGTGACTCCCCCAAGGATTAAGACTTGCTTTGTAAGCCAGAGCAGAAGGGGAACAGACCTTGGCTTGGTTCTTCCCTCTGCACTTTGGTAAGCAAAACAGGGAATGACCTTATTTCATTCCTGGGGAATGCACTCCTAAGAACAAGGCAAAAGTCCTTAAATGAGCCAGAGGATGGAAAGGAAGAATTCATAGTGTCAGACCTTGTGGTCTTTTTTCATTCTTATTCATTCTTTCCATCCTCCAGGTCTGCATTTTCAAAAAGTCTGTTGCAGAATAGTAAGCATACTGGGTCAAACTGACCATTGGAATTGACTTTGCTTCAGTTATTCTGGGAGGAATTTGATCCTTACAATTTTTTTAAATTAATTGCATTAATAATTAATAATTGAGAACAGATTATAACATTTTATAAATGTAAAAGCCTTAATTCCTAAATATTTCCCCATCATGGAGCAGAGTAAATAATATTGAAATTGATGTATTTTAGGTGGAATTAGTACTACTATTCAAAGTTAACATTGCATAGTTCTTTTCATTACAATTGCCTATAGCTTTGTCAGTGTCAGCAATCTGAAATGAAAATTTCTACATTTATCCTCTGTTCCAAGCAGATTTTATATTTTAAGTTAAATTCAAAGGAAAAATAGTGAATGAAAGGTAAAGAAGTATCTGTGCAAATGTTCAGTCATCTTCTCTTCTCAAAAATCAATGTTTTGTAAAGCTCTACCATCTCCACTGAGATTACTTTGAAAGACAGAAAGAACAGTCCTGAAATAAGACAGAAGAACGTACCAGTCTGAGGAACACCCAGGCAGAATCGTCTGAATTGTAAACCTTTAAGAACATCATTTGTGTATCCTCAATAGAGTTTGTTGAAGTCTAACTGATAAAAGTCTCAAAACTTCTCATTTGTACTTTCTGACTAAGCTCTTCAAGTGACTGGTGTTAACTTTGTGCACATGACACGCTTTGTAACCTTTGTTTGGCTAATTTGTGTGCCTAATTTATGCCATGTTCCTTTCCACCATTTAGGGTTGGAGATAGATGGTGGATGAAGCAAAAGAGCCAGCAAGAAAGAAATGTTCTCTTTTACTTCTCTTTACCAAAGCAAGACCTGCAAAAGCTTTACTTTGCCAGGTACTTCTGTACACTGTAGAACAAGACTGTTATAGCACATATGTTCAAGTAAGTCAAATCAAAGTTATTTTAATCACGACATTTTATCATTTTTCTACTTCAGTGTTCTTTTTAGACCATTTTAATTTAAAATCAAGGGTATCTGATTGCTTTACAATCTACTACTTCAGTTAACAGAACATAGTTAACGGTGACACATTATTTGATAAATTGTTGTTCTCTAAAGGATGTTAGAACTCACGATGCTCTTGGGAAGAATTTTTCTGTATCCTATTGGCTGCTCAAGATGATAATTTTTCAAAACTCTAAGTACATCAGCATTTTTCTTGCAAATCTTTTGCAGCACATAAAATGCACTACGTAGAATGTTATATGCTAAATATGGTGGTTTATTGTTCATCTAGTCATGTATCATCTTATGAAATTGCTGCCATATTTTTGTGACTGTGTATCCATCCTGCTGTAGACTTCCTCTCAAATTATTTTGTTGTGTGTTGTTTCCACAAGATGAATGTCTAAGCAGTTTGAAATCAGTACTGGATGCTCTGCCATGTAGGTGGTATCCAAAAATCTCTTCCAAATTTAGCTATATGTTTTGAAACACCTGTTTCACAAGTTCTTAGCACCTGCTCTCCTTACAGGAGTATTAACATTTAGTTCAGTAGGAATAACATCCGGTCCTGTATTTGTGGATAGTCCCACACAACATCAACAGCTATACTACTAGAAGAAACAAACAGTATGTACTTCCTTCATCAGGACAGATGAGCAGGACACACTGGCCCACAGATCTTTCTTGTCTTAATGCTGTGGCTATTTCCACTAGACTTGAGTCTACCACTCTGGGCAAACTTCAGAGGATGCAAAACTTATACTTCCCTCTGTGTTTCTGGTAAAAACAACAGGAGACAGAGAAAGTTTGCAGAGTATGGCTTTCATAGATGCATTATGCAATCCTCAGCAATTTTTTTTGGACCACATCATGCAGCGGACTTGGGAAAAGGCAAGGGATGGCCAGCGAATTTGTACACGGCCTACCTTGGCCACCATGGAGGTCACCGCAGCTCTGGTCTGCATTGTGGAGTGCTTCATTTGCTATTGCTTGGTCAGGCTGTGAAAGATCTGTTCTCAGCCACCGACAGTATACTGAGTAGCAGCATTTGACACTTAGCAATTAACCCTGTTAATGAAGAATTGCAACACTTACCACGGCACAGGCCTGCCCATATGGATGTTTGTGCTCGGCTATTGTGACCACTTCTGTGATCAGAAGAATTTATGTGGAAATTATCAGTTAGATGTCTATCATCTTCTGCGTATGAAATGCTCACAATGCAGTGGTGGCTACAAATGAAGCCTTCTGATTTTTTATTGTAGTATTTCACAATAAATGTATACTGTGACCTTAGGCAAGCCTTGATTTATGAGACCTTTGAGGTTTAAGTTTTGAGATTCTTTTAGCTTATCAGAGCAGAATATAAATTTTTAGTATAATTGAGAAACAGGGATAGAAAATTAAGCTTTACTGGTACATACTCGATTATCATTGAACAGACTGTCAGTCATTGCTATTTAAAAGGAAAACTGCTCTAACAATTACCAGTGATCCTGCAATCATTTCCTATTGTTTCAGTTATAAATGAAGATAAACAGTGTAGCATTTTTATTAAACATTTTAAAGCACTTCACAAAAGAGGTCAGGATAATAATATCTTGATTCCTCAAGAAACTGAGGAAAAGAAAAAACCCAATGATTTTCTCAGTGTTACCAGGTATATAACTCCAACAGTAATACATGCTCCCACTATGGGGCAAGAAGGGACAAAGAAGAGGCAGATACCTGTGTCGATCTGGGTTTACAGCCCAGTGCAATGTTACAAGCTGGACAATGTATCCTTAACCTATGGAGGAAAGAAGCAGCATGTGCACTGTGTACTACCTCTTTCTCCCCCTCTCATCTCAGGATGAAAACCTGGAAAAAGTGCTCTGTACTTGCATTTTAAAGGCATACTCCAGCCCTTAGCATATGGTCTGAATCAGAAATACTTTGCTGAAGCTAATATTGGCTTCTCAGGTAAAGTTACTTTACCACTTTTTTTTTTTTTTCCACATCTTAAAAAAAAACCAAATTCTTAATGTTGACTGTACAACCATTATTTACTATTAAAATTCCTGTATGCTTGAACTGGTAGTAATTTTCTTCTGCTGTTATGAATCTTAGTTTGGCACAAATTGACCGTATTCAATATATCCTAATTTGTTCTAGGTTCTCATTGTCTTAGCAGTTGAAATTTAGCTCTGATACAGAAAAAAATGAGTGCAAAGGCAACTGTTTTCAAGTCTTTGCCAGGCAAAGCTAGATACAAGTTTTATCAGAGTAAGAATTCAGGATTTGACCCTCTGAGTAGATTTTATTTTCAAAGCAGGTTCCCAGAAGCCACACAGAAAAGAGAAACAAAGCTAAAATTGGGACAAGGTCAACTGGATATAGAAATGACTGTAACAAACCTCAAATAGTTCTGTTATTTTTGTTTCAACTAAAGTTCACAGAATTTTTATTAAGAATCTAACCTAGATATTTACACAGGAATCAGAAAGAACAACTTTTTAATGACTGCCCAGTGGGAAGGTTATATTCATAACGGGTATTAACTTCATACTTCATTCTGACAGATACTATTATTGGTTTAAATATTCAAAGACTGAGAAGTTTCCCTCTACCAAGGGTATAACATATTGGAAAGTAAGAGACTTGGAGAAATCTTTTGAGTATATTTTGTAATTATTCATTGCTTGGAAATATATATATATTATATACACATATAAACACAGAGAAACACATGTATTTTATCATAATAAGACACAATTCTTTTCCATTTTTAGGGCTTTACAACCAATGTGAGCAGGAAAAGTATCAGGTCTTATTTAAATGTGACACAAATGCAGAAAGTGCATATTTTCTAAGCGGAAGTTAATGATTTCAAATCAATCTATAGAGCTAGTTCATCTCAATTAAAAAGGAAGACACTCTTTTTACTTTAGACACTCCTCTTCTAAAGGAAAGTTACTGTATCATAGATGGAGCAAATACTTGCATAGCCATGGTCTCCCCACCCCCAAAAAACTACTCAGAAACATTAGGTATCAGATAACATAAGTCACAGAGGTACTCAACTTAGAATTTCCTCTGCTGCTAAGAATAGAAATTACTGTTAGAGGTTTCTCTGAGGAGGTGTCTGTAAATCAGAATTCATTTTCTGTCCAATCTAAAATAGATTGAATTTGTTTGTTCTTCAAGGCATGTTACTTTAATATAAGAAATGCTGAAGAGTCTGAGTTGTTCTTTATTTAGGAATTTTAGATCTGGACAGGTTTAATTGAGATAATTTCTAGATTTTGCTGCTAGTATGAATATACAAAGAATATTCTGTCATTCTGACTTTCATTTTTGCAATGATTTTATAGTCTATTTTTCATTGGTTCAACATGCAGATATTATTCTCATTTATGTGTATTTAAGTAAATATTAAGCAAATATATAAAATACATAAACAAGATATTAGGAAGATAGGTATACTCTGTATGCTTGCATTGAAGGCTGTTGTCCACTATTCTGAAAGATGACACTTGAGAATTCATGCGACATGGAAAATACAGTGGTTTTAAACAGTGATACAGCTAAAATGCAAAACTCAGCCAAGGGCAGCAATATCCCTTTCAAACTGTTTTTAATAGTAGCAAACTGCCAAATCCTTTAACAACAGAATTAAGCCTAACTGACAGCTGAGGAAAAGTGCACCTGATATTTAGAGATAAACATGTATCATTTTCAGTCTCATAAAAAGGTAGGCTAGATCTAACCTTCAGCCCGGATTCAGAATGTCATGGTACAGAGGGAAATAAAGTTTCTTTTGGTTCTATCTTGGTCATTATCATGCTGGCTAAGCCAGGAGCTGGCTCTAAGTCTTTCTTAAAAATGGGAGCAAAAAGGCAATTTAATAGCATCTTAATTGCAAAAATGCCACAATAGTCTTCATACTTTGTGAATAGTCCTAATGACCCTGAAAAGATAGACCACATATAGAATGTCTCAGGGGGACTAGTCTTATTCTTAAAATCACGAATCAGTTAAATTTGTTAACAAATTATGGTCCTTATTGTATAATTAGTGAAAGCTCTTGATCCTTATTGCTTAAAATCCCAGTAATGCGCAAAGGTGGGAAGAAGAGATGGGCTGTTTTTTCATTTTACAAACGGTAAACTTAGGTGCAAGAAGATGTAGAGTCCTGCCCAAGGCTGGGCAGGGAACCCTTGGCCAAGCCCTGAACTCTTAAGTTCCATCTGAGTGCTTTAACCTCACAGCTGTAATTTTAGTTTCACTGAAAAAGCTGTTTAATTACTAATTTGATGTAATGACAACTGACTGAAGGATAATCTTCAGGTAATTTGAGAAGAGAGGATTTTTCTACTGTCTACCTTAAAAGAGCATGGGTAATTTAAACAATTAGAACTGGTTACAAAGGTAAGCTAAAAGCTAAACATAATAAGACACTGTTTTCAGCATTTCAAAAGAACTAAATGCAACACATCAGCAGCTTCAAAATCCTTTTGAACAAGTGCACTCAGAAACAACTAACTAGCAAACAAAGCTATTATGAAGATGACAGTCTGGTCAGTGAACTTGTGGCATGTCAACTCTATAAAATGTAGGCCTCTAGAAATATTCCTCACCTTTGAGTAAGTAAAAAAAGGCAAATTTAGCAACAGATACTGTGGATGGGGTATGATGATTTGTGGCTTTTTACAAGGTTTGATAGACCAGAATCTCTTTAAAAATAGTATATTCCTTATGTATTGTTGAAAGGATTTAATTTTCCTTAAATTTTAAAGTATCAAGAATAATAAAGTGATCAGAATCTTAGAGACCAATGAGATAATTTTATCACATTACTTCATATTTTTAGGTGAACTTTTATTCTTTCCAAGCAATACAGAAACTGCTTAAACAACGTCCCATATCATGGGACAGCTATTCTATATCCTATCATATATCATAATTCCTAGGTAATTAAGCTGATTCTATTGGATAAATAGATTATCCTAGTCTAATAGTGTGGGTCAAGTATTACCTGAAAATGAATGTCCTTTGAAAAGAAAAAGTCCTTTTTCTAGTTATTGATTTCAGGTAACCATGCATAAGAAGGATTATAGGAGAAAAACTGCTTCAACCTCAGTAACAACAAAAGTTAAAAGAAATAGGTAGGTAATCATGTCTCATTATCTTTGGGGAATGTCAGAGCAGAATTAGCATAGTTTCATGCCGACAAAATCTATTATAAATTGCACTAACAAAGTTGCTTTTCTAGGTTTTGGTTCAGCAAAACGATTAAGCATATATGCTTAAAGTTAATTTTCCTGAACAGGAGGCCTTTAAGGGTTAATATAGGCCTCTGGAAATGGGATACAGGATATTCTGAAGGTGCTAGGCTCCCAAATAAAACAGGGCAGAAGCTATGAACTGATCTCTAACAGTCTCTTTCGTATCGCCAGAACCACAAAGAGTCACAACAGCAAAGGCAAAGTGAGAGCTGCGGCTATGCCTGGTTTCAGCTCATGACAAGTACGATCTTGCCTGTTTGGTTTTGCTCTTTAATAGTTCTGAATCTGCACAGAATTCAGAACAGTGTTGCTTGTATTATCTGGATATATTCATAGTTTTAATAAATTTTGATGTAAGTTTGAATTGTCTCAGCACTTCTATTTTATTGTATCTTTCTTCATAATTGCACGCTTTAGAGTTACATACTCTATTCATTTGATTTCTGAACATCTTTTTTTAGATGTTGCATGGATTCCTAGAATAGGAAAGATATTGTGTACACTTATATCATTAGAACAGAACTGTTCAGCGTATTGTTTCATTAAGAACGGATCTGTCGCACAATTTTCAGGGCAATTACTGCAACAGAAGCCCTTGCTGACTTTTCTCAAGTTTTATTTTTTTCTCACTTGATTTCCTATTTCTAAATTTAGATAGACTTTTTATGATGTCATGGTTCTCACAAAACCTTCATAGGGTTAAGACACATTGATAGGAAAGATTAAAAAAATACAGTGTTGATATAAAATATGACATGCTGATACAAAATGCAAACTATGGGCAACGTACTTCAGATCCCAACAGTTAAAAATAGAAATGTAGCAGTAAATGAGGGGAAAAAGAGTAGGAAAAAGAATTAAAATTAGAGAGCAAATCAAAGCTCATAAAACAGGTTTAAAAGGACAATGCTTTTCCTCACAGGCATCTGTGGATCTAACCTAAAATAACCTCAGCAGTCACTTTGCTGGAGATAAACATTTATTTCACAATGACAAATTTAACATTTTCTTTTCTTGAGATTTATCTGCAACAGATATCAGCACCCTCCCTAAATTATGCACAATGGGAATATATTCAATGCATTTTCAAATTCACTTATGGGTCACAAATAATTTGTGCAAGTATCATTATTAGATATTTAAACTATGAGCTGGTTTGCTTAGTTGAGTAAGCATGATAAATCACACATTATTCATGTTACCAGACTGGATGCCCATGCAAGCAGTTTTTAATAAAATAATGAATGGTCTAAAATCTACTTCTATGAGCTCAAGCCTGCATTTTTTAAGTTCAGCAAACATAAATGTCAGTACAGTTCAACTGCCATATATTCACAGAAAATATGTGCTGGGGCTTTTTTCTTTTTCTCCTTCATTTTCTCCTTCTTTTTCTCCCTTTTCCTTTTCCTTTTTTCTTTTTTTTTCTCTTTCTCTTTTTTTTTCTTTTTCTTTTTTTTTTAGCATGTGTGATGGAGTATTTGCAGATCTTTTCAACAATATGCAGCCAAGCCTTCATTTGCTACCTAGGTATCTTTTTGTATGATCACTATATTAGGCACAAGCTAAAAGTCATTTATGGGGAAAAAAACCAATGATGAAACAAAAAAGAAAAGCAGAACACGTAAAAGATGTGAGCAACCTCATGGATTTTTTATGATACTTTGAGAAAAACAGAAACTAAACTAAATTTTCAGATTTATACTATATTTTGCTAAATCTGGAAATACATTAAGGATAGAGAAATTCAGCAAAAGCAAAAAGTCGCTACAGCCTTTGAATCACCAACAATCTGAACTATGTAATTAATATGAAATATGTATGCATTTCTGCAGAATGTAAGGACTGAAATGAATGAAAAATGTGGAAGAAAATGTGTGGCAAAAGTTCTTTTTGTTTCCCATGAAAAATGATAATTTATGGAAGAGGGTTTTGTTTGGTTGGTTGGTTGGTTGGTTTTAGTTGTTGCTCCTTTATTTAAAAAAATATTTTACTTTTACTGTAAAACTGTTGAAGAGTGAAGAGAAATGCATGAAGCCTAGGAGACCTAGAGACCCCTCCTGATCGTCATTCAGAGCACCTGAATTTGACACCAGCTTTGACTCTCTGGTACTGCTGTTTCATGGCTGGCTTAAGCTGATCTAAAACCGCTGCCCTGGAAAGGAGCGGTCCTGCCCTTCCCCTCTCCATCCCATCCAGGACTGCTCATTCCTGCCCTCTCCCTTGCATGAGCTATAGTGACTTGTGCAGTCATGGGGAGATCAGGCCAATCAACTGATGTTGCTTAAAACTAGTAATGTTTTTCCAGGGTTAACTTTAAATTGATTTACCTTGGTAACAGAAAAGAAGCTGCAGCAACGTGGTGAAAGCTGGACCCTGCATCTCAGCATCAGGCTGTTTTTAGATCAGCTTAAATTCATCATGAAACTGAACTTCAACAAAATGCCTAAAAAAGGGGATATGAATAGACAGCCTTTGGTTTCCTCACTTCAATAAAAAATGCTGATAATATGAAATTTCTCAGCCAACTCTGACTTGGGCTTTTATTCACTTTTGTTGCCTAATAATGTTTAATGTCAACTCATGTATAGAATACTTTTGCATTGTAGTTTCTGCTACATCTGTTGAACGTAAGTTCCAGAGTCATATTTACCTCTTACTTCCTCTGCTGTAGTCCCTGTTTTCAATCACTCACTTTACCATGCTGCTGCCCAATACAATTAGTAGCTATTACTGTCAAGACTTAGATTTATTTTTTTTTCCTATTTATATCAGAAATCATAGTTCAACACTTAATAGAAAAAGATGTTCCACTTATCGTGCTCCCAGCAAAACCTCTTAAAACCTCCTCATACTCAGGGCCAGCTGTAATTCTCCATCCTTACCCAGAACGTTTTTCCTAGACAACAAACAACATTTTCTTCAACATCCCACAGGCCTGTGATATCACTTAGGCACCTCTGGAGCTGTGCGCTAGTGCTGTGCTCAAATCCTGCAAATTTTTCTGTTACAGTGTCTCTGCAATATGTCGTTTGTACCTTGTGAGATACCTGCTACATCTCAAAACTAGTTCTTTTTTCCCCTCTAAGCTTGACAAAAGGAATCAAATCCATTAAAAATTCTGCTGCAAAGACTGGTTGCCTTGTTCTTGTCTTTGACAGACTTATCCCCTCCTGTGCATTAACAACACATGGCCTCCCTGTTCTTCAACCCCTACAGTGCAGTGTCCTGCTCTTCCCGCTCAGACTTCCTCCCACATTGTTTCTCCCACTCATCTCTTCAGATCAGGTTTAAGATCTTGCCTCCGCTTCCTGTCACATTAAGATGCTGGCATATATCATCCACCCCTTAACATTTTGGAATATGCCTTTTCGAGCCTGCTTCTCGCACAGCGTTAGGTTTTGGAGGTTTTCCCTATGAACCTATGCAAAGTTACCATGTCATCCGCCTGTAAATGCTTCCTTGAAATTCTCCTGTGCGAAATTTCCGGCAAATCCCTTGAGAGCAGCTAGACTTGCTCAGCTGCTGTCAGTCCATCATATTGATCAAACTGGCTTTACTGTATCGTGATACTTCCCTTTTCGTAACCCCTATACTACAAAGGACTTACTGTATGTACCCTTAAATGTAAAGGCTTTGGGGAATGGGCTATTTTTTTTTCCTTTTCTTTTTTTATATGGTACAGTACTTAGCACAGTGAAATCTTAGCCTATGACAAGAGTTTGTGGGTGCTATGGTAAGAGGAATAAATGATGATAATAGAATAACAATTAGTAATTTAAGAGTATAAAAAATCATACACCATAACCAAACTCAAATTCTTTTATTACTGCTTTAGAATTAAATCTGGGACCAGACAAATTTTAGTACTTTTTAAAATTAAAAACCTCTTTATCTATTTAAAAATTGCTTTATCCTTTTAATACAAATATCACAACAATACTGAAATGTCAGCAGAGGTTCTGTACTTGAATGTTGTGAACAATGGAGAATGCACTTCGGGATAAATGTCACTGGATGGCACATGAAGAAAAGATGTTTTCTTCCACTTGTCTTGGTACAGCCCTCAGTCACAGCAAATGGCCATGAATGGCTATGGAAGTTGCTGCTGATATTACTATGGTAGGAATTCTAATCACTTTTTAGATTTATACAAAGGAGAGATCAAGTTATCCAATTATCTATGAGCAAAAATGTAATTAATTGCAAATGTTAAGTGGATGTATGAATAGAGAAGAAACACTGTTTTTCCAGACTGGATTAATTTTTCTTTATCATATCCCACCCTGAACACGCTCTTTAAGTTGTGTAACCCTCTGTGCGTGTACATGCATTAGGCTGGTTCTTTGCCTAAAAGCCCCCTTGCTCAACTGCCACTTGCTAGGAGAAGTTAGACACAGCAGCAGTCTAACAGGATGTCACTTCATCAGTGATGCCATCAGAAAGAGCTGCTGTGTGACCTCAACATTTGGGCAAAATCTTGCCCCCATGAATACCATAAACTATGAAATAATTTGTGTTTATCCTTCTGCAGCTCTTCTGCTTCCCCAGTTCAGGTGAGAAATGGTGATGGCTCCTCAGAGAAAGCAAAAATGAGGACAGGGGAAGATGCAGACATCTCATATCTTCATTAGCCTCATTTTAGCAGATGAAAAAGATGCTGAGTCTAGAGAGCAGACGAGCTGGATCCATTACCACGTGCGTATTATTCATAGGGTTAGACCTGATTATGCCTTTTGGCATCAAAATCCAGTAATCCATGGGGAAGGCCCTCGTTCAGGGTGATCTGCCTTTTTAAGGGCCTTCTGCTTTTCAGTGTCCTCTTAGATGCTAGGGAAGAGACATACTGCTGCAGGGAACCTGCCCAGAGCTCCCCCAGGCCTTCAGTCCCTTCGTGCTGAGCAGGCCAGGTATGGCCTGTGACAGAGAGCTTGGTGATGAAGCGGTCAACACTTACGACTTTATATACTGAAGGGAAGCACAGAGGCATGATTTAACAGATGTACTTGTGCCTGCAGAAACTTATGGGCATGTTGATAATCTATGCCAGGACTTTTGAGCTGCTGGCTAATATCCTTGCCAAAAGTCATGGAGCTCAGATTTACACAGAGTATATTTGTCATTAGGGTTGGTATTCATCAAATGTAACCTCGGTATCTTGTATTACTAAATGTCTTGATGGGAGTTGTTTTAATTTTTTCCAGAGATAACCCTGGAATTATCTTTAAAGCACTCAACATTCAACCCCCCTCTCCTGTTTTGCCTTTGCTCAACTCCCAGCTCTCTGTGTTGAGTGTGATTGGTGACCTTTCTAAAGAAAGGCACCATCACTAAAAGTTCCCTCACTAGCAGTGTCCATACTATCACAGTTTGGAGGTAATGGACTTTTTTACTATCTAAAATATAAAAGTTTTGTCTTCACAGAAGATCTCACACTGCTATAACGTGATGCCTGCAACTTAAGGGGGTAGCCGCTGAGAGCCTCTGGCGTATGGGTTTTATGTCTTAGGGTCTGTAAAGGAGATACCACTTGCAAAGATTTACAGTGTGCCAGGACTGTGTGCCAGATGGTAAAAGCCATATGAGTTGCAGAGTCCTTAGAGATTTTTTTTTAGTTTGTTTTTGTTTATCGTAGAGAATACACTTCTGGGTTCATAAAGTTTCAGCATGTTCTGCCTACTGCGTCATGGAGAAAAATATTAACTCTATCCTGAATCCAGGGCACCGGGAGTTACAAAAATAGTATTTAAAAAAGGAGGTAGGCAGGCCATTTCCTGGGACAGAAAAAATAGTTGGTTTAAAATACATCCTTGCTATTTTGATGCTAAAATAAACGGGTTGTTATTGCTGTTATTCTCTGAAAGGATTTATTGAGAAGATAAAGCAGAGTTCTTTGAAACAAGCATATTTAAACACTCTGCTTATCCTGCTTGCCTGGAAATGCAGTATTGTTCTTGCTATAAAGAACTACTCACATCTGGGTTCGAGCATATGTTCAACTAGTATCACAGAGGGGCTTTACCAGTCGCAAAGACAAATAATTGGTGTAATTTAGAAAGCTGTTATGATTTAAGGTCACAGGCCAGGCAAGCCAATGTAATTCATGGGACACACTGGACTAGGAAGACTTCTAAGTACACCCCGCATGGGAGTAAGGCACACTACATATGGTCTGTAGGAGGGTGATAAACCCACAACTTCTAGTACAATAGATCTACTGCAATGAAAAGGGCACAGCATCAAGTTGTTTAACTGGATTGTTCATCTTCTTTGAAGCCTGCCAACTACTATGCTTGTGAAAATTCATCTAAACACACTATTTCTGCATTGGAAGGAAGACACGGGATGCACAGGAGTCCTGTGGAGGCACAGGACTGAAGGGACCCCGAAGGCAGCGAGGCCTACGAGGGTCCAGCCCTGCCTCAGACGGCCGGCGGGCCCTGGGTGGGATTAGTCAGTTTGTATATCGCTTCCAGCCCCTGCAAAATGGGAGCTCTTCCTGCTCCCCTGCGGTTTCGGTGGGGTTTCAGCAGCTCGTCCCCCCTCCGCCGCGGTTTCGGTGGGGCTTCGGCCACCTCAGCCGAGGCCTCGGCGGCGGCCGCCGTCACTCAGGTGACGGCGGCTCCGCCGCGGGTGGTGGTGGGGGCGCCGCCAGGTGGCGCCCGCGCGCCCGCTCCGCCGGCCAACGGCCACCGCCAACGGCCGGGGCACGCGGCGCCCGCGGGCGCGCGGGCGGTGTCACCGTGGCAACTGCCCGGGATTTCTGGGGCGGGGTCAGCCACCACCATATTTTCCTGTTTATTGTACCTCAAATAGCTGACCTTGGGAGAGAGACAGCGCCGCTTTGATCAGGGGCTCTCACAGCCCGCCTCAGCGTTATCAGCGGTTTGTTTTGCTGGGTTGGGAGGCCGAGAGCCACGGGCCGAGGCCTCTGCCAAGTTCAGGATTTTTCCACCAGCTAACGCTAGTTTATTTCTAGGCTCTTTTCGCAGCAAAGTCTCTTGACGCACTGGGTAGGCCCTGGTTTTAAAGTTTATATCCTCAGGGGTCCCTTAGGGAGCACAGTGCTGCAAAAGTGATCAGAGCTGGCTCCTAACTACACCCAAAATGCCACAAGTTTATATGAAAATGAAGTAATTTTAGATCCAGCATGAATATTTGTATTAAAAATGCCCACTTTATGCCTTGAATCCGACTGAGTCACTACAGCTAGGCTACAGCTACCATTGACATACAGGCTATGGACACAATCCAGAAAAACAAGATATTTTGAGACCGGTGAAGGACATCTCAAGTTTGTGTTGCTTACTGGTAAAATTATTCATTTTTTATTGAAACCTGCAATTCCTGGCTGAACCACACTGTGATAAATAGGGGTAAAACGTGGCTTGCTTGAGTATTAATAGTAAGCTGCATACGGCTTTGTGTGAGTGAGAGATCAGTGCTGCTTGTGGAGGCGTCCCAGTCTAATCCCTGCCGTAGACAAAATTGACAGCACAGCTACATGGCGTACATGGCAGATGAACTGCATGAATGCTTTATATTAGTAAATTCAAAATGTAAATTGGTAGCGGGAACTCTGTTGTAGGCAAGGCTGATGTTTTAGGGTGCTGTTGGCTATAAATAGCTGAAACTCAGCAGCAGTCTTTCCTTTACCTCTTTACTTCTAAAACCTGGGAAATGAACTAACTTCCAGTTTACTGGCTATTTAAAAGGACTAATACTACGTGTTATCTGCCAATGAAAATATTCTGCTTTACTCTTAGTGTTGTTTAATCTTGATCTTTGAAGGTGTTCTGGGCACAGCCTACAACAAAGCTGGGTACACTGCCAGCAGTGCATATGGTCCATCAAAGCACCCGAGAGCTAAACCCCCGTGAATGGCACCAGAAATAACCACACCTTGTGCCAGTTTTCCTCCCTGTTTCCTGATACATCTTCATTTTCTTTCCCTTTAAATCCACTGCAAAAGATAGAAGCTTTTAGTCACACAGCCACTTCAGGAATTATTTTTTTTTTTTTGCTAATCTAGCTAACCTTTTTGCTAATCTAGGCACCTGGACCTAAGACAGTTTAATGAACATGGGCATTTATGCTCAGAATGCAGTGACCACTCTCATTTTACTTTTTGGAGAAATAATTGTATCACCTGTTATTTATTTGGAGCCAGTTTGCTGACTTAAATGTGACATTTCACATACTTAAGTGATTTTTTTTTTCTTTCCTTTTTCTGTTCCTTTTCTCTGAAAACAGAGATTTATCAGCCAAAACCAACTATTCCACAAAAAGTAACTGCTGTGGAAAGCACCTAGGCAACTCTGTCAGTCACTACCTAAGAAAGTACCTCAGAGCTCTGAAAGCACTACATGGAAGAGGAGCTCCACACCTGCCTGTTACCGTTTATCCGCATTCCTCTTGAAGTTAAAAGATCTGTTTAAAATTAATTTGGAGGCTGTAAGCCATTCTTGGCAGAGCTGGAAAAGAAGATTGATACTGGAAAAAAATAAAATAAAAATACTGAAGTTAACAAAGATACAGAGCAAAAGCTCTGGCAGTGCCAGATTTGTAGGGACAGGAGAAATTGCTAGCCATGCTGCTTAGAACTTATTTCAGGACTTCCTGAAGTCAATGTAAGATTTGTACAAATGTGGTAGGATTTTGGTTAAGAATTGGCAAATACAGGATCTTATCAGAGAACAAAATTCAGAGTTGTATTTAGAGAAGAAATTAAGTAAATGGGGAAAAAACTATCCTGGCATACTGGTGTGTTTTGAAACTCAAAGAGAAAAAATGCCCAAAGAAGTCAGGGGTAGTAATTCAGAAATTTGCTTTCAAACAACAAAAATTACACAGGCCAAAGTATGAAGCGTCAAGAAGCTCCCAATCAGACCCAAACTTGCAGCTGCTGATCTAAAGCATTAAGCTAATTTTTGATATAGCTCTGCAAGGCAGTTCGTATGCAGGACAGGCGTATATGTGAATGATTCATCACAGAGAAGCCCTTTACAACTGAGCAAGCAGATGCATCCTATATTTCCAGAGGGGAACAGATCCATAAACAGGGAATCAAAGAAGCAAGTTTATAGAGAATAGACCTTACCAAACAAATCAGGTTGGGCATTTTTGGTAGAAGAAACTTTGGAGCTGTTTTTCAAAAGTTTGTGCAGCTGAGAGTTTAGTTGGCTAGAAGGGGGTTTTGGTTTTCAGTGTAAGGTAAATGTTTTCAAGGATCAAAGAGGTGGGAGACAGGGGTGGTTAAGAGGTAGCTACTCAGCTTTGAATGGGCTATTGTCTGAACAGGTATTGTGTCTGTGTTTGTGTCTGCCACAGAACTAAGACTCTAGCAATGAACGAAAATATATATGGACTTAAGTTTTGGGTAAGATGAATAAAACACATACAGAAACCAAACCTTAGAAGTTCTTGGTTTTATGGTATGCTTTCTCCTCTAGCCTTCCAGAGGTATGGTGTCTAGCCTGATGTCTTACCACACCTTTCTCCACTGACAGAAATGCTTTGAGCTTCATTTGGAGGGATTCAGGATAACCACTAGCTAGAGGTTAAGGAATTCTTCATTCATGCGGAGATCAGCCCTCAGTCTGAGCATTCTTCTTAACTTAGCTACTGCAACTGGAGATTTGTCTTAAAACCAGGTAGAAGAATCTGTCAGACAGTGTTTTAGCTGGCTTCTGTTTTGAGAAGAGGATTTTGGGATCAAGGCACAAACAGGCATAAAAGACAGACACCTCTCAAGCAACAACCAAGAGCAAGGGCCTAAGCCTGAATGCAACTCGCAAGGTGAGGGGTGGAGGCCTCCATGGAGGCCTCTCACAGCTCTTTCCCAGCAGTGTGACCCAAGGTGACACCGCTGCACCATATTGTAGCTGTCCTTGAGCACGGGCAGCCAAACCCCAGGAACGGGGCAGGGAAGAGTTTGCAGAACCCCTGAGTGCATTCAGGGCCCTGACAGACCAGCCATCACCTGTCTTTCCTGGACATGAGAAACAAAATAATGGCGCTGAGGTTTTTACGCTGTTCCTCGTTGTTTTCTTTATACACAGCAAAGAGGAGGAGATATAAAATTGTCACTGGCACAGAAGAGGAAGAAAATATGACACTCCCGTTACGCCTGCAAAGGCCTCACAGGGTTTTCAGCCTGAAATCTGACAGTTCAGTGACAACCCTGTTGCAAGGACCACCTCAGCTTCCTGTCTGAACTAAATACTTCCTCTGGACCCCCATGCTTTTTGTCCTCACTTTCACGGGTCTTTGAGAGTTCCTAGTTCTTTCGCCTGTCCTTGCAGCAGCCACCTTCTCTCCACCAAGAATCTGCATTTGTCAGCTTCTGGTACAGATGTCCCTAAGCTTCGTTCTGTGCTGCTCTGTGTTTATGGAGAGCTTCCCTTGAAATGATTTGGAGAGCCACTCATGCTCTCCTCCTTCAGATCTTTTGCCTAAAGATTCCTCTTAAGGAAGGTGCATTTAGAAAATCAGCCACTTACGCTAATGATGGCTAACCTAAGGGGCAGGTAGGAAGAGGTTTTTTTTTTTTAAGGTATTGTAATATTTCAATGATAATTATGTATTAACAAGTTTCTAAAATGGTTTAAACTTTATGTTGCCTTTTTTTCACCAATCCCTTACTCCATTTCTTAATTTGTGTTAGTACTCTAGGTACAATCTCCATTTGATTTGGTCTTAAAAACATTCTCCTTCACTAATTAAAAGAGGTGATTAAGAACATCTTATTTATGACTCTGATTCAGAAAAGCAGACAATTTAAGTATGTCCTAAACAGATTTGCTGAACTGGAACCAAAATTACTAATGCTACTTGTAGTATAATTTTTGCCTGTATGATTTTGTTACCTTTTTCTTAATTGCAAAAGATGGTTTCTTTCTCTGCCAGGGGCTTGAGCAATGAGAGTATTTGACCCATCAGATTAGGCTATGGGACAGTCTTTTAGCACTTTCATGGAAATTTTATTTCTCTTGTTTGCCTTAATTTAAGCATCATCACTAATTTGTCATGAGCAAGAAAAAAGGTCTAGTCCACTGACATACATGACAATATTTAGTGGGTTCTACCCATTCTTAACTAGTCTGATGACTATGCTTCTATGGTTTAAGAACCTGCCAGCAGCCTAGTATTTCTTTAACTAGATATGCCAAAGGACTTGTGTCCAGAACTGGAAGAGTTCAAATAGTCCTAAAGCATGGAAGAGAAGCCACTAAAGGAGTGTCATGGGTTAGTGTGCAGAATTACTTTGAATAAGTAGGGTTTTGAACGAGCAGCCTCAGAAAATATGTTGCTTCCTGAGAATGCAATTTGTAACTTTAATAATTACTCTGGGTAGTAAAGTGACAGAAAATGAATGGGACTCAAATCCTTCACGTTGTCACAGAACACATAGCTGAGACAGAGCTTACATCTGGATTTTGCAGAGTTGATTAATCAGTCATGTAGTTAGCTATAGCTGGTGCTTGTCCTAGGTGTTCAAAGCAGTACATAGCTTTGTTGACTGGCCAGAATATCAAAAACTCATGGAGTTTATTGGTTGATTCTGGATTATCTGAAGAAATTGTTTGATAACAGTCTGCAATTGTTTTGAAACAATTTCAGATACCTTCACTAAAGCATGTTAGAACTGCTACTTATCTCCCAGGATCAATGGATCCTGTACATACATTTGAAAAGGCACTGGAGGAAATGAAGTAGAATTCCATTTGCAAATACAAACTCGGTATCAGAGTCCACCATCCCAGTAACTTTAACTGAAGTCTTTCTGGACTTTATGATTTATTATAGATATGATTTATTTTGCACAGGAACTGGATGAACATGGTAGAGGAAATAGAATCTATAATATACGCCTCCCAGACATTCTGCATCCATCAGTAGGATATGCATAAAATTACAAGGGATGAAACAATCAGGACAAAGGTGTTGTCAAGAAGGTATATTACTGGGAGCATGGCATAGCTGCTTTTGGAAAAAGGGGCATAATAAAGAAATACATTGACCAGCTGTTGCCAGACAAAAAGGTTTAGGAAGAGAAAAGTGTGCTGAAATTAAAGCTGATGGCCATGCAGTTACAGGGGAGGAAAATGATTATGCTTTTTATTGGCCTGAAGGGGATGTAAATGAAAATGTTACAGTAGAATGTGAATCTTTTAATACAGAAGAAAAGCTGAGAAAGAACAAATGCCAATTCCCCTCCTAACAAGCTACCTTCAGCCATAGGGCAAATACAGAATAAAATTTATGCACAAACATGTAGTGGGAACCATGTTAGGCGTATGTTACATGTGGTTCTCTTATTCATGAATCCATTACAATGAACAGTGATTAATAAGTATATATATTATATATGTATGTCTATATAAAACAAACTTCTGATTTATGAAGACTTTTAGGTATGTGCTTAAACAAACCATGTATTTAAGTCCCATTGAAGTTAGACCTGTGCTTGAATCCTTTCTTGATCTGGGACTGTAGGCAGTTACTTTCCTTTTCTGGGCATCTTGACAGTTCTTGAGACTGGCTTTCTGTAAAGGCAGCTCCCATTTTGCAACACAGAGTCAATATGATATGTTACAGAAAAGTATTTTCTCATGAAGGCTTTGTTATTGTTCCCATTTTCTTTCATCTAAAATAAAAATAACTCATGCTGAAAATGCAGTCTGTGTATACTGGCAATTAAAAACAAATCAGGAAATCACTCTGCTATATTAACTCACACATGCCTAGTTATGATTTAACATGCTGAGGAATGAAACCAAATTCCATCCTCCCATGGTATTTTGTGACAGTGATAGCAATGATTTATTTTTTTTTAAAGACTGATTCGAATACATATTTAATGCCTTTAGTGCTTCAGCATTTCTTTTTCCCTGTAAAGAACCATTTTAGCTGAAGTATCGAACACTGCTTTCATAAACACTAGGCTTCTCGTTCAGAATAACTTTTTTTTCCATGCTTATACCATTAATGTATGCATCCAAAGATTCCTGTGGAGAATGAAATTATTGGGTTGCCTACCAGTAAATACATGTGGTTCCTGTTTAAAACGATGTTCCAGGTAACTTAAAATGAGAAATCTTGGAGAGCAGCCAGGTTTGCTTTTTCAAATGAAAGCAAGGTGTCTTGCAATTGGCTATGCTTCTTCAGTAAAAAGGCAGCAAGAGGAGACATTAAAAATAGAGAGGAAGTGAGAGAGAGAAAGAGTATGTGGTGACCTAACACAGCACACTGGGTGCAAGTTCTGCCTTTGTTTTCACTGAAGCAACCCTGCTGAAATAACTACTGCTGGAATTAAGCCTTGGTTTTTCAAGATATACAATAAACAAAAAATAATTGATGTCACAGTGCCTCAAAGTGGAGGAAATGCCCAAAAGATGCTGATGTGGGCCATTCAGCCAAGTTTCTTGGTTGTTCACATCCAAACAATTAATTCACTTGTTTTTTACAGATCTGTTTCAACTGCTGTTCCTTTCTCTAAGCAGTGAGAGAGTATACTGAGTTTATGTAAAATATTTTCTATGAATAAGCACAGAGTCATGAGGCTGGGATCCAAAGAACCATTATACGTGTAGGCAGTTGGTGAAGTCTGTTATGGAGAATTAATATTGAAAAGGATGATGATTATTATTAATACCAACATCTGAGGGAATATTGAAACAGGCCTAAACGTAGATAGCAAATTCATATGACTGCAATAGAATATGGCAGTAGAAAAAGGACATTGTAATTTGATGCTGCACACAGAGAAGCCGTATCAGAGAGAAAGGAGAGAGCTGCAGAAAAGCGCCAGTGCAAACAGTACCTGGAATTCTGTTTTTAGATTGCTGGCCAGGATGCATTGCTGGGCAGGGGACACCCAAAGAGCAGCAAAATACCTGGGAAATGTTTAAGATAAGACTGCAGTATTGAGAACAAGTTGTTTTGCTGAGAATGGCTGAAGAGAAATGTATTTTAAGTGTATAGATTTAAATGCCAGAGAAATGCAAGGATAACAATTAAACAACATATGGAGGGTTGCAATACAAGAATGAGAAGATGATCCTGGTCTCAGGGGTACTTGGTATCTTTGTTGGTCTTACATATATTTTTCTCCACCTTCAGCATCTAGAATAGCTGCTAGGAATGATCTGACTACAGTGAAGTATCTCGGGACACTCGTCATTTGTGAAACTTGCAATTAGCCCGGTCAAAATATTAGAAATATAGACTGTAGAGGGTATGCCTGCATGCATAGGGGAATCATAACAGGCACCATCGAAGCCTGTCTCAGTCAGTGAAGCTGGCAAGGCAGCTTGTAAGCTGGCACATCAGTGAAGACCCTTGTTCTTCAGGCGGTATCATTCAAGACAGACAGGGCCAACTTGCTGTGCAGGCAGAGTAGGCAGTAGCCAGCAGTAGCAGAGCCAACAGCTTTGCCTACTCCAAAGGGCACAAGGGTTGTTTGTAAGAGGAGTGCGTGCTGCATAAACAGCAAATTCCTGCCTCCTCCTCCTCTGCTCTACGGCTGAGAAAGGGGTGAGAGCTTGCCAAAAGACAAGCAGCTAATCCCTGTTTCATAGACACCTGAAGCAAGCTCCACCGCTCCATCTCAGTTTGACTATCATCCCCCAGGTCCTCTCCAAATCCTCCCAGCCCCACCATCTGCCCCACTGCCCATTAACTGCCTTTAAGTCCTTTCACTCTGCTGATGAGCCAAGCCGCCTTAGTCTTTTCCCGCCACCAGCTTCCTTACAGCAACCTCCCCAACACATTTCAGTTCTCCCTGTATAGTAAGTTGCTTTGAGGGATTTTGTTTTACCACCTGAGAGGTGGATGATTAGTCACATGAAGTTAGTTTTTACTGCCCTAAAGGGCCATCCTAGCTTATGATAGATAAGTTGGTTTAGTAACTTTCACCTGGTGAATGCGAGCCCCAGGCTAGTTCTGCATCAACCGGCAGAACAGCTCAGGGGCAGCAAGTCTGTAGACCAAAACAGTTGGTGTCCCTCATGTACATGCTTCATGTGTTTTGGGGGTTTGTACTCAGCTAGATCTCTTCTGATACAGTCTGGAGGTTAAATACCCGGTAGCATTTGAAGTGTGACAGGTCTGCTTTAGGCCTCCATCTTCTGGTTTAGCTCTGTCTGGAAGGAAACCTGTTTGTGCATTCTGAGGCAGCTCCACAATGCAACCCAAAGCACAGCGATTTGAATTAAAACTGATGTGGGTGCACCCTCAGGTGTCTATGATTTCCAAATACTCTTAAGAGCCACTTCTAGGAGATTTGGTTTTTAAAAGTCTTTGGAAAGAACGAATTAATTGTATCCATCAGTTTGCTTTTATCTATCGTATTAATTCTTTCAAAGAATGTTAATAGGATAGAGAGACATGTTTACTATTACAGAAGCTGAATTGTTTAGTTCTTATCATTTTAAATTAATCTGTGGTGCTTTGCAGCTCTCTATTCAATTATTGTTCTCTGCTGGTTTTCATTGCACTGAAATAAGAAGTCTATAAACAGCCCACGAACATACTTACAGTAATATTTACTGTGTAAAGCACCTCATTTCAATCTATCATCAAGTGAATAGATTGTTTTATGAGTGGAATTTGGACCAGATTTTTTGTCATTTGAGTGTTTGTACCAGTTGGAACAGAGAACATGTCACTGAATAGATGGTGAGTAAAATCTTCCCATTCCAAGAGACTAGGAGATCAGAAACTAGCTCAGATACCATGTCTGGGAGATGTATGATTATCTTGGAGGCCTTTCTGAGTCTAAGTGTAATTGCCATGGCTCAGTGGGACAACTGAGGAGCACAAACAGAGGAAAACAGTGGGTTTCCTGTGAATATGTAAGATGTGGTGGTGGGCATTGTTAAGAGTCAACAGATGAATGAGCCAGGGTCTACTTCTGAGAAATGTAATGTTTGCACGTCTTTTGCATGGGCTGAAACTGAGGAGGGAGAAGGGTCCTAGGAACTACACTGTGAGAAAAGAAAGACTAAAACTCTGAAGCAAGGACTTCTCTGGAATCTTAGGTTCACACATTCTGATCAGTTTTGCAGCTTGTTATTTTTCACTCTTTCTTTGCCTCCTAGCGATCATGTTCAGGTAAACAATGCTGCTTCTCAGAAAGTTGAGTGTTCCCAGGATATCCCTTTTCAGCAGCTAGAAGCTGGCAGTGCAGGGGCCTTCTGTGTGTGCACGAAAACTGCAGGTCTGTGAACTCTTGCTGGGGCAACGAGTTGTCTGTCTGCCCTACTGTAGTGGGGTACCCTCACTGTAGACCAGCTCAGAGGCATCTGGAGAAACAGTAATTTCAATATAAAGAAAGTTATAATTGTGAACATGAAAATAATGGGGGGGGGGGGGAAATCTTGTGCTTTCCATGCAGGAGATGTTGTGCAATACAACAAAGGAGCATTGGCAGTAGGTTAAATCTGAACTACTGAGCTCTCAGTAGATGTGCAGGAAAAGATGGCACACAATAGGCCAGAGAAAGAAACATAGTTAATCCAATAGCACCATCTTCCACATGCATTTTATATGGGGACAGCTAATGAATTTTCATTTTTTTAGGTCTGGTGAAGCCAAATTCTGAAAGAAGTCAGGATCATTCGTACTTTCTCTCCAGCAGCAGGAGTGTTCATCTCCTAGGGTATGATCTCTCTTTGCCATCTACAATGCATGATGGAATCCTCTTTAGCCATGTTTTAAAAGTATTAGTGAAAGCATGAAGACAACTGGAAAAATTGTGGAGAGAAAGTGCCAAAACAAATGAAGTAACTTTGTTTAGAAAAATTCTTAAGCAAGGTTTCAAGTGCAATTTAGGACATCACATAGAGGAGAGGACAGGACAGAAGATAAGCTTTCTTCTGGAACTTGAAATGAAATTATGAATCAGCAAGCTACAGAAATATAGTGCAAATATTTCAGACAGAAGGTACTGCAACAAAGTCCCTGTGAATACTATACAGCTAATTACTTTTATATTTTCTGGATGAACCTAATTTTAGGCCTTTTTTAATAGATTCACAAATAATCTTCTGGTAATAGTAATAGCGGTTCAGAACATCTTCCATTATTAAAGTTAGGAATCAATTGCTGCTTACCAAGCAAGTTTTGATTTCTGAAAGGCATGCCTTATTTATTTATAAAATTCTGGCTTGATTAGGATGTAAGGTGATATTTTTTTCTCAGACAAAAATGTCAGACAAGGAAAGGTAAAATGTGGATGCTTTTTCTTGTTGAAGCCTAAGCCCTTCATTTTTTTGAGAGGTACTAGTCTGTGAGGATGCAGAATATCTCAGGTCAGAGAAGAGGCTGGAACAGAGATGAAATTCTGGATTGATTGGAGGGCATTGATAAAATGTAACCATTTCCATGACATAGGGTTCAAATGGCCTTATATCACTGGCTGTTTGAAAGAAGTAATAAAAACAAACTAAGAAAGGGATAGAAAGTGCAAACAAAATAAGATTTACCAAAACCAAAACAAGCTCTCTGAATTACTCCAGGTTTTTTATTTCTCAGCCTATGAAAAATGGATCAGGCTTCTGGTAATACTCCTTCCAAAATACTCCATTGTCATTCTGAGAAAAACAACTCCAAACAACCTTGGACTGTCTAAACCAGTTTGAAATTAATCACCTAGCATTCACATTTTGGAACGGTTCACAAAAATGTTGACAAGCACTGAATTCTTCTGATTTGACGGATTTGGGTCTTCACACAAAGTTTTGGGGTTATAGATTGAAGTCTGTTTCTCTTTTTGCAGCCATCCAAATTGGCTGTTGCCATTGTCCCTGCAGCTTTCGCATTTACAGAGAGAAGGGTATAAATACAAGCCTCTGAACTGAGGAAAAACAGGCAAGCTAACTTCTCTAGGTTGCAAAGGAGGCATCTGTAGCCTGATAGCCTAAGCATGAGTCTGGTGTAATAATTCAGGTATTAAAAGTACTCGGTAAAAGAATAGTCTAAATGAGATGCATACTTGTGTGAAAGTTGCAATAGAGCTAATAATAATAATAATAATAATAATAATAATAATAATAATAATAATAATAATAATAATAAAACAAACTGCTCGGAAGGTGTAGGGGTGCTCATATGGCCCAGCTTTGGCCAATGGCCTGGATAAAAACACCCCTAAGATAAGGTAGTGATGGTAGACAGTGTGTATGTGCATGGAGTACCCCAAACTGCTAGGACCTCTGCCCCAAACTGATCATTTGGCTTAAACAGCAACTGGGAATTTACAAAGAGACTTTTGAAACATAGTCAACCTGAAAAGAGCAGGATCAGGGAAATCTTCCATTTGAGAGACCTTCAAGAGGAGGGTGGAGACCTTCAAGAGGAAACAGCAACCAACACTTTCAAGAGGAAACAGCAGCCAACACAACCTATTTGACACTGCGAGAAGTCACCCGGCGGGCAGCATGACCTCTGTCCAGGACAGGCAGCGCAGCCTCCTCATCAGAGCTGTGGGTAGCCTGATGGCGTGGGGTGCAACAGGCAGAGACGTGTGTGCCCTCCCGGGGTGCTGTCTCACCGGTGCGTGCATTAGTGGATTGTAGGGAGCAGCGTGGGTACACGTGAAGTGACAGCACCCATGTCTCCCTCAGGAGGTGTCTGCAAGCAGGGGAAGCTGGGGTCCCAGGAGAGGGGAGCTTGTAACCCACACCCCCACTGCATGTGCGTGTGTGCGCTTGAGCGAGTACCGAACGGTGTGTAGGGGGGAATAGGCCTTCTTGGGATTACTCATAGAAGGGAGTTTAGAAGCCTGTGGGTGTTTATTAGCATTTCATAAGTATATAGTATTATGGTTTATCTGTTTTACTATTGATATTGGTCGTGAATGTATGGATTCACTGATTGTCAGCTAATTGTGTCATTAACAAATCAATAAAACTTTGATTTCAGTTTGGTTAAGCTATGTGCACTGAGCAGTTTTTCCCTGTGATAAGAGGAGAGGCGAAAATCTTTAGGAATAGGAGAGGATGTAGCTTGCCAAAGGGGAGAGGATAGGCAGCCCCACATTAGCAATACAAACAGAGTGGCAGAGGTGGATTCATGGGCTACACAGAAAAAAAAATCTAACCAACAGAGGTCATGTTTATGGTAGTGCTTCCTGCTGGGAAAATAGGGTTGAGGAGTGAGACCTGGAGAATCTTAGGACAAGCCCTACAGAAGCACTTTCCACACATCTTGGTGGGGGTCTGAGTAAAGGAAGTAAAGGTGAAACCTGAAATTTTCCCAGACCAGGTGGATAGTCAGTATTAGAGAGCTGCATTTGAAAGCATGAGGAAGATATGTCCCGAAAAGCTTGACAAGTTTAACGGAGCAACTAAAGTTGTCAGCTGAGGCGAATAGATAGAAAGAGCAAAGTCTGAGACTCAATAAGGAAGGGACTCGGGAAAGATGACCTGGTAAATAATAGGGAAGAGCACAGATGGAAAGGCTCATTTCAGGAGTAGAGATGAATCTACTGTTGTTTCATGTGGCTTTGGAGAGAACAAATAGCCCAGGTGTGGGCCAAATAGTAAGACCTAGGTTGCTCCAAAAAGAAGGAACATGACTGCGCCATACCCTTTGACTAGGTCTGTACTGCTGCTGCATCATTCGCCTTCATATCTGCATGCAAATCTCTGGCAACAAGACTAAGAACTGAACCTTTAAAGAATTATGACAGCATAGTAATTTTCAGGAAAATTAAGGAATGAATGGTATCACTGAGAATATACCAATAAAAAAAACCCTACAACTTTTTACGGCCATATAATTTAAGGGATCCTTTAATATTGATGTGGTGATATTGTTTATTATGCTTAGATTGTAGCTGCTCCCACTTGAAAATCTCCCACTTTTAATAACCTCCACAGATTCTTGGCTAGACTGAAATATTACATTCTTGGACATTTTTTAGCTTCACCCAACTCAAACAACTGCAGGTAAAATCTTTTTCTTTAAGCTGATGGTTTGTAATCAGAGACTAATGATGGCATTTTTGACCAAAAATAAATTGGAAAATACTGGTTTCTTAGTAAAAAACTAATTGAAAACTATTTTGTACATGCTAATTTGGAAGTATGAAATGGCTTATTGGGACTCTCAGTGCTATTTCTTAGTGTGATAGGATAAATACAATGAATAATTTCCCAGCATTTCCAACTCATTCAATAACAGGCAAAGCCCCTTTTCTTATGTTTTAACTTTGATAAAGTTTTGCAGTATGAAAACATAAATGTGAATATTGAAATTATTTCCTTCACCAGAATGTTGGGGGATACATAGCTTTAAATCATAAAGGAATTTTATGTAGAAAACTTTTGAAGGAAAATATTTTTACATAAAGTGTAATTGGGAAGTTATGATTAGATAGGTAAAATAACAACCCTTATTAAAAAAGTTGGCTCTTGCTTTCACATATTCTTAAAAACCTTATGTCAAACTGGCAATGACTTAAGTATTGTTAGAAGAAGTTGGTTCAGCATGACTTTTGGCACCTTTTGTTCTGTGTCTGATACTTATTTGAGTTGAACACTTTTTTTCCTTTACCAGTTTTATAAAAGTTTGTTAGCTTTTATAGCTCTTCCCTTCCTATCATAAATTAAAAGGCTTAGGGAGGAGTTGCTCCCTTGAGTTACTTCTAAAGTTCCGAAAGTTTTGGCACAGCCAACTTCTTAGCATTCAATAACTTTCTAAAGAATATGAGCTTTCTGAGAGACCTGCAACAGCTTCATCCCGTAACTTTGGGACTGCATTTACTGTTCCAGGGAGGGGTTGCCTTTCAATTTGGCATGAGGACAGTGTGGTCTGATCAGTGTTGTCAAGTGTTTGCTGCTTGCAAGTTATTGGAATGGGTAGGTAGCCAAGAAAAGTTGCTATGGAAAAGAATTGTTTTGATTTAAAAAAAAAAAAATAAGGAGAAGGGCAGCACAGACCTACCACCAAGAATAACTCTGTTGTGATGATGTATTATGAATCAAAAAAACGTAAATACTGGGTTAGTAAACTGGCAGCTCTGAAGGCCGTGGTGGTGTAGGGGTGAAAAATGATTAAGATAAAAAGAATTGAAAGGAAGTGGCTTGGGAATTAATAAAGACATGATGGAAGACTTCATTTTTAGATCAGAACTTTAATTATTCTTCCATTGGTAGTGACTAAACTGTATCATACGAATGGTAGTAGTTGAAAAGGGAGACCAAACTTTGGGGAAAAACCTAATAAAACTGTCACCAATTATTACATAGGTTTTGAGCCCTCAAAGTGTTATTTTCTGTGGCAGTTTCAAGGCCTCATGCTGTGTATTATTTGAATTTGATTTTCATCTAAACCAGATCGGCTTAATCCTAAAATTGCAAGGTTTCTTACGAAGTTAATGAAGCAGTTATCTTTGGGATGGCTGCCCCACCCCCAGTCACACCTATATAACTTTAGTCAGATACACAAACCATCCTCTTTAATTCAGTGATGGCTGTGAATCTTACTGGATTGGACAGTGCTCCTTCTTTTGCAAATCTTTCTTCATGGGACGGGGAACCAAGCCTGATACAGTCACTGTTTGCTTGGATACCTGTGCATACCAGCATTCATCCAATTTGCTGTCAATGGCTTGAAGTCATGCACATCCTTACCAGATGCTGTGCTTCCAGACAAGAAAATGCATCGACGCTTTGCTATTGTTTTTTCTTTTACCAAGCTTTGGCAGCCCTCAATAGAGAGAGTGAGGAAGCGGGAGGAAGAGGTTGGTACCTTGGCCGACACGGTGCAGGTGGTGCACTGGGGGTTGCTGCCCTCTTTACCAGGTGGCACTACAGCGGAATGGATCGTCTTGTGAGACACTTACGTCAGTCACATAATGGAGTCTGGGAAGGGGAAAGAAAGCACCCAGGCCAGAGGAGGTGGGGGATTAGGGTATGCAGGACTTAGGCAGGCAGGTCCAGCTCTACAATTGGCAGGAATCTGTGATGGATCTTTCACCTGTCAGCTGCGGGAGATGGAAGACTTGGAACAAGAGTTTGGGCAGTGAACTCAAGAGAAGTACTCCAGATGCCAAGAGTGTAATGTTTACTGTGATGACCACTGTGGTGCAGCAGTGGATAAAAGTAGACCAGTATCCACACAACTGAACAATAAATAAATAAATAACCAGTAATACCCTGTTCTTGCAGAATGCTCTCCACCCATAGATTTCAAAGTTCTTCCTAAAGAAGCCTGACATTATTATCCATATTTTTCTGAGGGGGAAGGTGTGGTAGAAGACAAGGGAACGACTTCTCCATGGTTACCCAGCAAAGCAGTGATACACCTAGGACAAGGACACAGGGCTCCCAAATTCCAGTCTTCAACTATGCACCTGAGAAACGCTGCCTTTCCGTGTATGCTGGTGGCCTGTTCTTTAAAAAGGAGTGCAGATTTGCTCTTAATATTGCAAAGTAAATAATAAAAAATCCTGCTAACCTAAGAACTAGCATAGGCAGATTTCATGCTTGAGCATACAATCAAACCAACCATCTTCACAGTTACTAATAACTTGACCAATAAAGATAAATGTATCTTGGTTTTTCATTCTGTGTATCCATGTGATTCTTTAACAACATCTGTAGAGGATCATTGACAGCCTGTGATCTGTCATCTCACCTTTGCAGATAATTTGCTGTTTTGTTTTTTTCCTAAAGTGTTTGAGGAGCAATACAGAATTGTTGCCTTCAATAAATTATTGCTGGTGATGTTGGAGGCTGAAAAGCCCAAACCCATCCCATCTTTCAGTGGAGCAGCAAAATTTGTGACTAACAAGTAGGCTTTAGGCTTTATTTTTCCAGTTGGCTAAAACCACATCCACAAAGGCCACTCCTTCTGAAGAAGTGAGTCAAAGTGTGTCTGGCTATATCTCCTGGCCATAGCAAATAGTATAACCTGAATCAATATAGGCCCATGCACCAAAGCACCAAAGATGAAAAAGCTATGTAAAATTTGCAATGAAACATTCCTACAGTCATCCTTCTGGCAAAAATCATGTGCAAGAAAAGGAAAATTGTTGTTAATAATCCATCCAGCTCTAGAAAGCAGTTACTATGTTTTCCTTGATTTAAATCATAACTAAATAATGTCTATCCAAGACTTTGTGTGCCCAGTGGGGAAGATGTAGCCTTGATCTGCCTAGAACCTCTGGTAAATCCATGACTGCCTTAACACATCATTAACAGAACAGTTTAATACCTACAGTATTAAAATGATCAGGTCCTTTGAAATCCAGCCAAACAATACAGGAACTGATTTCCCGAACTGACTTCTACCTCTTTATAGTTACCCTCCTAGTCCTCTCCAAAAACTCTTGTACATATTTGCTATATGGTGAGAGAAAGTCTTGAATCCTTACCTTTTTGCCTGAATTCAGGAGCAAATTCCCAAGTTACTGTGCATGTCTTAATTTTAAGCTGATGTAGTCTGTGCTTTTTTCTCTAGTCTAGGCATCGTTTATGCACAATTACACACTTTGTCACAGGTGCAATCCAAGGTGTGGAGAAAAATGGTCTTGCGCTCTTGGGCTGTGCCTCCACTGTCCTGTTTTGAGCTCTTCTTGGGCTCAGCACTGATCAGCACGGTGTTGCAAAACTGTGCTCCAGATGGGCAAGACGTAGAGGAAGACACCACAGGGGGGAAAAACTGAGGGAGGTCTGGGGGAAATATTCCCCTAAGACCACTCAAAAACATGAGCAGGCAGGGTGTAGCCTGCATTCCTACACCAAGGGAGAGACATGGGTGCTGTTGGTGACGGGTTTGGGGAGCAACCCCTCCATTAGGTGTGCCACTGGTGTGGATGGGTTATTGCTGCTCCAAGGGTGCTGATGGCCAGTGCTGGGCCAGGGCTGTTGCTTCTGGAGCCTCCTCTCCTTTGGCATCTCTTGAGTCCTTCTCCAGGCATGGCCTGACACTGCCAGGTCTCTTACGCAGCGGCCGTCAGCAGCTGTGCCAGCATGCACGGAGCCATCTGAGGAGCACCAGGCCGGGATGGGGTCTGCATTCACCCTCTGCATTGCAGCTGTTGCCACATAACTCGTGGCCATCGGGGCAGTTGTGGTCGGTGCTGCGGCGTGCAGCCGCCTCAGGCCGTGGCAATTGATCTCACCTAGTGACTTTTTCTTCTCCACTGCCTCATGCAGCCTCCGAAGACTTGGGGATGATCTGAGCCAAACTCCAGGTGAACTCTGGCGACCCGTTTTTTTATCACCTGGTCCATTCCCTAGTGACTCATCGCTTTTAACGGAGCTGCTTTCAATTCATTCCATGGCTAGTAAAACCTATAAAATCTGATGATCTGAAGCAGAAGTGAGAATGGTCTACTGGGGGAAAAAATAAATGTAAGAGTCATAGACTCATCCATTTTATTATCTTACTGAAAGCCAGAGATAGGTGAATATATAGTAATAAGAGCGCATCAGAATTAATAGCAACACAGCAACATTAACTAATGATACTGTTACCCCAACCCGTGCCACCCCTTATGCTTCAAGGTCTGAAGTCAGGATGTATTGGTTTCCCCTCAATCAGTTGTTTACTAAGGCTGACCACTTGCCATGCATGAATACACAGATGCTTGCTCCCTCTCTCTCTGCCTCTCACAAAACCCCCAAACATTTTTCTTCTTCCATCATTTCCTCGATGTTCTATCATATGTTTTGTATTTTACCATCCCATTTAATCAGTTATTTAATATTAATGTAATTTTAAGAACTACCATGTATTACAGTGAGGCCCAAGCCAAGAAGACTAGAGCAGAGGAAGTTTCCTGTTAGCCAAATGGCTATCTGAAGTACAGAAGCAGCGAGACCAATAGTAAAGTTCATGTGTGTCTTCTGACAGGTTGTGCAAAACCCACGCTGAAGCAAGTACATAAACCCACTCTCTTTCCTTCATCTTTATCCCTAGGTAGCGTTCTCCCTTTCTTCACCTTCTAGTTTAATTGGCCAGCTTAAAAGCACAAAAAAACTATGGTTTTTATCCCTCTCACACACTCAGGGGTGGCATCTCCCTTTCCCTCTTTCTGTGGGCTGGAAAGAGGTCAAGTTCCTTTACTGAGCCATGTATCATATGTAGGGAGAGAAGAATTTGGTGCTACCTGCAGCAGCTTGAATGGGAATAAATAATACCTGTATTAGATGTCTGTGAGTTGCTGTCAGATCAGTGGTTCTGTTTTCCTTGTCTGTCTTCATTTTGCAAAATGGTAGGTGAGAACCTGAACTGAAAAGCTATTGAGAATCAGGTTCTTTATGCTTTTTGGCCACACATTTTGAGAGAGAGAAAACTATTTACAGAGGAATTTCATCTGAAACCTGAAAAACTGCTTGCCAAAACACAAGCGGGAAAAAAACCTGAAATGAGCACTTTATATTACAATCTTTAGGAAACATTGCATTTAGTTCGCTTTTAGAAGCAGCTGGTTATTGCTGGATGGTGACAAGGCAGAGGGTGGCAGCGGAGGGGTCACCCTTCCACAAAGCCATTTACCAATTTCTGATCTAAAAGCAATCTTTAAAAATAAATGAAAAGCGAATGCAGACTGTATGAATACAGAGATGACCTAGCACACAGTTTACAGCTGCTTAAGAGAGGAGAATTCAGTGTGTGTGTGTGTGTGTGTGTGGGATGCTGGAGAATTGCCCTGTATTTGGATATGCAAAATAAAGATCTGTTTTGTAAAGGAGCTGAGCACCTGGAACTTTCCTCTGGCATTACCCTACTAGTCAGATAAAACAGATAAATGCTGATCTAATTAATCTATTAAATAATTATTTTTCAATGAAATAGAGACTAAAAAAAATCTTAGTAGCAAATCTCTCCAGTCAATACCTTTGCATAAGTAGTGTGTGAGTACAGAATGATAAACGGAGGTTGCACTGGTGTTTGTGTATGTACAGAATATACACACACGTACGCCTTCTCCCACCTGTATCTATACTAGAAAAGAAAAGGTAGGATAGTTGATGTATGAGCCAAGAAAAACATTTATTTTGGACCTTTTTAGAACTGACTTCTCTGCAGAATTCAAAAAATGTGTTTGAAATTAGAGAGGTCTGTTTATGGAGGATATAAAAAAATAGATGGAAGAAGAAATCACTTAGGGAAATGCTAATCCCCTCCTCCACAAACTGCCCTTTGCTATGACCCTGACCTTTACTTCTGTCACTTGAAAAGATCCTTAAATATTTGTTGTGATATTTTGGGAATAGACAGGTACAGCTAGAGCTATATGCTGGCTAATCTGGCTCATTCCCTCCCTATAGATGAAAGTGTAATAAAAAATATATCTAAACATGCATACAGCCACATTATTTTTCATGCGGTAAGACATTCAGGTTTAAATTAAAACAGTCCCTCAAAGTTATTAATTTTTATTAGTGCAACACCAAGCTCTGAAAGAACACAAAATAAATAAGTAGTGATTTCAGTAATCATCATGCTTGTATATTTTCTTACTACATAATTACTTAACTTCTGATGCTGTATGTGATCACATGGGTACACGCTTAGCTGAACATATTTGTTCTGTCACAATCTGCAGTCGTTCGCACGGTAGATGTCCAGTTTGTCTACACTAAATGTGATACGTTTCACGCATGCAACTGCGAGACATGCAACTGTGAGAACAGTTTCTACTTTTATTAATGCTAACTGTTACCAGGCCTGCAACTGCCAAGTGCTATGCAGCAATTACAACAAGCTACTTAATATAGTGGCCAGTGGGAGAGGAGGACACTCTTTCTTTCTTAGTGGCATAGTCAAATGCAGCAGCTGTTTTAGAGATAAAAACATGTACACAGCTGGCTTCTGGGTAGTTGCTTTTGTTCTCTAAAACACTCACTTGCTGTAACCATACCTAAGCAAAGCATGGATTTCACATTCTTGGCATTATATTTGAAGATCTCTTGTTGATTTTTGGAGTGTGAGTTTCTGTCGTGCACTCCAAGTTTTTATTACATAAACATCAAACAATGTATGTGTTGATTATGTTTCTTAAACTCAGAGTTTCTGAAAGCCTTTGGAATCTGTCCCTCATTTCTTTTTGATAACCTCAAGACATAACCAAAACTCTTTTGAAAAAGAAAATACCTTGGAAAGGATATACTGACCTAGTCCAAAGCATATTGGCTGCTACCCCTTTGGGAATAAAGCTCCTGTCAGATGTGTTGCTGTTTGTGCACCTGAAACTGCTGCTTATCTGTGCAAAAGTAAGCCACTCTGTTTAAATGAGTGTCAGAAAACATAAAATTAATTGGATACCCTGTACAGAACACTATGGTGTTTTTTTTATAGTTATCAAGTCTACATCACATCAGTAATTTGAAATTACTGGTGAACCAATAGTACTTGGTTTAGGAAGAACGGGGACTGTGCCATTCTGTGATAATTTTTGATATGATTATTTGGTTTACTGTAGGGACATTACCAGGCACATATACTTTCTTTAACGGTTTCTTTCCTTGAGTTCAGGGTTAGCTTGTTGTATTTCATACCTGCTTTGCATGACCATAAATGACCCGTTGCACATGCGTTACATGTCACATTTGACAAAACAACCAAAACCCAAGCCAATACTTTGAAACTCATACTTGCAATTTTATAAACTCTTATGAAGGCATTGTGGCCTCGTCCGCTTATTTGTTGTGTTTCTGCAGTTAAAGTCTTACTTATTAGAACTAAAAGATAGCTTTCGTAAGCTAACTCAAAGCTGAAATGCGACTTGTCTTCTGTGTGTCACACGGAGGAATGTGCTATCTTCTAAATATTAATTTATCTTGCTTCTTGGAATTGCTTTGCAGCTATGCTGCAGAGATAGCGTAACAGTGTCAAACATGCCTTCCGACTCCAAGAGAAAACAAACAAACAGCTGGGAGTGATTCCCCAAACAGTCATTGATCATGCAATGTTCAGAAAGTCACGAGTAGAGATGCTAATATAGCTCTCACTTCCAGGGTTACTCTACATATGTAGGACAATTGTCTTCCTTACAATAGCAATTGGAAAACGGGAGCTTCTGCAGTTTTTGTGTGCTTATTTTTAACCAGTTAATATTAACCCAGAATCTCAGAACAAGTCCAATAGCAAACAAATACAGCAAAAATGTGAATTTGCGATGTGTGTTACCAGTTTTTGTCTCTGACATTTTACCCAGAAAATCCTCTTTTTTTCCCCATCTCTATATTCTCCTGAAGCAAGCTGATTAACAAACATCCTGTGCTAATATCTTAGAACACACACACACGCACTCTCCAAGTGATAAGATCTTGGTTGGAGAGATTGAATATTGATTAATTGGTTCTCTTGAGGCCTCTTCTTTAAAGGATGCATGCTGATATTCTGAGCATTTCTTGAATCACTTCTGGTGTTTTTTATAAACACAATTGTCAGTTTAAAAACTGAGGTTCAGTAACATAAAATATACCACACTGAAAAATCCACATGTTGCAATTTTAGCAGAAGTGAAAACTTACTTTTGCTCTAGAGAGTACAGAGACTTCTAGCAGTTCAAATAATAGAAAAAGCAGAGTGCTTTACTGGCATTTTTAGGTCATGTTTCAATATATACTGAAATATTCTCTTTTATTCCAGACCTGTTCCAGTTTGAATTATTTTCATATTTTTTCCAGCAAATTCTGTTACGGAGTTTTGAACTCTCATTAGAACTATGATTTATTTTCTCCTTTCAGTTGTGTAAAGCCACTGAAGCTGTGTGGCTATATTAGGAGCTAACTGGGTGGCAGATATACAGAGGTATAATTAACATAATACAGACCAAATGTACATCTACTGTAAGAATTATATCTGCACTTAATCTAATATGTATTCGTAGCAAGAGTGAGGGGATGACTTCTTACTCTTTCACCTTCAGAGTTTAAAGTCATAAAATTCACTATGCAGGAAGAACACAACTGTGAATATAGAGCTCAGTAACATAAATGAAGGAGAATCCGCTTTCATTTTTGCATGTAAAAATTTTTAAAAAAAAAAAGAAGGCCGCTATTACAAGTGCTGTTATGTGTGGCTGCAGCAGCTTTCCAAGTGAGTCATCGTCTGTGTTTGGAACTAGACTTTCACTTTTACTGCGCAGACACCTGCGACTTGAACGAAAGGATTTACTGCATTAGCTGGCAGAAACAGTATGTTTTTATAGTCTAAGGATCATCTACTTGAGAAAAAGAACTAATACCCCGAAACAGTGAGTGACAAACCTAGGAATCGCTTCATGGCTACATTTGGCAGAGCCTTTCCCAAGGCGGCGTGGCTGCGCGGTCGAAGGGAGGAACGGAAAGATTGGTTTCACCTCTTGTTTTGCAAAAGAGGCAACCTCCAGCTCTCCGTTCTCCCCACTAATAAATGCTGCAAAGTGCATGGGGTCATCACAAGGAGGTGGAATACCTTAAATGACTCTGGATCCCCTGTGTCAGGTCCAGTATCAAATGCAACCTGAACCTGAAATAGGGAGTAAAAGGATTTTTCCCCTATACATAGAAATTACGTAGCTCAATGCCATTGGAAGTATGATTAGATGCCTACTTCCATTTTCCAACACCTTTTACTTTAAAGAAATCTGTATTTCAACATCTGTTTTACCTGTGAAGAGAACCTAAAGTAAAGGTAAACCAAGTGTGACCATTACAGGAAGAATTAAGTACTTTTGTACAGATCCTGAAATAGAGGAGAATCTGCTTAAAAGTTTCTCATGACAGCTGTTTTAATGGATGATCTCTCTTTAGTTAAAAAATAATATAAAACCTATTTTCAAAAAAGAAACCTAGTTGGGTTTTGGCAAACCATTTTTTTTTATTTACACTGATTTTTGTGTGAAGGATTTTCTTCACTCTATGAAAAATCGAAATGGAACAAAAGATTGACATAAGTGACGATGTCAGTCTTTTAATATGAAGATGTCACATGGCAAAAAAAAAAAAAACCAAGCCACTTACTGAACAGTTTTAATGAGATTGGAACTATTCTGTTCATCTCTGTGGAGTTTTAGTAATTTCATGTTAATTTTGTTCATTTTTTCCCTGTAAGAAAGGGGAGCATTGAAGACCTGCACAATTTATTGTGATTGATATCTCATTTTGGCTGTCAGTTGGCAGTGGGCTTTTGTTCCTGGTGCAGGTCAGCTGCGAGAAGGCAGAATGACCACAGGTACGCCCACGTCCCAGGCACCAGCGAGGCAGAGCTTGACCAGTGTTTCCAAGCCCACAGGCACTTGGGTATCTCCTGAGGTGACTGTAACAAAATCTGGTCCCATATATTCGGTAGATGGAGTCCTTTAAAAGGAACCATAGCAGCTAGTTTGGTTTTTTTTGTTCATTGATCCTAATTTTATTCCTTGCTGACAGCCACAGTGTCAATACATGTGCTCCTGCAATGTACTATGCAAATGTGAAATTACACAGTTAAGTAGTCAAAAGTCAGGGTGTGGAAGCACAGCTATACCTTCGCTCAAATACCATTACCCCCGAGTTTAGTCATTTCTTCATGGTTCTTAATCATACTTGGCTCTGATTGATTAGAGCCTTAAGGGCACATTTTCCTTTGCATGGAAGTCTCATTGAGCTTTCTGTTTCGTGCTGATTAATCTCATTCAATTTAGACCTATTTCATTTTGGGACACATACCACTCTCTGGGAGTGGAGAGTCCATCTGTGCCTATAGGGATCAATCGTTTGGGTGCAATTAGTCTATAATAATTCGTAGCCTCAGATGAGTTCTGTACAAGAGTGCTTTTCACAGCTGCCTCTGACTTGCTGGTATGAATTCAGAGTCACACAAGTTATTAAAAATCTCCTTGCAAAATACGGCTTTTAGCTGCTGGACAGAAGCAAATGTTCGTATCTCGATTTCTGGGATATTCCTCCTGAAAGGTTTGAGAGATTGCAGGACCACTTTCTCTCAACTATAAATGGAATCCTTTTGCAAGTACAATGCTTTTATTATCCTGGGCCAGGAACAAATTAGTCAGAAAGCTAGCATTTTTTTTCAGTTCTTAGTTACTACCACCTTACACACTGTAACTATGTTGATTTTGCTTTTCTTTTCAGAAGCTGAAATAATACCAATAAGCCCACTCTTCACTTTTTAATAGTATTTGAATGGATAGATACTTCAGACTTTAACTATGCTGTTATTGTCATGTATCACAGATTATTTTTATTCAAAGTAAAACATTACTTATTATAAGCAGAATTTTCCCACATTATCACAGGTTTAGAAGGTGATTTTATGAATTTGGAGGGACCATTTTAAGCTACTAGACTAGATGAACCTATGGTCTGTACTGTTTGGTCATTTTGGTGTCCATATACAAACAGCCAAAATTACTGGGGGTGCCTTTAACCTTAAAATACAGACTGTTTTCATACTCCAGACCAAAAAGTGGCAGATCTGTGGTATCAAACTGCATTGATTTATTTGGTTACATGTTCCACTCTATGTTGTCAACATACTCTGTATTAAGGAAAATACAGTGTGTACTAGTCCACGTATTCTGTGCACTGCCCATTTACACCAGGTGCCACAATCTTGCATCTTTACCTTCTTGCATTGCAATAGAGATATTCCACGTAAGCTTGTTTTCGAAGAAAATTAAGCCATGTGTCATATGCTGACAAGACTTTCCCACATGGTTATAAATGCAAGTGCTATTCTGCTTCCTTGTCACAGAATCTAATTAACTTCCACATCTGTGTCCATTGCACCAGTCTGGCCACTCGGTTTGTTAGTCACTAGTTTAAAACCCACTCAGAACCTTGCAACCCAATGTAGGCTTGCTGTAAGCCACTATCTCTAGCGTGCAGAGAGTCCAGGCTGTTTGAAGAGAAACGCTCTTTTTTTCAGGAAAAAGGGCTGCTGTTGAGGTGAAAACTCAAAGTTATACACACTGTGCATGAATTTTATAGAAAAAAGTTCTCAGATGAGCATCATGTGGTCCGCATGTGCTTATAAAGAGGTATGTTAATGGAAAATATATTGGCAGTGCAAGGAAAACACCTGCAAACAAAATTAAGTCACAGTGTAAAGCATTAGGGAAATGTTAGCGATGATGAGAAATAAGAGGGAACGGGATGGCTGTTGCTCCTTCAGAGCCCCACTCGAGGGCTGCGGGTGGGTGTGAGGGCACCTGCTCTGCTCCCGCTCACCGAGGGGGTGGAAGTCGTGGGGCTGGGTGGTGAAAGGAGAACCTTGTCCTCTCCTCCTCAAGAGAAGTAATTATTCTGTGGCCTTTTCATATAATGAATCAGATCTTTGAATCACTGGCCTGAACAGTCTGAAGTATCCTTGGACTGGCAGAAATTTCCTTGATTAGCTTTCCTTTTGGTTTTCACTCGCACTCCTCTCCTTTTTTGTCTCTAGAAGGCTACACTCGACGGCTGTTCATCCTGCAAATTTTGGACAGTACTGAGTTTTCTAATGAAATGTCACTGAAGCTAATGTGTAAAAAGAGAAGGAGACAGGGATGGAGGCTGCAACAAACGGCTGAGGAGCATCAGTGAAAATAAATGGTGGGAAGTAAGCTTTTCAGTGCATTTCCTGGCCCCCGCCCCGCCGCGCCAGCACTCCTGGGAAGCGAGGTCCACCTCATTCCCAGCCGGAGCGAGTTCCTGTACTCTGCTTCCATGGGCATAAAACCAATTACTCCTGGCTGTTTATATCTCTGCGCAGCGGGTGAAAGGCGTATCAGGCCCTGAGTGTTTTAAATTCAGAACAGAATATTTTACATGGCTGCACTGTGAGCTTTTCATTCATCCATATAATAGCTATATGCTTTGTCCATATAAAGGTGGTTTATGATTTTTGTCATTTGACCTTATTGCCACTGGGCTATAAAATTCTTAAAAAGTGTTCCTTCCACAATTCCACAAAGTAACAATTATCTAAAATGGAAAAAGAAAATAGTTATTTCTGTTTGAGCATATAGAGGAGGAGAAGAAACCTGACAGAACTGAATATTTTAACTTCCGAGAAGTCTGAGATCTACCAGGGGTACCTATTTTTTTACTGAAATCTTAATTATGAAACTCATTGTACCTAAAAATAGTTTTAGCAAGTAGGTCACCAGCTCAATCCTTTAGCAAATCTTACTGCTTACTACCATATTCTAGGCAATTGTGTAGATATTTTAGTATGTTCAACTGGAGATAAATTATCTTGGAGAACATTCGTGGTTGTTTTGGGGTGTGCACTGGAGCCAAAGCAGTATTGCTACGGAAAATCATCGAAACAGTGATGCCTCAAACTACTAAGTTTCCATAGCAACTTAAAAAAATAATGACAGCTGTACCAAGAAATTTGCTAATAGAAGCCCTTAACACATTTGTCTAGACTCAGTCATACTTCATACTCATTATAACCAGTAGAATGATTGTAAGAAAATGAAGTGTAGGGGAATAAATATGGAATATCTGCTTTTTCTGGCATTTCATACTGACTTCAGTTATCTGACCTTGTCTATAGCCAATATAATTATAACAGTTAAAAGTAAAAATGTTTAATAACATTGCTTAATTACAATGTATTTTATTCTAATATGTACAGCATTTCATTAGTTATGTGCTACATACATAGTGGAAATCTCATTTATAAGCACAAAGCTAGGTCTTCTGAAAACAAATAGGAAGATTCCCATGCTCGTGATGTTAGAATAGTTGGCTGTAACAGTCTATGTTGAAAAGATTGAATGAAAAATGCAGCGTAAGAGAGACACTTTTTTAAAATGGCCTCACTCATGTCCCAATTACTGACCACTGATAAAAAAAGAGAAGGATTCTGTAGGATCAAAGTCACAGAGATAAAGCACAAGAGAGATTGCTAGCTTTGGTCTGCTAGAGACAGACCAGAGAATAAGGCAAATGGCTGTGCAACCATTGAGCTACAATATGTAGCAAGAACAAATATTTTTATGGATTGACATCAGTTTGAAAGACATGTGACGGACTGCTGATTTTAAGGCACCTTTTGGATTTTTAAAATTATACATAACAATTTCCTGTATAATAAAAAAAATCATGTAATGGGACAGAATTCTATAAAGGACCTTATGAAGCAAAGAGTTAATTACAGAACTGAAAAAATAGATGAAACTGATTTTATCTTGATTACATTTTTGTTGTGAGTTCTGCCAAGAATACATGTTCTCGGGGGTTTGAAAAGGACAATTTAATAAAGCTGAAAATAATTTTGAGACAATCAACTGGAGAAAATGTAAACAGAAAAATGGGAAAGATAATTGTCCATTGTTGAATAACATTTTACTAGGTGCCCAAATAGCATATTTCAGAATGATGTTGTCGCAGTGACTTAAGGAAAGAACAGTACGGGACAAAATAAAATGAAAAGTATCTATAAATCATAGTGAAACATTAAAAAAAAAAGCTGGAACAGTCGTAATAACAACTGTCTTGGATTTTAGAAAGTAGCTAGTGGAAGCCAAATGTTAAAGACAAAAATCTGTGGTTAAGATATTTGAGAATGAAAAGGTAGTTAAAGGAGTTCAGTTGTACTGGGAATCCTGATAATATTATTGTTCTGTGACTGTATGATGATAGCAGAACTGACAAGAATTCATGAAAAGCAGAATCTCAGTCACTTGGTGTCTTCATTTGGGGAAGGCCAGATGGTGGAGTCGTATGACATGACAACATAGTCCTTTTAGTTTTAACAGTTACACAGCAGTTTATTAAAGTTAGACATTCTAAAATCTGCATGTCTAATTAACTTGCATCCGATAGTTTTAAAAGAACTAGCAAAAGATCCCCATGGGCATTTAATGCTGATGATTACAGTCTTGAAATGAGGGAATTTTCAAGTTGGGAAAAAATATAATGTTGTGCCAATATTTAAAAATAACAGGACTAACTCAGGAAATTAAGGGCCTATCAAATTGAGATTGCTCAAACACAATTAATGTCCATCAACATTAGCTTCACAAAAATAAATTTTGTCCAGCTAATTTGATACCATCCTTTGATGAGACTACAAGTTCTTTTCAATCAAGATAATATTATGTTTATGTAATAAACTTTTTGAAAGGACATGCATTCACACCAGAAGACATTTTGCTAACAAAATAAAGCAACAGAAAATCCACCTAACATCTATGAATTTAATTAAAAATTAATAGGTCTTATAACTGTAAATAAGGAACCATCATGGTGAGGGTTTGTTCCTTGTGAGGTTTTTCCCCCACTACGTTATCTTTATTAATGAGACAATAAACCATGACATTTTGTTGATTAAGTTTTCTTATACCACTGAAACTGGTGGAGAACTAAATGATAGATAAGGCTGGTGAGTGACAGAGAGCAATCTGAATTTCTTTATAAAATGGAACAAGGTGGGTTTTGGAAGCCCGTGCAGTGAGGAACAGTGTGAGCCATGCTTGTAGGATGGAAGAGACTCCATGCTGGGAAACAGGGACTGAAAAGGATTTGATTTTATGATGGATAATCAGATACACATGGAGCTCCCGCAGTGCACCATGGCCAGAGTGCTAAAATGATCATTGGACTATAATCAGGAGAATACGAATAAAAGCAGGGAGCTTGCATTACTCAGGCGAGGAGTTACTGTAAGGGAAAAGGGAAGGTGCTACACCGGCTGTATCCCCTTGGCAAGGTCTGGCTTCGGGCTTCGTGCATGTGATAGAGGAGAAAGTGGGGCACTGCAGAGCTCCCCCCGCATGCCTGTGCTGGGATCCAGCAGCCTGGCACCGCCGTGTTTCATCACTGCTCGTGGTACCCTGTTCTAAAGGATTTTGGTCTTTTTTGGTTTGTTTTTCTATGTATTATTACTTTTTTTTTCTTTTTTAAGAAAAGGGTTTGACAGGAACTCTGGATGAGCTTAAAGGACTGGAAAATACGCTGAAAATGAGGGACTAAATTTCAAACTCTGTGACTTACTAAAGGAAAGGAAAATGGTACAAAGGCATCTTAAATTTCTCTGGCAAAGATTAGAAAAATCCATTGCCTGGAATCAGAGAAATTTAGGCTTGAAGTAACTTACCACAAAGAAGGGAACTGACCACTGGAAAAACTTACTGAAGACTACAAGTGGACTTTCTCTGAATAGAAAATTTGAAACCATGATCAGTTTCCAGTCTGGCTTAGCTGCACTATTGGTCTTGATACGGAAATTAATTTAGGGGAGTCCTGTAGATGTGTGATGAAAGGAGTCACATTAGATAATCAACAGATCCCTTCTCATATTAATATCTTTCAGTCAAAAATGTGAAATGGGCATGTTATTCTGTTGAGATGATCTGCAACAAGGACTTAATGGCATTCCTAAAAAATGTGCTTTGCAAATAATGTTAATTTATAAGCTAAATATCAGGCATATAAACTATGAAACATTCTAATTCTTCACTACGTAATAAAAGATTGATTTTTCTGATTGACATAAAGAACAGAAATTCACCTAGATTACAAAAGCTGGTCTTTTGTCTCCAGAGAAGCATGTTCAGAAATCCTCATTTGTGTCCGTATAGGAAGGGGAAAAAGTAATGCACTACAGCTCTAGAGATTAACTCTGGAAGTCGGGAGGGTCTGTCCTGCTGTGGGAATACAAGTGACAGCCCCAGCCTGCCTGCGGGCCACCCTTGTCCCCCTTGCACGGGGTCATGCAGGAGATGTGTTAGGGCTGAGCTGGGGGGCACGGGGAGGAGGTAACGGAGGGGCTGGTGTAAGGGCATAGATAGAGACTCCTGCCACTACTATGATTTTAGAAAATACTCTCCTTTATGATTTCAGATGCCTTTGTTTGCTCAAAATTTTTTTATTTGTGGTCAGTTCCACTTAAAAGTACTTATTAACTCAAGCCATTTTGTTTCTCTTTTCTTGTTGCACCTGCTGACACCTCTTTCACCTCGTTATACCTGCTGGCATAATGTTGCTTGCTGTTGAGTCATAGCTCTTAGAGCTGATTCAGCCGTCCATTCCTCTGCCACCCTCCCCTGCCTGCTTGGAGTGATTCAGAGCCCGGCCTTCGCATGCAGCTTCCACCAAGAAGTTAACAAAAAAGGAAGAAATCCTTTTAAAACACATCAACAGACCTGGCTGCTTTTACGGCCGGTCATTTGGTCTGTGTTATAAGCATACTACCTGCACCATCGGTGAAGTGACAGAAACCGTGCCTTCTTGTGCACTGTTTGTTGACAAAAAATCCAGGATGATTGGTACAGTTTGTGAACACAAGCTCTGCTAAAAGAAAAAAAAGCTGAGGCGAGTGGGGAACAGCATGGAGTGGATTTCGGTGGGCTGGGGCATGGTGCTGGGCCCTCGGGAGGGGGCACCGCTCCAGGTTGCCCCTAGAAAGACCGAACATCCCAAAAGATGAGCATCCTGCAGAGGTAAACAGAGAAGGGCAGGTTTCCTATGGCTTCTTCAGCCATCAGGTAGCATTCACAACAACCTGAAGAGCCAGGTCCCTTCAGAGGTTGCCTCAGAAAACGTATCATATCTTTGCTTGATTCTCTAGGTTTTAATTTTTTTCCCTTTTTTTGAGATTAGTCCCCACTGGCCCTCTGAAATATCTGTAGAGTTCTCTTGGTTTACTCTCTGCCACAGAGGCGTTTTTATAAACGTGCAGCCTCAGCATTACTTTGCTTGTACGTATGCTTGAGTATGTATATGTACTATCTACATCTGGAATGAAGGCCTGTATTAAAAATAAAATAATTATAAAAATAAAATGAAATGGCCTCACATGGAAAGCATTTGGAAAGGAAAATACCAGAGTAAAAATGGAAAAATAAGTACGTGTCAGGCCAGCTGCAGGTTAGGAGCAGCTCTCCGAGAAGCCAGTGGGATTTGCTGGTGCCCTGCATGGGAAGGCAGAGAGAAGGCAAGTACAGCTGGCCCGCAGCACTCTGGTGACCAAGGTTTTAGTCATGCCTGCAGGAGGGCTTTTGGCTTTAACCTTGCTGGCCTCAGGAGTATTTCTCAGAAGCTAAAGACGTCAACTTTAGCAAGGCTGTGCACACAGACAGTAATGACCAAAAGGGAGATCCCTGAGGCAGGCGGCAGGAAGCTTTTGAAGATGCAGGTGCCGCCAGATATCTGGGGCATGGGGGAGCGTCCCTGCCTTCCTTGATAAGAAAGGGAAGTTCCCCTAACAGTCAAATTTATATATATTAAGCCCTTCTCACTTCATACCTGCATAAGGCTAAAGAGACCCTACACTGCAAACAAACCCATCATACACGGAGTTATCTGTCAGCCTCTAAGTTAAGAAAGGATTTTAATACCTCCCTTCAAGGGATCACTCACATGATTAAAGTCAGACATGATTTTAGGAACTCAGAAAATCAGTCACCTGATAAAGTCTCTGCTTCAGGTTAAAATAAATTACATTAAAAAGCATGTTTCGTGACAACCAACGTAAAGAAGAGATATTGTAGCAACAAAGCTTTGTCTTAAAAGTTATTAAATTGTTTGCTCTTTCAATAATTGAAGAGGCTTCATTACCATGCAAACAAAACACAGGTTGGCTATTCACCTTTTGGAAGATGGCATTTGCATTGCTATAATAGAAGAGAAGAACCTTAGAAAACTAATGAAGGAGCATAAAAATGCAAATTACTGCAGCTAATTGGCTGTGCCTTCTTACACCTTCTGAATTATTAATTTATGACCGAGTAAATCTGCCCCTTTTAAATAATATAATAAAGAACAACATTGTGTTCTACGCTGTTGAGTGGATAGTGTTTGTTCCCTTAATTTTATGGTGAGTTGCTCTTGTTATTTGCGCTAGCAAGATGTTTGCAGTGTTCTGTAAAACTCTGCAGGTCCAGCACTCTCCTCATGCAGACTGACATCATTATATTTCCTATTTCTAATTCCTGAGTGGGAAAAAAGAAAGACAAAAGGTGATGTCATTATTACAATAATGCTAATTACATCTTGTGCCATTGGCACTAATGTTCAGTTGGAAAGCAGGCACAGAATCCTGCAGCCACCTATTTACCTGCCAATATGCAAGTAATTCCATCCATTTCAGTGTGGTAACTTACATCCTTATGCCATGCCTAAATTACCAATTGTTTTTCATTTTAAAAAGGTATGTTCCAGCACTGGGTGATGCCTGTGTGACCAAGATTGGAAGAATTTGGCCTGTGGGATGGGTCATTGCTTTAGAGGACGCAGGCAGCAATCACAGGCAGTAGGTGGGAATGCCTCTCCTTTTCTCCTCCTGTAAGGCAGAATGTTTATTTTACAAAAACTGGCCTTTTGAGATGGAATTTCTCATTCTCTATTTTAGCCCCCAAATGATTTCTATTTAAAATGCAGCCAAAACAGGTTAAAACTTTTGTTTCATTGGTTATATGTTGCTTAGTGCATGGTCCTCCAAACCACAAAGAAATCCATGTCCCAAGGAACTCGTTTGCTTGCCCTAGCCACCGCTGTGGCTGGGGTGCCTAAACCAGCCGCCGCAGGGAGGCAGCTCGTGGAAAAAGCTTTGCTCCAGTTTAAAAGTGGTCTGGCCAGATCAAGGATTCAGTTATGAAGACAACATGAGGGAATAGCAGTGAGTCCAGGGAATTTCTAGTGTTAGAGGTAGGTAAACGAAAGCTGAAGAATATAAGATCTGATTTACTTTTATATTGTTTATCTTTTAGGAGTTTTGTAATTTGACCGCACACAAGTTTTGCTTGGCCCTGCTTTTACAGCATCCAAATACCTCACTAGTATCAATGCATTTCCCAGGTGGGAACAGAGTGTTACCTCCAGTTTATAGAGGTGAAATTGAGAGATGTGGGGTAGGTAAAATAGCAGTCCAAGGCTGCTTGTGAAAACCGGGACTGGAATTTAGACTGCCATCTCAGTTGCTGCACAAGCCACTAAGCTGTATTTTTTTGCAGTCTGGATTTTCAGAGTATTTTCTATACAAAAGGAAAGAATACAAGCCTCCCTCCAGGATGACAAAGAGGCATTGGCTTCTTATGCAGCAGGAACTCGGTGGCCATGGCATGCCAGCTTTTGTTGAGCAGATTTCCCTATTTTTTTTTTATATATATATATATATACACAGCACTGAGAATCTCTCTGTAAAGGATCTCTGCAATATTATAGTTCATGATCAAGCTCAAACCTACTGCCATTTGAAAGGGTCATATTAAGCATGAGGTGTATAATATGTGTTACTTAAAATATTAATGAAGCATGTAATAGCTGTTAAACTAAAGCCAACAGGAGCTGTGGGGAAGATACCCTGATATAGTACCCAGAAGAGCAAGGAGGAAAACGCCCTAGGGATAAGTATTTCAGTCAGAGCCTATAGGTGGTAATTAAAGGCATTTAGGCACAAAAGGATTTGGTCCAGATAGATGTATGGGGAGCGTGGCATTTACCTAAAACTCACTGATAGCGTCTGCTTCAGCCGTCCCTGAACACCTGGAATCTGCTTCTCCTTAACTAGGAAGGAGAAGAGTAGCAGATGTGTTTATGCTCTAGGAGTTACAGAAGAAACAGGAAGAGATAATAAGTATTTGTAGATCCACAGAGAGAATGGAGTACAGGGACTAGTCATTTTCATTTGTCAACAGGCCAAAAACTAAAGGGCTTAGCCTGCAGCAAAGTAGATTAAATATCAAGGAAAACTATGAATTAGTCATGAAGGGAATATTTTAGAATCAACATCATTGAGACTATTTAAGGCTAGACTTCCTAAAGCACAGCTGGAGATGGTTTAAGGTCAGTTTAAGTCTCCCATCACAAAAAGGGCAGTGGAACTCACTGGGAACGGGCTCCTGTCACGTTCCAGCCACAGGCGGCCTTTGAACCTCAGTGAGGGTTCTCTTCTGCCTCCTGGAAAGTGGCAGCCGAGTACAGTAGCCCTCTCCCCTCCGTCATGTTTTAGCCCATTAGCTGTACACTTCTTGAACTGTTTTCTCATTAGCACCTGAGGAAAAGCAGACCTCTGGAAATCTGCCGTTCTCCCTGCCTTGCTGGGGAGGAGATGGAGGTGTTCATTCACAAAGGCATGGCATTTTCTGCAAGGTGTGTGAGTAGTCGCAAACTGAGCTTCTTTAAGAGTGGGCTTATGGAGGTGAAGCCAGACTAGTACTTATTACCCCACGAGGAAAGAAACCCAGCACGGTGACAGAGGAGTGCTACACTGGCCGTTCCTTTGGGAAGAGCCACGTCACTTCTTGCCGAGCTCTCTGCTTCACACCTGAGGCGTCTATGATTTTAGGCTGACAAAGTTGTAATACCAGCTGGTCAGGTCCTCACTAGCAGCATAAACCCCTCCATTGTCGGGCTGAGCGCAGAGACTGCGTTGTTTTCATCAAGCCAAGGGTCTCCCAGTGGGAAACAGGGGATGGGTGCTGGAGCCCTCAGCCTGACCCAGGGCGACAGGGCCACCATCGCGTCGGGAAACGGGGAGCCTTGGGGCCGTACGCTAGTGCCGGGGTGCCCTCCGGTGCTGACGGCAGGCGGTGGCTCCTGCCCAGCCGGGGAGGGCAGCGGGTCCCCAATATGGCAGCCTCGTCTCGTGGGCACGGCGTGAGCCAGGCCTGCCCCGCCGCAGTGGGAACGAAAGCGCAAGAGCAGCTGGGCCTCCATATCTCCCGTGCCGTGTGGCTCACCTGGTACCCACCCCGGTGCAAAATGGGCCTGGGCTGGCCACAGGTACTCCTACTTTTTCTTTTGCTGTAGGCTATTCCTGTTTTACCTTCATTTCCCATAAAGCGGGCGAATACAGAGGATACAAAGTGATGGGCAACCCACACAGTTGCAATATTCGTGAAGAATAAAACCAAAATCTTTTAACTTATGCATATAGTTTTATAAACCCCATTAGAACCTGCAAAGCGTATTCACTATATTTGGACAGGGCAGCTTGCTCTTCATAGTGGTGTCACTGTTGCTCAGCAACTTGTATGCCTGGGACTGTTTGACCTAAAAGACAATGATCTGGCCACGTGCGATGCAAACAGATTAAAAAAGAACAAGGAAAATATTTTTATTTCTCCTCTACCCTCACCTCCTTTCTGTTGTCATTTAACTTCAGCTAGTGGGACTTTGACTTTTAAAATGACAAATGTGAGGCAACCTTATAATACTGGTCATTGCCAGGTGGCTTCTGATCTTCTTTCCAATTTCTAAGTCTCCTAAATTCTTAGCAGAATTAAGATGAGATTCTCTACTTCGCATTAAATTTAAGTCTGCCACTCCCAGCTTGAAAAAAAATTGTCAAACCAGCAAGGCTATCAGGGACAGCAGGGCCAAGAAACCCGTGTGATGTGCCAGCGGTGGACCCTGCCACATCTTCTGTCAGGAGGTTGCCCACTGGGTATTTGGGTTTTCTTTTCAAAGAAGATGCTATTACCAGTTATGACCATTGTGGAGATAGACTTGGGGTGTAGGTGCAGATCTTGTTGTGGTTTGATACATAGGAAGATGGGGCTATAGACAGGCTCAAGCGGCTCAGGGAAGTAAGTGGCATGCCTGTCTGTCTGTCCACCGGTGAAAAGCCCAGATGGGCTCATCAGAGAACAGCCTGGCAGAGGTCTTTTGAGAAGAGCTTTACATCTCTTCTTGAAAGATTCACATGCACTGCTCTTTTAATAATGGAGGAAGTTATTGACAGTGTGTCTTCAAGCACTTATCTGGTAGGAATTTCCATTTGTGTTATCTTCAGAGTCAGTCCATCCACTTCATTCCATTTGTCACTTTACTCACTGTTGTGAGTGAGGACTGCTACTACAGTAGCCATCATTTGCTACTACAGGCAGTAACCAAGGAACCAAGAAATGGTTAGTTAGCAGGGCAGATCATCAGAGCTAATAAATCATTTAGGAGTAAATGAAGACATGGTATTTACCCTCACTGAGAACTTGCTCCTGTCTGTGTAATCGGTACCAAAATGTACCTGAAAGGTTTTCATGGACTTGTTAGTAAGCACCTTCTGGCATTTGAACTAATATTTAAAAAAATTAAATAAACTGATTTTAATATAGTAAATGTTTTTAGACATGACATCTCACCACATATTTAATCTTTTTAGCAGCAGGAGATAATTGTCTCAAGAAGGTAAGAGGCTCTTGGGGAAGGAGGCCATCATAACTGGTAACAGTAATGATGAACATTAACATGTTATTGTTGAATTAAAGTGCATGTTCTTTTTTCCTGTATTTGAAATAACTAAAACTCACATTAGATTACTATCTATCTAATCTGTTACTTGGAATAAGAGAGGGAAACTACAGCTTTAGTACTGAAGCATGACAGCACTTACCTTTGTGTTGACTCATGGCAGAGCCCTAATTAACCAAGTGATTTATTAGGGGAGGGGACTTTAGGTGAATGACTTGGATTACATCATGTGAAACACTGAAGCAACTTTTTAAGATATTTTTCTTTGCCTTGCTCTGGAATTTCTTGAAGAATTAAAAGTTTGTTTAAGTGTCAAGAAGTCCACTGGCTTGTGAAATCTGGAAAAGTGACAGCTAGGGTGAAGTGACTCAGAACTGAGTTCAGAGATTCCTATTGAACTGAATGTTTAATATAATAAAAAATATGTTTTGCTTTTAATTTGGTTATTTTAATAATAAAATACAAAATACAGATCTGTTTTACTTTGACCCTGTTTTTTTTATTTCTTATGATTCCTTGGCATAGCTACTGAAATAAAGCCAAAGAAGAAAGCTAGGAAGAGCTCCAGACTAACTAATTTGATGTGGCAGAATAATGCCTTTCACAATCGCTTTGCAAATGCTCCATCTTGCAACCAGCTGGCTTATGGGAGATTCTGGAAAAACAGCAAAATAACAAAACAAGGATACGGATACTTTTTGCAAATTAAACCTCAACTGAATTTCTGTGCCTTGAAAACTTGTCACTGCTGGGTGTCAATCGGAGCCCGTGGTTCATAACTGCGCTACACCTACCTGATGAATGCCAGCAGCTTTGTTTAAGCGTTTCTCTTTTATTGAGTGATAGCTTCATTAACTGAAGTTAAGTGCTTCTCAGGAAGGTATGTCAATCTGTACATAACTATAGGAAAGAGAGGCTGAGGTCACTGATTCATTTCTGGGGGCTTTCTGTATGTTATATTGATGGCAGTGCTGTAAAAAAGTTGGTAATTAGTATTATTTCCAGAGGAACAGATTTAAATTTCTCTGTTATCTGTAGCAAGCAGTTAGTGTCCTCAGATTTCCGCTCATAAGGTTTTTGCTTATGAGTAGGCCCTAAAGCATGTACAGACCAGACCTGTTTTCTACAACATTTCTAAAATGTTGTTGCAGGCCTAGTTTCTTGGATGTGGTTTGCTTGTTTTGGACGTTTGGATTGCCATGTATAGTTTGCTTTCTTCCTCTGAAACGACATGGTTCACGACTTCAAAAATAACAGGTAAGAAAAGTTTTACCTTCAGGTATCATGATTTAAAAATGGTGAGCAGTTCCATTTGGTGCCAGATAGCTCAGTGCTTTAGAAAAATCAAATTACTTATTTTTGCAACCTAAATTTAGACACTTCCATTAAAAAACCCTGATGAATGTTCCAAAGGAATAAGTTAATAGAAATTAATTATCACCCTAACACTTTGCTTTAGAAAGAAATATTTTGTGTAATGAGAAATCTGGTCAAAAAATCCTACAGATAAAAGTACTTTAAAATGAGACACTTATTAGAAACCAATGTGAAGGCCACCTGGAAGCATTTCTTAACAGAGATAGATACAACAAAAAGCAGGACAGTTGAAAGAAAAAGAGAAAACACCCCAGATTCAGCGGCAAGGCTCAAGTGGTTTTTCCTAAGCAAACAGGGATTCTTCAAAAAACGGTAATTCTGCCCAACCGAATGAAATAAAGAGGACAAAAAGATGAGAGTTCAGAGATGTGGGAAACGTGAAACACAGATAACCAGAGATACAAAAGACCAAATAAAACTAAGTCTTCAATAAAGTGAAAACAGGAAACCTGCATGAAAACCTGTAAGTTTGCTGAACTGTAGTTAAGGAAGGTGAGTATTGTGTATGGTGGAAGATTTGCCTCAATCTTCATCCCATGGATTATTGGGGAATATATTTTTCTGAAACCTATTCTTTCTAAGCAACAAAAATAAAGGATATTACAAGGTCAGGGTGCTGACACCTGGAGATACTGAAATAATGTCCAGATATTTTTAAGACAGATTGTGTTTCATTTGATGAACCATATTTTCTCTATAAAAAATCCCAGAAGAAGTTAACAAAAATCTAGTGAAGAATGGGATGACATTTTAATTGAATTTTCTTTTCAGAAAATGCTTCATCCCTCATGAGAGGGATGGCTGAGGAGAATAGGCGTTCACAGAACAAGTGCTGAAGTACTGCGCCATCCTGACTGAAAGACAGAAAACCTCACTAAAGTGGGATTAAACGGTTGATTTTTAGTATGGGCAAAGGTTAATACTGAAGTGCCTCAGGCTCCCTCTCTGAATACACGTGTTTACATGCATACTTGTCTTGAAAAGCAGGTGAACACTGAGGTGAAGAATATGCAGTAGGCAAAGTGATCCAGGTTAGCTTGGACCAGAGGTGATTGGGAAACTTGGAAGGATGAAAGCAAGCTAAAGCATGGTACAGCTGAAGCTGAAAAACATAATTGAGTAATGCGAGGCGAGGCAAGGGACACGGAAAGAATAATCGGAAAAAGATAACCTCAGCCACTTACGAAAGAGGAGAAACAAGGTGTTATTGCCATTTTAAGTGGAGGTCAAAGTGAAAAGAAAGATGTTAGAAATCTTAAGGGGAAAAAAACCCCTTAGGATGAACCAATTCAATAAATTAAGAACAACTCTCAGTCTCAGTTATGGGTGAAATTTTAGATCTGGCGAAGTAAGTGGAAGAAAATATCCTGCTGACAACTGTGGTGTCAGGAATTCACTTGTTTTCATTTATAGTCATGCTTTAATCACAAGAATATTAAAGATGAAGGCCAAGTTCAGCATGCAGCTGCATTAACGCTGCGGTTGTTATGAATTTCACCCGGTGGACCACTGGTCCAGTCCAGCATTATTATTCTTCTGTGAAAGTAAGCATTTGCTAAAATCCAGTTAAAAAAAAAAGAATCTTATGCAAACATGTCACAGTTAGAAATGCTTAGTGAAGGTGTGTGATAAATATATTGAAACGTGTGGAAAATTTTATTAATCTGTCACACAGTTTTTATGACAGGATGACATCTCCATTTGTTATTTATCTATTTTTGAACTTAAATGCAGGGTTTTAGTTGCATTTACTGTATTTCTATTGTTTTATAAAGCTGGCATGTTTATAAATAATTGTATAGCTTAATATTTGTGAAGTGTGAGTTTTACAGAAACACAGCACCTTGGTAGGTGTCACTAATATTAAGTGTTAAAGCAGATAATGCAACTTACTTCAGTTTATTTTTAATGTAATAACCGTGAGGCTGTAGGTGTGGAGCTGAACATAAAGCCGGTGAGTCATTTCAGTTCCCGGTGCTTTGTATCATCTCTCTGTTCAGTACTGATCCCTAGGCAGGCTGTTGCTTTACTTCTTGCTACATGGTGCAACGGACACAGCTCATAACGGAGTTCTTAATGACTGTCTCAACTTTTACAAGGGGGAAAAATGGGCACAGTTTCGGCCTTGATCTTGCCAATGTCACTACTCCGGCACGTAGAGTTATACATGGGCACCACCCAGCTTTCCTCTAAGAAGGCAGCTGTCTGAACAGAAAAAGGAGCATAGCTAGCAGTCACTTACAGAAAGCTAAAGTGGCTATTGCATTTTGGCTTAAGCAAGAGATCACACCTTCTTCTTTCTCTTGGGGCGGGGAGGGCAAGAGAAAATGCAAGCATACGTTGATGCTGTCAGAGCGTGGGAAAGCTGGCAGTGCTCTCCAGAAAGCCACTTCCCCTTGGTCCCCTTGGTCCCCCAGGAGAGCAGCCTTTGGTGCCCGCCAGCAGGAAAAAGATGCTGCTCTGCTTCTTCACCAGGTGAAAGCAGTGCTCTGGGGCGGGGGGGAAAGCTCAGCAAAAGAGAAGCTGGTTTATCTTAACATGCATTTCAGGCTGCGAGTTCACCAGTGTAATGGCATCCATTGGTTTATGTTTCTGTAAAGTTTGTAAAAGCTCCCAGTGTGCATTTTTTGAACTGATTTTGATTAGTGGGAAGCTCATTGTGTGGCAAACCCAGCTCCCAGTGAAGCTGGACAATGCCACTTGCAGAAGGCATGTTTTGCAAGAGGTATTTTGCCTATAAGATTTTCAGTTTCCACCTAATATAATATCTAGCACAGTACAAAGGTTTTTATTCTTTTCAGGACTTAGAGGATAGTCTGTGGGGTATAATGTACTCTTAGCTACCAAAACAAACCACTTCACCGGTTCTGAGGAGAGGCTTGTAATAGCAGCATTTGTTCAAATACTGGAGTAAAAGTAAAGCAGTTAATCTAAGGAGTACTGACAGACAAAAAGCAGTAGCAATAAAAACTAATTGTCTGTTAGCTCGAGGTATATTTTTATTGAGTGTTTCAATCCTAGCCTAAAAGCATATATTAAGAAAGGGCTCTGCTATCTTCACAGATCAAGCAGCAACTGGAGCAGACTGCAGTCTCATTTCTCTCTATACTCTCCTTCCTAGCCCATCCCTCCTTCAGAGCTGGCCGCCTCCATTTAGAGGAGTTTTTAATGCTGCTGTGTAGGTCCCACTGAAGCTCTTCTCAGTAGCGTCAACCCACAGCAACAGGGTGATTTCCTTATGTCCCTTCCCGCGAAGCATAGATTTAAGGAGGAGGTCACTGTAGTTCATATGCAGAAGGAGGGGGCAGCTTATCTTCACATGAGTCTTTTTTTTTCAGTGACAGAAAATATATTCTTCATGAGGTCAATAGCATAATCAAAGCTTTCATTAGTTACTTGACATGGTTTGTGTATGGCACACGCTAGACATTTGACTGGTAGGCAGAGGACCTGCAGATTTTCTGATGCGTGCTTGTGTCTGATTTTGTTCAATGCAGCCTTTCAGCCTGGGCACCAAGAAATTAGTTGCCCTGTGAGATGAGATGCCCCAAATCATCTCCCATCGGCTGGGATTCGAGCCCAGGAGCTGCAGGTTTATGTCATTGGAGCCCCCTAAGGTTTTCCAATAATTTGTTTATTCACCCAACAACAACAAAAGCCACAGGCTTCAATGATTTTATGCTCCAACCCCTACCTTGAAATAACAGGGCTTTGTTTTTTTCTGGTATATTTATATTGATTATTAATAATAAATACATTAATTGATATTGCCCTCCAGTAATGGATCACGACCAGCAAGACTGTGCGCAGATTAAAAAAAAAAGTTATTTGCTATTTCAAGGAAGGCTTATGAATCAGCTAACCCTTAGCAGACCAAAGATGGGAAATCTTTTTTTCCTTTATAAGACTTTGTCATAACCCACATTGATCAGCACCGTTGTGACTGCACTGTATTTAGTTATTTTTATCTAACACCTGGCAGCAACTTGTGCATCACTACTGAAACCATCAATTGAGCTATTAAGAAGGAAGACACATTTAATAACCCCTGCAGTTCTCATCACAGCAGGGCTAAGTCTAACAGTGACATTCTTAATATCAGCACTGAATTTCAGTGCTTTTTATTACATAGGACTTGTTTCATTAGAATTCAGCATTCTTCAGTCTACTTACAAAACATATACTTTGTATTTTGCAAATTTTGTTGGCTGTCATGAGTGGACTGGTGTGGTCAGAAGACCAAGTGACAGTGTTCACAGAACAGAGGGAAAAATCAATTTAACTTTAAAATATAAGCACTTACTGAGGCTAGAGAGGAAATAACGGAGGCAGGCTCTTCTGCCTAGCATGACAGTGGGATCCGAAAGCAGAATAAGATACAGAGGAAAAACAGGGTAAGCAGCTGGAGTGAAATGCCATGTTTGTTAGGCAGGAAGTCAATAATATTTGATGGGCAAATCTTATACAAACCTTTATTCTGGGCCTGCTACGTGTGGAAATTACAACAAAAGAAACAAAAGCTTGTTACTTGGAAAAATCCAGCCTCAGGTTACTCATGTTTACCAAGCTGAAGGAGGGCCTGGAATCGTTCTTTTGCAGAGGAAAAACAAGTGAGAAGGATTTTGCTGGTGAGAGCTGAATGCGTACTCCCGTGGGAACAGGAAACACATGGATTTGATCACACCTCTTTCTCCTGCTTCCAGATACCCGCGCTTGCCTGAAGAATGCCACTCTCCCCGGGATAGCTAAGAAAACCAACGTGGTCATTAACTTTTCCAAAGATAGCAACGGGGAAGCAGCGGCTCAGGCAACGCAGTGGCTCATTATGCGACCCTCTGGATCGAGCAGGAGTCCCTGGTGCGTCTCGGACGAAGGGCATTTCAGGAGATGCAGGCTGGTGGGGCTAGTGGGAAGCGGCCCCCAGGGAGCAGCTGGGTTGGAGGATGATGTTTTCCAACCTGCTTGGTCAGATTGCAGCACTGCCAATCCCAGATGTTCACAAATCACAAAGAAAGTCTGAGAAAGGCCTGAGGTTGGTTAAAAACTTAAAACTGAGATTCTAAAATGAAAATAAATTTAGGGTGTGGTTTATTGCCTTCAGGTTTCGTAGCCTTTAGGGTGCACTTGAGTCATGTTTTTAAGTTTCTCTTTGCTACCACGAGGTCTAGGAAACTTACTTAAAACCATAAGCCAAGGTTCTCACCTAATCATTTGACTGTGGGAGCTGAAAAATACAAAATTATGAGAGGTGCAGCACTGACTGGTGGGGCCAGGCATATGGCAAGTGCTCGGAAAAGGCCTCTCGGAGAGGGAGGGGAGGCAGCCTGGGACGGGGGTGCAGCGAAGAGGCCTGGGAAGTCGGTGAGGAGGAGTGCTGAGAGGCAGGCCGGGGGAGAGGATGGGCTCTCGAGGAAAGCGAAGCCGTCACGATAGAAGTTTAGGGTGATGCAGCAGTGGTATGGACGTCAGGCCTCTCACTGGGGCCTTTGCCTGTTTGGCCATGCCAGGTCCAACTTCCAAAGGAGATGGGAAAATATTTCCTACAATAACCTCCATGAGTTAACCCCTGCGAGTCCTTGGTGAAATAAAACGAACTGTTTACCAAATGAATTTGCTTTTCTGCAGAGACTGAGATTATTTGGTTGATTTACAGAGTGAATATTTCAGCATAAGAATTGTTACTCGGAGAAGTGGGTGCTTGGCCTGAGCAGAGTGAGCTGAGGATGATGAGTGGCAAGTCCAGATTACAACTAACTTATAACAAGGTGACCTGTAGCAGCCCTAACTTTGCTATTCTGTATAGTAATAGAGTAAAAATCTTTAGAGCCTGGAGAAAGCCGAAGAGCAACTGGACTGAAAAGATGAAACAGTCTTAAGGTCGTGAACATTTACATTTCGTAATTTCCATCTTTTAAAATACCAAGTCAAGCCAGGAGTGGATTAGGGTGTTGAGAGCCGTGAAAAGCCTTAGCTTTCAATTAGCCTCACTTTAGCTGTGGGATACTTCTGAATTCAATGCAGAAGTGGAGACGAGACTGCCTTGCAGTTCAAGCACAGGGCGAAGATTTAAGAAATTGCAGCCCTGTTGCCAGCTCAGCCACTGACAGGGGGATGAGTATACTTTGTGTGAACAATGTTATAGGTGAACGTAGGGAGCTATGTATGCAGACCTTAATGACTCTTCAGTGTCCTTCCCTGTGGAACAAAGAAATAGCACAAAACACTCCACGACGTGTTTTCCTCACAGTTTATCACTCCCTGCCTCCCACCAGGAAACCCTCGGCTGAATGCAGAAATTGCATTTGCATTTCTGCATGCTCTGTGGACCATTTGCACTACCCAGTGTTAGGCATACAACTTGATGGGCTGGTCTCTGAGAGGCAGAGGAAATAAATTCTTGCAGGTGGGGAGTGCGAGCACGCGCTTCTGTCCCCTCTCGCAGTGCAGGTGGCACACGGGGGCTAGCTGGCCACTTCAGATAGCTGCGTCTGGGTGTGCAAGTACCCCTTTTTCTCTGTCCAGAAGCATCCTTGGATGACTGTCACGGTATTCAAGGATGGAGGTTCTGTTCTGTTTTAGACATTGTTAAAAAGAATTACTCTTAGAAAATATAAAAATAAGTAAAAAGGAAGCAAAGCTGTGTTTGTTTGTTTTTTTCCACACAAATATCTACTCCATTGGATGATATTTTATTATGCTTACTGCTTTTTTGAACAAACTGCTTGCTGCACTGAGAGCTGGTTGGGGTTTTGGGTTGACTAGCGGATACTTACGCATGTCTTCACTCTGTAGTGCTGCTGCCTACTGAAAAAATTGTGCAGATTAGGCATTTTTGAAAATCCTGTTAGGAGTATCAGTTCAATACATTTTGTTAAGAAACTTGAACTCAAATAGAACCATGAAATCAAAGCCGGTCTAGCATTAATATTCCACGAAAGTAAAAGTGGAGGATTACAGACATCAAATCAAAATCAAGTCAACAAATTGACTGCAGCACTGGATCAAAATGAAACCAATTTGCCAACTTGATGAAAACCCACAATGTTTATGAACGCCGACAATTTATGAAAGCGCATATTTGTTTAGCTAGGAATTTCAAAAAGCACATTTTCTCAGAGCTGGACACAGATGTAACACTGAGCTGGGTTATGCAATAGTGAAACCACCATTTCAGAGCCAATTATCTAGCTTCCTTCTTTGGATCCTTTTCCTCAGCAATGAGTAATTCCTACCCCCACCCCCACAAGTGCCATCATATGTAGCACAGGCTCGGAAGAGGACGCTCCTTATAAGCAGAAGCTGATAGAGGTTATTTACCAGAAATTGAAGATGACAATTTCAGGTCTTTCAGGATTAAACAGAGGCCCCAGAAAATATATTAAAGAGCAGTTTTATGCAATGATATCTATAACTTCTAAGCCTTGGGAAATTTCCTTCCCACCTCTTCTCTTTTTTAGAGAAATTTGTGCACATCTGGAAATATAAAGCCACACTTTAACACTAGGAAACTGAAGAGTATAAAAAGACCTGGGCATCTTCTACTTAACAAAATAGGAAAGGAAAAAATAGATGACTAAGACAAAAGTGGTGTAACTACCTCTTGAACTCTCTCACTCCTTCACACTTACAGAAGAGCAGTAAGGACTACAGCTGAGGAGTGAAATGGCAGTGGTCACAGGCCTCGTTGAGATCAAGGCTTTCCTGGTTTAGGGAAAGACTCGTGAAATCCTGATGCTGCTGGCTGGTGCCATAATTCCTATTAGCTAGAGATTTTAGAGGATCTGAAATTTCAGTCCTTTTCCAACAATAGAAGCTGCTCTCCTGGAGTCCAAGCCTGTTTGAATTTTTAGGTGTCCCTCAATCAGATTTGCAGCGCTTTCCTCCAGGGATGAGCCATGAGTCTGTGCTGGCCTTGCAGTTTGGTCCAAGAGGGCTCAAATTCACTCTTACACAGCAAGTATCATTAAAAAAAAAGCTGTTTAAATCACAAGGATATTGCGTTTTGAATGCCACAGAAATGGATACCTTAATGGGCTCAAATGCATCACACAGATGGGTACATAAGACCAAATAATGGGAGCACATCTGACTGCTTTTGAGGGAGCTGCCATTGTCTTCGGTGAGGCAGAGGTCCCAAGATGACACCGTGCCATTATTTTATGGAATGTTCAACATTTAAAAGATTTTTTTTTTTAAGTAGCTGTTTGGGAAAAATAAACTACAGAACAACTTGGCAACAAGCAGTGTCGACACTCTGTGTCAGCAAAATTAAGAAATAAAAATATACTGTGTGTCTTATCACCTCAGCTACTTTTTAGAAGGTCTTGCTTTCTGTTTTGGAAATGAACTATAAGTCAGACAGCTTCTCAGCAGGAATATTCATCTTCATATGCTTTGTACAATAATAGCAATACGAAATTTACTGTAGAATCTTATGTTTTATGTGCAGCCTACATATAATTTTTTTTTTCAAAACTGTATTTTAATCCCCTGTTTTCATAGTACCTTTTCTGAATTTGTTTCCATTGTTGATCCTCTTGATTTCTATAGCCACAGTCACTGCTAGGTCTTAAAATGCCAGAGGGACCAATGCATGACTTAAAGGGCAGTATGGTTCTTGCCTGAAATCTCGTGATTTGACATCATGTGTGCCAAATTATGAAATGTAAAATGCTGTTAATTTTTTCTATTTTTTTCCTTTGTTTGGTATGGTAGACACCATTGTGCCAACATCCTGTGGAAAAAAATGTGCAAATCCAATTCGTACCCTTCTTACAGATAGTAAGTTCGCACACAGAGTTGCTTCTCCCTTTGAACGAGGCCTTACACCACAGACTGATGGCTCCTGTCTGTGTAACGGGGGTAACAATACACATTTACCTCATAAGATCTACTGCTTTAATATTTAAGATTTAAGGCATTGTGTATATACCATTTTATTAAGAATAAAATTAATGTTTAGATTTTAAGGTTTCTTTCAGTGGAGATTTATATATTGTTTTTTCACAACTGCAGAACACCAGAGAGGAGGATGGCTGGAGAACTGTGTGGAGAATCTGTATCTAAACAAGAGCAGCTGAAAGAGAATAACTTTTGGGTCAGTAATCTCTGTTCTGATAAGAGTTCCTTCAGAGTTAGGGAAGTATGAGGTTTTCTTTATTGGCTTTAACGCTTTAAGTGAAAACTCGGCATTAATGTCAGCCAGTAAAAGAGAAGCCTGCCCTGCAGAATCTTTAAATTGAGATAAATTTTATCAACATTTTCACTTGGCATGTTGAAGATCTTAAACTGAGTTTACAATTGAATTTAAGCTAGAGTGCACTGGAATGTTAAGAAATCTTAAGAATAAACCCTTCTCCAACTCAGAAATTCCACAATCTGGAATTGTTTTGAGGGGGAAAGCACAAAAATCTGAGATTATTGCAAGTCTAGGACAGCCTCCAACTCCAGAACACCGGTTTTGTATTTTAATAAAACTTGAAAACTACAGAGTTGATCTCTTGCTTTGTAGAGATCAGCTGAACCACCCCCCCCCAAACTCTGCCCAAACTGAGTCTGCATGTTACAAACATGATGCTGTTATTTCTCCTACACAAAGTTTTGCATAGGTAATTGCAGTTGTGTATAAATGCTAGTTCAAAAATAGTTTTCCATAAGGGAACATAGCTAAGCATAAATACAGAGGAGCAAGTTAAATTGGAGCTTTCAGGTTAGCATTTTTGGACTAAATTTCCTCTGTGGCAGAGAGAGGCAGCTGAGACAAATGATAAAGTGACTGGGTAAAAGCTCTCCTCCTAGTCTGTGATCCCAGATATCATAAACTAAAAAACGATGATCATATTTGTAAGCCATTGTTGTAGGGAGCCTTTCCCTACAACTGCAATTATGTTGCATATTTTAATAAATGCAAAATCACCATAATAGCTGCCTCTAATGAATACAAAGGCTAACTTCAGTGCTTTCTTCCCATCAGAAAATATTTTCAGCCATTTTAATAGCAGAATTCAGCAGATATTTACATCAGTTAAAGCTAGTGACGAATTTCCCATTGGCTGCAGTGAGGACCAGGACGGATTTTTGTTACTTTTAAGACTCGTGGTTTTTTTATCCTATTCAGCATAAGGAATAGTTAGAGACGAGCTTTCTTTTTGATCAGAGAGTTGTGAGTCTCTCCCAGAATTAAACCTCAGGTCTGGTCGTCTCCTGCCTTCCTGTACCCCCACCTGTGTAGCTGTCACTCACATCATCCCTCTGATCAGAGAAACAATGCTTGCAGTAGTTATTCAGGTTTTAAAATATTTCCTTAAAAAAGTTCTATACTACACATTCATGAATGTTTCTTTAGTTTGGATGAGGGATGTCAATCAGCAGCATTGCCAATTTAAGAACTGCTCCTATTTCCAAAATCACTTCTATTGTAACAGTCTGACAGACTACCCAAAGAGTTCAAAAAATTGCTGGCTGCAGGGGCTAATTCAGCTCCTTTTTGTGGTGTTTCATTCTTTCCCCCCGCCATGATTACTGTCCTATTTTTTTCCGACGGTTGTTAAATCACTAACTAATTATGTATTATCAAAGCTGCACATAACAGTGGAGTTTGTCTCGCGGTTGATGTATATAAAAACAAGCCGGGTGACTCAGACAGTCGGGGTGCGGATGGCTGTGCCGCCCCACCTGGTGCCTGTGTTAGCACTTATTCACGCCTTCCCTTTGTTCTTCTGGGCTCCTTTTACTTTGTACCACTGCACAGCTAGAATAGGTACTGACTGCTGCATTATGTATGCTTTAATGTTTTTTTTATTATTACTATGGGAGAACAAAAGTGCTCATAAAGGTCTGTTTCCTTTCTGGGAAAATTTCTCAGTAATGCAGTAGCTTGTATGTTGGGGAAGCTGAACCTTGAAGAATGTGAGAGAGATTACTAGATGCGGACTTAGTTTCGCTGGTAGTTGCTCAGGCAGTTATTCGGAAGAAATGGAAAACCCCTGAGCCTCCTTCCATGCTGGAATGGGTTCAACAGCCTGCAAATATCAAGGTAGAAATTTACACACTTATCCCTTGAGAAGCCTGTGCACATATGGTATTCTTTTGCAAATTATTTAATTAAAGCTCAAAAAGCACGTGAAATCTGGAATGCTCACTTCCAAGAACTCCTACCACATTAAATCAAACTCCCCAGGTTGAAACACAGAGGCGTTTTCTAAAATGTAATTTACTTTTCCTTTCTGTATTCTTATTTTTTCCAGTTCCCTCACCTTAAGCAACAAGAGACCTACATTCTCTTTGGTATCTACTCAATTTCACCTGGTGAACCTGTGCAATACTGAAATGTGGATGTTGCTTCCTTACGTGTTAACTCTTTTTTGATATAAAGGTATAAGGAAGCATTTTTGTTGTCTGCAGAGTCTTGTTCACGTTGGTTTATAGAAACTCTAAACTTTCAGGCCTTGATGTGACCCAACAGCATTCCTTCTATTATATTTGTTTAGTACTTGGCAGTTGAGGTAATACACAGCACGGGAAGATGGAGGTTACCCACTCCGGGGTAGGAGGTTGGGAATTGCCTACTATATTCAGCTGCCGCTACTTGGAAAGAGATACTGTACTTGCCAAAGCACACTGCCTATAATTATCAAGCCTGTCAGTTTGATTTCTGCTTTGAACGAATTGGAAAAAAGAAAAAAGCAAAGAAAAGGCCCCAGCCCTTGGTACCCAGAGCGTAGCTGTTTTTCAGACCGTATGCTATTTCCTTTGACAAGACACTTACCTTGCTGCCCGAGCGCATGGGAACAAATCCTGGATTTTCCCTGAGCTGTTCTCAATGGAGCGCGCACCGGCACGTGGAGCCATTGCTGGCTTTGAAAGGAATGCCCGCAGCCTTCGTGCAAGAAGGTCACCCAACCACAGCCCTTCTCCCTCTGCATCACGGAGGTGGGCTGACGGGTTGCCACGTGTCTGCACCTCTGTCTGTAGTGTGTTCTACCTGGCCTCCTGCTTTTGTAATGACCAAACCAGTTTGCAAAGAAATGGGATCAAGCCATACCCACCTTTTTCCATTTCACTTGTGGATTCAATAACATCTGCTTTTTGATTTTGCCATCTTTCATACATAATCAGAGAGGATCAATTTTTTCCACCCTCACCGGCATTTCTAACTCGATGATTTTTAACAGATTAAAAACGGCATCGTGTAGCCACATCTGCTCTCTTGCCAAAGCTGGTCCTGATGTTCGTAAGGACATACCCAGCCTGTCTTGAAACTGATGACAGTGTAACTACGGTAGCTCACAGCCAAGGCCTTGCCAAGTACTGGGCTTCCCGGGCAGTTGCAGAGCTTGCTGCCGTGGCTGCCTGCATGGCAGCAGTTGCAATAGGTGCATAAAGACTGCCTCCTTTAGGGTACACATAAACTTCTGTCACAGCAGGAACGGCAGCTATACCTACATATGTCGGGTTATATCCATAAACACAAGAAAATGCAATTCATTGAAATCTCCCAGTTCCACAGGACACCTCGTTCCTGCCACCTTGCTTCCCTCCCAGGGTCTCTCTGGAAAACATACAGCTAATCGTAGCTGGTCAAATTCCTGGGGAATCTCAGGTAGCTTAGGCAATTAACACAAGTTTCATTTTGATTACTTTTGTGCAGGTTTTTTTCAGAAACGATGCTCTGAAGACTCGTTTTAGGGAGAATGCTATTGTATCAATGTAGATGGCAATTTCTCTCTGATATAGTAACTTTTTTGGTTTCAGTGAGGACAACACCAAGACTGCCTCTTCCAGCAAAGAGATCTCACGACCCTTAAAATTAGAATGGGAATGTGAGAACTTAATGATCGCCTTCCGTTGTAAATGGTGCTAACTGTAGAAGTAAAGGAATCATTAAAAGCTGTAAACAGAGGGTTCTGCTACTTCTTTTCTGATTGTATGTGCTGTAGTCAGACGGACCCATTTGGTTCCGGGGACCTGGCAGTTGAAAACGCTGCTCGACAACATTCACCTGAAAGTGATGGCCCAGGGAGAAATAGTTTCTGACTTGTATGGACAGTCCTTGGATTATTTTCACATGAATGGCAGAATGAAATAATTTGTGATTGCAGATAATGCATGAAGCAATTATCAGAAATACAGTATTTTGGCCCAAGGAAATTCGTGTTCAGGCAATAATATAAAATGTTTTGAATTCTACACTTCTGTAATAGGTGACACAGAATCCTTTTTTGGTAATGATTATATCACCAAGTCTGTCCTTGCAAGCCCTTCCTTGTTAGCTATTCAAGCTTTAAAAAGATTTATGAACCTTGTCTTACTTTCAGTAGCCTCTTTTTATTCTACTTTTTTAGTTTGCAGTATTTGACATGCAAAATATTATGCTTTTTTAAATGAAGTGCTCCAAGTAATAAACTACTGCATTTATGATTAAGTACATGACTTTATCTCTGCTCACTTGGACCTGAGAAAGGCTGTACAGTTACAGAAACCCCAACATTTCCATCCCTGGTCAGACTAGTCCTGCTAGTAACTTAACAATGAAGCTGATAATAGTAGACGCTCTAGAGGTATAAGCAAGATATTTCAAGAACAGTATAAAACAATCAGTTGTTGAAAAAATGCATTAAGTATAATGTGTGGATTTTTATTGTGAATTACTTCTAAACCTATTGAATGACTTCGTGAAAAGTTTAGAATCTAAATTAATAAATAAACTCTCACCAAAATTTGAAAGAAATTCCAGTCTACAGTGGTAGTATCTTCTTTCTTTTGTATTATGGAAAAAGGATGTATTGAGTTTCTTTCTCTCAAAGTCCATTATTAGATATACCTATTGCATATAATCTCTTACTCATTTCTCTCTCTAAATCTTTACAGTCTTTCTTATGGTTAGTCTTCCAGTTTCTTTATCCTTTCAAAGTGTATTTTCAGAACTCTTCCTATATCTACTTTATCTCTTTTTTTTGAAATAGCATGAGAAATACAGCCTTCCATATACAACACTGGAACAAAATAGAATCAAAATGTCAATATTTTTTCTCATTCTCTGTGCTCTCTGCATTTTGCATCCTTTCATGCCTTCTGGGTTACACAGGTGACTCCCAGATCATCTTTTTCTGAATACTTCTACCTAATTTATGTGCATAATATTTGAGGAAACCAGAATCGAAATGAATCCAGAGCAGAAATTGAAATCAGAGGGAGAAATAAATGGAGCTACAATAAATGACCAGAGAAAATAAATAGGAGATCAGCCAACCCCCCCCAGGCTTTTCTATTATTTATACCTTCTGGAATAAAAATAAATTGGCTTTGAGGAGACGTGCATCAACATTTTCAGCCTGTGCAAATCTTTGTATCATTGCCTCCTTCGGGAATGGGGGACCTGTGCCGTGAGGTGCGTCGGAAGCGGCCACGTGGGCAGCCTCCTCACCTGAGCGCAGCCTGAAGGACCACACGTCTGCGGGAGAGAAGCAAGCCGCAGTTCCCTGGCTTGCAGCAAGAGGAAAGCCAAGGGTGGCGTTGACCTCAGCCAACTTTTTACATGTCTCGAGGTGGCAGTTGTCTCCAGCAGCTGGTGGGAAGATGGCAGTACGAGGTGGGAAGCCCAGCTGATGTGGGCTCTCCTTCTCTACCACCACAGGCAGCTTTGGCACGCACCGAAACATGGCTCAGGCACAAGCGCAACATTTAATGTTGAGGGTAGTTAGTGACAATTCGCACGCCCGAGGTTGTGGAGGCCTGATCGGTGCCTGAGGGAGTGTGGGGCTGGGCTGTGTCCCCATCACTGCCATGCCGGTGAGCTGCTCTTCCCAGCTGTCACTGCTGTGGGCTCCTCGCCTCGGGGAGCGGGTGGGCGACGCACACAGCTGTGGTCTGGTTCATGTTTATGTATTTCTGCACTAACGGGCCCTCCTGAGGCACGTTCCCAGAGAGTGAGCCTGCAAGCGTGACTCTCCAACACTGGCTGAAGCCCTTCCCTCCCTGGAAGCGTGGATGGCCCCGCACCGGGGGCTGCACCTGGTAGCCCCTACTTAGGGCAGTTTCATGCTCTGCCCGTGAGCTGCCTGCAAGGCTGAGCCCTGGGTAGAGGGTCAATGAACTGGGGGACACGCTGTGGTCTGGTGTGCTCCTGCAGCTGGTCGTCCGCAGTGAAGAAACTCTGGTTTGGGGTCAAAAATGTGAAGTCACTTATTTCAGTTTCAGCTTCAGCCTCGGAGAAATGCAGTGAGCACGCAGGCGGCGAACGCGTGGGGCAGTGCTGCAAAGCAGCCGGCGTGGCCTGGCGCTCTGTGCCGCCCTCGGGACAGCCCTTCAGGGCGGAGGGGGAGCTTCAGCGGTGCCAGGCCTTCCCCCGTACCATTTGGGGCAAGGCTGTCGTCGTGGGGTGGAGGAGAAACCCTGGTCCCTGAGGCAGGTAACTGCCTTCAGCCAACAGATAGGAAGATACAACACACTCCTACTGTCCCCGCAGCACAGGGAAAAAGAAATTTAGGAAATCACACACTAAGGACACTCCTACCCCAAATGGGGTGCTAGCAAGCACTATAACAACACGTGCTATAATACAGCTGTCTGCCCCAAGTATATGTGGCACGCCTGGGTAGATGTTATTTCGTGCTGACCTGATACCGTCTGTAAATTTTCTTCGGATAACAGGAGTCGAGGAGCCGCTCTCGCAGCTGTGGAAGAAGAAAAAGCTGAAAATATGTGTGCACATTGCTTATGCGCTGTGGATGTGTTAATGTGCTTTCTTCCCTCCCAGGAGTGATGTAGCGTGGCAGGGTGGGGATGTGATCAGTCACTGGTGTTACTATTAGCTTTACAATAACGATCTTTTGATATTTACTCTTAAACTCTGTCACATGTTTTTATTCCATCTTCAACAGGTGTTAATCTCTTTCCAGAAACAGCTGAGCATTTAGCTTTGCTCAGCTGTTTCTGATCAGAGCCAAAGGCAGTCCTGAAGCAATGGTAGTATTTCCCTCTTTAAATTGGCTATGCATATTTAAAACGAAATACTGCCTTTCTGTGCAACCTTGGCTAAACGCGTTCCTCCCCCTGCCTTGGTAATACCTGCTTATGATCATGCAGAGCCCACAGGAGGCCGCTTGCCCGATTTTGCTCTTTCAATACACACTGAAATGTCCAGGGGATGAGAAGGAGAGGAAGAGCCAGCCAGTGAGCCTGCCCTTCGCTCTGAATTGCTGCAGGGACCCCGTGCTCTGCAGGCTGGTAGGAATGGAGGGACAAAGTCCCTGAAAGATGGGGTCATCCGTACAGTGGTGGTGGTGGCACGCACAGCAGCTGCAGAGCAGGGTGGCATCACTGGCTTTAATAACTGAAGTTTGACATACAGCAAACCACCTCTAATATCCTTGAAAACTAACCAGCCGGAGAGCAAAGAATATGTTGCATGTCTTTGCCACAGAAACACGCTCTGTGGGCAGAAGCTCGGGCGATCTCTTGCTGGGGTTGCAACTGACCTTGGCGGTGTCGCTGCCCCCTCTCCCTACCTGGTGGGTTCATCAGATAAAAGATCCCTGTGGGACCCTTCTGTGGGGTTTTGGGATTTGGCCACAAGAAGAAATTTCATCAGGCTGCACCGTGTACTTACTGACAGTACGTTGAATGAGTTTTGGCCCTCGGTGTAGCTAACAACTGGAGGATTTTATAAGTCCCATCAGATGTTCATGTCCACCATGGTTAAAGTTAACCGACTGGCTGTATGACATCTGTGTGTTTGAGCGTCATGTTGTAACAACAACAACACTGCCTGACTCTACTAGAGGGGTATTTGACTATCTGTAAATCTAAATCTCAAATTGCTTTACAAAGGAAATTCCAGAACATAAATCCAGGAAATTCACAGTAAATGTCAAACCTGGAAGAAATCCAAACATGTACTGGTATTAAAATGCGCATACCTAAGAAATGTTATTAATTCGGTTTGCAAAGCAGACGATGCCGGTAAGCGGTCAGCTAGGCATTCCTCTGTATTGATCAGCCCGCATCCATATGGAAAAACCCTGGAGCAAGGCTACGTCACTGAAATGGTTTGCGGTCCTGTGGCAAACCAAATCCTCACTTCTCTCTCTTTCTCACTGCGGCTGCTCTGGCCCTGCCATCTGAAATGCCTTCTTCATCACTTTCCCCAGTGCTGAAACCCTGAGCCACTCCTGGTGACTGCAGAGCCCTGGAGCTGCCTGCAAGTTGCTGGGGAGGAGGAGGCAGTGACCAGGGTGCAGGGGATCTGGCACTGCCGGGTCACTGCCTGCCCTGAGGCTCAGTGGAATTTCCCTGTTATTCCCCCTTACCAGGTACCCTCCATAGGAAGTGTAGCATCCAGGAAATCAGGACAGTAAAATTTGTTGTACTCGTTTTGCCTCTCGGTGTGGCAGTAGTCCCTTGGGGTGGTTGCAGACAGAGTGGCTTACAGAAGCCCTGAAGTTGTCCCAAGGGGTACAACTGTTTCTCCACATCTGGGTTTTTTTATAACCAAGCAGATATGGGTGTAGTCAAAGTCCCTGTTGTTTGGGTTGGGGTTTTTTTGACATATTTTAGAAGCAGCTTTATAATCTTTGTGTTCTGTATTAACTTGTATTAATCATTTAAAGTATTATTGGAGAAGTCTATTTTAATTTTTGTCACATTCTGTCACACAGGGAAAATCATGCTTCAGGACCGTCTGTTCTTGTTTCATGTGAAGTGCAGGAAGGGGGCGGGGGGGAAGAGGATACTCTCAGAAAGCCCTGAGAGGCAACTTGGGTATCATGACGAAAAAACCTAATAAATCTTATCGTTAGAGCAGTAAATGTAGAGAGTCCATTGCTGAAGTGTGCTCCACAAAATTGGCAATGCCTCCACTGAGTTTCTATAACTGCAGGTGGGTTGCCTGCTTCGTGGCCACCAGCTTCTCCACGTTCCCCTTGAACTGGGGGCCCTAGAGCCAGACCTGGTCCCCCAGCACAGACTGGCTGGTGCTGAGCAGAGCAGGGTAGTAACTTCTCTTGATCTGCTTTACTATTTTCCCCACCACTTGCTTAGCTCCCAGCCTGTTTCACAGAGTAGAGGGAAATGTTTTTATCTCTCACCAGAGTGATCTCATCCAGTCCTGGTACCTGATCCTGGTGCCCATGGAGGAGGCTGCATTCTTCTGGAAGCAGAGACTGAAAATAGATTTTTATTGATTTATCCCAATCTCACTGGCTGGTGGGAAGCAGGCTACATTATTTAGAGTAATGTAGTGGGCTGTGCTAGGAGGGTTGCTCAAGAGTTAGTGCATCAGTGCACTCAGTATCAATATTGGAGAAGCCTGAGCTAATGCAGAGGAAACTGGTGGTTTGCTGCAAAATGACGGGCTCTGTGTGGCAGTGAGGGAAGTACAGACCTTTAGGCAGAGCTTGTTTGCCCTTGACTGTGAAGCCTGCCTGTGTCTACCCTGCATGTCATCGTTTACTCATGAGGATCCTACTTATTAAGTCATTAGGTAAGGTATTGAAGGGGCAGGGAGAGAAAGAATATTTTAACCTTTTGACAAATGCAGGAAATGAACACAACTGGGAAAGCTTTGAAGAATTAAGCAGTATTTGCTTGTTTTCTTCTTCAAGAATTATTAAACTGGCCGGTCTAATTATTTTGCTTTATCAAGTTGTAGATACTGGACAAATAGGTAAGTAATGAAAATGTGCCTCTCCAATCAAGGCATTTTCAGTGGTATTGAAACAAAGGTTACTTCTGATCAAGGGTCAAGAGAAACATGTTACTTACTGTATACTGTCAGAAAGAGAATTTTCCCATTCTTATTTGTGCTCAGGTGTTGTACTTGCATATACTACACAAAGTAAGAAATGAAAATTGAACGTTGTGGAGAACACATAAGGTTACTTTTCTACAATAGGCAGCCTATTGGAAAAATCAATGTCTGAGTTTCTATTTGCTTTTTCCTCCTTCTCGGATCAAATAAAGCTATTAATAAGTGTTGTTCATGGTGCTGTTGCCCTTTGCAAAATATATGCATTAAAATGCTTCTTGGTTCAAATGGTGTTTCATAAATTGTTCTCAACCACAGTTTACAAATGAGATCGAATTTGAAGAAAAAATGCATAATGTCCAAGAGGTAATCAGACAACAGTAAATAGAAAAAGATTTATTTGTAGAACACGTGTATCAGTACCATTATTATACTTCAAGCCTAAACAATAAAATGAAGAAAATCATTAAGTAGCTATTAGGATTACCCAGAGTGGCTCTAAAGACTTGTATACCTCATTAAAAAAAAAAAAATAATCAGCATTATAAAACTGCACCAAATTCCCCAGCTCAGCCTGAAGTTCATCATAGGCCTTGTTGCACACACCCATCTGTGAGTTAAAAAGAGGTCTTATTATCCAGCCCCATGTGCTGGAGAGTTCTGGTCATGCAACACCTCAAAAATGGGGTTGGGGGCAAATTCCCTGAAATCTGTTTCTTTACCGCTTGAGCAGCTGTCTCGGGACGGCTAGACACAATGAAGTGCTGCACATAATTATTTTACCCATGGCTGAACGATGGCCAGCTTTGCTCGAAAGCCAACAGCTGTTTAATAGTGTATAGTCACATGCTGTACCAGTCTATTGAGGGAAGGGATAAATATATAATCCTGCTGATGTTTTAGATCATAGTTTAATAACGCAATTTGGAAGTGAGTCAGGGCAGAGAGTGGGTCCTGATGGGTTCACAAATACCATGGGGCCTTTAGAAGCACCAGGGCTGCCCAGGCGACGTCCTTCACCCAGGCGGTGCCTGAGGAGCGTAGTGTCTCAGAGCGATGTCGTGCTGAATACTCGGCATAGGTCCACTTAACAGCTGTGGCATTCCTCTGAGTATCCTTTTGAGACTCAAACATGTTTCATACAGGATGTCTGAGAGGCTCTGTTTGTCTTGCACAGTATTTGTATCCTTAGCAAGGGTCCCTGATCCATGTTTTGAAAGCACAAATATGTGTTCCCCAAATCTGGTCAGTGCTTGGTCCTGCCTCAGGCACGAGCGATTACGGTAACTGGGTTTATTGAACATTTCCCAGTTGCTTTTCCCAGGTGGCAGAGACATCTGCAGTGACCACAGTCATGGGAGGGATGTGAGCCAGTCACATCTACGGTCTTCCTGCAGGCTAGCCTCTGTGCGAGACCCCAGAGGGGACAGGGGCTGAGCCTCTCCCCGAGCTGTGCCTCCTCCCAGAGGGAGGATGGAGAGAATGAGTAGGGCTGTCTGCTGCCCTGTGGCTGCCACGGCTGCACGGCTGGAAGCCCCCGCACCCCTGGGCAAGGGGCCAGCGGTGGGCACGGCCGCTTGCATGCCCCACAGCGTGACGTGGGGCTTAGGACTGCAGCTACCTCTTTGGGGGACTGTTTTGCCCTAATAATACCATTTTTTTGCCTTTCCTGAACTCAGTTGTGTTCGTTCATATATCAAATCCTAGTCTTAAAAGTAGTAGTGTAAACCAGGTACAGGAACAGCCACAGTCCTCTTGCCCCAAGAATTTAAACAGCTTATGGCAGCAGGTGCCAAATGCTGCTCTCCTCCTCCTTCCCTTCTCCTGGTGTTGCACTTGGTCGTCAAAGCAAAGCAGAGGAAAGCCAGCCAGGTTTCGAACCCTTTCAACAATGTGATGGATCCTACTTCTAATAGAACTTTACTATGTCAGTAGACCCCAAAGGAAGGAAAAAGCTGACTTTCTTCTGTCTCTTCTCTTTTACTGCTACCTGTCCTGTCTCAGATTTCCTTCCCAAAGCCAAGCAGTTTGGGTTATACTCCTGTCCTTCCGTCCCAGAAGGCTTTGAGGAGGGAAACAAGCTTGCTGGAAGCAGTATACTTACTTCATTTGCAAGGTGCAATGAGCTGCCCCACTGTCAGCTGGTGAATCTTGCTGTCAGATAGGGTGAAGTCATCCGCCTGACAGAGGAGTAGGGCAAAAGTAGGCTCTCCAAGTGCTGCTTGAAGTTGCTCTTTTTTCTGTCAAAAGAAAAAATAAATTAACCTTCAACAAATGAATCTTTCAGAATCCAAAAACGCTATTCATAAAGAACCATACACCCAGAAAGCAGTGAAAAGTCACCTTTCAGAACTGCCATGGAACCGTAGTGCCTTGTAATATGCAAAGAGACTGTGTTTCTCATAAATGATTTTTTTAAACTGGAACTATGAAATATGCTATATTAAAGCAACTTTAATGCTAATACAAAACCTAGACTCATTTGTTCTCAGAAATATCTTTGAAAAACAATGGCATCTTGATAATTCCCCGTTACGCTTACCATCAGCTAAGACTATCATATCAGAGTGTTACCAGTGCAAATGAAATGTCTTTCCTTCGAGAAAAAGGAATTCAAAACTATCATTGGTGGTTCAGTGTGGCAAACAATGGGAAAAGACAATCTTCAGCATTGTCGTTAAAGAAAAAAAAATCACATCATTAAAGGAATAAATTATTCCCCAAGGAAAATGTTAGGACAAATGGGACAAATAGCCCTAATTTTGTAAAAGGAACATTTGAGGTATTTCAGTATTTTAAACTACATTAGCTGATAATAACAGTTCAAAATAATTTAGCCTCTTCCATGTATTCTTTAGTGTGGGGTAGTTTCTAGCTCTGCACTCCTGGTACAGGATCCTGTTTGAGAGGTGATGTGAAAATACAGATTGTGTTTATGAGCAAACAAAACTAAGAGATTTGTCACCTGAGCAATGAATTAACTAAAAATAATTTATTAAGATAGTCTAGGACACTGCAAATGTGCATGCTGCTGTAGAGCTTTATGTCAATAGAGGTATTGAGCTGCTTTTAATTGGATGCTGTGTTTCTATAAGGATCTCTTGCAGGCAGATCTTGTGTTGAGATTGTACTCCTTTACATTAGCATAAAAATGAATGACTTTTGATCCTTTTCGTGCAGCGTACAGGAGCATTTTCACAAAAACCAGGATCCAGTCACTGAATCACAGTAGCAAATAATTAGAAACAGAAATGCCCTGCTGGGTTATTCAATTCTCTCCTCTTATAATGCAAATATATTTCCTGTGTTACATTTTTTTTTGGTGAAGTTCACTCTCGAATGATGCATCATGACCATATCATCATTTTCCTGTGTGTATCATCCCACAGATTCAACTATTAAGTGCCTTACTTATGTCTCATTAATCCTGGTTTTATCTCTTGGCTGTATCCTTGTTATCATACTCTTCAAGAATTAAGGAGAGCTGTGGGAAAAATCTGTTTGTATGAAATGACATTTAGATTTCTCCAAAACCACAAATGTAACATATTTGAGGTGCAAATATGTTTTGCTAACCTTTCACATTTGCTTATCCTTTGAATTTTGCATTTCTGATCAGGACAAGAATCAGAAATAGTAAAATATGTCAAGAAAACTGTTCTTATGGTATTGGTGGAAAGGAAGAGCATTAGTATCTCATAAAACCTCCCTTTCTGTAAAAGGTTCTAGGCACATTTTGAGAACTAGAAGGAAAATGAATGGATTTTGTGTTCTTCTGAACACCCATGGAATTATCCCAAGCAGTGTTTCATTTGGTGGGCTGTTCCGCATATGGTGGACATTAAATATGACCTATTCTTCAAAGCAAGCCTGAAAAATGGAAATAAGAAATATACATCTTTAATCACAGACATGAAGATTATTCAAAATAAACTTTATCCTCTTGGTTTGGAGATTCTCACTTGACAGAGCATTCTTGGAGGATGATGATCTACTAATAGTCCTGGATACAGTTAAGAGAATAAGCTAGGAAATTACTGGTGCACTTTCTTGACAATTTAGTGAAGTATGATGCCTTTTCTATATAAGGTAGACCCTCATAAGTCGAAATAAGTTACCTTAACAGGTGAGGGTCACTGCGCTGTGCCTCGGGGAGAGAAGTCCCTGAGGTGCAGGCAGGCACAGGAGTCACCGCCTGGAGCTGAGGGGAGGTTCAGAAGGACTTTGCCTTCTCAAGACGGTCTGGTGGGGAGCAGGCAAATTTTGTGGCCGCTCACTAAGTCACACAGTCACTAAGGGTCAGCAGAAGCAAGTGTCAGGCCTGCAAGAGTGTTGCCCATGGAGACTAAAAAAGGACTGTTGTCGGCTGCTTCGTATATGTTATGAAGAATACGGCTTTATTTAGAAATCCCACAGCTCTTCTGTGGGCAAAACAGCTATTCATTTCAGGTCTGAGTAGCGACTCCAAATTCAGGTCCAGTCGCTGAATTATTCATCAATGCTAGCTTTATTTCTCCTGCTGCCTGTGAATGTCTTGTGATCCGGGAAGTGAGGGATCTGATATGCCAAAGTCCGACCTAGCCCTCAGTGCAGAGGGCTGCCCTTCATCTCCTCTTGCCCTGAATGCAGCAGCTCACCGGGAAGTGTTGGGACACCAATTCTTGTCCTTTTGTCCAGCCATACTTGGTAGTGAATTGGATAAAATTTAATGGAGGTGATAATTACTTTTTCCACTCACTGTATTCTTATTTTTAATTTCATTGTTGGCTAATGATCTGTCTATACTTTCATCTTGCATGTCTGCAAGGCTGAAGAAATGCTCCTCAAATTGCTCCCAGTTGAATACATTGGCAAGTGGCTACTTCATAGACATTTTATGATACACCACAACTAATTAAATCTATTTCAGGAGATGTAAATCAGGAAAGATTTTTCTTATCAAGAACTTTACAGCTGCATATCTGAAAACTCTCTACCAACAGAAGGAAATGCTTTTATTCCTTTTTGACCAGTGAAGCTTCTTTTTTTGCTGATTTCCTTTGGACCTCAGGTGTGTGCCTTGTAGGCCAGATTGACATCCCTGTTCTTGGCCTCGCTCACAGGGACTGTCATTATCCATGTTCTGGACACTTGGGCATTGTGGACAGGCTCCGCAAGAAACACAGATTGTCGTTATTATATATAATTTACAGCTGGAGACACAGAGTCATTGCATAATACAGAAAATCTCTTGGAGAGCTAGGAGTCTTGACTCAGGCTGTGCTTGACCATGACAGCTTTGCTTTTGGTCTGAGCCCCTGTACAGACATAGAAAACATATGAAGCCATAATAATTCGCAGATGAAGAGCAATACTTTTGAAATTATACAAAATGGACTTCTGCTTGCAGGTTTGAAGAGGACAAAGTGGTCTTCAGTCCAGTAACGGTTTTGCCAGCTTTTCATGGAGAAAACCCGTTGTTATGGGCCATTGCTTTCTTTTTTTCAGGGTTGTGCTGCCTGAAAGCAGGGACAAGGCAAACTGAGAACAGCAGATGACAGAAAAGTGTGCAGGGATGTCTAACCAAGCTGCAGAGGCCCTGGAAAACTAGAAGAGGGGCTTCAGAAGGCTTTGGAGGATAGACAGGGATTTTACTTGCCTTTGCAGAGACACTCTGATGGTCTTTCATGATTTGAAAGGAAGGTGGAGTTCATATCTTGACAAAACTATTCCTACCTTTCCCATTTCCTGTCTTCCCCATCTTCTAATGAACGGGATGCCATTCACTATTTACGGTACCTCAGTAAGGTAGTATAACCTCATGTGGCTATTATGAAATTGGAGAAGACTTATGTAAATGTTAATAAGCCAGACTTCTCCAAAATGTTGTTAGCCCACTGTCCCAACAGGCAGCTGCCTGTCTTTCATTCAATCTTCTGCATTCATGTGCAGATACAGCCCCTTTTTTGTAATTGATCACTTCAAGTTTAGGTACCTAAATGGGATGGGAGTTCTCATGAATTGATGGATGCTTTTGTATGTTTGCAGAACCACAGTGGAGGCTTGCTTTCTTTTTCTGGTCAGTCTTCTGAAGATGGAGAAATAGGAATGCACATTATTACTAGCATCTTTTCCGAGTTTGCGTGTCCAGAAGACTCTTTGTAGAATTTGCTTTGATAATGAACTCTGAACAAAATATTCTGGTCATCAAAAAATAAGGAAACTTGGGATACAAGAGGTAGAGAGACCAGACAATGGCAGCCTGATTAGGTAACGGAAAGGGCTGATATGAAAACATGGAAAATTTCCTTTGCCCTCTGATTTAGCCAAGGGGAACCTCTTTCATTAGGTTTTGCAGAGTAGCAAGTCTATTATGCACATAGTTTATATCGGTTTACTGCTGTTTTCTTCTAATTCTTTCTATTCTGACAAAAGCTCCTGGTATATAAGCACAAAGTTGAAAGTCCTGCAGTTATCAAAACTGTAATTTGTCTTCTACCATTTTCTGCGGGGCAGAGGCATTTTCTTTCTTCTCAGATTAATTACACCGTTTAACATCCCCTTGGTTCTGCCAGTGCAAATGTTAGTGGAATCATGTTGAAGAGTGGACCAATGAAATGAGAAGTCAGCAAGGGCAATACCATGGTGGGGCTTCCCTAGCGATCCCCAAACCAGGATGATTAGTTTCTGCAGGATCACCCCACATGAAGGGATCAATGGTAGTGAGGAAGAAGGATTTTTAACTATGCAACCATCCAGGAATACAACGGGGCAACTGATTAGATGGAGATAACTGAGAAGAGTTGCTGAGGTTTTTTTTAGAAGATGCAGAAAGCCGAAGAGGGCACCCTGTTCTTGGTTTAAATCCTGACCAGCAGGGCAGAGCTGGCTGCAAATGCCAGGGAGGGAGGAAAGCCTGCAGCTCCTGATGCTTGGGGTAAGAAGGAGAAAAAGCAGCAAAACAGAGACCATGGGCAGGCAGAAAGCCGGATTCAGCCGCGTCGGAGGCCGGCTTGCTGAGGTCCCTCAGGAAGCAAATCTGGGGAAAAGGAGCTGAGGCGAGTTGGCTGTTGGTTGCAGAAACAGTACAAAGAGCACAGCTGCAAATCATCCCCGTGCGAGGAAGGTGAGGAAGGGCAGCGAGAGACCCACTGGCTGAACCTTTTGCTGACTCAAGCCCAAGAAGGGTTTGTACAGAAATTGGAAACTAGGTTGACTTACTAAGGATGAGTATAAAAAGTACAGACAAAACAAGAAATCTCTATTATAAGGTTATAAGGTTACAAAGACCACTTTGGAAATGAGCAAAAATAGGATGTGTATAAACCACACCAGAAGGAAAAAGGATTGTACTAGCCTCACCCTGTCCCTTGATTATTTTTTCTGTTGTTCTGGAATATTTACTGAACTTATTTTTTCACCTCCTCATATCCCTGCCTTTTTTTTTAAAAAAAAGAACATTTCCTGTCATATTTCTGTATTAGTTTGGGAGCAATGGGACAGACTTTGGTACAATGAAGGGGGAAAAAGAATCCAGAAATGACAAAAACAGTGAGAAAAAACAGGATTCTTAATTCAAAGTCCCAGAGAAGCTGGGTCATTTAAATCAAGGAGCACCTGCAAAAAAGCAGTGCCTCTTTATAATCTACCCTCTGAAGGGGTGAAATGTGCAATGTTGGTCCCTTAGAAAATTTCCAAATTCCCCAGACCAAAGCAAGCATCTGAAATGCAGACGTATTTGAGCAGCTTAAAGCTCCCAGCTGTAGCAAAAGCCTGGGACAAACAAAGCCCCTACCCAAGTGTTCTCCTAAGGTAAATAAGTGAGAAAAGGGGTGGGAAAAGGTGTGCTCCAAGGGACTTCTGGCTCAGCTGAAGTGTGACTCCTTTCTCGGGGAGCAAACGTTAGGGTTTCTTAGCCCTGTTGCCCAGCCATCTGAGTGACCAGCCCCATCACCTGGCCTGTTAGGAGATTTCAATTGAGACTGAGTTTATTCTTTCCAAGAATCAGCTCTGGCTCTTCCCACCTGTTATCTGTGGCCTTCTTTGTAGCTTTCATCTACCCTCTGGTTATCTTACTTTTGCTAAACCCTCTACTGCGTGCTTTTCTCTCCTGACTTGTCTTCACCCCTTCCCCACTGGGACGACTGCCTCCCGTGCCATGTCTGCTCATGTCATTGTCTTTGACTCGCCTGGGTTCGTCTCTCCTAGATGCCTCTTTTTTTTTTTCCATAGTGTTTTAATTCTTTCACCCTTCACCTTATGTACAGCTTACTCTTTTTTTACTCTAAACAGGTGCTCAGCAGGTAAAGTAAAGTTTGGTGGTAAAAGTTCACACACTGTAAAGAGAGGATTGATTCTTCCCAGGTATGGCTATGCAATCAGCTTTTAAGCCCCAGTTAGGGGGAGAACTTCAGCTGGTGCCTTACATCTATCCTTGTTCGGCAATAGGGCAGGTTCTGAAACTCAAGCGCGTCCTTGTACTTGAAGTCAACATAGAGACTTGCATCCTACACATTAATAATGTTTCAAACTCTTTCCTGCTGTCTCCATTACCAGGCCACCTTTTTTCAGTGTTCTGGGTGGAACGTGCACTTTAGCCATTTCTTGGTGTCTGTGTAAACTAATCTATTCATGCCATTTATCTGAAGAATTTGGGGACTGAGAAAATATTTTGAACTATTGTCACATCAATGGCAATGAAACTGAAGCAGAACCTGTGATCAGGAGTCCTTGTCCTGTTTTTATGCTGTTTTTTATTTTAACAGGTGCATAAAAAAATGCCTGCAAGTGCAAGCTGAATGTTTGAATGGAAGCTCCCTTTCTTAAGCCTTCAGAGCTTCTCATTATGTCTCTCTAGTAGCACATGTTAAAACCCTGTCATTTATTTCTTGATCACTGTTCTGCCTATTGTGGGGAGGGGAGGAAAAAGCTCATCAGATGAGTCACGCACCCTGAAAACGTAACAGTGATTTGAGTTTGGGCAAATGCTTCTTTTAAATGCACCCTGGCCTGCTCCTTCAAACACCACATTGCTTGCTTGTTATTAGAGGCCTGCGTGTATGTGTATTTAAATAAAGTACGGATGGTTTGTGGAGGCTTGCATTCAGTTATACAATCATTTCTACAGATATGATGGTGCTATTCATGTCATTCTTGGCTGAGACAATAAAGCTGTCTAAAATAATAATTAAAAAAGCTAGGGGAGGAGAAAAGAAAAGAGGGAGAGCGTTACCTGGTGACCCACTGGTGATCTGTTTGCTGATTTTGGCTCAAATCAGAAGATGAAAGAAAAATCAGGAAGGTGGTGTTTCACTTGTTAGGGGCTACATACCGGGAGGTTGCCACAGAATCGAAGCAAACCCAGCCCCAAGCACAAAAAGCTAGTTAGGAAGTGGATGGAAAACATTATTAATGAAATAGAAACTGTTGCAAAACTCAGGTTCTTAAGAGACTGTCTTGCAACATTTTTATACCATTGTAAGTTTGAGGAAGAAAAACAATTAACAGTTAAAAAAATACAAAATAGTAAGTAATTTACTGTGTCACTTCAGTTCATGCTTGTATTACAATGACATGACATGCTAATAATCTCCTGTTGCTTGAAGGACCCTTGTCACATGGCTTCTTATAACTTTTGCATTTATATATTCCTCTGCAAATGTTTAATCATGTTATGAATCTCATTTAAAAAAAAATCTTTAAATGGAAAATTAGTGCAAAACACGTGAAAAACAAAATCAAGCTGTCAGTGTGGATTTCAGTTCTTGGGCTTTCTTTACTTTACACATTCTTTTTTCCCTTTTAAAAGTATGTTTGGTTCCTGATCAGGTTGTATTTCCTTGTTTTGTCTAGGCCTTTATTAATATTAGAGAAACAAATGAAGGTACAAATTGCTGTTACAATAATAAGAGTAAATTGCTCCATCTGAGGCAGGGTCCCGTTTGTCTTACTGGTGCTCTCCATCAGGTGAAAGAACACACTTTACATTAATATATTCATTAATGTAAGACTAACACTGAGTTTGCGTCCTATGTTAAGCAATACACAAACACACTTTGAGAAGTAGTCCTTGTCTCTAGGGGCCCGGGAGGGACAAAGGCAGGCAGCGTGGGTGGGTGAAATGGCAGCAAGTCTGCAGCACAACCGATGCTCCTAGCCCGGAGCCTTGTGGCTCGGTTCTAGGCCATTTAGCCCCTCAGGATTGCAGAAACCTGCCAAGATCTCTGGGCTGGATGGCAAAACCACACCTTGCAGTAAGCCAGTGAGTTAGTTATCTTACTTTCCTGCCTTACCTGGTCCTGCCCTAAAACTGTTACTCTTCCTTAAACGTATCTCTAGCATGTCTTCGTTCTCACCCCTGTCCAGCAAATAGATGAATTTCCTCCATACCTTACCCGGTCTAGTGTATTCTTCTGGGTTTTGTGCCTGTCTCCGTTGTCTCCCCTCTTACCTCTCAGCAGCATCTCGCTTTCCTCTGCCCTGCCGCTGCGGGGACAGCGTGCTTTCAGCAGCGTCTCTGTGCCATCTTCTCGCGTAACCCCCTGCTCCCCGAGGCCTCCGGCCTCCAGCACCTCTATTAACCTTTCCCAACAAGATGGGCGTCCTGTGCCTTTTCTCCATGAAACGCCTCTTAACGAGGGAAGGGACGGGGACAGTTATTTCCCCTTGCTGTCAAGTCTGTTGCTACCTCTGTGAGCCTTCAGAGGCTGGAGAGACAGAATCATCCCCCCACCCCACCCCAGTTCGGGAGTACCGGCTCCCTTTCGTATTTTTTCAGTTTATACGTGATCCTTTTTCCTCAGATCCTCCAAACACTAAAGCGATTTGCAATTTTTCTTGGGAGATTCCAGGATATTGTCTTAAGACTGGAAATATTAAAGGTTTTGCATGAAACTTACTGAAGTCCCCATGGGATTCCTTCTGTTCTTTGAAAACACAAGATCTAGCCTCACATTTTCCAAATTTTTGGGATTAAGCTGTTTGCAATGCCATGCTATATCCTCTGGAATGCACATCTTCCAAAATGTGGCCCATATTGTTTATGATAGATGAAAAGGTAAAATGAAAGGAGTTTCAGTCAGGTTTGTGTGCAGTGGGGGACTGCTACCATATCCTTTGGAAATCAGCCTGGAGTAAGGATAATTTCCACATTTTTGTTAATTGTCTTTGCCTTTTCTGTACAGTCTGCTAATTAGGCACGCTTTTTTTTTTTCCCCTTAACACTGATAATTTTCTCAAAACTTGGCCAAATGGCAATAATTGCATGGGTAATTTAACTACATTAAGTTAAATGAAACTTAGAGTTTGCTGTCCAGCCTAATACCGTGGTAAGAGAAAAAAAGAAATATTTGAGCATCCTGTCAGTAGTGTGTAAACTAATTTCAGCTCAGCTGCAGAAACATTTTGAAGAATCTTTTTTTTATTTCATGGGTTTTACAGCATGGAAAATCAGAATCTAGATTATCTTTCCTAAAAATGAGTCCAGTGGAGTAATTCAGAAACTATCTGGTGTAGCTGAGAGAAGAATCTGATCTTTGTATTTCTGTTGGATTGTGCACTGGCAGAGAAGAACGGGAATAAAAGAGAAAAACAGACTCAATTTACTAAGATTCTGCATGACACGATTTCCATAAATTGTGCTAATAGAGCAATTTATAAAAATTGTTGTAGTATATTAAAGAGAGCAATTTACAAAATCCATTTAGAATAATAAGCTGAGCATTGTTAGTAATACAGCTATATTTTCCAATATTGTTTATGTATAAAACAAATTGACTGTCTGTTCTCATTCGCTCTACATTATGTTAATACCAAGTATAGACAAGAGCAAATAATGAAATACTCAGGTTTTTTGTTTATCTACAGATTGCATTGATGGTCATCACATATTTTAGAGGCATTAGACTTTGTTAGGTGAAAAAGATTTCTCAGCTGGACCATTGCTGAGGTTTTCTTGTTTGTGAGAATTACTGAAAAACGGTTTTCCGAAACTGTTAACTTGTCACTCAGATGTATAACTCAGCATATGAGATGAATACCTTAGAACTGCAGTAAACCACTCTCAGCTAAGTGAAACGCTTTAAAATCCATTTGGAGTTTAGTTGTCCCTCCCCACACATCTATGAAGATTTAATAGCAGATGCTACGGTGAAGTTTTACATGGCTGACACTGCGCAAGGGTTCAATACAAATCCTTAATGGACAAAATAAATGAAAAGGCTGCAAGATGTGCTGCTTTATCCCTGACTGCGGAGGGATAAATCTTGCCCTGTAGTTTCTCAGCTCCTGGGGGTGGACTGCTGTGAAGTATAGCCGCGGTGTCCCAGGTAGTCGGGAGGAGCAGGACGACGTGGAGAAGTCCTGAAGGCAGGTGAGTTTGCAGCCCAAGTGCAGGGGACTTCCCTCGGCTGAGCGCAGAGCCACTGGAAGAGCTGGTTCCACGCTGCCAACCCTTGCCTCCACCTCACTTGCCTTCTTCTCCCGTAGTGCCTTGCTGCAAGTTTGTGGTGCTCCTCGGCTAAGCAGAATGAGCTGAAACCTCTGGCTGAAGCTGGCCAGACGGTACTGCTAAGCGTTTTGCGTATCCAGCGGCAGATTTGGCTGATGATAAAGCCAAGAAGAAGTGGTGGTGGGGACAACTCCATCTGCTACTTTCAAGGCACCAGTGCGCACGGGATGATCCCCCAGGGCTTGTGCATAGGGTTTCCCCCTTGCTGAGCTCCAGGGCACGCAAAGCTCGCTCCAAGTAAGGACTGCCCCATGGCTTGGGTGAGTTAGGCGTTGAAGGTAGGCTTGGACTCATTTAAAAGAAGAATGCAGAGACAGCTGTGGGATTTTCTTTCATGATGTTTTAGCAAGGAAAGATAGACAGCAGGGCAGAGGAACAAAAGCAGGAATTGAGGTGGGTCAGCATGCGCACACGGGGGTATTAGAAATACGATGATGTGCTCCGGGGGTGGGGGTGATGGTTTGCTGCTTCCCACCCCTAACGCACTGGGGTGGTGGAAACAAGTCTGGAGCTGCGAAGGCCCCCAGGCAATGTCTTGCCTCTCCCCGCAGGGAAACAGCATGTGTAGACTCTCACTGCTTGTGGGTACAATCTAACTTGCTCTTTAACATCCTCTCTTGGAGGGGACTGCACAGCTCTTCCCCGTAGCCTGCACATTCTGCTACCACAAGACAAATAATTTAGTTAGAGCCCTGGGCAAGGAGCTGAGATGCACTATATAAGTCTTAGTGGCTTTGTGGTGACTTACTCACCTTTAAGGAACCCTAAATCTGCTTAAAACTGTGCAAGGGATTTTTTTTTAATAATAGGATGACACGGAAATATTATGGGAGTAGTCTTCATTCTCGCACTGTTCTAAAGAGCGCTACCTCCAGCTCCACCAATATCAAACACCTCAATTTTCAGGAGAAAATTTAATTTAGTTCTTTTTAGAAGGCATTGTTCAGTTTACTTAAACCAAGTGGCAGAACAGACGGCCAGCCCCTCACAATTCAGAATAATGAAGACAGGTATATTTGCATATTCTTTTAAAGCATAGCTGAGAGTGGATTTTTCAAGATAGCATTTTTAATATAAATTAGAATAATTTGTGAGCCAGTACATATGCCTGAAAAAAATCCTACTAGACAGTGACATGAAGAAATACATAAAGGCAGTCTTTTTCAATACGTAATATTTGATTTTGTAGCTTGCGAAACTTTGCAAAACTGCTGTTTTTGAACACTGAATAGTGCCAATTTATCAATTAATTATTTCTGTGCCTACAAACACACGGCACTCCTGCAACATCTGTTTTCGTGCCGATAGAAATAAAGTATCCATATACCTTTAAAAGCAGTCTTTGCTCTTCCACTGCCTGCGAGCTTATTTTATTTTGAATCCTTTCTTCTCTTGCACTTCAGCGTTTAAGAGATTTCTGGGCTGTTGGCTTTCCTGTCGTTACCACCACCAGCTCCTGACAATGACTGATAAGTGGATGTCCCTCCAGTCACTGCTTTCTTCACGCAGAGTGGTGCATGAGGGGGGAGCTGAAATCAGACCACATGCACACTGTGTACACGGGGAAGCAGTCTCCAGCAAGAAGGTGTACTCCAGCCACAAAACCTGACAAAGAATGTGAAGATGAGACAAAGATGTAGCGTGATTTTCTTGTTAACTAAATGCAAGATGTTATCTCAATATAACTTTGAAGAGAACATAAATATGTTGCTGAAGACTACAGATTTCAAACAAAAAACCCCTAGGACTTGTCCTGTCCTTGACTGTCAAGCTGTTTACAGAAAAAAAATCAAGATAGTATGTTATATGTTCAGTCAGTGTTCTTGTTTGAGAAAACATACTATACCGATACAGTTAAAAGCCTTATTTTCTCTGTGGTGAGAGTTACAGAATGGTCTGACTACTATGGAAGCATCTGATACAGGAAGGCGCATTCTTCCTAATCACAGTGCTTTTTCAGCCAGTTAATGGGCAGAGGTATCTGAACAGCCTACGAAGCTTGGGCATTATACATTAGGGAAACTATAATTAGTAATCTGTGTGTAAGATTCTGAAGTTGTCTTAAAGTTCATATCAAAGTACCTGTCTGAAACAAGTGGTGACCATGGGTGGTCGTCTTAGCACGTCCACAAGTCACAGAAGAAATACAATGAGGATAATGCGTCCTTTATCTATAATTATTTTGGGGAAAGGATGGGTGTAAGACTCTGAGTTCTTGGCTTTGTGTGGGAACAGGCATGGGCAGGCAAAGTTCAAGAAAGAGAGTATTAACCAGGACTAAAGTATTAGATTTCAGGTCCATTGATTTGGCCCCTAACCTTTGTTGGAGGTTGAGGTGCTTGTGACAAAGCGCTCTCTCTTTGCTTGGTGTTATTTAATAGAAGCCTTAACAATAAAGTTCTTGTACCTATGAACTGAATTGCAGATAAAGTTATACCTTTGCACGTAGCCTAGAAAATGAATCAGATGGTACTGGAAGGCCTATTTTGATAATGCCATTTGGGTAGACAACAGAGTATTGAGCATAGGGTCCTCAGCCAGAAGGCAAAGTGCTTATTTCCTATGGATAACCTAAACTGAAGGAATTGCTCTTTGCCACTTCTGGGTTGAACACAGTCTGTTCTTTCAGTCGGAGATAGGTTTTGGCCTCAAAATATCCTCAAAGCACTAGATGAAGAGGCAGATTCCTTCACTGGTATAGCACTGCAGTAGCCAGGGCAGTCACATTTTCTGGCTAGGTAGCAGGACATCTGTGTCAGCTCACGATCTCATACTTACTGTAAAAATATCCCAAGAATTTGTTGGCTCTTGCTATATGAACTATTTACTCTTGAGAGAGGACTGGAAATCAGGCAACCACAAGATACTAACCATACCAAAATTTCATGATTATTTCCAGTAGCTGAGGTAGGATTTCCCACTTTTAGTGGGGCAATGAACATTTTTTTATAACCCCTTTTAAGAAAATAATTGATTCAGCTTAATTAATTTCAGCGGGTGAGATGGAGAGAACTGGTAGGTGGTGTGGTAGGGAGTAGTTTTAGGGAGATGACCTGCCTTGTGGAAGTGTACGCAAGAAACGCAACCTTCAGTGTAAGTTTTTAGAGGGCAGGATAATGTTACAAGGGGAAAAAGAGTATCAAATGCTATCCCCATACCGTAGATTAGAAATGGTGAGAGCTCACGCACATGTGATCATAACTGCTTTCAAATAGCTCTAACTTTTTCTTGCAGAAGGCATGGACGATATGCTTAGCAGTAGTTTCCTTTAGCTAATGGTGCTGTGAGCCTCTTCCATGTAGGGGTGCTTTGGGAAAGGGATTGTCGATTGATGGGTTATTTTGTTTTCCAGCAAAAACATGGTTTCTCCTGTTCTTCCCCTACTAAAATGATCTTTTAATGGATATGGTGGTAATTGCTTCTAGCTTTATGTTTATAAATGGTTTAAAAGCTAAGCTGGGCAAAGTATTTGTAGGAACCTTTGTCTTATCAAGAGAAATAAAGGACTGCTTTCTATAAAGTCTAATAGAGTTGATGGTGGGGGGGTGGGTGGCCATGGACATAGCGGTGTAGGTGGAAGGAATATGAACCCAGTCATGACACATGCAGCATGGTGTTGTCAGATCAGAGACAAAAAAACCCCATTTGTTCTTAAAAGAAGGAAACACATCCACAAAGTGTGTATATCCCTAGCTTAGAAATAACAAAAAATAAAATGCAAAAAATCTGAATTCTGCTCTCAGCTCTCAGAGACCTCCTGAAGTAACTCAGGGCATGCTTTGTTCTGAAGTATGTAGAAAATAGGTATCTGAGACAGGAAAGTGCTGTGAACTTCTCTTATCAGATACAGAGAGTGACCAAGGAAGAACAAATAGGAAACTCCTGCCAGATCCTTCAGCTTGTTACAGGAGCTAATGGCATAGATTATATTTCTGTAAGCAGGTGCTGAAATAACGGCCAAACCAAACCAGGATGGGTTTAAAGTGGAAGGGTAGTAGCCTTCAGAGCAAGCATACACACCCAGCTACAGATGGGGACTTCTTAGCAGGTGACGAGAGACAGAAAGGCATAAGGCTGGTGCATGCTGAAGATGCAGGGGTCTCAATGAACATGATATCCCAAAAACATGAGAGGTTCAGCACTGAGAAATGAGGAAATCACTACAGCAATGACCAAAGCGTCTCAAGGGATGTTGGCACCTGTGACACCTCCTGGGTACCCCATGCTCCTAAACGTGCTCCTTTCCCCTGGGGCTCCCTTTGCAGAGCCCCTGCATTTGTTTCTGGGATGGGAGCTCCTGCGTGCTTCCTGGGGGCTCTCCTGCCAAGCCTTGCCATGGGCCGTGGGCTGGTGGTGGGTTTTCCGTGCAGGCGCTAGCGGTGTGCTCCCTGTTGAGGAAGACAAGGGCATCCCTGGTGCTCTGAACTATGTGTGCAGTACTGGGAGCTGCGATCACTCATCTCAGATATATCTGGCTGGTGTTGGCTCATGTTTCCTATTAATGCAAAATAATAAAAATATTATTATTACAAAAGTCAGGCTCAATCAGAGCCTGAAATAATGAGGGAAAATTCTTGGCTGCCTAACAAAGTCCTCTTCTGAATAGCACAAAAGTATTTTTATTTTAGTTACTGTTTTATTCTGAACAAAAAATGTGCCCTGGAAGTAAAGGGAATGTATTGTTTTTCAGTGACTCAATATCACATCAGCTCAGGAATTCTTTTTAATTTCTAGAAGAAAAACCTCAGTTCAGGGTCTGAGAAAAACAAACTGAGAGCAACAACAACAGCAGAACCACCCCAAAATACCATACTGTCACCTTCTGGATTTCTGTGGTGTTTTTGTTGAGTACTCAGCACCTTACATTTAATTGACAGTCATCAGCAATCTCCCGTCCTTTCCCCCAGCAATATGTGCTCAGCGTGACTGGCAGAGAAAAGGTTCAAACTTTTCTTTTCCCCAGCTCTTTTTTTCCCCACTAAACAGCACTGAAAGTCTACCCCAGAATCAGAGGTGTTGGGCGAGTGTTGCTGTGGCTGAAGGGGGAGCAGGCACTGCTGGTGGAGAGCTTCCACAGAAAGTCCTCTCTGTGTGCCACCTCTCAAGGTGATCTTGGCTAGGGCCGCATGTAAATGCAGAGGACAGCTGGGTTATTGCCAGCTCAGTCATGGTGGTCTGAACCTGAAATAACTCCATCGACTTCGGTCCCATTTTTGCCACGCTGCTCTGCAGAAAGAGGTACAAGGTGCAGGGTGAGGCCGACTGCAGAAGGGCAGCAGGGTGGCAGCAAGCCTGTTTATCAAAGGTTATGGCTGGTGTGCTTAACTGTTCCATGCATTTGGTCTTCCCTGCAAATGCTCTCCTGAATTAACTCTGTGCAGCCCTAAGCCCTAGGTGCTGCCTCACATGCCATTGCCTTAACCGAGCCAACTTTTCTTCTTCTGCAAGGAGGCCATAGTCTGTCTTGACAAAAGGTCATGTTTTGCTTTACAACTTTACAAAAGGAAAAAAGAGAAAGAGGCCCAGCTTGGTTTACTTTATTTCGAACATCAGTAATAGGATTTTATCCGAAACTACACCCGTCTGAAGATGCATCCTCCTCACAATTGCAGCTGAAAGTACGTGCTTCAGGACCATTAATGAAGGAGACCTGAGAGTGAGGTTCATGTTCAAGAAGAGATGGAAGTCAACATGCCAAAACTCTGACCTGATCTGTATGAATGGGAAGGGTGCAAAACCATCATTACCCAGTTCTTCCGTGTGCCGAACTCAGTCGGATTAATGAACTGACCTGCTCCACCTTGGGAAGGAAGGAAAAGGAGTGAAACAAAACAATGTGGAGCTGAGAAAAGACAGAGGCAAACTCCCTTTCTGTAGCAAATCCCTCAGCATCCCTTGCAGTTAGCAGGGTCTCCAGCCTTCAGCCACAGCATTACAAGTCCCGGGCTGCCTCTGTCCAGTTGTCCCCATGCGAGGCGAGTGCCCGGTCCTGTAGTCCAGCTACCCCACTCTTCCGCTGTCTTCTCCCTGGGATCCAGCCTACATTTATCTTCTCAAGGCCAAGTTTCATGGAGAACGGAAAGCTGTGGAAGGTATTGAATGAACTTAAAGCATACCGTTCAGATAATTAACACAACCAATAAAAATGGACATTACTATTCAGTGGATTTCTGCATTATTCCTGCTTGCTTGTGGGTGCTGCAGTTTGGTGCAGAATTCAGAGCGGGCTTGAGGCAGAAGGAATAATGGTGTGAAATTAAGCCAAAGCAGAATACAGTCCTGATAAATGTAATGGGCTAAATTAATTCATTTGTTCCCTGTCTTACACGTGCAAGTCATGCATTAGTGACTCAGGTACCCAGCCCTCCTTCTGATCTGTCTCCATGCACTAGGTGTGACTGGAGGACTGTTCCCACGCACTGCATCAGGAAAAGAGGTGAGAAGTCTTAGACCAATCCAAACACAATGACTAAAATAAACTGAGATTATGTCCTATCTCATTCGTATTTTTTCCAATCAAAAGAAAAGGGACAAATTGCAAACATGTTTTACTGGAACTATTGTTTACCTGCAGCAATGAAACCTTTATGTTCACACAAATCTGTCCTCGCAGCTCAGAGCCGGCCACTTGATGCTGTGCTGTATGAACCTTTAGGTCAAGAGATGGTTTTCCCAGGCTTAAGAAGGAAATGCATTCATGCTATCAGTGTTAAAATTCAACCTTGTTCAGCAGTGTACTCGAGTAATTAATTGAGAATCTTACCATCACAAAAGTAAATAATGTAAAGTTTGTCAGGGTGTTTACTTAGAGAGGATTTTGTGCATAAAATCTCCAAACAGGACTTAGAAAAATGGGAAGTTCATCTCTGGAATGGACTAGGGAGCACAGGGGGAAATATAATAACAAGAAAAGAGAGAAAATAAGAGAACAATATTTGCTCCTTATAATTTATTTTAAATTAAAACATAAAAGCTTGGGACTTGCACTCTCAAACAAATCTGCCACAGGACCTGATTAGCATCTTCTGAAGGAAAAAAATAAATCCGTTTCTTAGATAATAGAGTCAACACATTATAATTAATGCATTTAAATATGTGCCTTCCTTAAGGGCAGATACTATGTTAGCAATTAGGGTTTTAGCAATTTTTGCAAAGGAAGCTGCATCTCATTATGTAGTCTTTTAGACCCATGTTATTCTTTCATAAAGAAACCAGTTATCTTGTTTATGGATTCTTGAGAGTGCAGAGCTGGAAGCATCAAGTATTTATGCAATCGCTTAAAAGTACACCGCTGGAAATTCAAGCTCTTTCTTTCTCTTCTCATCTTACTTCCTTTTTTTAAAACTGTTTTTTTTACATAGAGAATGTTACATACGTCTGTAAAAAAACAAGCCAACTATTCGTTTACAGAAGCCAAATCTTGTACTTTTTACTCAGGCATAACTCCTGACTTAGAATCTTTCCCTCTCAGGTTTCATAAGAAGTAGATTTCAATAATTAAAATAAGAAATCAAATAATTGGTATAAAACCAAATAAACTTTTTTAATATTAAGTGTGGGAAAGGGTGCCTCATGTTACAGTGTTAAATTTGTATTTAGTGTCTCCTGGCAGTTCACAGAACAAAACTGAAGAGGATTAACTCTGTTCTCAATTAGTTTAATATGGCTTTTCAGTCACCTTCAGCAGAAGCAGAGTTAGAACAAAAGGGAAAGGCTTTTACCCATCTCTCTCGGTGCCCGCTCTCTGAATTACATTAGCTGCATTGCTGACAACTTAAGAATTGCATCTGAAATGCTGCAAGTAGAAAATGCAGGGGCAGTGAAAGCTGTTTATACAGAACAGACACTTCTCTGCAAGTTTACACCAGCGTGAGTTTTGTACACTCACAGTCTCTGGAGCAAGTCCATGAAATGGTCATGCCCTTTGGTGACTGCTGGTACCTGTATCCTTCTTCGCCCTGTGCTGGCCGTGGTCATCCTGTTTGTTGCCCATCAGTCCTTACCTGCCAGACAATACCCTGGGGGAACACTGAAAACCCAGAAGTGTCACTGTCTGCCCATAGGCAGGGACAAGTGGGACATCCCCTTGGCACGGGGTTAGGGCACAACTCTGCAACTGCTCAAGATTTCCCCACTGCTGTGACAGGTCCTGGCTGAGGAGCTTATGTGTAGGGCTTGCATGAGACAGCATCGGGTGTCCTGTCCTCTGTAAAATGAGAAAACTGTATTTTCTGACTTAGTCTATGGCAACTTGGAGCTTACATTTAATGCATTTTAATTAATTTAAATAAACACTCACTGTGCTCTCCACCTCCAGAGATCTGTGTAACCCAGAAAATGCACACTGGGGCACTCAGGGTTTCTCAGGGAAGGAATGGGGGGCTCCTTTCCTCCTCCATGTTATTCTGAAGTTTTCCTCATCACAGGTACAACTGCAGAGACTGAAAATTCCCATGTCCTGATTCACACTTGCACCATGGTGCTACCTTGTAGGGAGTGAGAAAACACAAATCTCTTTGGGAGCCAGAGGTTCCAGTTCCTCTTGCTTAACTTCAGACATCCATAAAGCAGTCATCTGAGTCACGCTGTGGTCACTTTATAAACAACGGAAAGAAAGAGGAACTCCAGGAGTGCGATTTATTCCATCCCCATGTAGAAGTAAAAAGCTGGTCAGATGAGACACATCCTAAAGGACCTTTTTTCTTCCATTGACTATAAAGACAAACATTTGGCTGAGGTGTGGATATCTCTGCTTTAACTCTCTAAGGTTAAAAGAGGTGAATGCCATCCCAAGTGACTTTAGCGGGCATTGGATCAGGTCTGTTATGTGCAGCAAGAATGTGCATTTGAAACCAGTATCATTTGTTCAGATTTGCTCTTCTAATACCACTGTATAGCTTCAGTGCTCAGCAGCCTTTTGGAAGGAGGGCAATATAACTGTGATGGCTTCATTGATGAAACTGCAGAGCAGACTTGGCTTAACCTAAAGGTCAGAAGGACAGAATGTAATTCACTTTTTTCTACTTTACAGTCTGCAGGTTAAAAGGATTCAGGGAGGGAGGAATCAGACATAGTATAATTTGTGATGTCAAATGACCTCCATGAATAATATAGAGTCCAAATAAAAATTTTTGATAACCACCCGAAGATTAAAAAGTGTTTTGTTCTGATTATTTGGTAAATCCTCATGTTCAGATCAAAGTTCTGTTACTTAGCTCTTGGACTATTTGAGCACAAGCACAAATTAGAAACATTTAAACATGAGTAAATTTGCTCATGGGCAAGAGAGATAATGTTTGCAGGATCAGGTTTTTAATTTGGAAGAATAATATTATTCCCAAGGAAAAAATAAAGCATTTCCACTGATAACATTCTATTCTCCCGTTCACTGTGATGTAAATTCCACTTTACTTACTCAACAACTGTGCAAAGCACAATGGTTTTCTGAGGTAGCCATCATAGACTGGAACTTCCCTAGAAAAATACATAAATGAGAGTTTATCTTAGTTACAGTATAGCAATTTTCATCCTGTATATAATATTATTTTCTTGCATTCTGTGTCTGTAATTGCCTTTTCTCTTTTATAGTATGTAATAAATTACTTTTTATATTCAGGTACTTTCATTTAAGTGAATTGAAGTTTTATCATTATATTGCAAGTGTTCATTAGGCTTTACTTTTCTACAGGTAAGAGTAATTTCTGGCCTTCCCCAAGAGAGGCTGAAAGCTGATGCCTATTGATTTAGCTGTTTCCCTGAATTTAGCTCTGCTTGCGTACATCCAAATACTTTTAATCAGCGTCCTCCTTTGCACCCACAAGCAGTAGTCCTTCACTCTTGGCAGGTGAGGCCTGGGTCCTCTGTTGTGTGATAACATCATGTATCAGACTTCAAACATGATTTATTTTAAATATAGCACTGATAAAATAGTGGAGTTTGTTGTTGATGGACTAAATTCCCCTGCCAGTCTGGGAGTATATTTAAGCTCTAAATGTGATGTGGATAGCGCAGCTGTGTGAGTGTACATACACTTATCTATGTACCTACAGTGTTTCTGAGGGTATAGAAAAATGTCCTCTCAAACACCAGATTGGTTGGGATATACATATATGAATATATCTATATCTATCTGTTATAGAGTCTTCTGTAAAGATGTATTTGTTGGAAGTCGCACATCCCACTTGTACAGTTCCCATGTTCTTTTCCATTATCCCAGTCTGTCCCAAAGAAAGAGGGAAGGAGAGACGTTCTGCAGCTATGACTTCACTGCTACCTGAAGCAAAGCTGTTTCATAGCATCTGTTGCAGCTGAGGAGACAAGGTTTTATGGACAGGGTGAGGAGGAAAGGGGAGACAAAAGGGCTGCAGCTCGCCCACCGGCCCGTTGGCAGTGCACGCCCCCAGCCAGGTACCACGGTTGTGTTTGCACAGACTGCTTGTTCTTACTATGGTTGTGTCTTCCCACAAATAGTGCCTGTGTCATAAATTAGTTAGCATAATCTCACATATCAAGGCTCCTAGGGAGCCTAGTGACCATCCAGTAGGCTTTATGTAGCTCTGGTTGCTAGGACTTTGTTTGCATTTTGGAGAAACTCAGTAAGTTAACGCTCCACAAACTACTGAAAGGCTGTTTTTCTGTGATCATCCTTTGAACATTCAATGGGAATGAAGAAGTAGGGGCTTTTGCTAGCGATCTTCATAGGTTTCAGGAACACAGAGTCTGTTCCTGAAACTGAGGAGCAGTTCAGTTACAAACAGAGAGCTTATTACCTCAGCACAGAAAAATGGATTAAAACTGCACGGAGGTTATAGACCGAGACAGAAGTGCTGATAATCATCTCTTGTTATGTCAGAAAAACAAGGTCCTAACCTGACATTTCTATTCAATACTGTTTTTATGAGGAATGAGGATATCTGTTTCCTCTAATGCTGTCCTGTTGCAGTCTTGCTCAAATGTTCCTTTACCTGCAAATAGAGAAATGTGAAACTAGGAGGTGATCATAACACTCCCCTTTGGCCTTAGAAATCTATAAATCTGCTTAACCATGGTGACAGACCAACAGGGCATACCTGCTCCGCTCTCTCGGGAGTCTCGATACTGTGCTGTGCTGGGCAGGGCAGTGAGTACCGCAGGGCTATGCAGAGCGAAGAAATCCCACCGTGTCGCAGCAACCTGTACTATCGCAGGCAGGCGCGTGGACACACGAAAATGCTAACAAAACTTCCACAGGAAGTCCCCGGTGGGAGCACTATTGTGTGAGAGGACATAGTTCATGTTTGCATTGGAGGGGAAAGGATCTTGATTACTTAAGAGCTTCCTTTAATCAAATCCAACTTAAATCTTACCTACGTAGTCTACTACATCCATCTGTCTTTTCTTTCTGTAGGGTGGGAGTTAAAAAGACAGATCTATTTGAAGGATTACATACCAAGCTGGACACGGAGTCTATGTGTTTGAGGGAGTTGCATCATTCCTTTTTAAAACGGCAGTATCAGCCAAAAAAAGTTTTTGAAAAGGTAGGAAGGCAATGGGCTGTTGCCAGGCTTTGAGATGCTCTGTGTGCCCTGTGGGAGTTTCTCTTAGAAGAACCCATCTGAAATTTATATTTCCATTCAAAGCTCAGGAATCACTTAAATACAGAGCGGAGGACCTCTGTATTTAGACAAAATAATGGTTGGTTCCTTCTCCTGTTCTTGAACTCTCATGAAGTACCAGTGATTTGCCCAGAACTATTAATCTTTTATATTTGTTAGCCGAACAATTTTAAACAAGCTTCTCTGGTTTGTGGAAATTCATAGATTTGCATGCAGCATGTCTGAAATTCAGCAGCTTCTTTTAACCTGATTTGTGACCTAAATCGTAGAGTGGAAGTTCCTTTTCCTAATCAGGTGCCTAGATTCAATGAACAGAACAGCTGATTAAGCAAATAATTGCATGTTATTCAAGCAGAGCGAAAACTGCTTGGGATGTTCGGCAGAAGAGACAGCTTGCCTAGGGAACTACAGATGTAGATTTCCTTTACAAATCTTTCCTGCACTTCATTGTAAGTGGACATATTTTTCATACGACCTACAGGTTTCAATGGTAAGTGCCCGAGCTTGACCCTTGCGGCCACCCCATTGACCCTGACAGCTGCTTCCCAGTTGGAGAGCCCATTGCCCGGCCTGGGCCGCGTCCCGCCCGCCCCTCTCAGCCGGGTGCGTGGAGCTGGTGCAGCAGCGGCAGCAGCGGCCGGGCTGGAGGACGGGATGGCGACTCCCTGTCCTTGCCTGCAGGTGTCAAGGGAAAAGCCCCCAGCCACACGTGGCCAGGCCTGATCTGCCCCTCTCTGCTGTTCCCAAGGACCCAAAGCGGATCTGTACGTGGGGTCCTGTGCAGGGCGGGTAGCGTGACCCACCTGGTCCAGACTCTCGGCTTTTGACCTCAGGACTGATCCTAATGGTTTGTGCAAAAAAATCCTTTTTTGGTGTCTCTGTGTGTGTGCCTGAGTGGGAGACGGATGATAAACTCCTGAGCTATTTAGGTATTTGATTAACATTTTAGTCTATCCACTTAAAAATACCTGCACTCTTCTTGAGAGAGAGAAAGTTCACAGTCAATCTTAGCGCCTACCTACGTGAGTTTAGATCCTGTTTTCTTTTATCACTATCACAATAAATAACAACAATAATTTACTATAGTTATATTAGTGGATGTTCTGCTCTGACATTTATTTAACTTGTCGCCTGTTAATAAGCCAGGACTCTGGCTGCTGGAAATAGGAAGCTGCTGCGTATTCCCCGTGTGCAAGCAGTCATGTCTGCCACATACGTGGCTTTAAAAAGCCAGGTGACTATTTTATGTCATATCCTTATCTAAGCCTTTCACTTTATTGTGGACTTTATAAAGGGTCTGTCCAGACACTGTTGTGCCTTTTCCATTGGTTTCATTGCAACAGAAGCCATGGGCCGTGGGTGAGCCGGCAAGATTTTTGGCAGTGTTTGCTAGGGGAGGTGTTGGAAACGCATTTAAAATAATTTTAAGTGGTTGCTTTATGACCAATTCAACAGACAATGCTGAGAATGATTCAGATAATTGTGGAAAGTAGATTTTACTCAGAAATAAAACGTTTGCAAACCCCTTGAAAATGCTCAGCCGCATGTGGAGCTCTGCCTGCTGCCCAGGGAGAGGGGGGAGAGGGGAGCTTGTCCAGGGGAGATGTGGGTGGGTCTCACACACATTTTACTAGCAGCCAGCACTTGGCCCTGCTTGTGTAAATCCTGTAAATTAACACAGGTGCAAGCTGTTGCACCAAATAATTTTATTAAATGTATTGTTTACTGGGATCATTAGCTACTGCTGTAAGTGAAAAAAAAAAAAAAAAAGCACCCTGTTTGCAATTTATCTTGTGCCTCTTCAGAGAATGAAGGAAAACAGCGACCCTCATGCTGACCCTTTCCTTAGCCTCATCAATCACGGCTGGAAACCAAAACTTTGCAACTAGCTCTTAATAGCGCCAGAGATTCATCACCTTCTTTTGGCTCCCTTCATCATTCACTCTCTGCAGTCTCGGGGGGATACTCATGCGCAGGACCGAAGCTGTCAGGAGCAGGATTGCACACCTGCCTGGTTTATCACCCGGCTATTGCAAACTGTGGGCCAGACTACAGCAGTATCTATTTTGTGGCTTGCTGCCACCTTGAAGTTAATCACATCTGGGATCACGCAACCCCATGAGCTCTGGAAGCCCTTACCTATAGCTCGTCTGTGGTTATTTAACGTCTCTGTACACGTGCCAATGAAATCTTTGGGGTGGGACGCCGGGCTCTTTATCAAGAGCGCACAAGAGACTATGCTGTTAGGTAAGTACATACAGCCATGACCACTGAGCGACACAATGAAATATGAAAGCACAGGAGAGAGAGCAAAAAAAGTAGACATACAGGCAGGTTTACTGCCAGATTTGTGTGACTTACGGCTCTCCTGGTGTCTGAGAGCTTCTGGAAAAGGTCAGAAGGTTCCTTCTGTTTAGAAACTTGGACCTAGCACTCAGGAAAGAGCTTCACATAAAGACTGCTGTACAGACAGCAAGGAAAGTATGGTATTTTAGTGAGGAGGTAAGGATGTGGGAGATAGTGAGTATGACTTTAGCTGGTCACAGTAAAAATATTCCATGGTGTGAAAGCAACTCTTGTGTGTGTCTTACTTCATGGCAGGGACTGAGCAACGTAACTGGTGGAACACTTACTGTGAGTCTGGAAGCCAAAAAACCAGATACTTCTAAAAGGCAATGTGTGTACAGAACTGGGGGGGGGAAATCCCCCTTAGGTAACAGGGCAAGTGTAAAAGTGGTACAAGAAATGCAAGTATAAAACTATAGCTTTGGCACAGACTTTTCAGCTGTGTCTTTATTTATGTTGGTGTAGTGGCACCAGGAAAAACTCGAACCTGAAGGAATTCAGATAGTAGTGAAAATGTATTAATAATTTTGATTACTGTAGCAATAGATACAAATTCTTCAAGCAAGGTAATCTCTATTGTATGACTCAAAGTGCTGTGCTGAAAATAAATCTGGTTTGTGGGAAATTCTTGAGCTGAGCAAATATTTTAGGTGATGTGAGACTGGCTGCATTTCTTGTAGCAGGCAAAGTTCACAGTTAACTAGGAAGAGAATTTGAGTAAGTTTTGATACTTGGCTTGGATACGATCTATACTTTCTGAAAACACACCTGTGTAAACTTTATACAATTGCTAGTACTATGAGATCTTGGTTTTTATATATCACCAACATAAAAAATGGAACTCAAAAAAAGCAAGGTTTTGGTAGGTTTTCCATCACTACTTGGTGTAAATGATTATTGCTTGGGTTTGCCTGCTCTTCTACCTGTATTCAGATGTTTTGAATACTCTCATAAACAAAAAAAAAGTCCTAGGTCATCTCTTTGTAAATTTAACGTAAACACTAGGCACAGTTATTTCATCGTTTGGCTGCCATTCAAGTTCTAATCTTTTTTGTGAAGAAGTGGGATTTGAGGAAGGAGGAAAACAAAATGGTTGAATGTCCTATCAGCTCTTTACCGGCTTATGAAGGGACACTTTGACACAGGCTAGAAAGAGAGCATATGGCATAATATTGTAATGGCAAGAGGAAGAGTAATAGTAATAGTAACTCTTTTTACTGACATGGATCTTACGCCCCAGCTTCTTTATATATTACTTGCTTGGTGCTTAAATGCTCATCTTAATATAATAACGTATCTGGAATTTTCTGGGACACACAATCTTCTGATCAGAACCTACTGTCTTTCATTTGGAAAAGAAAGAATAGACAACAATTATAGAGCTTGGGCACATCATCTGGAACATACTGAATTATCTGAACTTGTAGAGAAGAGTGTAACTTTTAACATCTCCTCCCTGTGGAACAATTAGCTTTAATTAACTAAAAAAGCATAATGTTCTGGGGGAATTTTCATTATTTGCTTCATTTTAAGGGTAAATTTTGTGCATACACAAGTAAAAGCACAATAGTAATAGCTTAAGTGAATGAAAGAAACAACAAGAGAGGAGGAAATTAAATTATGCTTTCTATACATGTAATCAAGAAAAGGAAATGTCATAATTTAGCTCAGTGAAATCAAAGACATTTCTTCATAAAGTAATGTACTTCGTAAAAGTAATTCATTTAAGTAATATAAAAATATGAAATAAGCACTAACATTCATTTGTAAAAACATGGTCCTAAGTATTTGATGAATGGAAACCCTTCATAAAACCATCAGAACTCCCCTTTTTAAAACCTCTTTATGGTTTGTTAAAAAATAAAAAAAATGCATGGAACAAAACTCTACTGACATTAAAAAATGTCCAAACAGTTAAGCATGTACTTCTCTTTCAGCACACAGGACAGCCATTCATATTTGGCAAAGCATTTCAACATGCATTTACTTTCACATGTGTGATATATCAGGTGTATCTGTCATATGGGGATACATTTTGATCTTAAATTTAAAAAATGCACTGAAAATTAATCATGTTCTTAATGTTTTGTGGAAGTGAGGCTAGTTCACAAGAGAAGCTTTGTCTGCTGTAATATTAAAATGCTTTTGTCAGATACAAAGAGAAAGAAAAGATATTGGAAAAAACCCCTCACTTGCTGAGACCTTTTGGAAAGCTTTTGAATGGGTGGAGTGGAATAGCCACTTGCTGTTTAGATGATATAAACTTGGACAAGGACATGTATAAATTCTGAAGATCTAGAGATTCAAGGTACGGTGAGAGATATTTCAGAAGGATTTCCTCCACATGAAAGCCAAGAATGTTAACGCTTACCTTATTATTTGCTATCCTAAGTGAGGCTTCCACATAAGCGTTTAGGTAAAATGAAAACACTGCGGCTGAAAAATAAATGTCAGAGGACATAAAATACCTGAATATGCAGATACATAATTGTATTTCCAGTAAATCCAATTATCTTCCCAAATTTAATACATTTATGCAGACTGTTTGGATAGTTCTGTAGATTTAAAATGTAACAGAGTAAGCATGAAGTGCCAGGAATTTCTATTTCACAGCCTCTTAAAAATTGCCTAGAACTATAATTTCATTTAAACAAACAAACTTTCTAAAAATCACCTTACAGTGACTACAGTTAGGTAAAACTATATATTCTTTTTACAAACTGTTCAGGGACAGAGGATCACTAAAACCTTTTTATTGCAAATAACTATAACTTACATTTTGGAAACAACTTTGCAAACTTACTTTGCTTTTAGAAATATTTCCTATAGCATTGCCTCCGTCTTTCCAAAACCACTAAAATTTTCCATATGACGTGTTTTACTAAAAAAGATAATCAAATATTACGTCCATGATCCATCAACTACTGTTACATAACTGGCTAAATCAGGTTTAGGGAAGAAGGAAAAATTCTAATTGTCTTGATCAAAATAGCAGTCTGCCTCACAATAATAAATAGCATTCTTGCCTGATATCTATAAATGTGCAAGTAATATCTATGGTGAATGTTATAGCTGATTTATGTCACTGGTTTTAGGGAGGGTGAAACAATCTAATTCTGGTTCATCATCAGAGATTTAATCACCTGCGGTGACCATGTCCCCTAATACACCACGTGCGTATTCAACCATTTCCGTTTCTAACACTGTTTTGAGTCTGACTCTGTAGCCTAGCGTGAAACTTTTCACCTTCATCACCGTTACTTCTTTAGGAACGCGGGAGATGGCAGAAGGCTGCGAGACAGAGCGTCTTATCGTGCTTCGGTCTCCCATCGCGGGTGCGAGTGCGGCGCGCTCCCCTTGCATGCTGCAGCAGTTTCGGCTCAGGGGCCTTTGAGCTCTCCTTCAGTGTCCATGCCTCCGCAACACACGTGCACTTAACGTACGTTTAGGGAGGTACACAGGGTGGATTTCCTGCTTGTTTTCTGATGAACTGTGAGGATATCTGAAAGGCTGACAAAAGCTGGTATCTGATACCGTATGAACTGGCTGCATAAGGCTTCCCGCAGTGCCAGACTCCCTATGACTTCTCGCAGAAAGTGTTATGCTCCAAGCGCATACATTTTTTTCTAAATGGACACGGCACTCCCTTCCTGTGTACGAAAAAGGCTTCCAAAAGACAATTAACAGATTCTTTCCTGTGCTGTGGTGTTCCCGAGAACTTTCCCAGCTATTCCTCTGCTGGGACGCGGAGTCCTGCAGGAAGGTAAAGGCAGGAGTTTTCCATGCCCAGCATCACACAAGAGAGTTGTTTGCTGTGGAGCGAAACTTTTCAGCCCACTTCATTCAGAGAACTTTCCACCATAGATAAGATCAATATTAAACTGAATTTCCCCTCCCCCTTTTTTTTTCTTGTGTTTATTCACAGCTACATATTTATTTGTCCTTTTCTAGGTTTGTGCGCAAATAGTTTTGTGCACAGGTTGTGAGCAGCCACCTGCAATTTAGACTATTGCCTTTCAGCATAACATCTGCGTAAGTGTACAAACCTGATCAAAGAGCGGAAATTGAATAATATCACAAATGGCCAAAGATGTGTGCCAGTGTTACACAGAAGACACATACCGTAAGGATCAGGTTATGTCTTCAGGTCACAGGGCTGAAGGCACAGGGGCTCTCTTGATGTTGATATATACAAGAGTGGAAGGAAGCGCCCAGATTCCAGTTTCTAAATAGCATTGTTGAAAGTCATGCTTTGTACTTGCCTCAGTCAGACAAACTCAAGGTAAGCCAAGTGTAAAATGTTTATCCTAGATGACTTCTAGACCTACTGGCAATGTTGGCCTCTCCTGAGGGAAATGGTGGGTGTTGGCAGGACTGAAACGTCATCCCTTCTTTATCTGAAACATTAGAAATGCATCCTGTTCCTGTTGCCTTGGCAGCAGATGCTGGGTGTGTGTCTGCATCCCAGCATATCTCATCTTTTTTGTGTCTAGCATGCAAATAGGTCAGGCAAAGGGAGGGCCATGTCTGAGGGCAGCCCTGAAATAGTTATCGGCTAGGATGGGCTGAATAAAGTGGAGAAAGATTAAAGACTCCAGAAGACACATTCCAAAATTGAGGTCTCCTCTTCTGCAGAACACTATCCATAGCAAACTGCAAAAGCTTAAATGCTTTGGTCATTTAAAACTAAATTTAACAAAAAATTGTGTGCACACTCTTGGGATTAATTTTATACTTGTCACAGCTACGAACAAGGGTGACCTGGCTGGTATTTGCCTTATGTGGATGTTGCACTCTTTGGGACGTTGTAGATAGTTACAGAATATATTGTAATATTTGCAACTAAATTCTACCATGCTTGCCTCTATTTGGTACTCACCTGCAGTGAGTAAACATGGAAGAATTAGTTTCTCAATGAAGAGCACCGGTGATCAAAAGCTTTTTTTAAAGTTTGCATCAAACAGGAAAATAGGAAGAAAAATACTATCGTTTTTCTTATGCCACTTCTTCACATAAGGAACAATATTTTTACAGACAGAAGTGGCATAAATGATACAGAATTCCATTGACTTAGTTGAGGATACAGTACCATGTGATACGAAGATTTCCAAAGGGCAAAGGTTAAAAGCATTAAGGTAGAGGAAGTAATTGTAAGCCATTGATTGCATTTAAAAAAAAATAATCGATTTTATATACCAATTCACAGAAGGCATTAAGCTTCACATAGTGGGATACATAGGGAATATACGAACTTTATCTGTCTGCTAACACTGTTGAACTGGGAAAATAAAACTGTCAAAGTCACTTACAATTAAGGTAGCAAATGAACAACTTAATCAGATTCAGAGCAACATATCAGCTCAGCTGCTCAAGACAATTTAGTGTTAGATATGCACTACTGGGGCTGCTTCCATGTGTGGACATGGCTAACAGGACACTAGAGAGCCCCTAAAATTTCCATGATGAACTACAGATAATAAAAAGACGACTCCACTAATAGGATTAAGCAATACCTTAGGTTTTATTTAGTACTCAGAAAATAGTCTCTGTTTCAGCTGAAATGCAAGCGGTCCTCATAATTAAGAAGGAAAAAACCAACAATGAAACTGCCCCAGACCCCAACAGTGTATGTTGTTTATGTTGCTAAAAATAACAGCGGGAAGAAGTGCTGAAACAGTAGGCTATTGCTTTATTTTTTAACCTGTAGATAATCCTTGGAGTCACTCTTGGTCCTGACAAAACGGCAATGTGTTGACTTAGAATAACGTGGACGTTCTCCAAACAGTCTGATAAGGAAAGAAACGGCTCTCACTTAAGCTGCCACAGAAAGAGGAGGGACAGTGCTGACCAAGAGGACAGGACAGAAATGAGGGGGACTGAGGGCACGGGTGTCCCAAACCAAGGTTTAAGTAATGTCTAGCTCCGCTCTGGCTCCCCTGCGAGGTGGAAATTGACCTCGGGAACTATGATTTTTGGCATCATTCTCACTGAGAAACAACTAGATCAATTCAGTTCTGTACAAACAATTTACTCCTGAGCTGGGGACCCACTTGCCAAGATTTAGCCTGATGTGAATAAAAATGGCCACATTATAAAACACTCAAAAAGGCACGTCTTAATGGGAGTGCTGAAAGACCCTGTGACCATTCGCTGCGACTGCCCAGCTGGGTGCCACTCTCTTAAACAGCAAGAGAAAAACAGACCTTTGGAAAAAAAAGCATCTTTATAAGAAAAAGTTAATTATAAAGACACATGATGTAACGTAAGTGCCTTTGGAACACAGAAAGTCATATTTATTTTTCTTTTCAGGGATTCAAAGAAAGGCATCTGAGAGATGGAACTGAACAGAGCTCTCTGGGGGTTAAAATAAACAGCACAACTATTATACTGAGACCTAGATTATACACTCACACTGCTTATGACTTCCAAGGAAAGTAAGCTCAATTGTGTGTTATTGTGGAAATGTTCAGCTTCCAATAGAGGGGAGTAGCAAGATATCAGTCAGCTGCAGCTTTCAAAGTAGCACAGTTACAATTGAAATAAGGGTTCCTTTGTTTTACTTTGGTAATTAAAATCAAGATTTATGCATTCCCTCCCTGATCAGTAACGGCCACATTTTTAACATAAATGCAAATGTAAATGTTCTATCATTTTCCCCTGAACACAATTTCTGTTGGAACACAAAATTTATGCAGGAAGACTCACTGTAAAATAGTACCTGAAAATAAAATGTTTCAATTCTATTTGGAAAATATTTGTTTCCCAAAGTATGAACTTCCATTGGATTGCCACTGGTATAAATTGAATTTACGTGTGTGTATATCTCTCTATCTGTCTATCTCTCCTTCTACAATTATTAAATAATTTGGCAATTTTCTGTAGAGTTTATAGTTTTCTTATATGGAGCCTTAGCACCAAATGTTAAAAATGCACAAAGGGTTCAGCTATAAGTCCTCTTTTCTTAGACCAATAAAGCATTAAGACTTATTCATCAGTGTAGATCATACTTTCTTTTCTTGGCTTCCATCCAAATGTATATTTTGACGGCATGAGCAGAAATCTTTTTATCTGTTTTTAATCTGGCTAAGGACAAAATCAACTATTTCCTTGTCTGCCTCTCAGCAAAGAAACAAACTCCACCGAACATCATATCATTTTTATACAAAATCCCTAGTCAACTACTTTGCAACAAGAAACTTGACATTAATGTCATATAGACACTTTGCTGTGTGTTGTCTGGAAAAAGGAGATAAGAATGGCTAAAAAAGAAACTGTTTGGGTCATTGTCTACTTTGAGACAGCTTGCAAGAAAAGTTCTACTGGGAGGATACTGTAAGTTAGTTGTAGACCCCAGAGTCAAATCTGAGCACGGACAATGTAATTTGGGTGACTTTAACATGCACATTAATAGAATGAAGAAAAAGATGCTACTAACAGTGGCTCAGATGTTCAAAGCTGTAATAACCAACAGCTTTTCAGTAAATAATCGCTGAAATAATAAGAAGCAATATTTCATTAGACTTGATTTAGGTAAGAAGTGACTGATGTAGAAGAAATGACATTATAGAAAATAAGCATGGACCAAGTGAACATGAGCTAATCCCATTTAAGTGAAGAGACAAACACAAATAAGACAACTAAGACTAATAAACTGAAAAGCTTAACTTTGATAAAATAAGGTAGATCATTTTCATGAGACTGGACTGGAGAACATAAGGCTTGAATGCAGAGGAAGCTCACAAAGCTGTTTGTATCATTAAGAATTTGTATCAGGAGTGACATGGAAAGATTGTCAAAAAGAAGCACTGGATAGTAAACAGATAAATAACTACCATGACGATATTGAGCCTAGGCAGGCAGACAGAGAGCCTCAAAGAAATAGAAAAAATTTGTGATGGGTGAAGAGAGCTGTGTGTTATAAGTGAAAAATCGTAGTGCTGAGGTGAGAATTGCTAAGTCAAGCTGATTCATAACTCAGGAAGAACACTAAAAAAAAAGCATGAAGTTCTTCAGCTGCATATTTTTTAAGAAAATAGTGAAAGAGAAGGTGAAGTGGGTACAGATTCAGAATAGTCAGGTATTACTCAAAATTCAAATAAATACTGTAAGTCCCTTTTGGGAGAAGAAATGAGGCTGCACAGAGGTAAAGACAAGACTGATAGCAGGAATACATCTGGCAATGGATACTGGAGGCAGATGTAAAACTGCAAGAGGCTCCTGCAGCCAATGAGGGGTAAACACTTCCCTAGGATTTTGGCAGAACATGTGCATGAACTTGCTAGTCCAACTGTATATTTATTCAGGAAAACTATCAAAATGAGTTAGTACCATAAAACTGGATATTAGCAAAGATAATACTTGTATTTAAGAAGGAGGAAAAAAAGGAAAGGTGTTGGCAAACCTGTTTCTGTGTGCATGGATGAGACCTTCTGTGGAAATGTTTACTCTTGCTGATGCCTTTTGGCTCTGCTGGGTAGAGTCAGAGGTAATTCACCTCTGCTGTCTCCCAAGAGCAAGAAGCATGAAGGGACACAAGTGTCCTTTCTCTTCCCAACAAATAAGCACTCTACAGGATAAAATTTTAATAATGCTTTAAAAAATGTCGAGGACTTTAGTGTCAATCAATAATAGTTTACAAAAATGTACTTGTGCAGGTGACTGAAGCGAAAGACAGGATATCCATAGGGGAAGGGGAGGCTCAGCTAACTTTGTGAAAGCTGGAAGGAAATTCTCAGAAGACTCAATAAACGCAGAAAGTTATTGGTCTGGAAAACAGGCCAAGAATTAAAAAAAAATATGCTTTCAGTTTCCCAAAGGAGACCAGAGAGGGTTAATCCCTTTGAGTTTACTTGACCCCTTCATTAGTATATATTCCTCATGTAGGAATTGAATTTTACATGAATGATGAGATCATCCAAAGTAAAGCTAATAGTGGTAATAAAAGGTTCCCACAAGGCCTAAAACTTCAAGTTTTGGAAGACGAGGGAATCTCTAAGAGTTGGGAGCAAGGAAGTAAACTTCCTCTTTACAGAAACGGATCATTTCAAGGGGCCTCTTGTGCTGTTTTCTAAATCAAACAGCCCCAGCTCACCTCGAGGAGGAGACACTGGGGTGGGAGGGTTGTGGGGTGACCTGGAGTGTCCATGAGCGGACACTGGTGTGCTCCTGGCTGCTGTGCCTGCTTTACGCACCACCCACGGGGCCCCATTTGTTGCAGCATTAGAACAAACCCGACAGACCAGAACAGGAGGCAAGAAAAACTTATGTCACTCTACCCAAGCAATAAAGCATGGCAAACTTAGATTATGGACTCCTCTTGTGATTCTGGAGTCATTATTTTATTTCTTAGTGTCTTAATGCCATCTCTGCAAGTAAAGGGGCAATAATTCCTGCTTTGTCTCCCATAGTTAGATTATAAACTTTCAGAAGCAAGGATTCTATTTTTTTGTGTGAAGATCACCTGCAAAAAGCACCGTTGTGATCTCAGCTGGGGCCTCTTTGTGTTCCTGTAATAAAAATAAATCTGAAATGCATATTTGTATTTAGACATCCAGGAAAATAAGGCCTCTTTCTATGAGAGACTTCCCGCTGTTTATGCTAAGACGACAATGAAATTCAAAGTGCGTGTGTGTGCTCTTGAGGCAAATTCACCAAAGCCTAGAGGTCATTTATGCTGAGCATCAATTGCTACATTTTCTTTTCCTCAGGAGAACTCAGGAGGAAGGGGGAAATTTACAAATACCCCAAAGTAAGGTGCTTAGATAAGACCAAAGGCTGACATTTCTCTTGGCTGTGGAGAAAAGATGTAATTTCCTAAATGATATCCCAACTATGCAGAGGCTTTAGGTTATACTACCAGCTACTTTTACACTGTCCTTAGTGTAAAGTCTCCTTTTCTCATGTATTTTCCTTTTCCTGTTCAGTTTTTTAACTGCTTTCATCCAAACCATCACATGAACAGCTCTTCCCTTTCCTTTTCAAGTTAAGAGCAAGAGGCAGCAGGACAAACCTGGTGAAGAACATCAAGATGAGAACCTCAGAAGAACAGGCTTTTCCTGAACATTTCCCTGCCTTCAGGGTTGTTGCAGTTCTGAGGGCCACGTCTTGCCACCCTCACGCTGCCTGAATAGCATCATTTTCTCCAGGTCACAGCCAGTGGGGCTGCAGTCCAGCAGAGAGCAGTAGGGATTTAGGAACTTGCCCATATCGGATGAAAAGGGTTCTCCTATTATGCTGAGAAGGGGAGGCTGAGGTTGAAGAGAGGCTTGACCTGTGACTTGATAATATTCAAGGGGACATGCACATTTCAAGATTCACAGCCCATATGCCACGGTATACATGCAGCCACCATCATTTGCTGGGTTGTAATGGAGCTTTTTTATACACTGTGCTTCATGGAAAAGAGGTTGACACAATTTTTGATGTAAAATGGTGAATAGTTCTCTTTTGGAAAAAAAATATCTATTGGTAACAAAGATACCTGTATTAACTCCTGCCAAAGAGTTCTTCTGTGACACATTACTAGTTATATTAGCCAATTGTTAAATTATCTTGCACTTTGAAAACATGATTTCTTTGGCTTACTGGCTTTCCAAAGAATAGCACATCCTTAAATGTTTAACACCTAATTTGATGAGGCAACTCTGTTTCATTCTTATATGCTATGGAGATAATTCAAAATTATACGTGTATTTGTTATTGTAATTATTTAACAGAAGCTGAATATATTCATTTTTATTCTCTCCTTGAAGTTTTGAGATCTTGGTCATAAAAGACCCAGTTTGACAGTGAAGCTGGCACAAAAATGTCTTGTGAGATTTTGCAGCTTTTCTTATAAAGAAAAACCTGTAGCATGGCATTAACTGAATTTGTAGGAAATGAGGAAGAAATTTGGTGAAAATTGTATGAAACCCTACTTGGCAGAGTTAAAACGCAGTAGCAATCTGGTCCCCTTTAGGGAAAAGATCAGGGAAAGAGAAACATTAAACAGCTTAGTTCAGTATAAGCTTCGATGAAAGTAAATTTCTGGGCCAACCTGACATAACCAAGCCCCCTTTCCCTGTAAAACTAGCGATGATTTTAAAGAAACATTTTCCCCCAGGCAAAAAAATAATCCTTAAGATTTCTCACAAACTCTTTTTATGCTGAATGTGTTTCTGATTTTACCCACTTTCCCCACAGGCCATCCCCTTCCTCTCACCATTTCCATTGAGAAGATTAAAATGTGGAGGGATAAGAGGGTAGGAAAAAAATCAATTCACTAAATCTTACAAAACCCCATGACTTTTAACAGGAAAAAGCCATACATAACAGAAATTCCACTGCATGTTTCTTCTAAAATCCCCTTTCACACCTTCCTGTCAGATGAGGAGACCCACAGCCAGCTGTGGTCTGAGGCGTCACAGATGCCCAGGCTGCAGCAAGCTACATGAACCCCATCACTGTTATCTGTTACTGCCAGGGTCCCTACTGGATCCTCCGGACTACTTCTGAGTCTGGAGACAGCTATTTCAGATTCCTTGGGATATCAGCTATCTTTATATGTATTCACAGACACATACTGACTCACTGGTAGCTGGCTACTGCTGAAGGTATATGGGAAGAGACAGCAGGCTGTATTTTTAGAGTTTCTAGGTTTTTCTCTGGCTAAGATTAATTTGCACTTGTTATCTTCCCTTCCTTCTGGCCCTGTTCAAAGTTGCCACATTTCTTCAACACTCAGATTGTTCTTGGGTTTTTTATTTATTATTATTACAGGTTTAGTTTCTAGGACTCCGGTGCTCAAGGTAAAGTTAGAGACGGCAGCTAATCCTTTGATTAATAATACCACCATTAAATTAACCTTTGTTTTTCGAACCCAATAAATTGTCCTTAAGTTCACATCTGAACATCTCTAAGATAGGAAAAGGTCCTGTAATTTAACACAGACATCAAACCCACCAAAAGAGTGTCTAGGAGCTAATCAAGGGAGTCTGCTCATCTGGAGGAATTTAATAACTCAGAAATTTGCATAGCTGGCATTGGTTCTAGTTGTAATTAAATCACATTCCAAAATTCAGCAAATAATTCAGCCTCAAGTCTGAGTTAGTGGCTGTCATCTCTGCAGCGGGCAGGCAAGCAGTCACCAAGCACTCAGGTGTACAGGCCCCAACATTTCTCATGAGGGAGATGGAAGAGGTTGCCCTTGGCTGCCTACCCCACGCCTCGGCCAGCGTTACTGACCCAGTGCCGTGGCCAGCCAGCATCCCGTGGACCTGCCCCTCTGCTGTGGCAGCTTGCCATTCACTGCATCAAGTCACACCGTCATTTAAGTTTACGTTGAGCTCGCAAAGTACGTGGAAGTCCGTGGACAGTAGTTTTAATTATTATTTTTTGAAACAAAGGAGTAAAAATTTTATGCAAGAAGTCAGAACGGGGTCCTGACTTGGATAAATCCTGATCTGTTGGACTCCTCAGTGGCACAGCTGTTGTGTTTGAGGTCGTTCAGTTGCCCAAGGGAAGGACCAGTGTGCCAAAGAATAAGCGCATGAAGGGTTATAAGGATATGTTTCATGTATTATTCAGCTGCTCAATAAAATGACAGAAGGGTTTCCCCACACTCAGAAGACAAAAAGCCTTATAAGAATTGATACCTCTGAGGACTGAAAGGAGTGTATGAATTTCACAAGTGCATTATTGGAAGCGGCAGAAGTGACTCCTGTGAACGTCTTCAAACAAGGGTTGCTTTACTAAATAAAGAGTAACATTGTAAGTGTAGGACTTTTATTAAAGGCAACATCACTAGAGCAAAACATGCAAAATTAGGGATTATGTTTATGACATGATTTTACTTTTGTCCACTTCTCTCCAGTTCTTTTCCATTGTAGCTTTCTTGCAGGTAGCACATAGTTGCAGCATACGCCAGACTCCTCTGGCTTTCCCTGGTCTGAGGAAATGTTGTTATAAATGAGGGGAGCTTGAGGGCCTCCCAGGGCGGTAGGGCTGTGTGGCAGAGGTGAAGTACTGGTCTATCAAAAGATACTGAAGCTGCTATCTGAGAGCAAGAATGAAACGTACGGATGGCAAGCTGACGTGGCAAAGCAATGTGGTGCATACATACGAACAAAATGCCCCTAGAAATGTTTGGACAGTACGTTAAGACTGAAAAACAGTTGAGGATTCTGATAGTAGAGCAAGGTATTTGTTATAAACCGAAATGGAAAGAGTAGTGCCGCGCTGCATTTACCTTGAGGTTTGTTAGGAGGTTAGCCTATCAACCAACGTGTGAGAAGGCAAGAGATTTGCAGTCTCTCTTGAAATCACTTCTGATGCAAGGTAAGAGTATGTAAGAGACCTGCGTCTCCAAAATTCTCCTTAATCTAACATCAGTTCCTCTTCCTGTGGAGGGTATGTCTCTGCCTTTGGTCCAGCTCCATACTGTCTTCTGGACAGCAGCCCCTGACGGAGGTGCTGCCACTACCTCTGCGGTCTGTGTTACAGGCACTGGCCATGAACAGCATTGGCACAGTCTTGTGATTCTTCTTGACTGCTACCAGCTAAAAGAAATTCACACTTTCTCCCTGAGTTTCCAGAAGAAATCTCCTCGTCACATGTGAGCGGATGCTGCAGGCAGCATAAGAGAAGAGAGACAGAGAAATGCATTCAGAAAGACGTGCATCTGCATGGTGAGAAAGAACAGAGTGTCCCAGCCTGAGCCCTGGCTTTTACCCTGCGCTGATCTCCATTTGCAGAACTGTGCTAGCATATAGGAGATTCGCCCAGACACATTTTAGCCTAATAGCTGTTATTTGGGAAATGGAAGAAAAATATTTGGCTGCCAGCAGTAATTAGAAAATTATAATCAGTAACCAAATAACTACCGCTCCCCTCCCCCCAAAGTTAAGCAAGCATTAATAATTAGCTGTAATACAAGGGTGTAATTCATTACAATGACAAATTATTTGTTAATGTCCGTAACATTTTGCCATAGCAATTAGTCATTCTTGTTTGACTTATCTGGAATTCTTACAAGACAACCATGAAATTGTAAAACATAATTATTAACAACATTGATAGCTGGCTTAAGCTTCTATATTTCTGAGGGCAGGTTTCAGAAAGATCACAATTTATTAAGTACTATGTTAATAGCTTACCACCCAAGTAAAAGAAATGCATGCTCAAAACAAATATAAATATAGATATTATTTTTTTTCCTTTTGGGAAGCATTATGAATTGTGGTCCTTCAGGAAACAACAAAGTTTTGTTCTTTGAAAGAAAAACAAACAGACTATTTTGTCTGTACGGGATTCAGACATCAAATCACCAGTGACCAACCCACCCCCTCACATGTTGAACTGATTAATTCTTTGCCAAGAGGGATCATGAGAAACCTGGATTTAAACAGCCTTTTAAAGCTTCATTTGTCTACAAAGGCTGCGGCAGTTGGTTTGGTCAGTCAGAAACCTGATATTTATTCTCCAGTAAATACTAGAGAAGAAGAAAAGCTGTATGCTTTATTGCAATATGTGGTTTGCTCTGATTTGCTCCGGCTGCTTTTGTTTCCCATCTTCAGTGTATTTGTTATTCTCAGATGTAGGATATTTGGCAAAGAAGAGCAGGCTTCATGGCATAGAATGGATGGGTGAAGGGGAACGCCTGAGATCTGCAAACCAGCTAAGCCCAGTGCAGGTCTGCTCCTTCAGGTGGCTCAGACCCTGTGCTCATCTCTCTGTATGAAGTGGGAAATAAAATAAAAACACTGTGTGAGTGTTTCACATAAATCTGGTGAATATATTAATTTGTTCCTTGGGCTGACGGATTAAGACTTTCATGTGTGTCATCTTCATTTGTAGGTATTTGTCACATAATTCTCACATTGTGGCTAGTCTCTGCTGGGGAGGATTTCACAAGAACCTAAGCAAACCATGAGTTCAAGTCCAGTTTTTAAATTTGACATGTAATTGAACACAGGATCCAAAATGCCTAAGGATAACATCATTGTTAAAAGCAATTTTGCATTGCAAAAAGCATCTTACTGGAAAATGGGAAGTTAATACCCATTGACTTTTAGTGGTACTTAATGCTCTTAAGCGTCTAATGTTCAGTGCAAAGACAGCGTTAACGTGGTGCAGTCGCCTGCGATGGGCTGCCCAGGGGACTCTGTGGCGGGGGTGGCCGGTAGCCGTGTAGCTGTTGCCCTGCTGTGGGACAGTTTGCCGTGCTCTCTACTCTGTGCTTCTGCAGAGACGGGGTCTGACACCTGCCGGGGCCTTTCCGTGACATCCCACTCAGTGAGTGTGAAGTGAAGCATATTGTAAGGATATTTAAACGACCTTGAAATTACCTGTGCTAGCTTGTACAGCAGCCTCCTGCCCTCCTGCCTCACGCCCCTCCTCACCGGCCCCCAAGCACACAGACTTCTTAGAGAGAAGATGGCCTCGTGCCTATCTGTTATTGGGATTTTTTGGTCTGTTGCTTGTGGTATGCTATAACACTTCTCTCCTCTGGGTAAATGATGGAAGCTCTTGAGCAAAACAAGGTAATGAACGCCTGGTAGGAATATTTTATGGAGTAAACAGTTGCACTGAAATTTAAGATTTGCAAGGACATTCAGAGCGCAGGCTAGACACCTGAATGCTTCTTGAATGTTGAGTATCATGAAGCTACAAATTAGGGTAGTTGAAGCCTGTGTTCTTTATATGAAGAAGAAAAATTCAAATGAGTTCTTATTAAAATTTTCATCCATCTTTTGTTACAGGAGTGACGAATCAGAAACAGACTAAGCTGAAAGCAAAAACTGTATCCCCTCATGTGAACATAACATTTGAGCCCCAGTGCCCATGACTGTAACACCTATGCTCAGATTTGGGCCTGTATTTTATGTTTCACTTAAAGATGTGATTTTACTGCCAGATAATACATTTCATTTTTAGGTCAATGTTTTCTCACCACATTGGACTTCCAACTGTTACCTAGAACTTTTGCAAAAATACACACAGTACATGCAAAAGTCCAAAAATGTAAGTCTGCTTCCAGGTGCCTTTTATCAGCCTGTTTTTCCTGACGTATTGGAGGTGATACACAGCCAGCTTCTCTAAGGGTGGGCTGAGAGCTCCCACACTAGATATTACTTGCACAGCTCTTGGGCAAAGTCCTAACATTACTAAACTCAGTTCCCTATTTATTCCCTTAAAGTAAAAATTTTACCTTCAGAATACGTTATTTCAGTACACTTGCAAAACAAAAGTTTGTCAGCTGAAGCACGTACAAATTTAAGGCTTATTGTGAAGCAAAACTGTATTTACAGATCCTTTTTCTTCATTATGACCATAAAAGCTTGGAGTCCTTAAACACTGTTCATTTTCTCTCTGTCACAATCACAAAAGGGCAAAGAGAATTTGCACTTACCTATTTCAGACTAGGTTTTGTGAAGATGTAAGGATCTTCTAGAGGGGCTGATTGTAGAAAATTACCTTGCATTGTATGAGCATGAGTAGATTAAGTTTAAAATAAATAGAGTCATTTCAGGAGGGCGAAGTTTGAGAAATTAAAGGAAGCGATTAGTAAAGTCAACTGGACTGAAGTGCTCAGGGGTTTGAATGTGGAGGAGGCTTAAAGTTTCCCTTAATCAAAATTACAAAACCTAGCAGGAATTTGCCAAACAAGCAGAGGGAGAAAATTGTAAGGAAAGGTTCCCAAAGCTATGTGAGTCAACAACCACCTCTGAATGGTGGTAGGAGTAAGCACATAGAAAATGAAAAATTATTACAGGGACACATCAGCAAAGAAGTCAGTTCATACAGATCAGAAAGCACAGGACGAAGTAAAAAGCACCAAATGTCAAGGTGAAATAAATCTTCTAAAACAAGTGCTAAAACATATTCAAAAAACTGTTTAGCCTTTAAGTGAAGAGCTTGAGAACAGAAGTAGGGGTGGAATATATTTAATATGGGATAGATGTTCAAGTTGACTGAATGTAGCTCAAATACAAAAGTAGTATTTTTTTAATCAAGAAAGAAAAGTAAAATGGCTCATGGGAATCAGGACTGGCAGCAGAAGGCATGACAAGAGAGGTGAAAACCAGCTGGGAGGAGGAATTTTTTCCAGAATCCTGAAATAACTCTGAAATAGCAAATCATTTCATGTCATATGTGGGAAACAGCAAATATAGTACATATGTTGAAGGGCAGGAGAAAAACGGATTCAGGCACCAAACAACTTGTGTGGGTACATGCTGGGCTTCCAGAGAGCAGCCTGCAAAGTGCAGGTCGAAGGAAGGTTATTTCATTTGGCCGTACTTGTCCGAAGTTGCTGACCGCTGAGACCTTGCTGACCACCACTGATCCTCTTGGTGCAGAGCATGTCTGTGAGCTGTCTGGGTTGGCCTGGTTGAGCAGGTGAGTTCTTGTAAAAGAGAGGAAGGCCCGCACCAAAGGTCCTCCACAACTACAAGTTTGTTAGAAATGCCTGAATGTCTTGAGATGATTCTCTGCGAAAAGGCTCCATGGCATGCTGGGGGAAGGCACGCTGCCACATTACTGACGGGTGCTCTTGAGGGGCAATGAAGCGTCTCAGAGGCGTGCTAGGTAAAGAGCTGTGGGCTTCAGCTGCTGTCCCATCCCTTCAGGACTGGCTATCTTGCATGCCTTAGCTGGTTTCCTTGCAAGACCGGCTCAAAGTCTGGGCATCAGAGGCGTCTGGGCATCAGACACTGCCTCCTCGTGTTCCCAAGAGGTGACAGTATAACAGAACCAGAGGCACTGGTCTTCTCAACCTTTTGTGAATTTAGCACCCACAATGGAAACTTGTCATATGGAAAATACTGAAATGAATTGCTTCATCAAGTCCATTTTTTTCTTTCATTTTCTCCCCAGCACAACCAAACTTTAACTTTCAAATAGCTTTAGCTGCCTTAAATCTGCATGCGGTGGCTAAATATTTTGCTGAAAAGTGTCCTTTGCAATCTCTCTGTAACTGCGAAAGCGTGACTTCCCTTGATCATAGCGTTCTATTTGCTCTAGGTCAATGAAATTATCTGGTATTCCTCATCTCAAAGCCCATCTTCCGTGTTTCCTTTGCCTTCTGTCCTTCTTATCCGTAAGAATTATGCTGTTTGTTTTTCTTTGTCAAAAGAGGCCAGGACACAACAAGTAAATGGAGGAAACGATTCGGGCATGGGCAGTATAATTATACATATATTGGTCAACTATATGCATCAGTTTCTTCAAAAAGGCAGTTTTCAAAGTGATACCTCAGGGATCTCTGTTCTCCCGGCTCACCCCAGATGTTAAGGTTTCACTCCTTGTAGGAATCGCAGAATATATATGTCATGAGGAGGAATTTGAAGAAGGAGATAAGAAGCATCTTTCTGGCTTGATTCAGGGAGCATGTGCAAAGGGATCAGTGAGGGAAATTCGCCTGAAGCTTTAACAGATACCCTGGGAAAAAAGAGAGAAATATCCATTCAAGACTGGCAAAGCTGGAGCAGGGGAGCCAGGAATTATGTGACAGGAGACTTGATAGATGTAACTATTATGGTAATGCTGCTTTGGTCTCCTACAAGAAAATTTAAAGCTGTACATATTTTTATAACCCATTTGCTTTACCTCAACTTTTTCAGATATGTGTTGATGCAGGGCAGGATGTTCTGCATAGCGATACTGAGAAATTCTGTTTGCCTGCAGCTTTCCAAAGCTGTTTGTAGATAATTTCTTAATCCATTACTGGGAAGGATATTTGACTCATTCACTTGCATTAATTAAGCAGATGTAGGAATAGACAGGTCATTTTTCAGCAACCCTTCAGGACTTTTTGAAGAATCTGACTGAACAGTTGCTGATTTTTTTTCCTTAGGAAATAATAGAAAATGAACGTTTCATGTCTTTTTACATATTTAGTGGACCAATTAAAAACATTTACTCACAACTTCTTTTTTTTTTTTTCCTTCCTGTTCCTGCTGATCATAAAATCAGCTGTTCAGTGGTTAAAAAAATGCCATTTCGGAGGGGGAAAGTCCCTCCTAAAACCAAAGACATTTATTGTTATTATGGAATTATTTTTTATGTATTATTTACCTTTTCCAATATTTCGCAAATGCTTTATCAACATTATTTTCTAACACCCTGACAGAACCTCTGCATTTCCTGAAAATGGTTTCCTTATTTAGAAATGAAGCCTTCCTATCTTCCACACTCTGAAAATCGATTTATTTATTGAGCGGTATTTTCCAAACCGTACAAAGCGAATGGTTGCGACACGTCTGCACTACGGTCCCAAAATCACGACAGCGTAGCGTAGATCTGATGACCATGTTAACATGGATTTTAATATGAATGTAGTTAAGGTACCAGGGCTAATTCACTGAGATGCCCAGGACTCCTTTGATAATGCCGTTGTTTAGGGTGCTGCTTACTTCCAGGAGGGCCCCAGGAAGTACAAGGCTTTTCTACACGTCCTTCTTTCTGGTGTCCCCAAAGAAACCTTTATCTTGAAAACCACAACATAGCCCCTACTTGTTTTTATCGGTAACATTTGCTATTTTAAAACTGTTTATCAAACCGTGCTGCAAAATACTTTTCTAGTATATGCAAATAAATCTGGAGCATGACATGTTTCTCAAATGTGATATTGGCTCTGCCCTGAGGAAGTGTGAGGTATCTAAGCTCACAATGAACCATGAAGAAAACAAACCTAGCTCTGCTTGTTGAACTTTCTTAGTACTTTAATTTGAGAATATGTTCATTTTATGATAACTGGAGCAGAATTTCCTGCAGATATCTCCTACAAACACCATAATCTCTTTTTCTGTGCTGTAAAAGATTTTTTGATGGTGTCTTTTTCGCTGTAGATGCTTTCAAAAAAGAAGAAAAATTCCCCTGAACTTAGGAGTCACAAATTCTCATAGGGCAATATGTACTAAAGAGATTTTTATTAGGTCCAGTCAGATTCGCAGATTCATGCTACAGGGTACAAGCAAACTTTTATCATTTTCAGCTTGGTGACATTTTTTAGTTAGACCCTTTACTTTTATATGTCATTTACTAACATGGGACAGTATACAGAGATTTTTTTTCAGCTCTTGACCCTTTTCACTATTTTTCAAGGACTTGTCTCAAATTAATCAAGACATCTGCAAGTCTGAAGACCCCAAAGTATCTGTTTGAAGAAATCCCTATTACTTTTCCTTTGCGTGTGCGTGTGTGTGACAGGAAGGTTTTGTAAACAACTTAAGTAGACTCAGTTACTTGTCTTGGCCTTATCCTTTTTGAAAAACTTTCCTGTGTGAGGGTTGGCAAAAAGCCAGGCAAAAATCTTGAAATTTGTCCGTTTTTACCCTCTGTGAAGATGAGGGATCCTTTCCAGGGCCTTGCCAGGGGCTGGGAGAGCTCCTTTTCCGCGGAGGCACAGTAGGATACATCGACCAGCCGTTACAGTCACGTTAGCACGTGCTCTGCGTCTTGCAGCCGCATCCTATTTTGTTACTAGCGGACAGTTTATTGGACGGGCTTGAGGAGGCAGATGCAGGGGGACAGTTCGGTTCACACTATTCAGGAGCTCATTTGGCTTTTAACAGCTGGCCTGCATTTGGGGGATCTCACAGCTGCACTGATGCAAACAAAGCCCTTTGCGGGTTTTGGCCGGAGGAAGGACAGCCTCCCCCCCAGCTGCGGACCGCCGGACAATACGCACCCCGCGCTGTGTAGGAAGCAGCAGCTTCCTTTTCTGCGCGTACCAGATGAGGTCTACTGGCTGGTCTAGAGAATATGAGACCCCGGTCCAGCTTCCTCTTCACTCCCTCCCTCCCTTGCCACGACAGCTCGGCACCGCGGCGAGGAGAGCAAGTCTGTCGGGGTAAACCTGCCCTGCCTTGGGAGCCAGCTTTGCCCGGCAGGCACGTGCGATGCTGCAAGCGCGGGCTCTGGCCGTGCCCCGGGAGCTGGGGCAGCAGCAGGTCGGGGGAGCCGGCTGTGCTCCAGGCCCGCCGCCGCCGGCTCGGCCGAGGAAATCTTTTAGGTCTTCTTCTCTGCTCCCTGCATGCTCGTGCCGTGGCCAGAGACAAACAATCTAGCCATTATTGTATTACCCAATGCAGCAAAAAAAACCCCACCAACAACGCAGCTAATCTTGTTTTGTGTCAAGGGAAAATGAAGTTGTTTTTGTTTCTTTAAAACCCAAATGAAATCATGGTGCTTTATGGATATTTGTGTCATCCTAGGAGAATGATTCCATTAAGGCTAAAACAAAGGCTTCTTTTTGCTAATAACCTTTGAAATGAAATTTGTTTTCTCAGGAGTCCTTCTTTTAAATAGAAGTCCTTCCCTTAACGCCAGGGTAGAAAAACTGATATTGTTTTACATAATCAATCAACAGAAATACGTATTAAGGTAAATATGTGGCTATGTTTCTCACAATGAACAATGAATAACGTTACTTGCCTGGGAGATACATGCTTTTAAGTTAATCAACTGTTTGTCTTTGAAAGCTTAAGAAGAGATTGTTATTTAAAGTTAGAGCTATTACCCTAAATGCACTATAGCTAAGTAGCATCAATGTGTTGAATTTAGTGTAATCTTAGACAAAAATGGTAAATCGTTTCTTCAAGCTCTGTAGAGAAAATAATTCCTATATGCAGCAAATATGGTCACAGATTAAATTAAAAATCACAGCGGAAACTTTGAAATTTGCTTACTAAATAGATTATAGCCACACAGATGTAAAGAAGGTAAGAGCTATGTGGCTTTTAATCATCTCTCCTTGTGCTGTTGTTCTCAGTGCAGATGTTTGCTGTGGGAACAACAGCTCCTTACGGGACTCGGCACTACAGATTACTTCCTGGAAAATTTGGCGCAGAGTGGCTTAGAAGGAAGCTTGCAGATTTTGGGTTTGTGCTGGCAAGTAGGAGAGAAAGGGAAAACAAAGTGTGTAGTAAGTGAAACAAAAGCACAGACAACTTACACATCCCTTGCCAGATTTTAGGGGAATAAAAGCACTTGAGATTTTGCAATGTCTTACAGGAATAATTAGAACTACATAATATTTGGAATACTCAAGCTCGAGAAAAGCTTGGGAAGATTAAAGGGACAATGTTAAATCCCCTGTCAAGGAAGGAAAAGCCTGGCCAGGCTTTGAGAGGACGCACAGGAGGGAAGTTCCATGGTCTGTGCTGGATCTGTTGCCTCGCTGCTAACAAACGCGTGCAGATGTGAGAAATACAGCAGGAACAAAAGCTAAAAGAAGATCTGCCTGGTGAAAAACATTTAAGGGAAAATAGAGTCGTGCATTTATTTGTCTTTCCAGCTTCCTAAAGGTCTGGTGATGGGGGCCTCCCAGCTTTTTTGTCAAACCAATTTTATCGCCTGGATCTGTACTGCGTCAGATAAGGACAGTGTGTTGGAATTTATAGGGGAGGTTGTTTGTAGTGCCTCACCTGTCTGGTCCTGCTGCCAAGGGGTCAGCGGCTGTTTAATGACTGGAACTCTCATTTTGAAAAGCAAGATGACAGATCCGATGCCAGGCCAGTTTCTGATAGCTTTGTCGTATGCTGTGAGACTATTCACAAGATAGACTCTGCTCGTGTCTTTACGTACTACACACCGTGAATAGTAGCAGAAACTGGACAGCTGGAAAATAGTCAGATCTGTGGTAGCAACAGTGTGAGAGACCCTGGAGTCTTAAGCCCTGAGTTCAAATACAGAGATGGAAGGACTGCCGGTACCTGCAGCTCAGGAACAAGCCCACGTAAGGAGGATTACATCCAAGATTAGACAGCCACTTTTGTTGTCTTTGATCTTGGTTGCACAGATGACAGCAGGTTGCTAAAAGCTTCGAGGCTTAAGAGAACAGAGGGGGGTTTTTTATGAGAGGTGGGAGTCACACGGGGTGAAATGCAGAAGGGATGAGCGAGGTGACTGCTGGTGGGTCTCAGCCGGCTGGCACTGACCGGCATGGCAAGTCGCGCACGGCGAGGGCTGCGCTCCAACGCTCCTCGCATTTCAGCATCCCTCCTGTCTTACAACTGGATGAAACTGAATACTGTCTGCCTAAAAAGACACACTTTGACCACGAGTTAGAGGTAGGTATAACTCCAGCAGGGTGTGGAGGGTGGCCAGTTTCAAATATTTGCTCTGCTGTTTTCTTTCATCCAGATTATGTGCCTCAATTTATGGAAAATCTGTCTCTCTCCTTACATCAAGAGTTGCACAGGCATCAAGCAGAAGCACGTGCGATGCCGATGGCAAACTGACCCTTGTATCGGCGCGCATAACCCAGGCTCTCACCAAGCAGACCCAGACCAAAGTCTGTGATCTGAGTGAGAGGGAGCAATGCTCGAGATGCCCTACTGCCTATCCTGATATCACTGCGGGGGCAAACACAGGTGACTCCTCTCCCTGTCTCTTAACCTAGAAATGTTCTTTGGACCAAGGTGTCAGTTTTTACGAATCTGTATTTTCTGGTCAAGAAGCTCACCAGAAGATTCCCGGCCAGTTCCTCTCACGGTGTCAAGTCCTGTTTGCCAGAATTTAACTGAGACTAGAAAATGTTTACTTTAGTCTTAGTAGACTTAGCAAGGCTTAAGTGAGGAGACAGAGGTGACAAAGGAAATGTTCTGATGCCAGTTACCAGCTGTCATCTTGGTTTGCAGGGAAATGGACTTCAGTGTCATCCTTGTTTCTTCTGATGAGGGGAAGCGCACCTATGTTTGACCTACCGACATTCATTTCTGCAGCACTAGACACCTTCACACCGACTGCCTTGTCCTGTTTCATTCCAAAACACAACAGGACCAGTGGAAATACAAGCCATGCTTTTCTGTTTAGCCAAAGAGAGCATTAACTCCTTTTCCCAGTGTCCTAGGTTGGGCAGTAAGAAGTGAACAAATTCCTTAGTGCCCCCCCCAAGTCGGTAAACTTCATTTACCTCCACTGGGCAGCTGAGTGCAAACCCTTTCCCATCTGACTGCCCTGCACTGCCCTGAGGGACTGTTTTGTCCTTCACCACAAAAGCTTCATCTGAGAACTTCAGTCCTTCACTCTCTGCCAGTGATCAGAACTAGGAGACACCTTTCTGCCTCTTGCTCTCTGTTTGGGCTGGTCTCTTCCCCGTGACACATGTTGAACATGTGCTGGCTGAGCATTTTCCCTTCTAACACAAGTCACATTCCTGGTCCTGCCGCATCAGCAGCATCTGACTGGATGGGAGCAAGGAAGGAAACGCTGAATGCATCTGAAAAATCACTGACAGCCAGGCAGCTCAAGGACATGACATACAAACTTTTCAGAAAATGCTATAAGGGGCAGACATTCACTTAACCCCTTCTGGAGCACGTAGCAAGCTGTTTGCCTTTGTTCATTCCTTTGGACTATTCTAGTGACGACAGCACCAGACACCAGTTTTGTGGAGAATACCACGTGGTGAGCACCTGCAGGAGAAACGCCCTCAGTCCACAGCATTTTGTCTTACGTGCTCTTTGTAGTCTCAGTTTCCATGCACAGTTTTTCCCTTTAAAAAATGCCAAAGTGTTATTTTCTAACAGAGTATGCTTGACAGGTAAAAACCAGCTAAAATATAATAAAAAAACTGAGTGCTGAAAGCAAATGGATTCTTGCAAAATGTCACATGAAAATGACTCTGATTCTGACAAATTCATTATGTTGTCCTCCTGTAATAGCGAAGGCATGGGAAGGAACGGGGAACAAAGCTGTGATAAGCATAGAAAATATTCATTGTTTGCCACGAGAGAGGTTAAAATGCGCTAACCAGTTATCAGGTACACAGAGAGGATATTGTGCCAGGTGCACAGATTGACGGGTTATAAAATGATTTGAAAACTGAAGGTCATATAGATGGCATACTGCATATTAGATATTTAAGCAGATGGCATGGGTATTCACAGGTCCACCTGGCTTGAAGAGGGATTTTCCCAATGTTGTACACAAATGTCAATGAATAATAAAAAAAAAAATTCAGATAAGTGGGCTAAACTGTGCTAATTACTTACTTGTCATTTTCCACATTTCTGATCTTGGTCATTTTTCACTTATAACGGTTTGTTTTTCTGTAACATAACCACCAGCCCAGTCATAGCCAATATAACATATCAAAAGCACAGGGGGAAAAATTCTGAGTGAAATTTCATGTCCAATTAATATTGTAACTACCTTTGAAATTTTTCCTTTGGGAGGGGGGAAGTAATTACAGTTAGAAGGAAAGGAAATTTAGATAGCCGCTCTTGTGCCTTGTCACTGACATTAGTGGCAGAGAGGGGGACACGGAGAAGTGAACAGGAAGGGGAAAATAAGCCCTGTGAGAAGGTCGGGATGAGCAAGAGACAAAGTAATGAGATAGAAAATGTGACTCTCTAACTGCAAGCTCTTCCAAAACTCCCCGGGTGGGGACATGGTGCGGTTGACTTAGCACGAGGGCAGCATCATGCCGACTATCTGGAAAGTGGAAATAAATGTAATTTTGGTTTTGAGGCAGAGCTAGGAAATTTCTGGCATCTGGCCCTCCCAACAGACCACACGTAGGACCCATTGCTTGCCTGTGTATCGTGGTTTAACCCCAGCCAGCAACTCAGCACCACGCAGCCGCTCACTCACTTCCCCCCACCTCGCAGTGGGATGGGGGAAAGAATCAGAAAAAGGTAAAGCTCGTGGGCTGAGATAAGAACAGTTTAATAGAACAGAAAGGAAGAAACTAACAATGACACTAAT
>JAVKLA010000049.1:2919117-2950300 GCA_034782735.1 Sagittarius serpentarius
CTCCAGCCTTCTTGCTGGCTGGGCAGGAGAAGCTGAAAAGTCCTTGACTGAGTCTAAACACGACTGAGCAACAGCTGTAAACATCAGGGTGTTACCAACATTCTTCCCATACTAAACCCAAAACACAGCGCTGTACCGGCTACTAGGCAGACAGTTAACTCTATCCCAGCTGAAACCAGGACAGTGTGTCACGTATTACTCTCTAGCTGAGAGAAAGCCATCTTCCTTCCACTGTCAGTTCTTGAAACAGACGTGGCTGTAACAGAGAGGGAGGGAGGTTTCATTAGCATCACTAAGCCCATACCCTTTCTGGGATGTGATTCATTGGCATTAAAATTCAATGGCAAAGAGCCACACTTAGACAGGAGAGATGCATAGCTGGGTGGGAATGGTTTATATATTCTCCTGATGTTTTGTTTTGGTTTTGTTTTTTGTTTTTTTTTTTTTTTTTTTGTATCAAACTGGGGGCCCAAGAGGAAGTGAATGCTGAAGAGAGACACTGCAGTGTCAGAGGGCTATGCTGCCACCAAACAACATATTACCAAAGCGAAAACAGAGCCTCTTTCTCTGCTCCTTGAATAGTCTAAGCCGATTCCTGATAGCAGAAAGGTCAGAATAATTAGGCGGAAGCACTTGGCTTCCCATTCAGTGGTGACAGAAGGGAACTTTGAGAGTGTGGCTTTGTGCTAAGAGAGGATGCATTGCTACGTGTTCTTGTTCGGTACAGTTTGAAGTAAATCTCAGCTATAGAAGTACATGTCATGGCCTAAGGATATCTTTTCTTTTTTGAAAGAGTATGCAGCTATGTTAGAGATGAAAGCGTTACCTAGAAATTGAGGGGTCCCGCTGCATAAAGGACATGGCAGTCCATGGGCTTATGCGACAGAACTGTTTTCTACAATGCCCTTCTGCTCAAGAGAGAGGTATCATTGCAATGCTTTTTTTTCCCCGGTTGACATGGTATCACTTCAAGAAGTATTCTCAGGACAGCAAATGAGATGACAATGGCCGTGTTTGGAGGACAAGCATCTACTTTGACCTGAAAAAAATTACTGTATTTTAAGGATCATGCTGACTATTGAAGGAAAATAGTCAAAACCTCAATATTTTGTATTTTTATTAAGAAAAGTTTTCATGCAAAAATGCATTGACATTCATAAACTTAATTGACTAACTGCCTGCCAGCTGGTATAATGACCTTGTTTCTAGTCAGCAACCCGACTGAAGGTGCAACAGTCCTACCTGCAGGTAGATGGGATTCAAGTGATTTTGGGAAGTTCATTGTTAGCTATCAGAGTAAAATTTGTCCTCTGCCTTCCCACCATGGTGGGGTCTTAGAAGAAAAATCTTGGTTGTCCTGGGGCAGGCTAACAGTTCAGCTAGTCCAGTGCCCTGTCTCTGCGAGGGACCGACAGTGGATGCCCTGGGGAGAGCAGGGAGCAAGGGTCAGGCTTCCCCATACTTCCCCAGCGCTCTCTCCAGCTCCCAGCAGCTTGCGCCCCAGGTGCCCTGAACCAGGGAAGGTGTCCTTGCATTTAACGTCCCTCACTGTGTGATCTGCCATAGCATAGCACCCCATGAGGGAGTGGGGAAAAATTGCCCCCTTCGGCACCAAACTGCCTGCTGGCAAGGTACATTGGAGAAGACAGCAACAGAGGGACCATCTGCCCCCAACTGCGCAGCCTGCAGGAAACGAAACCTTTGCTGACACCCCCGTGCGCAAAACCTGCGTGCTCTGACCTTCTCCAAGGGCCGGGGCTTTCACGGGGCGCTGGGGACTCCCCGAACGGTAAAGGCAAAATCTTCCTGTCCTCACTTGAGGACACTCGGGGGGTCGGGTGGGCCCAGAAGGGTGTGAGGAAACATGGCCATGCATGGCTGCCTGCCACACAGGTGGCCTCTGGGGCACGTCCTTGCCCCGAAGCTCTGCGGCTCAGCCCTGCATCCAACAGGGGCCTGTGCCCATCAGGCACAGCAGAGCTTTTCTTCAGTAAAAAACAGCATTAAATGTGTCTTTTGAGCTTTGTGCTTATTTTTAAAAGGAATATCTGCCACCAAGTGGAAAATGTTATCACTTCACCAATATTTAATTATTACCAGTAATAATCTCAGCATTAATCTTGCTTGTTACCCTGAGCGGGTTCAAAACAACCAGAGAGATAGAAAAATGCGGTGCTGAAACACAGCATCTGTCGTCTTGCTGGTTCCTTTTCAGCATGGATTAGAGACCTGGCTGAGGCACAGCCTGCTGTGTGCTTAAACACAGAAAAAATGACAGAGGGGCTGTGGTGTGGAGACAGCCTTCCCTTCTTCGGCTCTGTAGCCAGGTCTCTTGAAATCAAAGACAGCTCTGCTGAAATACAGGAACCGAAGAAATTCGCACTCAAATTTGAAACTTCTGGAGACTTGGTTTCTGTTTCTTTTGCCAACCTGATCTGTTGCCTTGACTTAAGCCATTTTCTACCAACTTTAGCTACAGCAACAATTAATGGGTTTAGTTGCAGAAATCTTAGGAGGAGTGCCCTGATGTATCAGTGGTTGAGGAGCACAACCAGTGGTTTTTTTTTCCTTCGCCATTTGTTATACTTTCTCCAAGAGCTTCAGCGGGGACCAATGATCTGAGAAACCAAAGAGAAGTTAATCCCCTGGCCTGTGGATGTGGTGTCAGCTGTTTCTGGCCGTTCCTTTAGCCTCAAATGGCTAAAAGTCAGCTTTTACACTCCTAGCTCTACTCCAGGCTCTTAACATATTTCCAAACACAACAGATGTGAGATAAGGGAAGGAAACATGGCATAATGGCAAAGAAAGGAGAATGCAGTAAAAGAGAAGGAAAAAAACTAAAAGAAAAAAATAAAATCAACGGTGTTATTTGGGCTTGTATCTCCAAACAGGGCCAGTACTCTGCCGTGCTTGCTGGGATGCTCAGCTATTACAGGTGGTGGTCCCAGTACTCCAGTCCAAACTGAAGGACAGGCCAGAGGTGGAGAAGATGGACGTGGGGAAAGTCTGGTGCTGGTGGAGACCTGAAACGTGAGGGCCACAGAGCAAGGGGCCAAGAAAAGGCCAGGGAGCTACGTTAGTGCTGATTGTGCTCGTGCTTGGGAAGCAGACCATGGGTGGAGGCAGCAGGCAGCTGTTGGCCCCTTGACCAGCTGGACATGAGCGGTACGACCAGCTCCCATCTCCCATCATCCCAGCCTGCTGCAGAGCTCCGACATGAACCCGGGGTCACCCGGTGCCTCCCCTAACGGGTTAGACAGGCTTCCTGGCAGGCTCTTTCCATGAGTGAGAGGTGATTTTACTGAAGCTACTGCGCTTAAACAAACACAAGAAGTTTAAAGAGGTTTTATTTGCTAGTAGTGAGGCAGGAGCGAGTAAGATGCAGTGAGACATTTTCTTTTGCCAGTGGCTGGACCAGCAGCTCTGCAAAATGACTTTCTTCCACCTAGGAAGCCAGGCAAAATGTGTAGGTACTTAATGACCTTTTAAAAATGCCTAGATAAGACATGTTTTATTCAGCTACGGGGACTCTAAGATAGGTTAGAGGTCCCTGCCCCTAGAAAAACTCCAGAAAAAACCTGGAAAAATTAGCTGGGTAGTAGGGAATGATTACAAGACTTAGCTTTTGCATAAAACAGCACCACTTTTTATATTTGCTTGCGGGTGATGCAGGTTGTGCTCTGATGGGCTTAAGGCTGTATATTAAGTCTGTTCTGGGAAGATGAGATGGATTTTTAAAGTAAATGCTTTTATTTAGTTCTGTTTTTTTTTAATTTGGTCTTCTCCCCAGCGTAGGAGACAGTAAAACACTTTTTAGTTAAAGGCCGTATAGTGGTGCTGTTGACTGGTTCATTTAGACGTTGCCGGCTTGCTCCAAGGGGCAGGTTCACACTTGCCAACTTACATGAGTATGAAGTAACCTTTGATTGATACTATAAGCTCATCCCAAAGCAGCAGTGATGGCCCTGAGTATGAATGTCTGGGCTTTTGCATGATAAATCCTGGACCAGGTGTCAACTGCACAATGGAGGAGGCAGAGGAGAGACAAAATCATAACACTGGAAATACTTTACCTCCATTATAGAAAGAGAAAACCAACCAAGATCAGTAATGTTCAATTCCTTATCAATTGAAATTGGGATGTAGGAAAAATTATATGCACTATAAATAGAAACAAATTTTTATTCCACGTATAGACTGCTTCACATAAATTCATTTATTCATAATTCCTAGTTGAATGTCCATATGAACTCCTGAAACTGCATGTCTGTATGTGCTAGGTGCAAAAGCATAAAGCTGTTTATGGCTCTACCTATGCAGTCACCAGAATTGTTGGCACAAGCACCTTGTGGTGCTCTGTGAGGGCCATTTGTCTGCTAATGAAAACTCAGTCTGCCTTGGGCTGAGTTTTCCAGATCAAGTTAAAATTCAAGCTTTCATTAGTTCTGCAGAGTTTTAGTCCACAATGTTGGCAGCTGTAGGAGAGATTCTAAGTAAACTATTCATATTTTTTCTGTCCCAGCATATCACATTAGCAAACTCAACTTCACAGCCCACAGGAGAAACTGACCTTCTGATCTTTAACCCAAACCTCTTGTTTGTGCTTTCCTCCCTCAAGCGAACACGTAGTCTCCCACCTCTTCCCCACCTTCCTCCCCTCTGCAGGTCCCCAAACAGAGCCAGGCCAGCTTTGGTTCCTGTGCCAGGGTCTCCTTTCCCTCCTGCCAGAAGTCAGCTGAAATTTTCCCTGCCGTTTCCTTGCTGCTGGGAGCTCCCTGTCCCTCACTCTCCAAGCGTGTCCACCCGCGTGAAACATACTCTTTTGCGAACACGTTCCCAGTGCGTCGGTCTCAACAGCGGCAATGCTCTCACCCGCCTGCTCCTTGCAGGAGGAGCCCAGGTTGGTGCCTGCCTTGGCTAAAGGCACGTATCTGGCAGCCTGCGCAGGGTGGCTTTCCAGCCTGGCATGAAACTGTCCCCAGATGCTTCGTTTCCTCACTATGTCCCTTCATTGCTTTGGCATGTCCAGGGCTCCCGGTCCCCGAGGGCTGCCCGCACACGCTGCTGTAATTGCTTCGCTGCCTCCCTGCAGTCCGAGCACTCGCGGTGGGACAGTGTTGCTCTGGTTCATCCTTTTCCAGGAGCACCAGCCAGGCTTAAATCAGAGTTTTAAAATCAGACTTTTAAGGATAAGAAAGACTGGAAACAAATAAAAAAGGAGAAAAATGAAGTTTGACGTGAGCTCAGCCAACAGGTACCTTTTTGGGTTGTGTAGTTTTTCCAGCAAAGCATATCCCAGTTGCCAGCTGTCAGCCCTGGGGCTCCACCGTCCACAGCAGCGTTCCCTGTACCAGGCAACTCCCTCAGACAGCTGGACTTTGCAATGACACCCTTTTTTGGACAGTTTCACCTGAGGTTTATATACATATCCTGAGGACTGATGGCTCTATCTGGAATTGGACATTAATTAACTGCTTAATAGTGGCAGTTTCCTCCTAGCCCTGGCTAGGAGATGCCATGAGAGTTCTTCCTGGATGGGTTTCTGGACCGTTAAAGATTATTTCTTTAGCGCATATGTCCTACTGTGTGACGGCTGTGAGGTGCCGCACCCATGCCTCATAATGATGTTACTAATATAATTTATTAAACTTTATACAAGTAACAGGCTTCATACACCAGGAAGCCCCATGGTCTCGGGTGGGTTGTTAGCTCTATTTAGAGAGCACACATGGCATGTTACTCACATAAATTACAGATCTCATTAGAAGTTGCTTTGCTGGGACCTTTCCGAGGGAAGAAGGTTTTATCGAACTTAGAGGTCACATCACACCACCATGCTTCCTCTGGCTCCTCTCTCAGGACCTCCCTGCTTCTTAGCTTCAAGATCTGGTTCCTCCACACCTTCAGGGGCTTTAGCTGTGGTTGCCTCCCACAGCTGTCCTACCTCCTACTCTCTCTTTTTCTGGTTACTTTAGCCTCTTTGTTACCTTTCCAACAGCTGCCTCTTGGCTTTCAGCTACCCTGTGTCTGTCCTGAGCTGGTCCTCAAGGGCACTGCTCTCCTGTCAGTCAAATCCCTTACTAATAACAAACTTACTCTACATACATAAATAGCCAAATAAATTTGGCTGGACAATCTCATCACTTTAGTGATAACTTACAACCCTGTATGGCTTCACTTCCTTGAACCTTGTAATTGTGATGTATTTAATGCAAAATTTCTAAGGAAGTGATCGTGACTGATCTGCATTTGAAGCTGCCTAAAACTCTATGGGGTGCTACATTATAAACACAAAAGTATCCATTAAACTAGGTCTTGGGGCTAGGAATTTGGCAGTATTTTTAAAAGTTTAAAAGGTATATTGTCCTTATCACAAATCTAAGCATTATCAAAGTCAGAAAATCCAGATTTCAGATTGTTAAAAAGATATCAAAACATTCTGCAGCATGGGAGAGGATGCTTAAAGTACCCGTACAACCTTAACTCAGCCTGACCATATGGAACGACCACAGAAATGTTATTAAGAATGACAATATGAGTGAGAAACATGGAGGAGCTGAAGAAATAGGAAGGGAAGGAGGGAGAAGTTGAAACCATTCCATTTAGTTGGAGATCTAAACTCACAAATTTTGTTTAGCAGATCTAGATAAGCTGAGACAGTTAGGATAAAAGCTTACTTTAGTTTGTGAAGTGACTATTATGTTACTTACTTTATTCTAATAGGTCCTACAGTAGCCTTCCTTTCTTGAGGGTGTTGAATGAAAATGAAGGCTTCCATCTCACACAGAATAGATGACATATTAAAAAGGAGGTTTGGTTGAGCATACGAGCAACATTAAAAATGAGGAGAATTTAAGTGAGTAAAATACAGGGGTTACAAGTGGATTTATCTGCTTCAGAAAATATTTCAACATAAAAATGAATTTGAAGGAAACTGATTTCAATGATTTGATTTGAATTCATCAGTCACATTTATTTAAAGTATTGCAAACAAATAATTCATTACTTGCATCAGCATATTCTGATGCTGAAAAAGGCCTTTTAAAATTACCTTTCTATGACATATTTCTTATGAATTATTCATTAAGTGTATGGGTAGACATTGTTTACAACATATTCCCTGCCAAATTTTGTTTTTCTGTAAATGTTTAAAAACTTCAGGGAGCTTTATATTGTATATAATAATGTGCAATGGGTAACCTTAAAAATAAAGCATTTTTCTTACTGCATTTTAAGCAGAACTGCAGGTCAGTTTATTTAACACAAGTCAGCAAATGCTTTTAGAGATTATGTAGTAATTCCTATGTTCTCATGAGTAACCCAGAATTGGCATGCTACATAGTATTGGGAATTATGCAGATCTATAGGAAAGAAGATAGGAAAGCGTTACCATGCCAACTGCATGTGATTAGTGACGGCAGCCTACTATCAGCCCTTCTTAGCCCCATGATCTTGCTTAATTTGTGCTATCTCTATACAGGCATTGTCTCAAAGGGACTTCTATTCTCTCTTCCTTGGGATCAGTGTCTTTTAAAATAAAAAGCTAAAAATGTCTTTATGAGTACTTCTTTTATTGTGTCTCATTATTGTAATGTTTGTATTGAGGAGCTGAGCCCTCAGTGATGTAGAAATATCCAGTACCGCCACTGGAGAAGGTGTTCCAACTGTCTGTTGTGTGACCCACAGGGCTATAAGATGTTTGCCAGAGCTGGAGGTTTCAACAAGGTCCCTTATGCCGACAGAGAGTGTGAAGCCTTCGGAAAACCCATCCAAGCTTGAGTTTTTTGGGGGACTTTTTATTTTTTTTCTGGTTTTGAAACCCAACAGAGCAGTTTCTATCAGTGCTGAGAAAACCATTTCTAAGCAGCTGGGTGATTTATTTATCATTGTTACAGGCTGGGAGCTGGGTGACCCAGATGCCATCTCAGGCTGGCTGGAGCCAAAAAATAGAGGCTTCCAGTTAATAACACAGTGATAAGGAATTTTCTCTACACTTCTACAAAATACTTCTTGCTTTCATCTTCAAAAAAGGAAGCCAAGAAATCATGTTCTGCTGTGGTTTAAAATGTGATAGTGCATCTTGATCAAAATGTGACTATAAATATAGATATAAGTTGCAATGAATTTGTTGTCATTGGCTTTGTAAAAGGCAGTGGTAACAAGATGAGAGGATAGAATAAGGTGATAGAGAAGACTTGCTTTTGCTTTACTGTTAATTGATTTTGATCTTGCTGCCTTTTTTCTGCGATCAATTGACGTCTGAGTTTTGTGTATCCTTCCAAATGCCAAATCTGTGCATGACAGAGATAGACTACATTCATGTCACAGATTTTGATAGCATCTCTGTATTCTTGCCAGTGTGAATTCAGACTAGCATTTGGTATAGGAATAATTCAATTGATGTATCATTATTCTTTAGAAAGAGAATTTGGATATGTTTTTATTGTACTGATCTAATATTACTTAAAGAATATCTTCTTAGGACAAAGAATTTTAGGAAATTGGGTGGAAGAAATATTCCATGTGTCTCACAGAGAATATTTCTGTTTACACATCCCAGTACAATGTTTACCTTATTTGCAACAATATGAGATTGGCGACTGATGTTCAGCTTTTGATCATCTATCAGACTCAGAGGTCCTTTTCTGCAGATTTGCTACCAAGTCAGTATTTCTACAGAATATTTTTTCAGTTTGCTAAGGCCTTTTTTGAATTCTAACCCTGTTTTCTAATTTGCTTTGTCACTTGAGACTGTAACAACCGTACGTCCTGTGCTGCCTTCCAGGCCTTTAACAGAGTGAGTGGTATGAGCTCAAGGTCTGTGGTGAAATGCTGCTTGATACTGCCTTCCTTTTTGACCGTGAGCCTTCCTCTGTGTATCTGGCCAGTTTTCCTTCCCACGTTTTAGTAGTTTCACCTGGACCAAGTTTCTCTTGCTCCTTTGTTATGTTACGTGAGACAATGTCAAGAGCCTTACAAAAATAAAGACATTTGACATGTCTTCCTCGGTCCACAAAGTCTGTTTCCTGTCAAAGAGGAAAATTGGACAGGTTCGGTTTGATTTGTGCTTGACAAATCAACCTGGCCTCTTACTTGCTTCTTTGTAGTCTTGATTTTTACAAATAGTTTGTCTGATTTTCCAGCATTTTCTGGGAACTGATGTTAACTGAACTCCACACTCTCTTCTTTTCTACTGCTTTTGAAATAGGCTGCTTGTTTGACCTTTTTCAGTTTTGCAGACCAATCTTTCATGAAAGTTTTCTCATGGCAATCAGTAACGATTCTGCCACAGATTCACCATATTTAAGTACCTAAGGTGAATTCCACTAGGCCTAGAAATATGGGAAAAAAACACCAAACCCCAAATTAAAGTCCTCTGTAACTTGTCTTTCCCTTAAGTAAGCTAGACTCCTGTTTCTCATGTCTGATAGCTTTTGATCCCATCTGGCTTTTTTCTGAAGACTGAAGGAAAGGAAGATGCTAAGCAGTTCAGCCTTTTAGTTTCCTCTCTCTTTTTTTTTTTCCTTTCTCCCCCTCCCCCCCAGCTAATGGACTTTTGGGGTTTTCTTTCCTTCCTTTTGTATTTGTTTTGAGTCATATCTCATTTCACACAATGACTTTTCTGGTTTTAGTCACTCTAAGTAGTCAGACTTTATTTCCACTTCTGCTACACCACCTTCCTCTCTCTGAGGTCTTCATGGTTTACCAGACTTCTTGCTTGGTACCTTTCCTACCCATCCTGCAGATTGAAATATTCTACCATTTTGCTTATGTTGTCTCCTTAGGGGTCAAAATTTCTGAACTTCTTTTCCCTGTTTCCCATGGGATCTTGTTTGTCAGTGCTTTGAGTTCCTCTTCGCAGTCCAATATCTTGTCTTTGCTTTTTCCCACTTGTGGAGAATCTTTAACTCTCATTTCCTCATCTCTCTCCTATTTTTACCTTACACTCTGACATTTTCAAATAACTCTTCCCTACAGGCTAGGCTCAGAGCCAGACCTACTTCCCTTCTGATTGTTTTCACAATTTTCTGCATCAAAAAATTGTCAAAATTCCTCTTTGGGAAGTTTCTGGAGAGCCTGCCCTACTCTGTTCCTTTCCCAAGAGACACTTGGAGGTTTCAAGCTCCCTATTACTGTGAAGCCCTGTACCTTGGGGGCTTTCTGCTAATTTCTCACAAAAGTATCTTCCGCTTGATCCTCCTGGTTTGATGGCTGACATTTGCCAGGATAACACCTTTGCCCTTTTTCCTTATTATTATCAAGATGCTTTTATATAGATCTATATCTTTTTACATTCTGCCACTCAGCAGCACCTCCTCCCTCCTTTTCCCTGGCTGAATAAGCTGTTAAATATTCCAGCCATGTGAATATTCCCACCAGGTCTCTATTATAGTTGACTCATAATTTTGATCTTGTTTAAGGACTTCCAGCTCTGCCAGATAGCTCCTCATGCTTTTTGCATTAATACACAGGCAACTGAGATGTTCAGAAATGCAGTCTGTTCTCTCCCTTTTTGTTCTTCCTACGATGTTGTTCTCCTCTGTTCTGTAACTCTTGTCCCTCATCCAAGTCAGCATTGCTTACACTTACTTTCTCACTTGTTCCCAGCTATCAAGCTTTTGTCCCAAGGTGCCGTTTTTCTTTTTTGTAAGACAGATCACTTTTCTTCTCAGAAATTCTTCTGAGACCCTCTTGACAAAGTTAGCTGTGCATGAAATTATTCTGAGGATGTGTCTGTCTATGTAGCTATTAAAAAAGAAAGAAAATGTTATTAACCTTACGGTATAAAATGGAGGTTTTGGCAATGATGCTGAAAGCATGTTTTTGTATTGCATCACTTCCCACTGCTGCTTACAGCTCCTCTGGTACTGTTATTATTTCAGATATTTCCTGGGAATATTTTAGTATCTTGGAATGAAGACCTGGTCTGATTGCATATCTGTAAGAGAGAGAGAGCTACTAATAACTGTTCGTCGGAGTACGTATCATCACAACAGATCACTCATTCACCTGCCCACAGAGCTGTTTTCCCTAGGCTTATTTTGCTATAATATATAATGATTTTATTCTCTTTATCCATTTTCTTCTCTTCACAGCCCTTCAAACTCCCACCTTGTGCCTGGATTTTTTCCATGACAACTTTGACATCTGCTATGCTGACATCGGTTCATACTTACCTAGGGCAGTGAAATGCTTTCTCTTCTGCAGTTTGGGTTCATGTAGAGTCATGGGGAAGTGCCCCCTGCATTTTGTAGTATGACATGCAAATTTTTTCTGTATTTCTTTAGCTTTTTCTATTCTCTGTCATGGTCTTGTTATCTGATTCTAGCATAAGTTATTCTTATCATACTTTGCCTTAATAAATATATTCTCAAATCTCTGGTTGTATTGTATGAAGTGCTATTGGATCAGAATACTTGCTAACTTCTTTGAGACCACTGTGTCTTTTTACTACAATAGTATACATTTATAGGTCCTGTATCGCTTTTGGTGATCTACAAAAGAAAATTATCTATTTAATTTTTTAATTATTGCAATCTAAAAATGATTGTGGTTTGTTTGTTTGTTTTCTTTTAAAACAAGCAGCTCTTTCTAAAGCTGAGAATAGCTTCAGGGAATACAATATTGGGGAAAGATATTTAAAAGATCACTTAACAGGTTGCTGTAGGCATATTATACAGACTTATATTAAAAGCAATTTTATTAAAAGGGGAAAAAAGGACTTGTTGTTACCCCAGCTTATGTATTACATTGTTATGCTGCAGAAAGAAATCTTTTTTTTTTTCATCTAACCTAGGAGAGTATGTGAATAACCATTTAAATCAAGCACTGACATCTGCATGTGCTTTACTTGGCTTGTTTTTAATCAACAAACTGTCAGCCTATGATACTGCTGTAAGTACACAGTTCAAGTGCCAAGAAATTACAGGACATTTTAAGTCCTGGGTCTGGGTTGGTTAGGGAGTTAATACAAGCGCATCTAAGATGTATGCCTCATGCCTGAACAGATACAAAGTACGCTTATTTTGGCTGACAGAAGTACATCCTGGAATGTGTTATTCCACTTAGAACAGCTTGTTGAAAAAAAAAGGAAAAAAAAAAAGACAAGAAGTTTCTAAATGTCAGTTTGGCTAGCTTGGGAGTTATTAATCCACCAAGAACTTCAAAGTAGAATAGTACTTGATGTATGATGAGCAAATACATATAATAAATACAGAAACAAAAACCAGGGGAAAAAACCAAACCAAAACAACAGGAGGAGAGATTTACTCCAGTGTTACTGTTGCTTTAGTCTAGGTTTGCTCTTAATTGCCACGAACTCACTGAAGTTGCTCTTCTTTTAATCTGGCGTCACCAGCGCAGTTTGCCCTTTCAGCGGCAGCTCTGCGAGGCAAGGTCTGCTCCAGGTCCTCTGGCTGGCTTCAGAAAGGCAGAAGCCGGTCGGCATGGCCGAGGTTAGTTCGTTGACTGTAGCATGACGTAAAATTTTCCTGTTCACGAGGAAGCTGTAAAATGTGAAACCCTCCCATATCCATCCTTTTCCTTTCTTATAGCTTTTTCCTTCTTTTTCTCTCCTTTTCTACTTCTTTCTGTCTCAGGACAGGGAGTTAGCAGGGCTTAGGAGAGTCACCCTCACTGCTGCGTCTTCAGTCTTTTTTAACAGGAGCAAACAAAGCTGGAGCGAAAGAGGGGTTGGTGTCAGCCCCATTTGGTGCTGATCATCAGAGAAGCGGTGGACTTCAAAGAAAGAGACTGCTGGCAGTCCTCGCACTAGCAGGGCTTTGGAGGAAACTCCACCTCTCAGCTGATTGCGAGCAAGGTGGCAGGCCTTCAAGGCAAAGCTGGCTGAACGTTGTGCTAGGTCTCCTCAGATACTCGGTCGGCTGGGCAGTGTGGCTAGCAGCACTTGAAAGGGCAGGCTGATACCATGCCCTTCAGTAACTCTTGTACTCATGGGAGAAACTGTCAGTTGAGAGACAGAGGACAAACACAAACGCTGCTTTGCAATACTCTTCCTTCAGGTTCTAAGAAAAATACCATACTCGGTGAGAAACCGATTTCTGAGCAAAATTTTGAGGGTGTGAATGTGGTGCTGTATTGATAGGCACGTATATGCAAATGCTATGTTAAAGCGGCAGAAAGGGAAAAAGAGATGCAACCACATTTGCCGTTTAGAGAAGAAACACAGAAGTCTCTTAAAATCCTGTTTCCTGTAATCACAATGCGTGGTCGAACAGATGCATTTTATTCCTCACTTCCTTGACTTCTGAGACATGACTTCTGAGACACCAGGTATTATCTGCTGTTAGATGCAGGATGCTGGGTTAGGTATGGCAGTTCTTGTGTTCCCAGGGGACTGCTCTGCTGGGGGTACCACTCTTTGTCTGCATTCAAAGAAGGATTTGAGCTGAACTGATAAAGAAAGAAAACTGGCATAGAGCATACAGTAACTCATTCTGTTAGGATTTGGCATGGCATTCAAGGGAAACCAATTATGATTTATGTCAATACAGCACAGATAATTTCCTATTGATTGACTGCCAGATCCTTGATAAAATAATGAGTTAGGCCTCATGCCAGTCATTCTTGGGCACCGTCAGTCCAGTGTTTCTATTTCACATGCCTTTGACAAGGCTTCTCTCAAAAAATTTGTAAGTAAAGTGAGTTTATAAATTCTTTTCAGATATGCAAACTGAAGCAAACATAAGCAGTGATTCCCTTCAGTATTAGCGGTTTTTTTAAAAATACATGCTCTTATCTAGGCATTTGGCTACAGGTCTGGCGAAAGTGAGTTTTGCATTCATTACTTAAAAAACAAACAAAGGAGTTGCTCTGTTTGATAACGATTCCTCTTAGGAGATTAGTACATGCCAGGATACAAAGTCGTTTTCAGAGAAAAATAACTCGTATGTTCAAGCCTGAGGTTATCTGGAAGTAAGTGGTATGTCCTGGGGGCTAACCAGCGTGGGGACAACCCTCGGTGCTTACATGGGAGGGTCACTTACAAGCTTTCTGCTGCTGCAGCCCTGACCCGTGCTGGTCTCTGCTGGTCGCTGCACAGCGCGTGTCTGTTATGCGAGAGACACAGCACTGAATTTTCCTACCCTAAGGGTGAGGAGATGGGGGCTGGCCGCAGCTGGGCTGTTTGTGGTGTGGGATGGGGAAGGAGGTAGAGGGAGAGCTGCTGAATCTCCCTTTCCAGAGGTGTGAGCAGGGTGAAGGCAGCGGCTGCTTCTTCTGGAGGGGACGTACCACCCACCCACCCACCCACCCCCAGGAGAGGCTGCCATCCCGAACACCCAGCTTCTCCCTTGAAAGCATCTGCAGCCATTCTGGTTTTCTGCTCCCTGGCATAAGCAATCAAGCCATAGGCATCCGGTATAAGCTGTGCAGCCCTTTCCTGCTCTTGACAGTCTTCTGTCTTAGGGTACTGTCTGTCTTGCCTATGCCCAGCTACATTCACGTGTGTTTCCATAGATGCTGTGTATCTAACTATCTAGAGAACTCTGCAAACTTGAAGATATTGCTTTCCAGAGCAGAAAATCCTAGAAAACTTCTTTGATGACAGCGTCCACCTCCCCTTCAGAAAGAAGAGCAAACCAGTTTGGTGAGGTTTGCTTGGAGGCTCACAGCCTCCAGGGACTTCGAGTAGGAACACAAATGAAATAAAACCTAGACATGGTGAGAAGGAATTAATTTTAAAGGAGAAAACAAAGACATACCAACTGGGGCAGATGTTATTTGTAGGAACGAGGTAAGTCTCACCTAGCCTGGTATTTGTTAGGGGATGGATAAAGTGAACCAGTTTAAGCTGGAATTGAAAGATTAAATATAGGGAAGATAATATGCATGTGAAGTGTTTTAAATGTTCATGTCAAGTTTTAATTCTTGTTCTAATGTCTGTGTGCCTTTCGGTTAATAAATACTGTGTTTCTTTCTATGCAGTAGAATTATCTTGGGCACACTTAAAACTAGTCTCCCAAACGGAAACCTATTGACAATGGCAGTTTTACCCATGCTTAATTATGGGTGGAAAAGGAGAGGAGCTGCAGACTCAGACCCTGTTTAAGAGTAGGTGAGTTACAGAATTTTTTTCTGGGGGAGGAGGATGGTGAAAAAGCTCTAATTTAGTGCCAAAAGCCTAAAAACACTGCTCACCTTGTGACTGTGAGAGCAGTGACTGGCAGGATCCGTAAAACACAGCCCATTCCTGCTTGCCTTTCCTTACGCACACAGGAGCCTGAGCCAAACAGGCTCCACAGGTGTCCCGGCTCCCAACCAGACTTCCATATGATGCTTATCCCAGCTGCCCTTCCTCTCAGCCCTGGCAACAAGGGTGAGAACTGGCTGTGTTAACTTCAGCAAGAACAAGGCTTAGTCCTAAGGCAGCTTTAATGGTTGCCAGAATTTTAGCCATTAACAGCTTGAATCCTTGTGAAACTCTCTGCTCTGTACTTCAGCTCGTGCAACGTGAGCCTGCAAATTCACACACAATTCATAGAGGTAGCATTTCTTCTTTGCTACATAAAACAGTGAAGAGGGGTCTGAGAGACTAGGAAATGGGGTGTAATTCACTGTCTTCTGTGTACAAAGATTTCTGATATATCACGCTTCCTCACCCCAGCAGCATTCTGTAAATGTTCAGTGCGATTCAAGCAAACACATGAGGTGCTTCCTTTGCATGATAATTTTTCCAGTGAGAACTGAAGCATATTGATTTTTTACTTCATTGAGGTTTCCACAGAGGTTATGACATTTAATGTTCAGCTTTAGCTGTTCATTGCTATGTGGGGTACAAACTGAATGTGGCCCTGCAAAATAGGCTCTCTTCATAGCACCTCAGCAGATGTAAACAACGATCTGTTACTCAAAATTGTCCAAGCATGAACAGTTTGAAAGAAAAAAAAAAATTTCAGTTCCACCAGACTAATTCCCATACCCAGACTGTACCAGTTTTCTAGAATAGGAAATTTTCTCCTCTGCCGCCTAATCCCATTCAAGCAATCCTATGGGAACAACCTGAGCAGGGTGATAAACTTTATTGCATGCCTTGCAGGCCAGCGCATTTGGTTTCTGCTGGAGCAAGAAGCAGGCTGGCTTCCTTCAATGAATGGTCTTTGAACAAGGACTTGTTTTCACCAAGTCACTCAGTGTCTTATCTGTGGCACCACTTCTTCAAAGGCTGCAGTCCATCCCATTTGTAGTTGCAGTCCACAAGGAGGGAGGAGGTTTCTGAAGCACCCCCAGCTTGTCCCATAAAGGATTCTGTCATTTAAATGCAGTACGTTTGACCTGGTAACCAACGTGTGCTGTTACAGATGCTCCTTCCCTAGGAGATACCTGGTGGGTGGAATGCAGAGACAGAACAAAGTGAAATTTTTCATCTGTGCTCAAACGCAGCCTGAAATGCAATGCACAGCATGCAGCAGTACAGCACTTGGGAGCGGAATAGGCTGAGGTATCTCCTCTTAAGTACACAGAGGTCACAGCTGGTCAGGAGAGAGGTCTCCTTTAAAGATACGTTTCTACACAAGGGCAAACTCACTGGTTCCAAGTCCTCGTCTTGATTCTACTGCAAAGAAGTGTCTAATCACCCCTGCATTTGTGCAAGGTCTGTTAAAGGCTGCAAGCCATCAAGAGAAGTTGAAGCTTCCTGGACATGGTTCTAACTCCGGCTGCGATACATCTGGCTCAAAAATTCTGAAAATAAGAGCCAGTTACCCAGCACCTCCTCTCTCTCTCAGGTACAGGAGAGGATCAAGCTCAATTACCTCAGCTGATGTCATGCAGGATATAGGACTTCTGGAAACTGGCATTAAAAAGCAGTGGACATATGCCTGTTTTCCATTTTTAAATTTTAAATAGTTCATAGAGAAGTGTTTCTGTTTTGATTTTTTTTAAACACTGTATGTTTAGCAACAGCCTCATTTTATTCAAGTGTACTGCCTAGGTGCTCTGGGACTGCTTAGGCAGTCTAGTTTGAATGCCAAGCAGGTTGTGTGATGGCCAATTTTCTCCCATTGCAGTAGAGCGAACATCTAGCTCAGTTTTCCATTGCCAATTCATACAGGAAGAGTTACAGTTTACTAAACGGATGAATAGCCAGCTCATTACACAGTAGTTATTCCATAATTTTGTTCAGACTGACAGCAAAATCCATTCAAGGGATCCAAGTGATGGCATAGCTGTATGAAAGCATCTGTACCACCACAAGCTCTTTGTTTGAATTAGTTACAGGAGTATTTGAAAGTCAAGCTATTAGTTTTCTGTATTCTTTTTGAAAATTAATTTATGTAATGTTAAAATATCTTGAAACTATATTCATTCATAGGTCCTACAGCATGAAAACTATAGAAATTTTTTTTGTCTGAACAGGAATCTGTCCATAAGCGTATGATCTTCCTTTTTTCCTTGCAATATGGTTTAAATCTAAAAAGTGAGGTTAATTTTTGTATTGTTTACATTCTTTAAAATATTAAATAAACCAGTATCGTAAATCATTGTCTAACATATCACATTTTAGGCCACGTGTAAGTGAAACAATTAATATTAACTGACTCTGCCACCCTGGTCTTTGTTCTGTTTTGCAGGATCACCTAGAAATTTGATAATCGTACTCGTTCTCTTTTGCTTGTAATTTTTTTTGTATTTAAAAGCCCAGATGTTGTTGTTCCATATTTTTGCACCACCTTATTCATTATAGGACCCACACTATGTCTGTGTTCTTGCTGCCATTATTTGCTTACCTCACCCTCGTTGACAGCTATTTTCTAGGATTCATTCGCTTGTCTAAAAAAGTTTGTACAAGGCTCTTGTGTTTTTCCCACGTAACTTAAGGCTAAAGGGAGTGAGTATTCTAGATACTTTTCTTTGCTCAAGTGTAGTGAATATGATGGTTTCAGTTCCAGCTGTAGGATTTTGCCACTTAAGTTGTTGCTGGTTGTGGATTTAACACTGGAAGTGCCTAATCTGGTGATGAACCTGAGGGCCACTGTTCTTGAGCTTTGCAGCGGCTTGAGTACACACAGAGAGGACATACCCTGAACAAGGTGATGAGAGTTGTAAATAAGAACAAATGTTAGAGAAGGAGAAGGCCGAATAGTTCCTTTTGTCATTGCAAGACCATTGCCTGTTGTAGGTTTGCTTATATTTTGCAGAGTCTATTTTTAATAGTTCCAGACAATGCGACTTCCACCTCATCCCTTGGGAAGCTCTTCCACCAACGAATGCAGCTTACCATCTGGAAGTTTTTTCCTGATATTCTCTCTTAATTTTTCCTTTGTTGGTACCTTTCCCATCATAAACACCTATTAAATCACTTATAAAATTAGTTTCTCTGCTTGTTATTTGAATCATCAGGATAAACTGAACAATTATACCCCCTGTATGGAATTCTATAGGATGAAATTGACTCCCCACCCAAACAAATATAAATAGTTCTATATCATAGTCATCACAACTGGTTTGAAAAACGACTTTGGCACAAGTGAAAAAAAAATCATCCTGCTGTTAAGTTATACAGAACTTTGTCACAAGGTCCAGCCTGCTGTGTCATATTCTTTTTCCTGTACGTCCTACTTTATACACTATATTATTACCTTAGGAGAAAACAGTGTTTCGGTTACTGATTTTAGGACATGTAAACAGCAAGGATTGCTAATTGCTATGTGCTCATGATACTAGTTTCTTAAGATCCAGGGGAAAAAATGCCTTTTGTCAAAATAATTCTTATCTTAATTATCTTATACTTTTTCCATCTGAGGACGTAGTTAATCATTGCAGTCTGTTTTAACCCTGGATAATGTAAACTGCTCTCAGCTTCATGCCTGTTCTTCTGCCTGGGTTTTAACGTGTTCCTCCCTTGAAGCTAGAAGAGCAGAACAGGGCATGTGTCTCTTCCCTGGACACACTGCTTCACGGCCTGGTGTATTAACAAAACTGAAGCTGAATCCTTGGACAGGATGGAGCTGGAAATAAAGGTGCGATACGAGTGTTATTGTGGGGTCAGTCCACGGAGAACTCGATAGATCGTTGCTTGCATGAGGCTGAGATCTTTGAAATATGAGGCTGGAGGGAATTATGTGGTTGTCACAATTATCTTCTTTATTAAATCCCTTCTGCCACTGACTAGGCAAGATGGGATTCCAGTGCCAAAAAAATGGCTTTCGCTATAGATAAACTGAAGATTGAAGGGATGCGTATTCTGTACAAATACAAGGGTAGAAAAGTATTGCCACACAGTCGCTAACCAGTATCTCTGCTTGATAAATGTCGACTACTGATGCTTATCAACTCATAATATACTACCAAAAAGAAGGTGGGTAAGGGAGTTTTCGATGCCATAATTTGATAAATCTCTTAAAGACGTGGGATGTTTAATCAATAAAATTAGCCAGACCTTAACTGACAACCAGCAGTGCCCATTGCCAGAAAAGTAAGTGGAAATAGACTGGTAAAAATGGAAATGATCCAGAAAAATGGATGAGACTAATGTGTGAATCAGTTTTTGGAGAGTCTAAATAAGACAGGAAAAGAAAGAAGGAAAAGTTGATTACTTTGCCTTGGCTGGGATCCCGAAGAATGGAATAAACAGATTTGCAAGGGAACATTATCATTTACCTTCAAGACACGAGATGTGGCAGAAATACACAGTATTTTAGCAAATTGGATGGTTCTGCTGCATTTTGGCAAAGTCAGCTGGACACAGTGAATGCAAAGATATGCAAATTTCCCATGGCCTTTTGGGAGCTACTGCTTTCACCAGTGCTGAGAAAGAGTATGGCAGGAGGGTACGCCAGTGCATGCATGCTGCGTTTTGACCTCCTTGCTGGTCACCAAAATCAGAGAAATACAGCGATGAACCGGGACTTTGAGCGTAAGACAAAAGGGAGAGTAATGCCTGCTGCAGTCCTCTGTTTGTTAGTTTTATTAAGTTTTAAAATGCTTTTCATGTTCATTTTATCTGATAAGTCCTGCAGACAAACCTTTTGATAGGGTAAAACAATTGTTCTTTCATAGGAAAACAGCTTTTCCCCACTGATGCAGCGGTATTTTCTTGTCGTTCCTCTTCAGAGTAGTACAGAGACTTCTCGGCCTTTCACAGGCACAAATCAGGAGCAGTTCTATTGTATTACCCAATACTAGTGTATTACCCAAATTAACGTCAGTGTACTTAGGACTGGAATTTGAGGTGCTGTGTTGATTTAATGATTGACTGCAGAGAGTCATGATATAGGAGCTGTTGTTCAAAATGGCTTGAAGAAAACAAGAATACGTGTTCCAAAAGAAGGATTGTTATACCTGAGAGAAATGATGATATTTTATGGAGCTAAATCAGAAGCTAGAGAAAGGTGTGCTAAAAATGTCCAGACCTATGGGTAAAGTTGCAGCATATTCTTGCAAGGTTAAATTATTTAGTATATTTATCCATAAACTTGACGGAGACTCAAATTAGACAAAAGTTATTGAAAGAGATGATAAGACTGGCAGTGGACTGAAGCATGGGATTTAAAAAAAAAAAAAAACCAAACCTACACAATATGATGTTTATCACAATACAAAGTACTCAATATTCTAGTGCCAGGTTACCACTAGAAATGTCAACATGTCTCACAGGCTGACTCAGGAGATTTTTAACCACAATCGAGCGGTAAAGATTAGAGATTTATTGTCTGAGTATATTGAAATTTGACATTACATCATGGATCTGCACATCATTGCAACAAAGCTGTTTTCTCTGAGTAGTATCTTAAAAAAGCAACTGAGATAAGTGAATCCGTAACATAAACTGTCTGGCTGGTTATATAAATTGTGTTCCTTGTCTGGTTGATTTCTACAGCTGATCTGTATAGCTCCAATTTCACATTTGTCCCAGTCTCTTAGCTGTGGCTGAAGGGGGAATGAACTAGCTGCCTCACAGGGGCTAGAGACGTCACAAGGCTGCTCTAACCTGGACGCTCTACCCAGGTCCTCAAAAGGTAACTGCAAGGGTGTGGAAAGATTGAAGAAAACCTTGGCCTTTTTAACATACTACCCAGGGGGGACAAAGTAAGAAAAATAGGGTAGGAAGAGGAAATCTTACCTCTGCACATTTTAGTCAGTACTTTTGTTTCTAAAGGATCCCCCGTCATTAAGGGTTCTCTTGCATCTGAAGCAGAGGACATCAGATGCACACTCAGTTCTGTTGTACAGCTGTCCAGCCCAATCAGACCTGGGATCAGTAGTCAAGCAGTGTGAACGGCATAAGCTCCTGTGGAAGGGATGGTGCAGAACGCTGCCTTCCTAAGTCCATGGACATATTCAGTGTTCAAAGAAGAACACGGAATGCGACAACTGAACGTGTGTGTGAGCCAGGGTTAGGGACAACAGTCCTTCATTGCCAGGGCCCTGGAGGCTTAGAGTTATTTGGGTTTCATCAACTGAAGCAAGTCAGAAAGTTATTTTATTCTGGAAACAGGTTAGGACAAGTTATGTAAAAAAATAATGTTCTCTTAAAGCTGATCTTTCTGTAAGTACACCTGGCTTTGACCACAGTATTGTGGAGCTGCACTGACCACTCTGTCCATTCCTCGCGTTGCCTATGGCTGTGTGGCTCATGTTATTCAATCTGCTGATCCAGCCCTTCCTCCAGCCTTCCAGCCTTTTTTTCCGGGGGCTTAATTCCCCAGAGGAAATTCTTGATCATGAAGCATGCCGCTGAGCGTAGGTAGATAGCTAGTAGAGTGAACATCTTCAGCATTGCTCATACACTTCACTTGTTGTCATTGTTACTCACTACTAATAGCTCATGAGCACAGCCCTTGATAGGCTTTGTTTGTGCTAATACTTGGGTAATTCTGTTTTCTCAGTGCCAAACGATGCTCCAAAAAGGGTAAAACGTGAGCAAGTTAGGAAAAAAAATGTTTAATGAAGAAGGATGATCCCCCTGTGCACTGTCTTTTGACCTTTTTCCCAGATTAAAAAACTGTAGGAGAAACCAAACAGATAAAATAAACTTCTTCCCCAGCAAATGTCTTTCTTCACAAGGGATTCAGATTTGATTACAAGCATACGTGCGTGTGCGCACGTGCACACACACACAGGCACACAAGTGTTCCACCTGTGAAAGGAGACGGTTTCCAATGAAGCTGCTCCTCAAAAGCCATTAGTGAGAGTCAAGAGGCCAGTGCTGCTTGCTGTGACCTGCAAAGAACTCCTCTGATGGTTGCTGCCAGGGTGAAGCTGACCCTGGAGCACTGGGCTGTCCCAGGGTTAATCGCTGCCCAGGTCCCTGAGTAGGCATTGCGACAAGTGGGAAGGAACGGGCAGACCTGCTCCCAATTCAGGCCCACTGGAAAAGCACTCCTCAAGAAGATATTCACTACTTCAACACTCTGAACATGGTCCTAAAATATGGACCTGTTGTTGAAAGCATGCTTGGGGAGTCTGTCCTTTTCTGCCCTAGAAGCTGGGCTCTCAAACTTGGCATCGTTAGATTCTCCCCCATCATATTGGATGAGCCATTACAGCCCCACACTTACAGCTTTTTCTTGTAAACTTGCTTAGGGCTCTGTCAAAACTTCTCAGAAACAACTATACATCTTTACATGTACCATCACAAAGCGGGATCCAAAAATGCACCAAGAGAACAATAACTGCATATCATTCTCTGATACTCCATAACCTTTGGCGTGCTATTGAAAAGGCACATAGCAGATGCTTGCTTGTGCATCGTTGGCAGAGGATGTGCTGAATGTGAGGGCTTTCCAGATGTGTGGGAACTTTATGATAGAATAAAGATGGCAGTTGTCTACATGCACCATGTCTCCTTAAAAAACCCACAAAACCCAGGAACAAATGCAAACGACCAGCAAACTGTGCCGTTACAATATTCTCTAAGCTTGTCCTCAGTTGTCTCCTTGTACCAGGTACATTTGCATAGGATTTTATGCAAGACTTCTGTTTCATCATGGACTGAAAAAAAAAAAAGTTAAGAAGGGGAGCTTTGCCCAGCAGAAGGAAGTAAATGCTTTTCTATTTACTATTTCTTTGGTCAAAACCTTTTGTTTAAAATAGTGGTTACTGCTCACGGAAAAGCATCCCATCACATAAAGTTTGGGAAGCAGATATCCTGAAATAATTGCTACAATGCAGAGAAGGTATTTTCCTTCTCCCCAACTACACAAACTGCTAATGGGTAATTGGGATGCAGGCTAAGTGCTGAAATCTGCTACCATTATGTTGAATGACACTCTATAAAATAACATCTGTCTGTGTGTAACACAGGCTTAATTCCCAGCACACTGCCAGTCTATAATGAAAACAGTATACCGTAAGCACCGAACATTTAAAAAAAAAAAAAGAAAAAGAAAAGAAAGAAGTACAAATAGATTGCTTTTCTGATAAAATTCAGGTAGGAAAAATGCGGGCTTATTATCTTCCTGTAGTTTATAATGCATTTTTATTTTGTAAAGTGCATTTCTACATCAGTCTTTCTATTCCTTTGCAGTTCTTAGTAGGTCTACAGCATATATATATGTATGTATACACATACATGTATAAAAGCATACATATGTATATAAGTACTAACACAACAGGCATTAAAGTCAGCACAAAGATTCCCAATGGATTTAAAGCTGGAATAAATATGAGGCTGCAACAAAGTCTAAAATCTACTCATCTTTATTTTGTAATTTTGGCCTGGATCACAATACTAGCCTTGTTTAATTTTTTTTTTTTTTTGCTATGCCTGCTCCTACACCTCCTCCAGAGAGCAACTTAAAGCTTCTTGATATTAAATGGGTCACATATAAAGTAAAAATAATACCTTGTATCGTATTATGGTGTATTTTGTGTTTACAGATGATGTCACAAACTGCTTGCAGTTGAACCAACCTCAGTCAGGGAAACCCAGTCTCTGTTGTCAGAAATACCATCTTACCATCTTCCGCAAACAACTGTCTGGGACCGTTCAGAGATGGAGGTTTTAGGACTCAACAGCTGAAACTACAAAGCTGATGAACCAGTGACGAAATTTTATCTCATTTTAGATGCCTGACTGCCAGACCATTTTCAATGTTGAAGTGTAGCCTCGGGTTTTTCCTTTTTTCTGTAGTTCAGTTGACATAGTTTCCTAAGAATGCCAGTACATGTCCATATTAATAGTTACCATTTTTTTTCTTCCACTGGTTATGCAGCAGGATAAGAATAATGTCTGAATATACTCCCATATGATGTATCTTCATTTTTCTAAGCTGTGGCTCAATAATTAGTACAGCATTATCTTATCAATTAGTAGAATATTATCTAATAATGTGATCAGCTATGACATGTCCAGGTAACTTTTGAATAGATCTATTATTGCAGTTGCATCTGCATTCACATTTACCAAAAAGTCATTTTTTGGCATGCATAACAGAAGGAAATATTGATACATGCTCAGTGGTAAGGAGTAGAAAATGTTTTGGCACTGTATAAGATTGCTGTTGGGAAAAGTTCATTATACAGAGCCATTATATTATACAGAGCCATTATATTAGTCCTGGCATTACAAACACGTTGTAAAAAAACACACATTTTAAAAAAAAATAAGTCTGGAAAAATGATGGGAAGATATGCTGTCATGACATTCCTGTAGAAAAACTATAATTTCTTAACAGAAACAAGTTTAAAAGGAAATTTTTTCCCCCCAAGTGTATTTTAGAGCAGTCTCAGTTTTGCTAGTAAGGGTGCTGAAACTTCTTATTCAGTATAATTTTATACAGAATACTTGACAGCCGCTGCATATATCTATGCTAGGGAAGGAAAATGTAATTTGTCAGGTAACATGTATTTATTAGTGGAAAATGTTTTGTGAAAACGCACACGCTAGGCGACAACATCCCAGGTTTGGTGACACAAGTGTACTCTTTATATGTCCTCACCTGTACATGTTACGCAGCAGTCATTAATCTGGTGATCGTGTAGTATTTTTCTCCATGGGTTTCCTACTCTTCAAGGCTCAGCTGCATTTCTAAAGCACACACTAAAAAAAGGCCGAGGTAGTGGTTAAGCATCACCCTTTTGGGTGAGGCAGGGTTTTCTGTTGCTCTCCCAAGTGCCCTGGCATGAGTCGTCTTTGTCCGTGCATTTGTTTTTGGGAACAAATAAGATCTTACCCCTCTCACTTTTATTCTCTGACATCAATGTACCCGGCAGTTTAGCAGCGCTGAAGTCATGGTGTGCACTTGGCCATCTCAGGTATAAAGCTATGAAGGCAGCAAGAGAAAGCTCTTTTGCACCAAGATTTCCAAACTGTTCTTTAACGCATAAACTGGTGCAGGTGATGTTTTGGTTATGCAGCCACTGACACGACTCAGGCATTAAATGGTCCTCCTCAACGAAAACTTTATCAGTCCTTGGTTTACGAAAAGGAATATGTAGACTATGTAGCTAACCAGAGCAGTGAATGACAGAGTGTCAGTGCTCCATCCCAAACACTGTGTCTCCTGTCAAGTTATGATATTTCTGAGCCCGCGGAGATTTTAAAATCTTTGCTTGTGACGGTTAGTTTGCAAAGCTCCCTCATGTTGCTGTGCAGAGCACTACAGGAGAGAAAGAAAAAATTCTCCATCAGGTCACGTTCACCCACACATTTCAAATTGCTCTTTTAAAAATGAAAAGTCAACAGTAATGAGTCTTTCAGTCATTCCTAATGTGATTCTGCTTTCTCTTTTGACTTGGAAAACCCTGTTTATTTCACATTTGCAGGTTATAAAAAAGAAGTTTTGTAATAATCTGTTTTCTCAGATTCCTGCTGCATGTTACTATTTTTTCTCCATGTGTTACAAAGAACAGTCCTTTTGTTGAAAGCTGCATACTCTGCTTTTAATTTTCTTTAACTTTCTGTTTCCACCCTCATTATGTTTTTCAGGAAAATAAAATTAATTTTGTTTTATCTCTTCACAGATAGATTATTACTGAGGGGGAAAAAAAAAAAAGAAATCATTTGGATGCATATCCAGTCACTACTTAAACCCTAACGCTTGAGACTAGAGAAAGGATGGAGATAAAATTGGTAAACCCAAGCCGAACTATTTTCTACACTGAGCTACTTTGAACACCGCAGATGTTCGGAATTTTAGAAACAAAAGACGGGTTTCACATGTGACAAGGAAGCAAACAACAAATTTAACAATATGTCAGAAGAGGAGTGCCTGGTTGCTAGATGCAGTGTTAAGTAGATAGGTCTCCAAGAACAATTTATCTGCAACATGCAAACAGGGGTTAGTGTGGCTCCAGTTTTAATGCTGAGAATACCCCAGGGAACGACGTGTCTTTTAGATGGAAGCAGAATATCATAAATGCGAAGGTATTTCTCACGGTGGTGGGGAATGAACAGCACCGGCCCCGCCGGGGACCCTCGGAGCATGGCCACAGAGGGAGGAGGAAGGGGAGGAGGAGGAGGGAGTGCAGGGCAGAGGGTAGGCAGTGCAATGCCCATCGGTATTTTCCTCCTACAAGAGCACAGGTGACACCGAGAGCGGGGAAGCCAGAGTTTTCTACCTTAATGTGTTATGGAAGAGGCACTGGAGTTTGAAGACACATGGGTGAGCCAGAAAGGAAATAAAAGTGTTATTTAATTACTCAGAGGCTCAATGTAAGAGCTAAATTACTCTGGGGCTCGGGGACATGTAAATGACTGAGGGTTCAGAGGCTGTGCCAATGAGCACCATACAAAAATGGCCAGGGAGACCAACAGGATTTCAGTGAGGTTTCAGAAACCAGGACACTCTCCGGCTTGCGCGGGGTACTGGGAAGAGGCAACACTTCTCATATCCTGAGATGCAAAGCACCAACATCAGTAGGGTCCCAGGGTGTTTGCCGTTGGCACTGGCTGACAATCCAGGCTAGCACCCAGATGTCCACAGTGGTTTGCTTTTGAGCTTCAGTGGTAGAATTAATCTTCCTGAAAGTCCGTGCGGAGTAATATGATATGACTTTATTTGTTAGGCTTTATGTGCAATCTTTGGGGAAAAGGTGATAGTGCCTTTTTTCACTCATTTATGTTGGGTGGAAAAAAACTTTTACTTAAAGCATGTCTGTGTGTTACCTTTTACTTTAGAAATGTCAGAAACGTCAAGCCTGATCTTCCTTGTTTGTGGGACAGGGAACGATATTTAACTGTGACAAGTGCAGCACTGAGGGTTTTATAAACTGTATTGAAAGAACAGTGTATATAAAAACTTATCTAGTTTCCCTAATATTAAAAAAAAATTCAAAGCATTCTAAAATATGCATTTCCTATCTCAATCAAATTTAACTTCTTCATTTCTGCTGTCATACCACTGTCACTACTGATTTTCAGGTAGAAACCGAGAGTCTCAGGATAGACTGAGAATGAATTTTGAAGAGGAAGAACCAGTGAAAACCTTTTTTTGCTTCTAAAGGGTTAAATGCTATTTTTGGTGACTATAAAGCAGCACAGGTTCACATTTTCCCTCTTTTGTAGTTCACCTCAAAATGAAATTCCAGAACTTCTGCCTTAGTTACAGAGTTGTCCAGATTTGTCAGTCATATTTTGAGATTTCTTTCCACATCTTATTTTACATAATACCTTCATTTAACTTGAGTTTTGAGAACAATCTCCCTTCTTTTTAAAGCAGACAGTTTGCTGCCTGCAAGGCTGGATTTTCTTTCTTGGTCATAATATTTCAACCTAATTTTGCTTAGTAGATAATTTGCCTTCATGGTGTCAAATCTGTCTTCTTCTGATTGGCTGTTTTTTAAAACCATCGCTTTGATTTTAGCTAGTATGTTTCTCGGTCATTCTCAGATTATTACTTTTTAAAAATAAATTCCTAGCTGCAACCTGAGAAACTCAAAGGCTCCCAGATTTCCCCAGCCATAACTCCTCCTTGGAAATTAATTAGATAGAATTAATGTCCATTATTGATCGGCTTACTGCGAATTCGCCCTTTAACTGTATTTAGTGGACTATCAACAGCCCCTGTTTTGCCCAATAAGCAATGAGGTGTCCTTAACTGACATGAAACCTTGCCGCCAGGATCCTGTAATAGCACAATCTTCCTGCTTGGAAAGCGTACTTCCCCTTTTCTCTTTGTCTAGACCGTAGCATGAGTGGATGTGTGTCTACACTGCAACGGCAGGCAAGGCAACCACTGGATTTTGGTACACACGGGAAAACCAGAACATACAGAAAACCAGGGCTCATAGATCTACATTTAACAAAGAACACCCTGGCTCTGCTGGTACAGAACCGAAGTTCCTAAGATGAAGAATGCACCAGGTGTCATCTGATCTTAAAAAAGCAATTTGCATGTGTTGAATGAGAATCAGACCTTTTCTGGGGTGACCAGCTAAGCTGAGGACCCAGGTGCAAAAGGTGAAGTCTGGCAAAGCCCTGCAGCTTGGACTCCCTCAGGACTTTTCCAGAGAAAGCCTGGTGTACAGTCTCGTCTCTACGGAGGAAGCCCAAACGTCCTCCTTCCTCTCCCTTCCTCTCTCCCCGCTGCCGTCCTTTCCCTGCAGCAGCAACCTTCGCTCCCCACAGACGGAGCTTTGCTGGTCCTTCCAGCAGGAGACTCAGAAGTTTCATGGAGGACAGGTGGCTTTGGTCTGTTGTAGCAGTGGTCATGTCTGGAAATTCGGAAAGGCTGATGAATGTTAGAATAAACTACCATTTGCATAGAAAACTAACTTAAATAAATTAAAAGATGGGTAAGTTGGATGATTTAATTGTCACAAAGGGCTGAGCGTATCAGAACGTACATGGTGATGGCTATTACACGCTGGGTGTGCAGGGCTGCCTATAGCTTCAGGAAGAGCCCTGAGCAGAGCAGTCCCTTCTGGCCAGTAACTCTCTCCACATGAGAGTGACAGGGCCAGGTCCTCAGCAGTGACCAAAACGGGCATGTTTAGTGGTTTTCTGATAGCCAGCCTGCTCAGGACTGCACTGGAGAAAGCTGGCACAGCCTGTGCCGGGAGCAGCTGGTGGGTGCTGTAAACTCCTGCCGGGGTCCCACGCACTGCCATTAGCTGGAATGCTGCGCTGTGGAAGCTTAAATGGGAACACTGCAAAGCCTGCACTGCTTCGTCGAGGCTGGGTAAATCAAGTTTGAGGTCTGCTTTAGGTTGATGCAGCAGTGTAAAGTGACCGTGCCATGGGCCGGGATCAAGAGCAGTGTTTCTTTCCCGTCTGGGAGATGCCTAGATAACCTGGCCTACCTGAGCGCATAAAAACAGTGTTTCCTTATCCAGCATAAATTACTTTCCTTCTGCAAATTTCTATGCCAGGAAAGTACATACATGGACAGTAAGCAGTCTTTTATAGAATAATAAGAATTTTTATGTAAGAATAATTAAACAAAAAAAAAAAAAAAGAGAAAAGGGCAAAAGAAGCTCCAAGTTTCCCATCTCCTACTCACCACAGCTAAAAATCTGTGTAAAACCTGCATCTGAATTATCCCAGCCACGATGCTGGGATATATCAAGACCCCTGCCAATTTTCACAGAGCTGAGAGACTTCTGTATTTTGTTCGGTTTTGTCAAAAGGGCGAGGGATAATAGTTTTTGTGGGTCTTTGCAGATCAGGCCCCACTATTGGTGATTAATTGCCAAAAGATTATAAACTCCTTGTGAGACAGCTTAGCTACTCTAGCCCTTGATCTCTGTCATCTTTAGTTGTCACTTTGTCTTTAACCTCTACAAGGACAAGCTCCAGGAGACTGATTTATGCTCTTAAAGAGATTTATTCTCTTTTGACCTGCCACACAGACTTTATCTGATTTGCTACTTACTCCTCTAAACGAGCCCAGGCGTGGCTCTCTGAGGTAAACACGAATGGCATGCTCATAGAAACAAGGGTCAAAGTCTTGCTACCAAAAATCCCCCAGTCATATAAAATTAAAGGAGGGGGGAACAGTAAAAGCCTTGCGTAGCTTCAGAACAGGTTGTAAGAGCAAGCGTGGAGCCAGTCTGCACAGAGGGAAAGGATGCTGGTGTTTCCTCTAAGAGAAAGAAGCCTGACAAATCCTACATCACACTGGGTGGCACTTCTGTGTCCAGCGTGCTTCACATCCCTTTCCCACCACACTCCGAGATCATTTTGCAGACATTTCTGGAGTGAAGGATCAGCTGCTGGTGGAAGGGGAGGGCTTGCTGGCAGCGTTGCCCTGCAGCTCCTTCAAGCTGCTCCCCAGGAATGGAGGGGAACTCTAAAGCAGGGTGCTGGCTGCAGCGGGGCAGCAGTGCCATCAAAAATAAGGTCTCTCAGCAGAGTCTGCAAGTGAGCTTGAGCAGAAAAACTCCAGGTCATCCAATGTGGCCCACACTGGGCCAAAGTCTTGGCTCAGTCCTGAGTTGCATGGGCAGTAAGACCACAGCCTCTGAGCTATGTCCTGAGAACAGGTTTGTTTCCTTCTGAGGAGAAACACAGATTTGCCTACAATCTCTACAATCTGAGTAGAAGAAATTCTACTTCCTTTCTACATGTACTGCAGCAAGAGTAAGATCTACCATGCACGTGTTTCCCTGTTATGGATTGCAAAGGCAGTGCAAGTTGACTTTGTACCCTGTTACTCAGCAGACATTGCATGGGAGCACTGGGCCTTGGGGCTGGTGTATGAAAGGTGGAGAGAGAACCTTTTCAGGAATTTATTGAAGTATAAAGTGCTTTATAATATTGTGTAGGATGAGAAAGAGTTCAGGAACTTTAATAATGGTTCTTCAAGAGTTAGGAAGACTTGGATACAGAAAAGACCTTGAAAACACATGCAACCCATTATATGAATATATGGAACCTCGTTTTTCAGCTCTCAGAGTGGGATTAATGGGGTAGAATGGCAGTGAAAAACAGAAACTGTCATGAAAGGATATATAGGAGTATTACCTTGCTGCCATGGTACCATTTCACGGACATTTAGGTATCCATTGACCTGCACAGGAAAGCAAAATCACTTATGGCTGGCCCCAAATGAGACTGATCTTACAGCAGGACTCCACTAGTAAAGTATGAAATGGACATCCTTCTCTCCAAATTGGAGAGGTATGGATTTGACGGGTGGACAGTTCGGTCGCTGAGGAATTGGCTGGATGGTTGCATCCAGAGGGTAGTGGTCAGTGGCTCAATGTCCAGATGGAGACCGGTGACGAGTGGTGTCCCTCAGGGGTCTGTACTGGGACCGGTACTGTTTAATATCTTCAT
>JAVKLA010000049.1:2958133-2968500 GCA_034782735.1 Sagittarius serpentarius
CCCATCCCACTGCGAGGTGGGGGGAAGTGAGTGAGCGGCTGCGTGGTGCTGAGTTGCTGGCTGGGGTTAAACCACGACACCTGCGCACTCCTAGTTTGTGTCCTCCAAGTTATTTTAAATGGATGTAAGGTTAATTGTTAGCCTTGAGCCATCTTAACACCAACAGAGACACAGAACGTGAAATATTTCAGTGACTCACTCAACACAGAATATTCCTTAGGGATATGGGCCAAGGGGAGGAGGGCTGGAGCAAGAGAAGAGTCCCCTCTGGTATCAATACACTTACATAAATACGCAAGTACATGTTTTTATGGGAGGGCATGAGCAAGAGCAATCCCCCATCCCACAGCATCCATGTTTCCATGAAATCACATGCATAAACTCAGATAAACTCAGAGTGACGTGTGCTTGGATTTCCTCAGCTCCCTTTGGTGGCTGGGGATGGAATCACCAAGCATCTGCTGCGCGTCGGGCTTGGGTCACGCTTTTGCCCCACTGAGCAGTGAAGGAGAGCTCGGCCATGGCCTTTTGGGGATGGGCAAAATTGTGGGATGTCCTGCCTGAAAGCTGCAGATGCGTAGTCCCAGTTTGGGAGTGAACGGGCACCTTGTAATCTATTTCTTCATTTTTTCCTTCTGTTCCCTGTCCCCCATCTTAAGGTCCTACTTCCACGAGTCAAACTGTTCCCTCAACACCTGCAGACTGACCCAGAAGTTAACTGTCCCCTAAATGAGGACCAGCAGACTCCTCCATAAACTAATCCAATCTCTGGGAGCAGGTCTCCAGAAAAACATCCACCCTTCCTCATAGATATCAGCTACGAGTATATATATCCTCCCAGGCAGAGATGCCCAGTTAATCTGCTCATCCATGCAGACAATAACGAAGCAGTAAAAGAGACAGATAGTCACAATAAATAAGGGTCCTGATCCTGCCTAGGTGTAAACTGGGGTTGTTCCTTTGAGATCAAGGCATTGACAAACTTTCATGCCAGCCGAGAGTCTGGTCTGTAAAGGTCCTGCAGCAATATGGATACAGCTGGGCAGACTTCCTGACCAACAAAAGATGATTTGCTCTGCAAGGTAAGGGATTATAGTCAGAGAATTGCTTATATTTGTTAACAGTATCTTTCCATCTGGACTTGACTGGATTTAATGTAATAAAGCATGTCTTGGGCTGTGTAAAAAGGGGAGGCAGTAATAGTGTGTAACTTCTAAATCACCATCTTCTTTTATTATTTTTTATTATTATTATCATTATCTTTTATGAAAGTATCCACAAGCCTTTTGCTTGTTTGAAGTAATTACTTTTGTTAAAAGGTTTTGTATTGGCCCAGGAAATGTATTTTGTGTGTGTTTTTTTTTTCTAAGAAGCGAGATCCCCATGGAATGTAACATGATGAGTTGGATAAAAAGCCATTTTTACAGGGAAGAGACGTTTTCTTCTAATGACATGCCACAAACAGATTCATCATTCACTTTTGTAGTTTCAGTGATAAAAGACTTTTCTGAATAGTTTTATCCCTTTTCATGAAGAGTTCATCCCTTTTTTTTTATTCCTGCTGCTTAAGTATGATTTCCTGAATTGTACCTTTTAGGTACATAATATTCAGCATGAAATTTAACACCCAAGTATTTTGAGTTCAGCTCTGCCTTTTGTTTCAGATTTTGCTTTCCTGTTATTATTATTGTCACTGCTGTTATTATTATCACTGAAAGTGTGTGGGATGCTCAGCACTCAAGAATGAAAAAAGGTTAAATATCTTACAGCTCGCAGACCAGATTTTCCTTTTTTTTTTTTCTTTAAACTGGCATTTTTTATCCCTCTTGGGATACTGTGTTTTCCAAACCAACGTAATATTTTGCTGGTATTTTGCATGGTATTTCACAGGCAAACATCAGCTCTCCACGCTCATGCTCTGGGCCAGCTGGACGCTCCTCAGCAGCGGAGGGGAAGCCGTGTACTTGCGGCGAGCGCAGCCCTCGGCCCGAGATAATCACCAGCCCTTGAGAGGGGGGGGTGCGAGCTCGTGCACAGCAGACACAGCCTTAGGTGGCTACGTGGTCGTGGGCTGAGGCTCGGTATGCAAAGCCTTGCTTACCTCTGCCTGCCTGTGGCTATATGAGTGTACGTACCCGCAGTCAGTCTGTGGCTAGCCCAGGCGTAATAGGCTCAGTTCCGCTTAATTAAAAACGATGGGTTTGCAATCGATTTTGGAAGGCGGAACCCCAAAGGCCAGTCAAGTTGAAAGGCCAGGTCTCTCTTGGCTTCAGGAGGCACCTGGAGGGATGAGTGATGCATGAATCTTCACTATGGAGGTTCCAAACCTCCATCATGTCCTGCACCGCTGTCGGTGCAATGCCTGGGAGTACGAGGAGGAAAATGTGCTCCCCTGTTAATGAGCTGTCCTGTCTCAACTTTCCCCTGCAATTTAAGCATGATTCATTGAATAAACAAATGAGAACCAGTCATCTGGAGGTTTTTTGCTTTCTGTTTTTGTCAAATTATACCGGAGACTGTTGTATTCCCAGCAAGGAGATTGCCTTAAGGCCATAAGCTTTATTTACAGAGGAAAAGCAATGTCTTAAAGCGCTGACAAATACTCTGAGCTTTGGTTCTTTTAAAGGTAACTGCAAACTAAGCAGACATCTAGGCTGCACTTGATTTCAACTGTTTTACAGGTTTCTACAATGAACACCTTGCTAAGTATAGAGTAGTTATCCAGCATTAATGAAGTTATACACAGACAATGAGATTTGCAACATTAACTTTTTATCTTGTTTTCTGCAATGATTTTTCTTCCCTAATGGAAACACATGCTTACCTAAGCAGATTTTTTGGACCGTCATTTTACAATTAAACTATGAGTTCCACTTGTTGTAACTCTAGCCTGAGCAGGCACTAATATATCTGGAAAGAGTGGATTTATTCTTAACACTCTTTTCAATTTCTAACCTTGAATAATTTGTCTCTGATGCTTTTCTTAATTATAATCCATTTAGAATAAAAGAGGATGAATTTTTCCCCTTGAGCAAACCCAGGATAAATTCTAACATATCTGCTCTATATAAAGATTTCTTTTTCATTCTGCCAAAGTGAATACTGCATGCTAAACTACTTCATCGTTCATTAGTGTACAATTAGGCCTGCATTCACTGGTATGTGCTGCCTGCTTTGAGCCATTCTGGTGATGCAAAGCAGCTGTAAACTCAATTTAACAGCCTGGTTAAACCAGGTTTACAGCTGTTTTGTGTGGCTGGCAAGGAGCAACGTATCTGGGATGTACTGGTAAATCTGGCCTGTTGAAAAAGAAAGAACTTGCATTGTTATTTTATCACTTCTCAAACTGCCTCTGTCATAAAGCAGCCTTTGGTAGTTTTGATTTGGTAAGACCTGGTTCTCAACTTCGTTGCATAGCCTTATGGCATTTTCTAATTACAATAGAGGAAAAACACCTCATAAAACTAGAGTTTAAATAAGCAATGTGTTAGAGAAATATATGGTAGTAGAGGGCATGAATTAGGAATTAGTCCTAATTATGGCAGAAAGCCAGAGAGATTAATGACAGAGAGATTATATATGGCAGAGAGATTATATTCCGGCACAGGAAAAAAAAGACACCCACCTCCATACCCCCCCCCCCCAATTTTCCCAGTGTAGCAGCAATCTCCTTGTCTGAGAATCACTGAGAGCCTCTACTTCACCCTGGCAGCCTCCAAGCAGGTACCAGCTCCTCTGGATGGCGCACACCCATGGAGGTAACCAGATGGTCATGATGCACCATCAGGACTGCACCTTCTTCGACGTGGCTCGTCACACCTCTTCCGCCAGAAAGGGTTGTCTGTGCGGCTCCTGAAAGGGATGCTGCCTTTCTGCCCACAGTCCCTTTCCTCATCCATCATGCTCCCTTACGGAGGGTCACCCTCGGGTCGGGTGAAAGAGGATTTTGGTAGCTGTCTGCAATCTGACTGGAAGTTGCGCTGTGCTGGTGTCATAAATAGCAGTGTGAGAAGCTTTAGAGCCCCCTTCCATGGCTGCAACACCAGGCAGGACCATGGCTGCCAGCCGATCGGACCAGAGCCAACATCTGGTAAGAGATGAGGCATCATCCACCCGAGCACCTGGCGGCTGCCCGTGGCCAGCGGCGCCCTCGGCTTCCATTCCCTGACTGCGCTACGATCCCGCCGCAGCCAGGGACACAGACCATCTAAGGGAGATGGAGGGGAAAAGGGAGGAAAAACAGTGTTGGTTTTTTTCTGTTTCCAGAGTTAAAAAACTAAAATTAATGCTTTTGTGCCTACCACCTTTTCCAGAGCCTGTAGGACTGAAAAGCCAAGCGAAGTATCCTGTAGGACAGTCTCCTGGAAAGTGCATCCCCACTGTAACCAACTATACCACGTCTGCCAGGGAGGTCATTTGGCAGTGCCTCATGCTTTTGTTCCTCAGCTGCCTTTTGAGATTAACCAGCTGCAGTAATATTTCCATGTAATTCTTCTTCAGGCCAATAAAAATCATAACAATTTTCATTTTCAGTAATTACATTGCCATCAGCTTTGCTTCCAGTGCCTTTTAACCTTGCTGAACCCTTTTCTTTTGGTAGCAAATGGTCAATTATCTCTCCCTGTACCTCTACCAAATGTGTAACTACTTGTACCATTTTCCCTACCCTACATTTTGTCCAGTTTAATTTTTATTCAATAAAGTACCATCAAAACCCTCAGGTTCAGGCATAAAATGCAGTGAAAAAAAGAAAATCTTCTCTAGATCCATAGTAGGTTTCTTTGACAAGCAGATATTTGGTCTAAAAAAAGAAGTTCTATAAATTCAGTTTGAAATAAAAGAACCACACGTTTCTCCTCACCCTGAAAAGCCACTTCGCTGGTGGCTCTTCAGGGTGGTCAGCTCCTATCTTGCACTGTAATGCAAAGGGTGCGTTCCTGGTTGAAAATTTTGTAAGAGAAAAGGAATCCAAACAATGTTTTTACACTATGTCACAAATATTTGCCTCTTACATCTAACTGTCCTGTCACAGAGAAATCAGTCGCTCACTGAGAAGCAGAGAGGAATTCTCCCTGTGGCTGCTCCAAGCTGAGACACATACATTTGTCCATCAGGACCAAATAATACCTTCTTTCCCTTTTCATCTGAATGCTCTGTAAAACACTTCTTTGGCTCTCTTCTGCTACGAACAAGAGAAAAGCATCTAGCTACCTGGATGTTTATGGACAAGCAGGTCCTTTTTCATCTTTGTTTAACTTCAGAGTTTCTTTAGTTCTGATTTGAAATACTGGTAAGAAAAGACATAGCTGTCTCTGTCATACAACTGAATGAACAGACTCCCCAGCACGTACTGAAAGAAGGGATTTTTATTTTCACCAGTACTTCTAACAGTAGAAGAGGTATGATGCTCGGTTTCTCAAGAACCATGGTGCTTAGCCACAACACCTTTTCCTCAGGAATGGAAAATATGTCAACCCTGGCAACATCGTATTGTGTCAGTCATTAAATATGCACACAAGTTCCAGTAATAATGTCAAACATGGTGGAATGTAGTTGCACATTTGCAAGCATCCTACTGTCTGTCTGTCCTGATTAGGATCGTTTGAGGGGCAGCATAGCTGTATGTGCTTGGCATGGCGAGTCAGGCATTTGCAGCATCCTCCCTGTGCTCGCTGACATCCAGAAAGGAGTGCTTCTTTTCTAGGCTTCTTTATGAAGACACCTTCTTCCAGGAAGAGTTTTTTGTGAAGGTGTCCCATCCCACTCCTTGCTTTCTCCCAGCTGCTTTCTCCCACATGGTATGCAACCCTACCCCCTACGTGTTTTGCTCCAAAGCTTGTTGAGCAGGTTGGGACCCAGTCCGGTGGCTGGAGAGCAGGACTCTCTTGCCCCAGTGATGCTGACAGGCACACGGGTGCGTTCACACAGAGCCACTGCAAACCGTTCCGTTTCCTCCAGGCAAGTATTCAACAGGAGCGATGACAGGCCCAGGAAAAATATTTCTGTGATGGGAAGGTAAACATTACACACTTCCCAGGCAGCTCCCTCTGCCTCCCCCCTTGGCACATGCCAAGGCTGTGTCGCAGCCTGTTAAAACACGACAGCTCTTAAGAGTTTTTGCCCTTCTTTGTGCTGCACATTGCAGCCACTTCACAGGCTGATGTGTACCTGTTGTCTTTCCAAAAGGCAGAAATAATCGAGGGCTTGTCTCTATGACACTGCAGTAGACGCAGAGAGAATGGTGTTTTCTGTGTTTGCAGCTCTGGTAGCAGTTTTGTTGCTTCCCGAGGGAAAGGGAGGGGAACGCCCCTGCAGAGGGAAGGATGGTATGTTGAGTTGTTTAAGGGCTGGCGATCGAAGGTGTTTGGGAATATTAAGAAAACTTTACATGCTAAATCTAAATTACGTGCTAAAAATAAATTATGATCTAAAAGAAGGAGGTTTCCTTAGTACTGATCTGCTTCTGATCTGCTTTATCTTGTTCTATAAGTCTTAGTGAGGGATAAGATTTCCAAATGTTGTGATGACCAACGATGAGATGTTCAGAAAAGACCTGCTCTCTTTCTTACCAAATTATAAAAGTTAATTTTGTGGAGTTTTAGAGACTCCCAAAACTCTTTGTGTCACAATGGGAAGTACCAAGGACTGAACACAACAGGAAGAATGGATCCATAGAAAATCACATTGGAGTCAACAACTGAGTGGTTGGTGGCGTTGGGATCATGGTTCCTTCCAACACAGCATGCCATGTCCTGGAGAAGGATGAAAGGCACTAATTCACTTTAGGGGGTTTGTATCTTTTTTTTTTTGTTGCATTCCAGAATTTTCCATAGCCATAGAGAACATCACATTTCTCCAAGCTGATTTTAATAGCTGAAAAAAGAGGGTAACTGGAGGTTTCCAGTAAGGAATTCATAATTTATACAAAGCATTAAATTTCCACCTTAAAGTTTATCTTAGTTTTTTTTTTTCATCTAATTCTTCTTTGTATTATTAAGACAAATGGTGTTAGATAATGTTGGCATTTGCACCCTTTTAATGTCTCATTTGGCATCATTCTCTCCCACAGCAATAACCTAGCCAATCACTATATGTTAATTGACTACTAGCCCCCTAGCCACATTTGTCATTCTACTCTAATTTCCTTTTTAATTATCCTTATCTTATGATATTAAGAAGCACAGATATGTTTGCAGATTTCTATGTGGAATCATAATAAACAGGCTCTGCATTTACCTCCCAGATAACATCTGTAGCTTGATGCAAAGTCCTTGTCTGTTTGCCATCCCCAGTCATACACTTACACCTTGCTTGGAGCCTGGCCCAAAGCCTGCTGATGTCAGTAGAAATCTTTCTAATTATCCTGTTGATGACCTGTGGTATGATTCAGGAATTAGCGGCAGGACATGTTAAAGCCCCACAGCTATTAAATGTTACCTCATACACATTTAGGTGCCCAGAGCTTTGCCCTATGTAGGGCTGCCATTTCTCCTTGCAGGATAAGAAAGTCCTTCCTCAGTGGAGGTTTGCGGGTGCCCTGACGTCCGGAGTAGATTAAACCTTTACCACCCAGCTCCCCACTTGCACGCTGCCCCACCTGGCATTGTTGCCACCCAGAGATCTGCCTCTTCTTGAGGACCTGATTTTAATTCTTGCCACCCTCCTCCAACTTACCTGATTAATTAGATTGCATTTTCGCTTGGTTAAATCTAATGTGTTTTTTTTTTATTATTTTCTGCTGTTGTTTCCAGTATTGCTTGAGGAATGCTTTTCTTGCACTCACAGGAATCCAGGCAATTAAGAATATCATTTGTAACCCCTCTTAATGAATTTTACCAACATGCATCCTGTAGGGGAGTAATGAAAGGCAAACATATGACATATACCCCTAACTTTCATCTAGACACGGTAAAGAGAAGACTATGTCATAGCCAATATTTAAGACTGAAAAGTAGCTTTAATGGTCTGGAAAACTGCCAGGCTAAAATGAATGAACTAGACACCATTTTCGTAGAAGAGGGTTATATTATCTATTATCTTAATGAAGAGAGATAAAATTCAGGTAAAAGGGAAAGAACAAAATTATTACCAAAGATAATTAAATGAAATACTAAAATCTTCTTTGCTATACTTCAGTTTTTGGAATCGTTTATATTATTAAAATGTACAGCATTTGGTGGAGTCCATAAAAAAGGCAGTTTTCAGTGCTGGTTTTTTTTTCCCTCTACAGGCCACAGAGTTTTCCACAGGCACAGTTAACACCTTGGGATTGTGCAGGAACCGTAACTACAGCCGCCACCAATATGGTCCTTACCTGGACAGTGTGTCACTGTAACGGCCCTTCTGCGTTCTGGACAACACAGAAATGTTAGGAGCGAGCCCAGGGACAGCAGATGAAGATTTCTATCGTTCCTATAAGAGTGCAGAGAGCACATGTCATTACACACAATCTGCCTGTTTTCTCTTTATAAGTAATTTATAAATTGTTTGTACATAAATCTACATATATGGGTGAGGTGACATTAGTCCTTATGACAGCTATCTGTGGGCACAGAATTGCTCTGTGACCTGGTAATGTCACTTTGTCTTATGCAAAACATTTGAAGAGCAAGGTCTTCCACTGTCTTTTTGTTTCATGTGTATTGATTATCTTCCTACAAGCGCCGTCAAAGGACAGATAAAAGGACAGAAGGGGAAAACAATATATTTGATTTTGAGACTCTTTATTAGATGGAGTAATAACATGCAAGCCAGATTGTGGCCATTGTGCTCAGTTGTTAAAGTTTTACATAAAGCCCTCAATGTCAGTGAGAATTGTTTCATTGATGCAGCTGAAGCCCGGATCAGAGGAAGGGAGTGAGTGCATGGCCCACACCATTTTTACGTGACAGTCTAATTTTGTCCCCAGGTTCTGTATATAAAACAAAGTGACCAAACCACCCTTCAGCCATGGAAGTCTGGAACTGTACTCAGCGCACAGCCTGCACTGAATAAATGTTGCACTTGTGCCAGAGCAAGTGATGCTGTGTTCATACTTGGTACAAGAAAAAGTGGAGCAGGGAAGGTAATGACAGCACATACTCACAGGAAGGCTACCTAAGGATTTAAAGAGTTTCTGACATGGGGAGAATACAAAGTGTCAAAGCTTACTTGTTTAATGAACCCACATAAAATCCCTACATAATTTCAGCAATAATTATTTTGTACATTTTGAGCCAGAATTTCAAATGATAGTTCCCAATCTAACACCTGCAGTTACAATCACTTGTATATGCAGGTACCTGATTGCATCTGTAAATCAAATAGTTAGATGTTTAAGTAACTTCAGCTGTGCCTGAAAAATTGCAGATGCAAAAATGCAGTCCTTACTGAGGGTGTGCTGGAAGTTTGGCCCTGTATTTCTGTTAGGTGCCTCTAATGAGGAAAAAAAATGCTCACTGCTGTGGAAACTGATAAATTCTTCATAACGGCAAAGTAACATGTACTCAAAAAAGAGCTTCCGCGTGACAAAAAAGAAGGCACATGATGTCTTTTAATACTTTTTTGATAAATCTTCATCATACCTAATAGTTGTGAGTTGTGTTCAGGGTGAAAGGAAAGAAAGAGAGTGTCTAGAAACTGTAAGTAGAAGATATTATAATCTTTGGAACTTTGTATTACTTTTTATAATGATATTTTCTCTCCATGTCCTCAGCAGGTTTTCCATCTTAGTAAAACTGAAATTTTCACTATCAAAGTTCAGCCTTTGTTCAACAAGTACTATTAATTTATATGTCATGTTCTGGAGCATGTACTGAAATTTAAGTTTATCACAGAAAATAATTCTTCTTATAATACCTTTTCATATCTTACCTATTTTTATTTATTCACTTTTTTACCAGAAAGAGAAATGCTATTTTTCTGCTTCTCTAATTCTAAAATAGTGAAGGCATTTCCCTTATAATTAGTCTTGTGCTTGAATACATTTCAAAACATGAGATGATCTTCATTAAGAAAAAGCTGTATCAAATTTGAAAACGGGGTTTGAGGAAAAAGTATTTCATGGCAAAATTTTCACTTTAAAATGCAAGTATCTAATTAAATTCATGAGTGTTTCATGGCAAATTGATAACTTGAGTTACACGTGATTAATTTGCATGATTCACAACAAATTCCTCTGAAATCAAAGATAATAAAACAGTGCGAACTTTGTGTAGGGGCACGTGTTGGTGCCTGGAGGGCTTGGGAGCTAAGGTGACATATGGGACAGGGGGAACCGCTCTTTTCAGGCATAGAAAAAAAACCTTATGGGTAAGAATTAGAGACCGAGGCAACAAAGGGAGCCTTGTGGTTGGCGTCTACTACAGACTGCCTGATCAAGGGGAGCC